>OY986040.1:116735356-117935356 GCA_963920215.1 Nineta flava
GTTATCAGTTACTAATCTACGTCAATTATTGATTTATATACACAAATAATAACAAACTTTTATGATTATCCTTGCTCGGGTTTACAAAAATTGTAGGAAAAATGTCAAGTTTTTCTACGTCTCACCGTCTTTGTAGTATAATTTCTAAATTATAATTTAGCAATTCAAAAATTTTCTACAAGAAATTGTTGTAATGAAAATTATTAAGAATAATTTTTTTGATTCAACACACATTTTAATTATGAAAGTAAAATATTAAGAAAAATATTTAACAAATTAATATTTTTCTCCTTGCAAAAAGAAGGAGTTTTTTTTTTTGAAAGTACAAAAAGAAAATAATATAGCTCGATTTATTTTTTTTCTTAAACAAAGTTTTTTTTTTAAGTCGAAAAATGATAATAAGATTAATAGATACTTTTGATTTAAAGTTTTTCTATTTAGAAAGAAAAAAATCAAAAATTGAAAAAAATTATTGCATATAATTTAATTTAAGAGAATCAAAAGTTATTTATACAAATTGAATGTTTTACAAAATAACATAAACAGATCACAAATAAATAATTTTGTAAAAACAAGACAATTTTTGTAAACAGACGTAAGCTAGCTTACAGTTATGAATGTATCATACAATTTGTGTATAGATTTCAAATTGACACTGGCCCGGTGCATTAAGTCTCTGCTTAAATATCAACCAAGCGGGGTATGACTATGGGTCAAACCCAGGGAGAGGTATAATTTTTAATTAATTTTATAAATAATCTGAACACTCCGACTACGTCCATGGGTGTTGATATACTAAAATATTCTAGAAGCCTCCATGCAAAAATATATTGTCAAAAACAAAATATTTATTCAAAAAAAACAATAATATTCTAGAACGACCCATGGTGGGTATATAAACCGTGACCAGTGTCGATTCAAATCAGTTTTTAAATCGTGTCTGATGAGTTTTAAATCGATCATTGTGCGATTAGTATAAAAGTTGAAATCAAGTATTGTCTAATTAGTTCAAAGTATATAATTGTTGATCAATCCAGATCAAGTTAAAGTTGGAATTTGTACAAGTAATTTGGTCAAGTAGTTCAAAGTTTAACATTGTGTGAAAAAGAATTAAAATAATTGTTGAAAAAAGAAATTGGATAATCATTTTTTTTTAAAGCAATAAAATCAGGTTTTTTTTTTGTTTCGTAAAAACTTGTGTTTAATTTAATTTTTCTTTTCTTTAAACAAAAACGTGCGTGTTGTTCCAATTACAAAATATTTAGTAATATCGTTTACTAATATATTTTTTTTTGTTTTTGTCGAGTATCGGAATCATTGCAGGTTCGGGCAGCGCTCCTTTGAGGATAAAGAGAGCCAGGATACCGCGACAAAATAAATCTGTTTGTAAACTTATTAATTGAATTACGTAAATATTAATCACTTTGCCTTTTGCAGTAAAGGGGATACTTTTTTGCAGTAGAGACTGATTTCAGTTTAGTTATCAAATTTGGGTTCCGAGAAACAACAGTGAAATTTGAGAAAATTGCATCATTTGGAGAAATAAGGTAACTTACCACATGATTGACTTGTAAAGTTGTATAGGACAAACCAATAAAAACTTGATAAAGATTGTAAAAATATCGTAAGTTTATGTACTATGGACGACAAACAAGTTCATGTCATTTTTTTATAAATTTTATATTTGATTTGTGCCTTATTGATTCGGTTTTGGAAAAAATGCTTCAGGTAAAAGTTGTTCATTAGAAATATAGTAACAACTTTTATTCGAAATTTTTATCCGAAAACAGAATGAATAAGGCACAAATCAACCATAAAATTTAAAAAAATGATATTATTTTTTGTGGTTAAGTGTATAAGCTACACGGGGTATTTTGTTAAATTCTTCAACAAATTCAATTGTAGTTTTATAAATTCATGAAATCATAGCATAAATTTAATTTTATTGTTTTCTGAAGTTATACATCTTCGTTTAGACTACGATTCAAATGCCAGACATAAATTTCTTTACTGTTAACACTTAAACAGAATTTTGGTGTCTGGACACTAGCCAAACACAAATGTACGGAACTAGTGTGTGAGCTGTTTACACACAAAATAACTTTTGGTGCTTATATTGTGTTTAATCGCTATATTTATCACTGAATAATATGTATACTCCCGTTCAAAAAAATTTAACCAATCTGAATTGTTAATTTTCGTAGAATTCATAAAACTCCTCACTTTTGTTACGCTCTGTATAACGTATACAATTATTATTATATTCATCAAACATATTTGATCCCAATAGTATTAACTAATCGTGTTGTCTTTGTTTATTGTATTGATATAAATGTATATAAATATTTACTTCTTCAATTTTGAATATAAAAAAAAAATGTTTACTAAACGAACGATTGGCATTCATCTGCCAATCAAAAACTATTCTATCGCAATTGTTTTTTCTCAGTTCTTTCTATACGTAAAAAAATGTTCTTTGTATACTGATTGTAGACATGCATTTTACCATGCAGAACTTTAGTCCCCATTTTTCCCAGAACTTGTTGCAGAACTTTAGTCCCCATGAAAGTTTTGTTGAATAAAACCAATTTTGACAAAATGGAAACCTGACTTCAAAAATCAAATATTCTATAACAACAAATGCACTAAAAAGTAAAAAATAATTGCATATTCTTGTGCCAATTTTAGTTCACCTAAGCAAAAAATTTTAAATATATATGTACAATTATTGTTATTTTTGGAGGCGGTGTCAGCATAGAGAAATTCACATAACTTTTGGACACCGCCTCCAAAAATAACAATAATTGTACATATATATTTAAAAATTTTTGCTTAGGTGAACTAAAATTGGCACAAGAATATGCAATTATTTTTTACTTTTTAGTGCATTTGTTGTTATAGAATATTTGATTTTTGAAGTCGGGTTTCCATTTTATCAAAAAATACAGTAATGTTTCTTGAAATGAACTATATAGACAGATATACCGTATAGAAAACATTATAAATAAAAGATTATAAATTGAAATACAACAGAAAAATCAGAAGATATACAATTCATAAGTAATGCATTATATTTGACTTTGGAGAGTATTCACCTCTCTTCGTCGTGTATATATTCCAAAACGTTAGTCCAATTGAACGAATAGAACAAAAGCAGAAGCAGACGACCAACCCTATTTCGCTTAAAATGATATTATTTAATATAACATAAGAAAAAAAAAATACATAAGCAAATAACAAAAGTCCAATAAAAAATTGATTAAGCCTTTTTTTTTTCTTTCATTCATTCAGTGTTGTGTTTCATTTATTATTTACCAAGTGAGCCATACCATTTTCTTACATTTTATCTATTTTTTTGTAATATTTATCGTGCTGTAAAGTCTATCAAAATTACAATTCTTTCGACGGAAAAAAACCTATGTTTCATTTGGAGATTTTTATTATACTTTATTTCACTTAAAAAGCGAAATAGGGATGTTTGGAACAAGTTAAAAAAAACTAACGTGTAAATAGGCTGTACACATGGCAACATCTTTGTCAAAATTTCATAATTGATTAGTGCCGTATTCTTTCCGTTTTTTGCAAAATATTTCGATTATAGTTGTTAGATGATTTATAATGAACAACTTTTAGCCGAAGCATTTATTCGAAATCCGAGAGAATAATCTATGAAATTTTAAACTATGAAATTTTGTAAAGAGTTCGGTTTTTTATGGCCTATAGTAAATTTACATGTGTTGAAGTTTTAATATTTAATAGGTTAAAATTTAGGTTTTTTTCGAATGCTTAAAGAAGTAGCGAATCAGCTGGTCTCCCAAATCTATACAAATGTTATCCATTTATGCCGTAGAGTATATGATAATGTGAAAATCGAAATTGATGGCGTTGTATTAAGCTTTCGGCCAAAAAGTCAATTTATGAAAATTTTTTTGAGTGTTCCGTACCAAAATTTTCAAAATGAAATATTTATGGAATAACTCCGGTATTTGTCTGTTTGCCATAGACGATGTTCTCTAAAACTATTTGATTTAATAATTTGTAATTTAGTAAATTACACTCTTGTGTAACTTTCACTTTTAACTTTCTAACTCACTTTTGTAACTTTCTGTATATTATTTATTTATAAACAAATATAAGTAGTTTATTTTTTTAATGTGAAAAAAGGTATGTAAGTTTTATATTTTTTATTTATGTTAACAAGTCAGTGATAGAGTAAGAATATATAATGCAAATACATGTTAATTGATATATCTCCCTTTTACGTATAAAAATAAAATAAAATGTTGTATCTGTCAAAAACATTTACTACAAGAATAATCAAAATTGTGAGAGACTGATTCGGTTCTGGTCGGTTCAATTTTATTGAACGGGAGTGTATATAAAGTATATGATGGGTGTAAGTTAATTTCAGGGGATAAATTGAAATCCGGAATCTAAATTTTCTAGAATATCGTGTAAAGGGATAAACGTAAAATTTTCGTAGTCAATTTGTGTCGAATTCATTTGGATTTCATAAAAATTCTTTGAAAAGTTATTGATTATAAAAATATCAACAACTTCTGTCTTCAACATATTTTCTTGCCGCTCCGAATTAGAGCTGTGGCCGTCCAGTCTCACTCAAAACAATGGCTGTATATATCCGTCACATTCCACTAAAAATAATAGAAACGTCAGAAGTTTAAAATATCTAAAAGTTCAGAAACATGTCTGTCAATAAATATCGTTTAGATGAAATCTGATGATGACGTTGTTCGGTGACGGGGACATAACTGACGGGCCTGATTTGTGATGCACCGGCCCAATGTAGGCAGAAAACTTTCTACAAAACAGAGACATGACGTGACTAATATGTGTGAATCGACCATAAATGGATACAAATCAATTGTAATATTTTGGAAAATGAACGCTACTAACGGAATCAATATACCCATAAACCCCTTTTTGCATTGCATAAATTTATATTCATATCTTCTTTTAATCCATCAAAAAATCATTTTAAAAGTTTAAACTTCATGAATACATTATTGGATAGATATTTTATAGCCAGATATGAAAATTTTGTTTATGTTTCAAATCCACATGAAATTAGATGAATAATATTTGTGAAATATTTTATGCCTGGAGATAAAAGATAAAACCCATTAATGTGTGTTTTTTTTTAACTTTAAAATCTTTTGTTGTCATTTAAATCGATATTCATACTTTTATCACAATATTAAAAATTTACGACAAAAAAGTATGAATATAATGTCGTGAATTATCGATATAATAATGATCATAAACAAATCACTATAATAAGTTTTAACATAAGTTCAAACGGTATTTTATGATGGTTTCTTTACAACGACATAAATATTATTTAAATCTATTAAATGTTTTACAATATTTCGAAACAACTCTTTTACGGCAAATTTTTTACCAAGATGAAAATAATAATTGGAAAAAATTATAAATATAATACAAGAGAAAATTAATCTTAAGAATGGCCGGTGTTCTATTCTTTACTAGTCTCCAAGTTAGAATAGAAAAGTACACAAGGTTCACAAAAATATTTACTGATTAGTTTACTGATTAGCTTGCTTTATTTCTATAGGATAATGTTTTCAGATAAACGTTTTACCAATTAATAAACAAGCATGGCGAAGTTTTTACCAGAATATTTGAAGACCAAAAACAAGGTGAAAATATGTTCAGAATATCTTCTTATCCATTTCAAACTGTCTATTGTTTTCTCTATGTCGTAACCTATCAGATTATTTTCAAATTTTCGAACGAGATTTAAATTCGTTATTAACTGGCTCTTCATCGATTACGGGTTTTGGCGAAAAACGCAAGTGCATTTTTTTTTCAAAGATAATAATTTTGTAAATTACAATGTTGGCAATCAATGCACCTCGAAGAAAAGGATTTACCTTATTGTGGGATGATCTCCTCATACTAATAATTTGTATAAAAGTATTTTCAGAGCCATTTTAGCGTGTTTATGAATTGAAACTTTGTATCTATTTTTGTATCTATTTGAAATTTTTGTTACAATAAAGGAGAAATGACTCAATAGAGGGGAAATATGAGACATTTTACATTTGTATAAGGAGAACATAATTACGTGTAATTATTGTTGCCTATATCATATCAAAAAATGACCTTTTTCAAAAATCGTATAATTTTTGATAATATTCAACTTGTACGAAGTTCTAGCGATGTACAATGTCTAATTCATTTAACAGATGAGAATTATACAGTGAAAGTTATTTAACGAGATATCAGTTTGAAATTTTAAGCGATGTTAAAAGGGAAATGATTTAAGAGAAACAGCGGAGAAATATAAGAGAAACCTTGAGTGAGAGAAAGGAAGGGTCAATTATGCATACAGTGTATACACATTTACATACAATAAGCAGCTAATAAAATTTGTAACTAATGAAACTAAAGTTTCACTTCCCCTGTGGACTTTAAATTTATTTTCTGACTTAACTACAAGGGTTCATTATTATTTTTATAATAGAAAATGAATTAAAATATATATGAAAATTCATTAACTCTTTGATGAAAATAAAGAAAAATTAAATGTTTTTTTTTTAAATTTTGTAAAACAAATTTCATTTTCATGAAATATAAATGATTGTTTATGCATTCCTATATATATAGATGATGATTTTCAAATGGAAAAACTAATCAATCATAAATGTTTTTAATTAAAATATTATCAATATTCAATAATATTTTCAATTTTAAAATATTAATATAACATATAAAAATAAAATAAATATTTATATATTGTGTAATTCAATGTGATATATTTTATATTTTATAAAATAACTTTCAATACGAGTTTCACCAAAACCATTTTTTATTTATTTAATTGAACCAGATTAATTTTTATAAATTTTTATTTACTTTTTTTTTTGTAATGATTAATTCAAACGTAAAATTATAAAATGGATTTACGCATTACATATTATTTCATTATTTTATTGACTATGGAAGTATTTGAATATCGGCTAAAATAAAATTTCTACTCCACTTTCGTCCTAAAAATAATATCGAGTGATTATGATGTTAGGTCGTTCTGATTTAATTCTAACAATCCCTTAAAACTCTAAGGAATTCATTATAAATATCGTTTCAAAATTTTCTATTGGACATAATAAAATAATTTAATGGTTGCAAAATCGAAAATTATTGAACTAAAAGACCAGTTTGTTTATGCTAACCAAATTCTATTGACGAAAATTGAGCAAAGTTTATTTCCTGTATAAAATAGAAGAAAAATTGAGAAAAATACTTTTTTTGAAAGCGAACTTTCTGCTTTTTTTTTGCCAGCGCGGAATAGTTCGATTGAGAACATACCACACTACACTGAACATACCAAACTGGTGTTGACGAACGTTTGAATTAATTACTTAATAAAATTAAAACTATGCAACTATATTTTGAAAACTGGCGACAGCGCACAGTAAAAAATATACACATACATATAAACATACACACTGTCAAATCAAAATCTATCAAATAAAGTCAAATCAATTTCTAATTTACATTTACAGATATTTTACGATAAATACTTACGAAACCTGACAAGTAGGCCTTTTTAGGTCTTTTTACCGAATCCTAAAGGACAAGGGATCTGTATGTGGACTATAATTTGGTAGATTGTGCGACTGCAGCTGCCTTTGAAAGGAACTATGCTGATACTCGTCTGGAGTTTGTGAAAGGAATCTGTAGAAAAGAACCATTAGAAGCATATCTGGTTACTTTAGATTTTGTCCATATGCCGACAGGTTAGACAATTAAAAGCACCATTAGTTTATTTAAAATTAATTTAATTGTTGACAAGCTACCAGTGGAAATCGAACCTACACCGTTAATAATATTTCTACTTTCTCATAAAAAAGTATTATCTAGTTTCTCTTAAAAAATTTACTAGCCATATTATACAATTATAATAGTATAAGAGATAGCAACGTCGCAATCCTAATAATGCTGGATTTTAGATATGTTCTTCCTTAATGAATTCAAGTATGAATTCGATACGTCTGTAGGCTCAGAACTGTTGCATATACCTGTGCGCATATATATATATATATATATATATATATATATATATATATATTTATATATATATATATATATATATATATGAACAATATAATAAGGTTAATCAAAACGATGAAAGGTGTAACAGTTGGTATGACACCCGCCTCCGGCTGCGATGTGCTGCTATGCCCAGGGTTCGATTCCAGGTGACTAATTCCCACTTGGAATGGACTATTCCAGATCGATTAATTTTTTATTAGAGTTTATTTTGTTGCTATTAAAAGAATTGAATTTAATGGTTAATGAAAAGACCATTAATCTTTTTTTAATAATATTTTTATTTTTTCATAAAATTTTTAATGGAAAAAATTTGCAAAAATAATTCAAAAAAAATTTAATTGGTGTCACCTGGAATCGAACCCTGACCGTCGTGACCGGATAATATACTAACTACTAAAGCTTTGATCTACTTAACCAGTAATATTAATATATTGTAAATATATATTTGTGAACAATTGACTTAACCTGTACAAACACGATGCGCACAGTTAAACGCAACGGTTCTGAGCCTACAGTCGTGTCGTATCCTTACCTGAATTCCATACCGATGGACATATCTATAACCTAGCATTTTAGGATTATTGTTTGAAAACGTTGCTATCTCTTATACTATAACGATCGATTGTTATGTTGAACCAAGACCTGTATGTATGAATGTATGTATGTATGTATGTTAGTCAACATTCTATGTATAAATTCGATACACAAATCATTTTCCACGTGATTGATAATTTGTAATCGTGATATTACGTATAGTTCAATACGTATAAACAAATATTATACATATATTATTATACCATATTATTATATACCTAAATATAATAATAATAACTTACAATATGTAGTTAATTATATAATTGTGATTTAATTAGCTTGCTCCGTTCTCTCAGATGTATATAATTATGTACATAATGTAATATAACATAATATAACATAATATTAGATATGTATCACATGATACAGTTCTAGATATTTAAGCTAATGCATAAAATATATATATTGATTGCATTAATATAAACCGCGTTTATAGTTTGATTAATCGTCAATTGGTTTATGCAGTTTATTGAACTGTTTTATATATTCATTCAATCAATATTAATATGTTTAAAAATCAATAAGTTTATGATTCATTTTGTATAAAACAAGTTCAAATGATAACTAACTGAGTTGATTGCTTAAATATCCGTTATATCCAGAAATTATGTAAACTAGTTTATTGAAAATTTTGTTTTTTTTTAAAACGGACATTTTTTGTCTTTACATTTTTTTTCTATCTCTTACGGTTTCAAAGATGGGCAGTTTTACCTGGACATCTCTTTTTGTTTTTGAGTTATTGTGTCCACAGACAAGCGGACAGCGGAAATGGTCGAATTAGGCCTATGAATACCTGTTCCAAACATGTATGCCTGCGATCAAAAATTTCAAGCGTTACAAAGTCGGGACTAAACCTATAACCTTTGAATATTTACATATACCGGGTATAATAAGCGGTACTAAAAGACCAGCCAAGTAGCCGCGCTTGTTAAGGCGTTGTTTCTACTTGGAACTGGGAGGTTATGGGTTCGAATCCCGACACCGGCAGTTTTTCAATTAAAAAACAAAAAAAATTAATGGGGCGGTTGATTGACTAAACTGTCGGCGTATGGACAAGAAAGAAGTAATCGGCTATGCTTGTGAAGGTTTTCTGCAGTTTCCCTTCACGAACTCCAGATAAATATCGGCATAGTTCCTATCAAAGTCGGCTGCAGTCGCACACCTACCAATTCCTTGTCTGCATACGAACTCCTGATCCTCCACTCAAATCATAAAAAAATGTAAAGTAAAAATTAATAAAGGTTGAAAAATAATGATGTGGGTGGCCTCTGTTATAGACCATTGTGTCTCAAAAACGGAGGTTAAACCCCATTATTATTATTACTAAAAGTCTTGATTAATAAGAACTAAATAAAAAAAGACAATTTTTGGACTTTAAACCAATGTTTATGTTTGTCTCAATATTTAATATGCAATAAATAAGTTTGTGAATGGTTACGAAGTGTAATTGAGGGACATATGTATTGCATAGTAATGACTAGATACTACCGAAGATTAAGTATAAGTACACTAAACATCCATTTGGTATTAGGCCAGTATACTTCTGAGTCCTAGTATTTTGTGGTATTCTTTTTCAAATTTATAAAGTCGATTTCATTTGTTTTCTATAAAACTATAACAACTTTTATGCCACACATTTTTTCGTAAACCGAATGAATACGGCACTAATCAACTGTTTAACTTGTGAAAATAGAATAACACTTTTGGAATCGATGTGCTACATGATCAGTAGAAGATGGTATTCTTTTGTAAAGTTGTATTTCTGAAGAAAAAAAGAAGAGTGTGTGAGTACACATTTCCGCACGTATGAAGTTATACTTCTTTTTAAATAATTTATTAAAATAATATTAAATAAGGTCAACTCTGCTAGTCAGGCTCAAAACTTGATATAGTCGTGAAAAACCATAAGAGAAAAATTATATATTGAACCTAAAACCAATGATTCTACATTTGATCACGGTAGAACAGAACCAGCTTCACTGCCCAACTTAGAGTTTGAAAGACTGGCATTAAATCCATTATTTACATTAGAATCAGGGGTAATGTAATTTATAAAGACCAGACCAAGTTTATCAATTTATAGATTTAATATAAAAAAATGACAAGCCAATAAAAATTATATCATTGATAATGTGCCTCTTATTTCAACTATATAGTCTTCAAGTATTGTCCTCTGAAGCGTGGTCACACTGCCAATGTGACAGACAGACTTGTCTGCTTCGTTGTAGTATATGTTTATATAAATTAGTATGTATACTGTGTACACATTTGTTACTTTATCCCAAACACTGTGTAATAAAGCAGGATAGAAAACTGTGTAACATCGATTTACATGAGTCAAAGTCAAATGTTACATCAGCTTTTCATTAGATGCTAAAAGTACACATTGAACGGATTCTCGTAACACGCCAAAAGAAATATAACTATTAAAAAACATTATAAATGATCCGGGAATGGTCTGACTACATGTAGTCCGGATTAATGGGATACATTGCCAAAACATCGTGATTGTACCTATGATTTTGAACCGGTTTCATCTATTAATAATACATAACTATAAATTGACTGAATCAATATCATCGACAATAATAATAGCAAGTTATTGGTAATAATTAACATATTAAATCAGTCATCGATGAATTTGAAGTTATATATGTTGTGGTACCCATGATTACCTATGATAGTTTAATATTGTTGTTTATGCAACAATATACATGTATATATTTATGATTGGGTATTGTTATGAACAATTTTACCTTGGTGTATGTTAACTAAACAACATATATTAATAAATATTGACTGGTGAACTGTTTATTGTTTATAGTAATCAGGATTCATTATTTAACTAAAACATTTCGAACTATTAACAAAAATTATGTTTAAAACTTTTTACAATCCACTCTAAATACTCTGTATTATAAGTTTTGTCTTGAGTCTGTAACGGTGGGAAATATTGAAACTAGAAAAAAAAAGAAGTATGTACAGTGATGTATTCATCATTCGAACTATTTCATATTCGGATGGTCGTCTGTCGATCGGTCAGCTCAAAAATGAAAATTAACTAAATTTTTGTGTGTATTCTAAAGCCTAAAAGGCGAGTACGTGAACCTCTATACATAGTGTGACAAATATATACCATTGACTTCATTGATCGGGGCCATAGATAGATAGATAGGTTGTAGAGGCTATCCTGGACGGGCTACACTTCGACCATAATGTCCGTTGTGATACCTAAGGATGTGAGAATGAGTGGAAGGAAATTTTGTGTATAGACTAGGAATTGGTAGGATATGTGGCTGCAGCCGACTATGTTAGAAACTATGCCGATAGAGTTCGTGAAGGAAACTGTAGAAAACCATCTCAAGCACAGCAGGTTACTTCATTTCTTGTCCATACGTCGACGTTAGACCGCTCGGCCACTTGGACTGGTATGAGCCATATCAAGGAATATCTAGGAGACAGAATACCTTTGCCCTAAAGGGTTGATAAATCTATGAAAATAAAATGGAAAGATGCAGCAAGGTGCAATGTCGCGAGGTCAAACTGGCTTATTGTCAAAAACCGGAAAGAGAAAAATCTTTTGGTTAAGGTGCATACCTGCCACTGCAATACGTGGGTGGATAATACGCCCTTCCATCTTCTGGTAAAATGCCTTTATAGGACCAGATTAAGATATCTAGCCTTCGGCTCGAACGAAATGGAGGAATCTGGGGTAAAACCATTAAAGTGGAACATTGTTCTGTCATTCGCAAAGAATACGGTAGTTTCGAAAATGGGGAACTTCATCAAGGAACTTCAAAACGTAAAGATTCGTTAAAACCTCAATACCGATTTTCAGCATTGAAGACAATACCTCAATATTCAACGTGAATAGAGAAAATGTTCAGTATAATATATATTTACCTCAAAATAACAAATTATGTTCAGTATAGTTCGCTTCCCCAATTTGGCATTGTCATGTACATTTATTAATTTTTTATCCAATTTATCAGTAATTTTATATTACTGTCATTTGCATTTATTATATACCCTGTTTCAATTTTTATTTAATTTTCTCAATGGCATGCGATTATACATATGATTTAACATATAACTCAAACATTTATATATATATATATATATATATATATATATATATATATATATATATATATATATATATATATATATATATATATATATATACATATGTAAAAGTAATTCCATTAAATTTTTATAAAAGTAAATTCACTTTACCACCCGTTGTGTCATGAAATCAATTGCAATGGTTAAAAGATAAAACAATTCAATTTGACTAATACAATAATGTCTTTTGAATAATATGGTAATACTTCTGGTTATATACTTTGACACCATTTACAAATGTAATGTAATTCAATCGTTATAAGTACATATCTATCTATTATTGTTATCAATCAATGTGTTATTAATGAATGTGAATATATATTCTATATCGTTTGATAATCTTTTGCCTCTCTTTTACCGATGAACCTTCTTATCTAGAAATGTCTAATATATGCATTGTCGTAATCGGTTTTTCTATTATGTGCAGTCTTATCAAAGTTTATTCAACTGAAAGTTTATATTGTACACTTCCGTTCATAACATTGGAACCAGTTGAAACATTTGCCGTGTTACTGTATGCAATATTATATTGTCACGGTATCTTGGCAATACTAATTTTTATTCACAACCAACTTTTTTAATTCAACAATGGTAATTTTAAACTGCATTACTGTTCCTTTTGGACTGAATTTAAGAATTGACTCCAGGATTGTAGAATCGTGCCTTGAACGTGTTTGAACAAAAAAAAATATTTTTTTGTTTTTGTTTCGAGTACCGGGATCTGTAGTAGATTCGACAGCGCTCGTTTTTGAAGGTTAAAAAGAGAGCCAAGATACCGCGACAATATATATATATATATATATATATATATATATATATATATATATATATATATATATATATATATATATATATATATATTTAGTAATACATACGCATGCGACTGACTGGTTCAATTTTTATGAACGGGAGTGTATGTTACAAGAACAAAACTGTGTCTGCTTAGAAATAACTATAGACACAAAAGTATATCTAAAAAACTGACTAAAACCTCAGTTAACTTCATTTTAAAATAATAAATAGGTTATGGTAACGCGTTAGGTGCATTTTTTTTAAAATGAAGTAGCCAACATGCGATCACAAGCTAAAAATAACGTTTTCTAATAAAACCCGACGTTTCAGAATTTTTGACCGTTAAGAACGCGAGATAATTAATAACAAACTAATAATTCGATCTCTTTCTCTCTCATTAGAAGCATGTAAAACTGCATGCCCGCCCAACTATCTGTTGTTTAAAAATAAATACTCAACAGAATTTAAAAAAAAACTGAGATAGTAAAGATAAATATTTATTAAATAAATTTTACCGTTTTGTTTTCGAAATATAAGAGTTAACAAATTATTTTCTTTCAAAATTACATTAATTTGTATTTAATTTGTATATGTGTTGTGTATGTATGTATATGTATTTGTTCTATAATAAAAGCAAACCGCTTTTTTGTCCTGATTATACAAGACAGTGCAGGAACTACCTTAATGTGACTATATATGATTCATTTATTTGAATTTATGATATAGTCTTAAAAGAAGTTCAACAATATCTTACTTGGATTTCATAATAAACTATTGGGAAATTTGAGAAAAAACATATATAATAATACCAATAATAATTCCCTTTCAACCCTCTTATTGCTTTGTTTGACAAAGCGGCAATACTTAATTGATAATATAACTTTTTTTTAAATAATATCTTCTAAATCATCAATAAGCCGTTCAATATAAACAATTAGTTATATTTTTCATACAAAAAAAAAAAGAATTTCATGAACAAAATTATAACTTTTTGTTTATTTCATTAACGTAAACCTAGTAACGCATATGTAACTATCACAGTTGAGCCTGATAATTATGTTTCTTATAATTGTTACCAGATGCCATATTCCTAAGGAACAAATTACGGTGATAAACTGATTAAATTAACGTAAAATTTTTCGGAAAAAAAAATTATATAAATAATATATTTCATACATATCCATTTGTACATATAAATAACTCTTTCAAATCTCTAGATATGAAAATCTCTCATGGGAACACAACCATATACATACTCATAAAGAGAAGGGAATTTAAAAAGTTTTTCATTGTTTTTCAGTCAATTCACTGCATGACGGAGGGACAGAATCACTGACTGACTTTGGTTTGGTGTATATAGGTATATCAAAATTTAAACCATAATGTTTATTTATATTATTATATAATATAATGTATTGTTTAAATATGTCAAATATATGATTAATCTCATATAAAAGCTGTTAAGAAATCCGTTAAGGCTTTTATTATTCAGGCTATTTTATAATATGTTTTTAGAGATAATAAAATATTTATACAACTTTGGTTTTAGTATTTATTTATTATATACACGAATTTATAATATGTGTTGTTTAAAAGTGTTTTTTACTTTTTTTACAGGGTGTTTAAAAGTTTGAAGAGGATTCAATACTTTGAAAATTTTATTCTATATGTATCTAAGACAGAACTAAGAACAATGTTTTTATTTGAAACGCATAAAAAAAGCAAAATATTCGTCACTACAGCGATATCTGGGATATCTAGACTAAACTTATTTCCTCAGAGATATGACGATGGAATATACGTATATTATTTATAAGAACATTAAACTCATATTTCTGTAAAAATAGATTAATATATTTCTGTAGATTAACAGAAGAAACTGGTAGAAAATAAATTTATTTGAAGAAGAAAATTAGAATGGTGGCTTGTTTTACTCTTTCTATACCCAGTATATTTAATATATAAGGTATATTAAGTTTGATCACGACTTTGTAATGCTTAAAAATATTTATCGTAGGCATAAATGTTGGACATAAGTGTTCATAAAATGGCCTAATTCGGCCATTTCCGCATGTCCGTCCGTCTACCTGTCCGCCAGTCTGCCCATCTGCCTGTCCGTCTGTGGAAGCGATAACTCAAGAACGAAAAGAGATAACGAGCTGAAATGTATGTTTTTGTGTTCTAGAGCAAAAAAGTAATGCCAAGTTCGTTAATAGACAAAATCGGACCATGTTTGGGCAAAATAGGCAAAACAGCCTATGTTTGAAACCGTAAGCGATATAACAAAAATTTAATAACGAAAAAATCTTCTTATTAAAATAAAAAACTTTTGTTTGAAAAATTTGTCCATAAACTCAGTCTATACTGAGTATTCAAACAATTAACTCAGTTAGTTGTTACAACTTGTTTTGTTCTTTATTTTGTTAAATCTTCCCAAGTTTTTTTTGCGTAAGAGATGTAAGATAGCATGTTGAATAACTTCGTCAAAAATAATGATAATTCTTAAAAATCAATGAAATAGTGTTGATGTTAACTATAAAAAAGAAAGGCGTAAAGGCACATTGGCGCTGTTCGGGTTCTTGCCGTAGATTTTTCGTGTCCTGCACATTATCCGTCGATTTTTCGACTATCGCTGGCAACTTTATGCCCGATAGGCCAGCTAGGTATTCGCTTTGTGCCAATTTTTCATTTCCTTTTCGACGCGGCCGTGTGGCTCTCGCATTCGGTCGGTAATGGACATTTTCGACTCGTTGTATTCTTTTCTTCAATTTTTTGGTAATTTTCAATTTAATACCGATTTTCGCTTATAATACTTTAATTAAAAAGTTCTCGTTTTCTGTTTTTGTACAGATAGAATGATTAATACTAAGAATAAGACAAGGGATTTTTTGTTGCACCCTGTATTATTTACTGTTGTGTTTTTACGTACACAACAAAAAGTAGAAGGTCAATATTAACCTAATTTTAAACAAAACTAATTAATAATAATTAATTAAGGTACAGAGAAAATGAATATTCATAATACGCAAAAACATTAAATGCTGACTGTCTAAGAAATTTACATTGTTTTCAGAATAATTAATAAAATTTTTCTTTTGAAATTTTAATGTTAATTAATTTATATAACCCTGTTTTTTATGTAACTTTGTTTATTATAAATTTTATTTTGTTTTATCATCACCTTAAACCATCAAATTAATCATATTCGTATGGTCTTTGAGTTAATAACAGTAGATTTTTCCCAGTAATTCTGTTGGTAGCACCTAAAAGTTGTACATACTAACAAGTATTTACTTGTCAAAAATATTTAACTCAATAAATAAATGACAAAGCTGACTTCAAAAACGAAAAGATAGTACAAAAAAATAATGAAAATTTTATAATCAATAATTAAAAAGAGTTACGTTTTGAAGATGATGTTTCAAAGGAATAGGGAAATTCTTTCATAGATAATTAATGAAAAATGTCCAAAATTCTAATCAATACTCTTAAAATATCAACCATGGATGGCTTGTGTTGTATCTCTGTATACAGGATGAGTCATTTTAATTCATCCAGTTAAATATCTAAGCGGAATCGAGAAATATGTTTTAAACAAAAGATGCACATAAATTTCAAATTTGCCCCAATACCTAGATCAGTTATTGTATTATAAATACGTATTTCGACTACAAATTTTTTCGACTATGAATTTAGACAATGAAGAATTTTATCAGAATTTTACGGAAAAATGAATCGTCAGTATGTCCGTCTCTTTCTTTCTAAAGATGTCAAAACATAAAAACCCGTTTACTGTGCAACGCATAACTTAGTAACAATCAAGAGCGACCGTAGAATAGAGTTAAACATCGGTCATACATATAGAAGCAAGGCACAACCAAGAAACGTCGTGAAACTGTCACCAAATTAGCAACGAATAACATATCCTGAGACAATATAAGAGTAATTTTAATAAGAGTGATGTTACCAAGAGTGAATCGAATGAAAGCAATTGTAACAAGAGTAATTTCAATAAAATTTATTATATTTTAATTTATTTTGTTTAATTTTTTATTTATTTTTATTTTTGTCTATTGATCTCTGTTTTCTATCTATTTCTAGTTGCTAAAGAGTAAGTTACGACTAGCTAATTTACACTGATGATGACTACTTTGTAGTCGAAATACGTATTTATAATACAAAAACTGATCTAGGTATTATCTTTAATTATCATTTGATAAGCTAATATTTAAAAGCAAAAAAAATAAAAGATACACTTTTATTGCATTATGTTTCCTACTCATCAACCTATTTTTGTTTCAAACATATTTCTTGATTCCACTTAGTTTTAGAAATATTTAACTGGATGAATTAAAAGGACTCACCCGGTATATATAGGGCAAATAAGTTGTGTGAATGTTTTTTCGAATGGTTTTGAGAAAACTATAGGAGATAATTCTATGAAAAGACCCTACCAACTTCCAAAACGTTCCAAAGTTATAGCCGCTTTTTGACGACAATAACGTTTTCTGTGGGCTAGATTTATTTGTAGTTTTTAAAATTTTTGAAATAAATTATTTGTCAATATATTTAAAATATTAATAAAATTGACATTTTGAAATGTTAAAGTTAAGAAAAAAACAATTATTTGATTTCATAAACGAATTTTTTGAAGCTCGGACTACGCCTGTTAAATTCAGCCAATTAAATATAAATGGGAAAAATGTCTATTGGGAAATATCATTTCCACACCAAATATATGAGGTACTATTTGAAGATAGAGATCGCTCTTTGAGTAAAAAAACTGTATATACTATTAACTCCAAAAGCTATTTTCTTTTATTTAATTTGTGCAATTTAATTTAAAAAAAAAATGATTCAAATAAATGTGATTCGTTACCAAAATATTAACAACTGTATTTCGGCATATATCAGTTTTGAAAAAAGAACACGACTTTCGGAGTCAATTGTACTTTTGCACAAATTCAGCAAGTTTTAAAAATTATTTTTGAAGTAATACAAATTGATATTTGGTATGGATCCCTTGGTATCGAATCAAACTGGCAACTGGCCAATGTGTTCATTTCTTTTATGTATCCTGCTCACAGAAAACATCGTCCTTTGAATTTTCTAATTTTAAATATAGAACAAAAAATTACCTTTACAGGATGTTAAGAAAATACAAAAAATTTATGAACATATCTGTGAATTTATTAAATATTCACACAGGGATTAAAGTGATTCTTTACAGAAATACAGGTTGTCCAAATTATGCAATTGTTTTTCTTATTATTTGAAAATCTCACCAATAGTAGAATGGTTTATACTCCATTGAAAATTTCTAACGTTCAACTTTCGATTGCGACTTTTGACACGAAGCATTTAAGACCCCCATGGTATAGGTTTAGCTCAGAAATATGTTCTTTTTTATGTTTTTGTACTGACTTTGAAACAAAATATAGAAAAGAAGCTTAAACATATACATATGTGATATATATATATATATATATAAAATATTATGATGATAATGTTGAGAGCACTTTATATACATACTTAATAACCTATAAGATATATTTTTCTTAGTTGGAGAGCCAACGGACATTTTTGTGGCAACCTTGCAAAACACGACAATGCTATGCCAGTTGGTGGTATACATGTTCAATGTGGTAAACAACTAACCCCAGACCAACTTTGAAGCCAAAATACTACGAGGTGTCTTGCCGGGTCACAGTGATTTCGAGGGAAAAGAAAAAGCAGATGCCTTAACAAAGAAGGTAGTCGGAATGCCCTTCATAGGTCCAGAGCCAAGGACTGCATGTAAACAGGTGATGAACGAGTGATCAAATGCTAAACACCGTGATCACTGGGATAAAGTACCGCGGCAGGAGCTCGGGATGATACTGATGCAGAGTGCAACCAAGAGGCATTGCATCTCTCTATGTACTGCAGCTGAGCAGGATGCAACTGCGGAGGGTTACCTGATTCATTGCACACAATGGGACTCCGTAACCGGTCCATTGTATGCTGATTGGGTGGCGAGGAGGAATAAACATCTAGCCACATTATCTTTGACTGAAACCTCTGGGTTACAGCAGATACAGGATATTTGGTGCATCTCACTCCGAATACATAAACCTTCAGGAAGACCTGAGAAGCACGATCCTGGCTATTTCCAACATATGGGAGAATCGAATCTCTTCGGACTGAAGTAGAAGGGGGAGCACAATGGACCATAAGGTCGAAGTGCAAGACTTTTTTAGGCCCCAAGATGTTTTTATCTATCTATCTACGAGGTGTTTACAAGGTAATAGCGTTTTATTTATTATTTTCGAAATCTATAAGATTAATAATAAACATAGTCATCAAAATTATATAAAAATGCATTTTAAATAAAAATGGTATCTTAAATTATTTCACGGAAGCCGGCGTTTACGGACAGATAAAGAAAGTAAACATAAACATAAACATAAACAGTGAAATATCGAACTCAAAATTTTTGTGCATGTGGTTGAGTTAAGGTGTATATTAATCATTCTCACAATTCCTAAGTTACCCAAAAATTAAATTTTTAAATTTGCCTCAATTCCTAGTATGAATTATTTGTATTTTATAAATTCGTATTTCGACTACAAAATAGACATCGTCAGTATGAATAAGCTAATCGTGATTATCTCCGGGAAATGAAATCGAAATGAAATCAATTTGAATTTTTGCAGGCCAACAATATTGTCCAAAAATTTTGACCCTTCTCGTCGTTCTATTTTTCACCGTTTTACAAGAATATGTACAAAAAACAAGCAATTTTTTCTGAAATTAGAGAAAAATAATCTGAAATAGAGAAAAAACGTGAGATATGTTTTTTACTCAAAATTTAATTCACATTGTTTGCAGGCAGCTTCATAGTCATCAAGTAGTTGTACCCTCTATAAACCCTTAATGAAGAAAGCATTTAGTGTATATCGTTTTGCATCACTTAATCATGTTTTGAAAAGTAAAAGCTACAAACATCCGGACTAATCCGGTATTTTCCTCCATCTCTAACAAAACCACCGTATATATAGTTTATATTCTTGCTTATCGTTAAACATTTAACTATTCAAGAATATCATTTGACAAAACGGTTTTCATTTATGTATATATTTCAACTATATGGAGAAAATTGTAGCTGACTGGATACATAGTAACAAACTTCACCCCATCATCCAATCCTGCATGGTAAAAACACCCACCAATATGGTGTTTAAAGACAACATGTGGATTTACATGGTTATATGGATCCTGATAATACTACAACTATCTTTTCATATGTACATAGTTAAGTGCTAGCACACGGTGGTAGAATGATGTGTTCTAATTATTCTAGCAGCCTTTATCTGAATACTGGGTGATTTAGTAACAGTTATAAAAATATGAAGGTTGTCCTGCAAAATTGTAAAAATTCCTCAGCGTTTTTGTTTTACAAAGCTGGTAGTTCAAGATCATTCTGTATTTCTGCTAAGCCATAGACAGCTATAACCATTCCAAGTGCCGTGTTGTAAAAGGCACTTTGTTTACAACTGGAAGGTTGCAAATTCGATTCCTAACGGTAACAGTTTGTTATTAAAAAAACAAAATTAAAAATTAATTTTAACAAGTGAAAATAACTGAGTTAATTGCTTAAGTATCCGGTATACACAAAATTTTTGAATAAACTTTTCTGGCAAGAGTTGTTTATTTTTAAAAAAGGAACATTTTTTGTCCGAAAAATGGTTTGATTTTGAGCATTCACGAACTTGAACGTACTTTTAATCTTTAGAACACAATTTCAGCTTTATTTGTTTTACCGGTATCGTTTCTACAGACTGATGGACGTACGGGTGGGCATATAAAAATGAACTTATTAGGTCAATTTATGAACACCTGTAACAAAAAATTTTTTTTCTACAAACAATATTTTCAACCGTCACTTAATATTCCCTGGTATATATCATATACCGGGTATAAAAAATTATTGAGGTGGTTAATTAACTAAGCTGTCGGCAAATGGACAAGAAGAAAGTAACTGGTTATGCTTGTGAAGGATATCTACAGTTTCCTTTCTCGGATTCCATAGCTCCTAATAAAGCATAGTTCCTAATAAAGTCGTCAACGTAACTCAGAGTATACACAAATAATAATATATTACAATAAGTAAACGAGGTTAAAAACCCTCTAATATTTCGTGTAGTAATATCATGGTAACATACACAGGCAAAAACCCCTTATACTCGGTCTGTCGCACTACGGTGCTCTAGATGTTGACTTTGTAGTGGTGTCGCTTCATCATTAAATTATTAGTATAATTTTGTTCTTCATTTTTATCTGTTGCATTTCAAGTATAACTTCCCTCTATTATGACGGTTGCTGTGAATGTTAACAACCTTGGTAATTTACACATAAAAATATTAATAATTCATAAATGAAATTAAAAATATCAATTTTAATTAATAAAAGATCAATTATATCTTTTACATATATTTATTATTTATTTAAATAATAATTTTTTAATATAACAAACATTTACTTTACAACTTCAATTTAATACTATCAATGATATGAAAAAATTGACTCATTCATCAGTATCATGATGTATGTAACAGTAACAAACTTGGCTAGTAAGTCCAGAGATCCATGGTTCGATACCCAGTGGATGAGTAATTTTTTTAATATCAATAATTAATTATATTTAGAGTTGATAGAACGTATAAACCACATTTGTAAACAGACAAATAATAAATTTCTAAAACACTCAGTGTATTACATAAATTTATGTTTACAAATTCAAATAATCACGAATATTATTATAAAATAATATGTATACTCCCGTTCATAAAAATTGAACCAGTTGAAAAATTTTAAGTGTTATGGTATATAATATACATATATATGCTATTAATATATACGGTTAGAATGTGATTCTCTGGTGGTTCAATTTTTATGAACGGGAGGGTACATTAATACGATGTATGAATTCATTGTTTTCAAGAATGTTTAGAAATACATAATTTATGTATTGATTCATAAATATCATTGAATGAACGAATAATTTATCTGTTCATTACTACTAAGCATATAGACAGACAATAAATACTTGTTGCAATCAATAAATATAGTTATCTGAAATGAATGATTACCTTTTTGGCACCTAGTTGAACCAGCGAACATGTATCTGACATTATGTTCATCGGTTGAACTCGCTAAACTATGTTGTAGTCAAAAATCTTTCCATTCACGTTAAACTTGATGCATGGTTTCAGAGTCCTGTAGACTTGATGTGTGTGTAACATTTTATAATTGATTTGTGCCTTATTTATTCGATTTTCGGAAAAAGTGTTTCGAATAAATGTTGTAAGTATATTTAAAATGAACAACTTTGATCCCAAGCCGAATAAATAAGGCATACATCAAGTATAATAAATTGAAATGATAGCTCGACTTTTGATATCATTTGTACTATCGATACTTCCAGACTGCCAGAGTGACTTTTTAAAATTATTTAAATGAGATCCATTGAGCTAAATCCAACTTAAAATTTCAGTCGGTACAAATCAGCTGTAAAATTTTGAAGTAAGAATTTCTCTTTTGAAATCGAATGTACGTTTGTAAATGTCAGCGTTGATTTCCGGAAATAAACAAATATTGCGAACCACTGCCAATATTCTACGAAACGAATGAACATTAAGTAAAATTTTCCTCACTTAATGCTAAAGTGCTTGCAATAAAAGTTATTGCAATAAAAATAAAAATAAAAAAGCTACGAACGTTCTAAATTTTCAAATTATATAACTTGACACAATTTTATTAACATTCTCAATAAACGGTTGTTGAAAACAAAAATTAGGAAGAGAAATAAAAAAAAATCTGTCCTTGTCACTTAAACGTATATGTTATTTTTTTACCGACGAAAGAAGGATTTTTTGTTGTTTTTTTTTTTTTTTTTTTTTAATGTATGATCACGCATAACTTTTTACAGAGTAGTCCGATTTTGATAACTTTTGTTGTTCGATAGGGTATACTTCAAAGTGGGTCTCATATAAATTTGAAAAAAAAATTTCAAATTTTAGCCACAAAAAAATAAAAAATATGACTTCACAGCGCTTCCACTAAAGAAAAATATCATAAGTATCATAATATATGTTCTGTGTGTAAACACTATTTGAAAGCACTCAATATCTTAGCGCAGTTCGAATGTTTTTTTCACCGACGAAAAAACGGAGGTGGTTCTCAAGTCAATCGCTGTATATTTTTTTGTATGACCACGCATAATTCTGTACAGAGTAGTCCGATTTCGATAATTATTTTTTTATTGGATAGAGCATACTTCGAAATTGGTACCATATAAATTTGAAAGAAAATTTCGCCCCTAAGGGTTTAAAAATAGGGAATGGTTGATTTTTCACCACTGAATTTTCATCTGTGAGCCGATTCTGTTGAAACTTCACTCACATATGTAGTTCTAATGACACTCTAAGCCATTAAAAAATAAAAAGTTAAAACTTTTTTACAAAAAATAGAACCGACGAAAGAAGAAAGTAATCAAAAGCAGAAAATAATAACTTTGTAACAAATAATAAAACTCGTACTAAGCAGCCAATTGTACTTAGATTTGATCTTGTATCATCAAAAATGTCAAATAATAAACAAACAGTTCTTACAAATGTATTTTTACATTTTAGATGTCCTTTGGGTGTTCTGCTCTTCATCTGTTTAGAATATGTAAGGATGATAGAACAAAGATAGAAAGAAGTATCAATTATGATTATGAGGGAAAGGATACAACATGAAACAGTTATTCCGTTTCGTAAATAATACATGCAACTTACTTACATAATGCACTCATATCTAGCACAGAGTTTGCTGAATATTGCAACAAGAATATTTTATTCATTCATATAGTTTCATAGATTTTACAACGTCAATATAGACTAACAATATTTAAATGCATGCGGACATGTAATTTGTGACATTTTCCAATTTTCTTTTAGTTTATTAATAATAATAATAATAATATTAATGTTTATTTGTTCTTTTATGTAGTTACATACATTAGCACGTACTGAGCACGCTAAAAAAATAATTTTTTTATCGAATTTCCTGAAACGAAATAGAGCTATTGGTCTCGTACCAAAGTCAAAATTTCGCAAAAATTTCATCAAATGTCCATCGATCCTACCAAATAGATGTCAAAAATCGCTGTCTCTAAAATTTATACATATATATATATAAGATATATATAATTATATATATATATATATATATATATATATATATATATATATATATATATATATATATATATGTATATATATATGCATATATACATTAATTCTTAATTTCTCAAACTCTAATGGGTACAGAGATCAGGAATTTAACTTTCAATTTTAATTCGTAAATACTTCTGTCAATATTAGGGTAACAGGAAAAATGCTAAGAACTAAAATTATAGTACAATTTATTATCTATAACTTTACTTCTTAGGACGGGTACGCACGTTACAGTATACTGGACAGGTATACCTGTACAGGTCACCTGCACAGGCAAACCGGAGCGTCTGTATCAGCCGCCTGCACAGACATAGAGACCTGTACAGGCGACCGGACAAGATATGAAAGTCAATATTGACTACCTGTGCAGGCACATAGACCTGAGCGTGTGTATGAATCAGTCCGGTATGCCTGCACAGTTTTTATGCGGTTTTTTTATTATAACGGTTTTATTAGTTGCGTCTAGTTAACAATAGTGAGTCAATTTTGTATTTACAACATTTTTGTGTGTACATTGTAGACTTGTTCAACATTATTACGTGTACAACAATATATACAATATATACGTGTGGGTGCTCTACGCCTGCACAGGTATACCGTAACGTGTGTACCCGGCCTTAGACATTTTTGGAATTTTTCAACATTAAGACAGATATACCAAATTTTGTGTTTCTTCTCCCTCTCTTTAAACCCCCCCCCCCTTTCCCTCGTCCGATTTCGCTCATTAACGAACTCGATCGTTCAAATACCAATAGCACCTCACATACCCAATTTTATACCAATCGGATTAAAACTGTGACCGCTAGAGTGATTACAGACACATATATACATACATACATACATACGAAAGTCAAAATTTCAGGGAAAAAATTATACATTTTCGGAATCTATGAATTAAAACCATTCATTTAATTCCAAACTCGACACATTTGTGAAGTTTAGCTTTTAGGTGCTTTTTTGGAGTTTAACGTGTTACGCATGCTCATATCCACGATGTTGAATTTAATATGACGTTAAATAGCCTATGACACGGGGAACACTAAGACGAACTTAACGACATCTTATTTGTCAAAATATGCCATGCTTACAGACAAACTTACTATGCACATAACCCTTCGTAGTCGGATAAAAAGATTAAAGCAAAGTAACATTCATTTTTATCTTGATGGTATACCATGTATATGTTCATTTGAAAAGTTACCACTTCAATATTTTTTTAAATATGTATTTTAGAAAAAATGTTTCGAACAAATATTAATATCTGTTTTCGTGTATACGAAGGATTTCGAGACACTCACATTTACCTCAGTGAATGACATCGAATGTTCCAAGACTAGAAAACTTTCTACACTTACATTTTAGACATGTAAACTCAAAGATTTGCTCTATTTTTCCATCGAATATAGGTCACAGACTGTACACCACCATACATAACAGACTGCTATATGGATACATGCATGCATTTGATGGCAAACACTGTTTATTATATATTTTGTGTCTCTCTATATTATTCTAAATATTATTCTATCCCATGAACTAGTTGACAACATGTCGGTTGGTAAAGAAACAATATATAAGACAGTAAGTAAGCTATTTAAAAATAAATAATGCACAACACATTTTTATAATAACTTTTTAAGTTCTCTAAATATGATGATCATCATATCCGTCCGCCGGCCTTCCTTATACGTTTTTCAAATATTATGTGGTTAATGATATTTGTAATTTGTTATAAAAACAAGTAATGTAACAACTAACTGAGTTAATAAGCCTGATGTCATTTTTGCTCAAAACTCTTGAGCGGCTAATAGACAGGCATATTCGTGATACGAGTCTTGTAGAGAGACCGCTATCAGAGTGCCAGTTTGCTTACCAAGCCGGCCTTTCTGTGGATGCTGCACTCCACCGACTAGTAGGGTCGATAGAAGGTGCGCTCTCAGAAAAGGCAATGGCCTTAGGGGTTTTCCTCGATATCGAGGGAGCCTTCAGCAATACAACGGTTGGGGCGATTCGCACTGCACTAATTGAGCGCGGGGTGGAAGACGGGGTAAGATGGATCTGCAACATGCTCGAAGTGAGGTGTATTACCACAACTTTAGGAGGACAATCGGTTAGAGGCTTTGTAGGTAGAGGGTGTCCACAGGGTGGAGTTCTTTCGCCATTACTGTGGTGCTTACTAACCGGTCTCAAGGAATTAGGGATATTTGCTCAAGGCTACGCTGATGACATATCCATACTTGTCAAAGGCCGAGACGAGGGCACTATCTATGATCTGATGCAACAAGCGCTCTCGTACGTGGAGCACTGGTGCATTGACAAAGAACTCTCTGTCAAACCGGAAAAAACGGGCTGTGAACTGTTTACTAGGAGACGAAGAGTTGCTCAACGGATGATCAGCATATCTGGCATTCAAATTACACAAACCGGAACGGTTAAGCATCTGGGAGTCATCCTGGATGCAAAACTGAACTGGAGTGATCATTTGGATTGGAGACTAACCAAGGCAAATAGTGTCTTCTGGATGTGCAGGAGAGCATTTGGACATTCTTGGGGACTCCAACCTCACATGGTGCACTGGTTATTCACAATGATTGTAAAGCCAATGCTCACATTTGGCTGTGTAGTATGGTGGACAAGAACCTCTCTGGCTGTAGCCAGGAAAAAATTGGATCACCTGCTCAGAGTCGTATGCCTTAGTGTCACTGGAGCCATGCGAACGACCCCTACTGCTGCGCTGGGCGCGCTTCTAAGTATTCCGCCGATTCATTTAATGATTGAGGCGGAGGCCATGACAGCGGCCTATCGACTTAGGAGTTGCAGACAGTGGCACTGTAGGACAAACACAGGTCACGCGAGTATAATGAACAGGTTGGAGACTGTGACTCCACTTGTGGAAATGGCACAGGATTCCACTGTTCCGACTCATCGTTTTGACCGCAAATTTCGGGTAATCGTTCCCTCCCGTGAGGAATGGGATCGAGATGTACCTAACTTTTCACCCCCTCCCGGACCATATCTTTATACGGATGGGTCAAGGGCCGGAGATTTATCTGGTGCGGGGGTTTATGGACCTAGGATAAAGGAATCGATTCCTCTGGGTCAATATGCGACAGTTTTTCAATCGGAAATCTTCGCTATGCTGAGAGGTGCCCATATTTGTAACACGAAAGGTTACAATGGGGCACATATCAGCATCTTCTCAGATAGCCAGGCAGCACTTCGGGCTCTTAAGGCGTCAAGATTCCAATCGAGGATAGTCTATGAATGCTTCGAGGAGCTGAACCACCTGGCACTGAGTAACACAGTCAGGCTGATCTGGGTACCGGGTCACTCTGGCGTTAAGGGGAATGAAGTAGCGGACTCGTTGGCACGAGAGGGGTCATCTCAAGTGCCCCTTTCACCTGAGCCTATCATTCCCATAGCAAGATACTCCGTAATTTACCGAATCAGGGGGTGGCTTAAACAAGCTCACCTCGACTACTGGGACTTTGCGCAGGGCATGCGACAGGCCAAGTTGTGCATAAACACAGCTAGGCCATTCGACTGTGCTCGGTTGAAACTCAATAGAATGCAGTTGAGAAGGGTTGTGGGGCTTTTGACAGGACACTGTCGATTGAATTACCACCTTCATAACTTGGGGATCTCTGATGATCCCACTTGCAGGGCCTGTATGGAGGACGATGAAACCTCCATACATGTTATATGCACCTGCAGAAGCCTGCAAGGTGTCAGATATAGAATGTTTGGGTCCGAAACTTTGGATCCATCAATCCTGGGAGCAATCCCGGCGGAGAAGTTGTGGGCCTTTTTCGTGGCGTCTGGCCTTGACAGAATCCTATAGCTTCATCTGCTTAAAAAAGCACCTCTTATCCGGAGGCGTCTCGCCTTCGGGTGACAGGTTGTTCTCAAGGAGGGCACAGAGGACCCCTTGGTCTAGGTGCTAGGGACCCGTATGCGGTACCCCTCTTTCTTATTATTATTAACTGAGTTAATTGTTTGAATACCAAGTATATACCCAGAGTTGTATATTAGTGATTGAATTGTTAACAATTATGTGTATTCTAATTGTTAACAATTCTGTGTATTCTAATTGTTAACAATTCTGCGTATTATAATTGTTAACAATTCGCTATCCGAGGAACATTTAATCACAAATAATGAGAAAACTATTGAGTTTATGAAAAAATTGATCGATTTTGACAACTAACAAAATGCTCTCACATTTTTGACATGTATTAGGTAGTAGGTAGTTTCGATGAACATTTGAAGAAATTTTTCCGAAATAAGTGTATTTGTACTATACGAATAGTGGAATTTTCTTCGTAAATTCAATAAAACGTACATGTTTTAAATTTCATTTTGAAATGACAGTGCCATTGAATGTAATCGTAATTTTAAACATTTTCAATTCAAACTTACTTCACTGATGATGGCCTGTTAATAACGGACTTCATCGTTCACTAGTATCCCAAGACGATTTTTCAATATCAATATTGTTTAAAGAGAGTAACCAAAAATTTTGCTTTAAAAGACATACAAAAAGACTAACACGGTATTAAATAAGAGGATTATTGAGGATGAACTAAGTAATGCTAAATTGTTCATTCAAACTTTAACTTCAATTTGAATACAAAAGTTAATATACAGTGTGTTTTTTTAAATGCACCCAATCTGGCATTCTGTATAGTGTATCTATCGCTGCCGATATGTGATGCACTATGATATGGTTTACTTTGTCACACTTAAACAGTCAGTATTGTATTATAACATAAATAACTATTATATTATACTTATCACTCTCTAACTACAATCATTTATATATAGTTGCATCTTACTCGTGCATGTATACATCGTTGTTATTGTCCGTCGTCCGTCGTGTTAGTGTAACACCATATCATAGTGTACCACATTATATCATAGCATACTGTGCATAGACAGTGATAGATGCACTACACAATGCTGTTGAGTCTATTTTAATTTACGTAGTGTATATAGTAATTAGCTATTATATAGAAATCCTATTACACCCTGTAAATTTACAGCATATAAATATGTTTATGAAAGTTTTTCGTCGTGATGAGTAAAGGAATATTGGTATACTGATTAAGAATTCTAAAAACATACTAGAATAACATACTAATTCAAAAGTGTATTACGTGTTCAACTGAAAAATATAATATTAAAATCGTGTATTTATATACATACAGGGTGATTCAAAAGTCATGGAGTTTATTAAAAAGATGGATAGGGGATGCAATTCTAAGATGAAAAGTCCTTGGACATTTTTACACCTGGCCCACCGTTAATTATGTATTAATTAAATAAAGAAACCAATTAGAGAAGCGCGTTAATGGAATAAGAAATGGTGGGGAATGAACGCAGCGGCAACAGAGATACGTGAGGAAAGCGAGATCTCCCCACCACTACCGAAGAGTGAGTCAATCTTATGCATTTCAAATCCGGTACAGTTGTTATAGTAGAGTTTTTAAAAATTTTGGAAAAAAAATTTACCATTTTTTATTCCGAAAAATCTGATTCACTGAATTATTGAGTTTTTATTTTTAAAATTTGAAAATAATAATTATTTTAACCCCAATAATTGTCTAGGTGCTAGCGACCTATATGCGGTAAGCCTCTTATTATTATTTTTAAGTCCAATAATTATTTAAAACAATTTTTCTGTAAAAACAACTCAATAAAAATTAAATAATTTGGGTGACTAAGTTTCTGTGTAAACCAAAAATTGATAAATATTTATTTAATGAAATTTCATCGTAAGAAATCCAATAAAAATTGAATAATTCAGTTAATTAGATTTTTTGGAAAAATACTAAATTCTTTTTCCAAAATTTTCCAAAACTCTACTATAAAATATGTACCGGATTTAAAACGCATAAGATTGACTCGTTCATTTCCCACCATTTCTTATTCCGTTAACGGACTTCTCTTATTGGTTTCTTTATTTAATTAATATCTAATTAATGGTGGGTCAGGTGCAAAAATGTCCAAAGACTATTCATCTTAGAATTTCATCCCCTATCCACCCTTTTAATAAACTCCATAACCTTTGATACATCCTGTATATATATATATACATATATATATATATATACATATATATATATATATATATATATATATATATATATATATATATATAAATGTAATCTTTTACTAAATAATATTTAAAATAGAACATACTAAGAAAATTTTAGGATCAACAAAGCTTCCTCGATTATTTGACTTTATAGTTATATAATAAATTTGACTTTATACTTTTATAATTATTACCATGTAGTTTAAAGATTTACCTCAACGATTTTTCATTTCAAATTTTCGGAAAATATGTTTATATAAAAACGTGATAATTTTCTAAAGCGATTTTAATAATAATGCTGATTGTGATATTGTTTCATATAATATGTGAACTCGTTTATGTGAATTTTCGCAGTTTTAGTAAAATAAAATTTCTTTGGAATAAAATTAAATTAAAATCCATATAGATAAAAAAATAATATATATTGTAGTACGGGCCACAAAAGTAATACTCATTTTTCAAAAGTTTAGAGTTGACTAATTAAATTAGTGCCTTATTCATTCGGGTTTTGACAGAATGTTTCCACAAAAACGTAAGTATATTTATAATAACCAACTTTTATTCGAAGCCATTATTCGATAACCGAGTGAATAAACCTCAAATCAATTATAAAATTTTGAAAAATCAGCGCTACTTTTGTGATCATCGACTTTAAAAGTGACGTTTCTTTTTATAAATATTAAAGTTAATTTATGCCGTGTCTATGGCGGTGTTCGGAATAATACACAAATTTAAAAAAAAACAGATAATGAATTTAGACAATTCCAGATTCTGATTTAATAAAATTAAACCATATTCAAAATTTAATTCCTGAATAGCAAGGTAAGCTTTGATCAACACCTTATTAACAATACAAAATCGCATGGTTAGAAAAGGATACCGCTTATAAATGGGTTGATCTTAATGGTAATAATTGGTCAGTCAACTCAAATAATCCTTCAGATACGACCTCAGTCAGATCATATAAAAGTCAAAAATTGTTTAATGTTATTGTGAGACACGCATCAAATTAATATCGAGCAACATATCTCTGACTCCATATCTCAAAGATAGTTACGATTAGCTAATTCATACTGATGATGACTACCTTGTAGTCGAAATACGTACTTCTAAAATACAAATAATTGTTCTAGGAATTAGGGCAAAATTTTAAATTTAATGTTTATATCAAAAGTAATGAGTATTAGCGAAATTCCTTCAAGAAAATGCAGCTATTGTTTTTGCACCGATCAAAAGTCCATCGATCCTACCAGGAAGATGGTAAAAAATACCGTCGTTAAAATTTTTATATATGTATATATATCTCAACATATCATTTTTATATATCATTTTATATGTGATAACCGATTTCTGCGAAAGTTCTTTTTTTTTGACAGGGTACAAACATTCATAATAGGAAAATTTTTTTAAAACCGACTTTTTACAAAAAAAATCGACCCCAAAAAAAAAAACAAAATGAATATAAAAAAAAACTGAAAATCTGTTATGAAAAAATGCACTAAAAAAAAAAAAAAAACGGATAAAAAAAAATGTATTATAAAAAAATGCACTAAAAATTAGTAGGTCATTTAGTAGGTCTACCCATATTTAGACAAATAAAATCACTTATAGAACTTCAAAGTCACTAAAAAGCGAGAAAGAAATAAAATTTTGACAAAATGGAAACCCGACTCCAAAAATCAAATATTCTAAAACAAAAAATGTACTAAAAATTAAAAAAACTAATTGCATATTCTTATGCCAATTTTAGTTCACCTACGCAAAAACTTTTTAATATATATGTACAATTATTGTTATTTTTGGAGTCGGTGTCAGCATAGAGAAATTCACATAAAATTTGGACACCGCCTCCAAAAATAACAATAATTGTTTTAGAATATTTGATTTTTGTCGGGTTTCCATTTTGCCAAAATTTTTTTTATTTTGTTACAAATATTTACAGAAGTATTTTTATTTTATCAGATATGATATTTCATTTTGATCACAGTAAAATTATGACCGCTAGCGAGTGCTATATGTATTCTACGGAAATTGACTAAGTTGGAGCAGCCTCTGCGTAACCATTTTTTTATAGTCAGGAAATTTTATTGAATCAGTTTTTTGCAAACCAAATAGATTCGCTAAATGTCGATTGCAAAAATTACAAAAAAGAAATGCCACTTTTGGAGTTGATATAATATTGATACCAAGTAAACTATTATAAATCATACAAATCAAATAGAAAGTAGCTCTTATTGAAAACCTTTGAATGGATTGGGTTTTTAGCATTAGAAACCTTTTTTTTTCGAGAACTGGTTGTCGAGTCTTTGTGACATTATTTATGTATGTGCTTTTATATTTCATTATGTGTTTTTTTTTTACTTATGGGAAAAATGTGATTAATTTTCTATTATTTACATGAAAAACGTGTTAAAATATTCTTAAATGATTGAGAGGGAAAAATAAATAATAAAAATAACTAAAACAAAAATTAAACTGACAGAAACTTCTCCATTGTTTATTTATAATGAATAAAAACAAAGAGTTTCTAAAATAATGAAGGTTACGAGTAACATGCATTTTATATTAACGATTCCCGTTGCATTCACACAGAAACTCATGCATTATTGTACATATATATATATATATATATATATATATATATATATATATATATATATATATATATATATATATATATATATATATATATATATATATATATATATATATATATATATATATTTATACATATTTAATAATGTCCTTAGTTGGTTGTCGATGGATATCGGATATTACAAAATAGCATTATCATAGAACACACTACCAGTACTAAAATATACGATGAACATAAACCTTTTATAACAAACAAGATTGTATGTGACATCAAAAATACATCCATCCATATTTTATTAAAAATTGATTATATTTTCATACAACGAACGTGTGATGCTTTTGAAAATTAATACAATGGATTTGATTTATTAGTTTATGGTATTTTAAGACGCAACGACCGTAAAAAAAAACAATACCCATCAAGTTATATGATAAAACTTATAGAAAAAAGTAAAATCAAATCAAATATAAAATTTGTACCTAGTACAAATAGTCTAAGATCCGGCATTAGAAAAATCTACCCTCATCTGTTAATTAAATGAAGAATGTTTAAAAGGCAGATAACAATATTATAAATGTATGAGTGCAATGTCTGCCACCGCAATCCTGCAGTCTATTAATATTAATTTATAAATTAATTAATATGATATAGTGTCTTTGTTTGTTGCTCGAACAAATATAATTGTCAGTCTCTCTGCGTGGAACACATTTTTTGAAAATTTTATAACTGTGATATTATAAAGCATATTTTATATAATAAATATATAATTAAATTATTTGCGGTATATATAAAAAAATTTTTAAGTAATAAAATTTTCAAAAAATGTGTTCTACGCAGCGAGAGACTCCATTATATTTGTTCGAGCAACAAGCAAAGACACTATATCATATCAATTAATTAATTAATCTTAATAGCCAGCAGGACTACGGTGGCAGGCATAGCACTCATACATTTATAATATTGTTATCTGCCTTTTAAACATTATTTCATTCAATTAACAGATGAGGGTAGATTTTTCTAATGCCGGATCTTAGACCTAAATAGTTACTTCAATCACTTGCATAGGCTGCCCTGCGTGGATATCCAACAGAGGGTGCCCCATCCCCAAATCTTTTATCACGCATACCTGTTTTTACATAATAATTGCAATAAAAAACATCAATACTTTTTTCATAAATTATATTTCCAGCAACGTTTATATGAAACTTTTTTCATATCTATTACATCTATTTCATTACTACAGCCAATAAATTAAAAAAAAAAGACATTATTTGTTATTTTAAAATTCCTAATAGAAATATTTGATAATATTAAAGTACAATAACTTTAATAAAATTTATTAATAGTATATATTTTGATTTGACCAGTAGAGTTATTGAGTATGCGCAAGGCACCCGCAAAATGATACAAAAGACTACAAAACTCGAACATAACCGGAAAATCACAAAAATACTTTGAAAAATATAAATTTCAAACGTTATTATCACCAAATTTGAGTAAAATTATTCAACTCACCGTCATATTTCATTATTATCCACGATGAATTATATATTTCCATGAGGTGACGTGTTAAATGTGGAGCTTTGAAAATACCGTTTTTGAAATTTTTACTCGATAAGAAGCCATTTTCAATAAAAATATTCGATTACTTTCATAATTTGCCTATATATTAACCTGCCAGTAATTATGGAAGTACAACTAAACCGTTTGGCAACATTGAAAATGAAGTGGTTTAGAGACACACATACATATATAAGACCCCATCGTTGACTAGATGTTACTTCAATGTAGTACCTACATACTATATTATCCAATATCATTTATCATACACTTCAAGGATAATAGAATTTCATGTTTCATGTATTATATATCTACAAGCATAGTCTATGCTGCAGCTCTTGATATTAGTTTTAGTATACAACAAATATAATATACATATAGCTGAAACCCATCGAAAAATTAACGAGATACACTCAATAACCATTCTGCCTCTTTGAAAATTAAAATATAATATATACAAACTGAACAAACGTAAAGTATATAAATCAATAATAGTGGCGTTATCTTTTCAAAATTTCATAGTTGATTTAAACCGAATCCATTCGATTTTCGAAAAAATTGTAAAGCTAAAAAGTTGTTAGATGCGAAGTATTTTTTCGAAAATCAAATTTATGCGGCGCAAATCAACCCCGCAAAAACTTTAGCATTTGATAGTATTATCAATAGTGAAGAAGATGGTGTCTTATCCGTTTTGCTATCGAAAAAACGGTTAGAATAAAAGTTGTTTATTATTAAAACACACATAACTTTTGTCGGAACAATTTTTTCGAAAAGCGAATGTATTAGGCATAAATTAAATTTAAATTTTTATAAAAAGGACACCACTTTTTCTATACATTGTTATATGAGCCACATAATTCCTGATCATTTTTCGAGAAATTTATAATGGATATGTGTCTCATTCAGTCGGTTTTTCGAAAAAAATGTTTCAGGTAAAAGTTGTTCATTATAAATAGAGTAACAACTTTTATTCGAAGTATTTTTTCGAAAACCGAATGAATAAGGCACAAAATAATTATAAAATTTTGAAAAATAAGTACTACTTTTGTGGCCTTGTATACATTTTAATAATGTGTTACTTAATAATGTGTTTTAATAGTTCTGGCTCTTTTTCTGAAGTACAATTTGGAGTATTTGGTGTCCTGTATGATATATCGTAGTGTTAACTGCTCATCTACTTTCTTGTAGAACTAGTTTGTGTATTACCTTGCCTAACTTATAGTCGTTTGAGATAAGTTAAGCAAAACATTGTTTCTCTAGTATAGTTTCTTTAATATATATCTTACATCGAACATCAAACATCGTATATTCAACCAAACTGTACATCCTGTAATGTATTAAATATACACTCTAACGGTTTTTTTTGTTCTTATATAAAAAAAAAAAGAACTAAAATCAAACTATACCAAAAAAAAAAAAATTTAAATCTAAATATCAAAAACATCATCAAAAATTGAAGTATACCATTTTTCACCATGAAAAAAACTTATTAAAAATATATTATTCAAAATATATTATATACCATGGCTTTTTCTTACATAATAAATTTTATAATCAAATCTATTTTGTTAGGAAAATTTTTGCCATTACGTATACATAAAAACATAAACATAATATCGATCTGTGATTTGCTTAGTTTTTCCAAGAAAAGTTAAAAAGCTCAGCTAAGTTCTTCTGATTATTTTGTTCTTGCCCAAAAATTAATTTCATATATTTCAAGAGCGGAAATTTCCCTAGGAAATATCAGTAAATAATATTAAATTGTAAATTTTGTGTATTAAAATTTTTATTTGCTAGGGTTTATAAAAATAAAACCAAATGGTGTCATCTCAATGAAATCGTGTTTCTCATTAGAGACCCACGATTGATCACACATCATAAATAACCAGTAGTATTTCTAAATTAGTAATTAGTACTACTGCGCTGTCTTATACAATTTTGGGGGCCTACATTGATTTTGGATACCTAACAGCCATCTAACACTGTAATATAAATCAATAGCAATGTGCAGATATCCTCGAATTAAACACTACAGAAGTTTCACTTGTATGTACATATTCATTATTATATGCACGTATATAAGTAGTAATATGGGCCACAAAATTCGATGGTAATTTTTTTAACAATTTATGGTTGATTTGTGACTTCCAAAAAAGTTTCGAATAAAAGTTGTTCAATATAAATATAGTAACAACTTGTATTCGAAAATTTGTTTCGAAAATCGAATGAATAAAGGCATAAATCAACTATAAAATTTAAAAAAATAATATCAACTTTTGTGATCAAGTGTATATGCACGTAGTTTTTTTTTTATATTTCCGAGAATTAACGTTTTGCCCATGTTGAAAAACTAAATATTATATGGATAAATTTTACAAAATGGTACATTCATGTAATGGTTGTTGAACCAATAAATTGTTTATATAATATACGCTACTTATATTTGAAATTCCATTTTCTAATTTTCAGCGGTAAACATTTTCAAAATTATTCTATTCAATAAAATGTTTTCCATATTACTATATATATATATATATATATATATATATATATATATATATATATATATATATATATATTTATATATATAAATTACAAGTGTTAGCACAACACAGTGTCACATTTAAACTCTAAACTACTGAACCGATTTCGATGAAACTTTTACAACTTCAAGAGTATCAAATTAAATTAAACGCTAGTATACATTGTACAGTAAATAATTTTATCTAGGTGCTTACTTCAATTACAAATTCAAGCTTACGTTTCTTTTTCGCGAAAACGTTGATATATGTGTACATTTAGGAGAGCTAACCCGGATTATCTTTCCTGTGCCATTGTATATGTGCATACAACACACGCTCACTTTTAAATTAGTAGGCGACTATGCACGTTCCATTCGACCAGACGTGTATTATCGACCATAAGCGTGCCAATAAATGACATTTTCTGTTTATTAATACTGTGTTTTATTTAAACAATATTAACAAACATAAATATAAAATATACTGTCAAACGATGCACACCTTTCAAATCTCATATTGAATTTCGTGGATTCATCTCCTTGATTCGTCTCCTTTGATATGTCACGAGAAACACTGCTGTTGATCTTGACTAGAGACAGGAAAATCTTGTCTCCTCTCACGCTTCAAACATCAAACAAAAAAACGAAAATACTTGATACAAAAGTTGTTCATTTGGTCAGTAATATTTTTGTAATTGAAATATTTGCTCTATGCCGTATTGTTTTTGAGAAAATTTTCGAAAACCAAAAAAAAAGACAAAAGTTTATGTTCAATCAAAGTTCAGATTTTGAACGCTCACCAGTAAACTACACTTTCTAACAAAATTAAAATAGCGACAAGTACGATAAAATCTAGGTCTTGGGAAGTGTAATCATGGTATAAAATTTAAAAAAAAAGCGTTGAAATCAGAAAGTAAAATATAAATGATTGTAACTTTATATTCATTCTATGGAACTTATCAGATTATATACGACTTAAAAAGAAAATTTATGTAATGTATTAAAAAATGTATACAATCAGATAATTTCAAGCTGAGAGAAAAATAATTCTATGAAAAATTCACATAGGTTCCACAGTACTCTCACAGTTACTATAAATTATTTAATTAAATACAAGTATTCCAGGAAAATAAAACTATAAATGATTATTTTTAAATACAAAACGTGGTAACACCATAACTTCTGACCTTTTTATCAGGTATATGCAACTTTACATACACAAAAAAAAATTTCAATCACATGAATAACATCGAAGATTTGGTCGAACCTTTTAATTAAAAGTTGGTATGTATACATGTACGGAGAGTCTACAAAATACCGGGGATCGTCGAAGTCAATGTATATCGAAAATGCTACGAAACGGACAATTTAGTAGAATGTTCCTCACTTAATACTAAAGCTTCTGTGAAAATTTCATAGCGATTTACTCAGCCGTTTAAAAGTTATTGTAATTTTAAAAAACCGAAATTTTATACGTGTTCTTATGGAGATTTGTTCACACAACAAATTAAATTCAATTCAATTACCATTTAAAAAGTTACGAAGTGTCCCAAATTTTCAAATTTTATATTATTGGAACTCTACAGAAACAGTTTTCCAAAATTTTAATATCCTTCACTAAACGGTTGTTGAGAAAAAAAAATCTGTCGTCTCTTGTATATGATATAGAAATAAAAAGGTTATATGTGTTTGTGTTGATTCAAATGAACGGTATATTCGCTGCTACAAATTTTGCCACCGATTGTTTTTTTCTAACATGCTTAACGCAGAAAGCTTAAATTATGTTGTAAATAGAAAAATTTGAAAGAAACAGTGCATATTTTCAAGCGAAACTAGCTCACATTAATTGGTAGTTTTCGATTACCTTCTATATCTTTTTATTCGTTCGTTATTTTCATTAATCTTTAATTTACATTAATCTTTAAAGAGCCAAATATTTATATCAGATGAATAACCCGTATCTATTATCTTCCAACCAGTGAACCCACAATCAAAATTGGTTCAGCTGTTTTAACGTGATACGATAACAAAATAAAAAGTTTAAAAATCGGTTATGCTATCTATTAACATTGTATTCATCAAAATTGTATTTATTTTGTAAATATTACCCTTGTACAGAACTGACCAAATCTATAGTTTTATTTATAAGTATTGATTATATATATATATATATATAATACCCGTCTTCAATGTTTTAACGAACTCCTTTTACATTATACACTGCCGGTATTTCATAATGTAGTTACTTATATGATATGATCGATTAAACACGTGTATATTGTATTTACATAATGAAGTATTATTGAATAGCAGAAAATAGATTACTAGGTTAATGAATAATAATATTTAATAAGTTTATATGTATAGATTCGATGACAATACATACATACACACACACATACATATTTACACCAAACTCAATATTCTATATACAAGAGACTTAAATTAATTAAACATTGCTTTTTCTAAATCAATATATATTTATTCCTTTGATGTTTTTATTCATGTTATCGATACCTTTTTTTATCTAATAATTTTGCCACATTTATTACACTCATAACAATTTCTTTAGTTCATAGAAAATACAATTTTCTCGATATCATTCGGAAGGAAGTTTAAAACTTGGCATATGTTCGATATCATTCACGTATTGGTATGAGAACACTAAAGTTGTGGATTAATGAATTGAACTTTTGTTGACTATCACTGGAGACGTAGTTATTTCAATAAATAGACTTCGACTGAAATACTCGAAAGAAAAATTGTATATTGAAAACTATATTGTAGTATTTTTAAAGACGCCAGTATTTTTTATGCAACGCAACTATCGCGACTGGTTAAATCGTTGTATAACACATTAAAAAGTAAAATTAGAACAAACACGCGGAAAAAAGTGAAATAAATTTGTAATCTTGAAGACTCAATTGAAATTCTGGTATCTATTTATTATACCCAGTATATTGTATATAACAGGGTATATTAAGTTTAGTCCCGTGTTTGTAATGGTTGAAAATATTGATCGCAGAAAAATTTTGGTGTAGGTATTAATTAAATGACCTATTTAGTTCATTTCGTCATACATGTTAGTCCCCCGTCTGTTAACATGATAATTCAAAAACGAAAATAGCGAGCTGGAATTCTGTATGTGTGTTCTAGACCTTACAAAAAAGGTTGAATTGGACCATTTTTGGGCGAAATTGGCAAAACTGTGTATCTTTGAAACCGTAAGAGATAGATCAAAAATTTGAACATAAAAAATTTTTTTTTTTTAAATAAACAATGTTTGTTGAAACTTAAACATAAATTCAGTATATATCGGTTGTTTAAGCAATTGACATCAGTCAGTTGTAATTTTCACGTGTTGTGAAATGAAATGAAATGAAAAATTATTCGACTTCGTTATGGAAAGACTAATGATATGCATTAATATAATTTTCAATTTTGTTGTATGATATTTCTAATGAATATTACTAATGAATATATGGAGTGTGATTTTCCATGCACTTTGACTATGATTAGCACACGCTTGGAATATAAGTTTCATCATGAAACTAGCAAATTTGGGTTTGTAAATCAATTTGGCGATATTCACCAAATATATCAATCACATAATTGAAATTTAAAAATTTATTCGAGAATTTCTTCTAATTAAATTTCAATTTTCTTCGTTAGTTTTGATTATCGTATACGGCAGCAAATTTTTTAGGTCATGTCACATTAAGTTCGACCATCTTGTTGAATCAGTTCTTCGTAATTCCACACGCTTTCAATATTCTTTACGCATATTATATTTGTTCGCCATATTTGAATGAATGATAATGGGGAGAATTTGGTGCACTGCAACCTACAAGCTCTATTGTGCTCCTCCTTCTGGTTCCTGGCGAGGAACTTAAATTTGGGGGTGCCGTTAGTTAGTTCATCCCTCTACAACAGCCAATAAGACATGAGTGACTCTAGTCGGAGCTAGCTGCTCAGATCAGCACATTATGTTGAGTCACGGAAACGTTACATTCACTAATTACGCTATAGTTACTTAGTGAGTGCACTATATTTTTTATTCACAAATATTTTAATTTGTACCGAAATCCCCTCATTCTGATATTTATAATTTATTTATTGTTTTCTTTCCACAAAAAATATTTCCACTTCATTTGCGAATAAAAACAATTATATTCGTTTTCGATTTATCGTGGTGACGGATGGACGGGTATGCGTAAAACGACAAATTGGATTATTTTATGAACATCGATACCAAATAATTTTCTATACGATCAATATTTTCAACCGCAACAAACTCATATCATATATATCATATATACCTACCTAATAATAAAAATGGGAACCATTAAATCATATAATTTGCGATGCAAATTAAGTGTTTACCAAAAACTTGTTATCGAGAAAATGTGTATATGGAAAATAATAACCACACACATATCCATTACATTGAATATATAAATTTAAATTGAACAATTAATAATAAAACCGTTGGTAGCAGTACATCGAATCGTGTGTGTGTGTGTGTATTTGTGTATATTTTCATATTGTAGTTAGTAGTATTAGTTAGATGTAATCATGTAATATGATCTAATCTAATCAAATAATAGTTGTTACTTGTTAGTTTTAGAATATATAGCAACAAAACACGTAGTTTAGCTAACGGGCAAGCAGCAAACTAATGATCAATCATATCCATTTAAATATAATCATACAGTATGTAAATATATATATATATATATATATATATATATATATATATATATATATATATATATATGATAATTATATTTTGATGAATATAATAAAAATATTTATATTGTATTTTACGTTATGGATTGACATTATTATTACAATATTGTACATGTTTGATCAGAAAAATGAAATAATTACTAAGCAAATTTCTCTTAGTAGGTATGAAATTATAATTTATTTAGAACTAGCTGACTCGGCAGACGTTGTCCTGTCCAAAAATCTTATATAAAAACCAATTTCAATTTCCGCCAAATTTTCCAATTTTCCGGACAAATTTTCCAATTTTTCTTTCCCTTAAAACCATATTTTTTCGAAAATGTTAAATATAAAACAATTCTTTCAATATACGGTTGGTTCTTGCTTCATAGACCTCAAAATACGGATATTGATCTGGCCTACTTTATTGTAAAAATAAATGTCTTCATGATGATATTTAAAAAATTTTATGCATTATACCTTACAAAAAAAAAGTGATGGCATGTCTTTTCGAAAACTTATTTTAATACGATTCAAATTTTGTTTAATATTGTCGTATACATGTAATAAGTATAAACGATAATAATACAAACAAAATTATTCAGAACATGAACATCAAATGATATAGAAATATTGGCCACCAACCACCATTTATTCCTAACTGCCATAAAACTAATTTGCATAACGATTTTTTAATCCGTTCACATTTGTTGGCAAACACTATTTTATATATTATAACGATTCGACTAATGAAATTAGTATATATATATATATACATATATTTATATATATATATATATATATATATATATATATATACATATATTTATATATATATATATATATATATATATATATATAATATATATATATATATATATATATATATATATATATATATATATATATATATATATATATCGAGTAATCAAAGCGTTTTAATGTTTTTGTATTTAATAAAATATTACTTCAATATTATTTATTATATTATTTGAATATTTAAATATTTATAGGAAATTTATTTCGAATAATTTAACATTTGTTTCTATCTATTATTATATTTAATACGAACTTTTTAGTTTTAAATATAAATCTGTTTTCGACTAATTGGCTTAAAATATTATTTAGATAACTAACCCATAATAACATATCTACGACGTTAATTCTGATTTCCATTATAGAAATCTTTCTTTTAATTAGAGCTGCTATCATTCTCTTCTGATTAAAAATTACTAATTATCTAGACTTATATTTTTAACATAAGGCATTTATTTTTACAAGATAACTTTATCAAGTAGGCGTAGATTATAAATGAAATTCCGATTATATTATCCGTTTCAACATCAACGGTACTATGGACCACAAGAGTCGATGCCATTCTTAGCGAATTTCCTGAAAGAAAATAGAGCAATCGGTCTCGTACCAAATTTGAGTACAAAATTTTGCAAATATTTCTTCAACTGTCCATCGATTCAACCTAGTAGATGTCGCAAATCACCATCTGTAAAATTTATATATATTTATATATAAAATTTATATATAAAATATAGGTTAAAATCAGACAAGTAAAAAGGGGGGTTTAGAGGAAGGGGGAAACATAAAATTTGTCATATCTCCCTTAATATTTGAAAAATTTATAAGAAGTAACGTTGTACGTACTAAATTTGACTGTAATTTTGTTACTTTTCATTTTTTCTGTTACACTAATATTTACAGAAATATTGACGGTTTAAAATTGAAAATTAAATTCCATAATATCTCTGTATTAGAGTTTGAACAAAAATGATAAGGTGATGAATTGTAGCAAACATGATTTTCTACAATTTTATTCCTTACGCTTTTTTCGATTGTTCTAATATTAAGAGAGATATTTTATATTTTGTGTTTTCTTCTTTCTTTATGCCCCCTTTCCCCTTGACGTCAAGTTATTAATAAAATTGGCCTTGCAAATATTAAAACCATATACGACATTTCATTTTGATCAAACTCAAATTGTGACCGATAGAAAGTGATTTACGTATTCTATGAAAATTCGCAAGTTGAAGCAGCTCTTGTGTAACGAATTGTTTTTAAATTTATAATTGATCTGTGCCTTATTAATTCGATTTTCAAAAAATTGCTTCGGATTAAACTTGTTCATTAGAAATATAGTAACAATTTTTATTTGAAATTTTTTCTCGAATGAATAGGAAACAAATCAACTATAAAATTTAAATAAATGACATCAACTTTTGTGGTCAAGTGTACAAGCAATGTTGAAAACAATGAATGTTCAAATATTAGGAACGTGATCTAAAACGATGTTATTTAAACTAGAAAATAGAAAAAAAAAAAAAAAAAAATGGGAATCTCATATAAGACATTGAAATTTGTTGCATATGTCACCAAAATTTTTAATAATGCAAATATAAGATTGCTGTCAAATAGAGAAATATTTAATATGTTACAACGAGGTTAAATAAACTTTATCATTTATCATATAAAATAGAATTTTAATTTTGAAGACAGAATTTATTAATAACCATTATAGATTATTACATGGTAAAAGTATACACCGCGTGTTTATGTATTCACTATCCACCACTTGTCACCACCATTGTCAAAATTTGTATTACAAACAAACTATTATTAACGTTCATTTTTACCAGTCCAAGTGGCCGAGCGGTCTGAGGTGTTATGTCTGCGCAGTATGCCTATTTGGAAACTGGGAGGTTGTGGGTTCGAATCCCGACATCGGCAGTTTGTCAATTATTAAGAAAAAAAAACGAGGCGGTTAATTGACTAAACTGTTGGCGTATGGTCATGAACGAAGTAACCGGCTATGCTTGAGAAGGTTTTCTGGAGTTTCCTTCACGATGCATATCGGCATAGTTTCTATCATAGTCGGCTGCAGCTGCATATCCAACCAATTCGTAGTCTATACATAAAAACTCCTTCCACTCCACTCACATCCTCACATCTTTAGGCATCACAATGGACCGTATGGTCAAACTGAAGCCCATCCATAGCATCCTCTACAATCTATCATTCATTCTTTGACAAATGCTTTGTATGAAAAACCATCATGTCTAGGATGGGAATCGAACCCATGACATCTGGTTTTTTAGACCTATGCTCTGCCTTGAGGTACCAGATGTTAAGGTAATGGAATAACATCTGGTAACTAAGTTGGTTTTGAATAACAGCGGTCGTGGATTCGATTCCCATCCTAGATGTGTATGATTTTTCATATCAAACAATTGATGTCAAAGAATGTTATCAATGTTCATATACATTCGTAAATGTCTAATAAAGTAAACGCTAGTCACTTCTATTAGTATAATTTAACCGAAAGGCAACCATACAAAGAATGGATAAAATGGATTAAACAAAAACAAAAAATTAAAATATGAAAATATGAAAATAGTAAACAAAAAATTATTTTATGTAAGAAAACTTCCATAATCTTCTTCGAAATTTTCCTTCAAGAAAAGCAGATATTATATTGTAATTGTATAAATGAAATGATTACCCCAGTATCGGGGGCAACACATTTTTGAATAAATATCTTAATATTAGTAAAATGGGAAAATTAATCCTATGTGAAGTTGTAGAAACTAAATTTGCTAATGTTTTATTACTCGGCCATATTTTCTGTCGCTCAAATACTTATGGAAATATTTTTAATTTTAACGTTCTAAGTATATCGTAATTGTCACCATTTTTTCTAAGTAAATTTGCTTAGCCTTCGTGGAGCCTACATGACAAAAAATTGTATGCGCATTCAAACATTGCTACGTGAAATCGATGGTTACTTGAAGAAATAAATTATTTTCTAAATTAAAAGTCGAAATATTTTGTAGACTTCGTAGAAATGTATATATTTAAGAAGATTAGTCAATCCGAAGTAAATACAAAAGGTTTGAGTCCATGATGTGAAAACATCTCCTGTATACAATAACAATGAATCGTCATAGACAATGTTATCCTATTTAAAACACGAATGCCGATGATTGCCGACTGTCACATAGTCGATCGTTACTATAAAAATCGCGAATGTCTAATCGGAAATGGCATTTCACTCTTTTTATAGAATCATACTTGTATAATCTCGCTATAGATGTTTTCTTATCAAGAATTTTAAATTGGAATGTTCTTTCATTTACAAGTACAATCATTTACAAAAACTTTGAGTAAGTGGCGAAAATTTATGACAAACTCAGTAGGATAATTTTATGCGCCCCCTGTTATAAATATTTATAACAAATGAGTATCGTTTATCACACAGATGTACCTAACAGACTTCTTGTTCATCTAATTATAATATTTTCTGAAGTAAAATATAGTTTATAAATGATTAAATATGAAATTTATTTTGACAAATATATATGTACTAATATTTATATAAATTAATCATTTATAATATTAAAACTCATTTCAATTCATTTCTCGACATTTTTTTTCTTTATTAAGGAAATTTATGATAAATTATTGCAATTAAAAGAAGAAAAAACTCTTTTTATCATAAATTTTAATATAATTTTTGATCAATGGTGTTAAATTTTTTACTGTCCCCGTAAAATACAACCAATGCGACAAATTTGTTCTTTCAAAAAAGCCGACTAAAGATTGCATATAAAGTTTACTATTAGACTTATTTCACAACAACCGTCTAAACTTTACACGGTATGTATTCAATGTATTGTATGTATTGTATACTTTGAATAATAGTGTCCATAAAAAAGAGTTGGTATTATTATATTTTTTTCAGAAAATGTTTTAATTAAGAAAATAATAATAATTGGTAGGTACCCTGTACTTACTCTATCTCTCTTCCTACCTCTCACTCAGACCTGAGTGCAGTCAATCCTTGCCCACCTACGGTGTAAAGGACACCGGGTACACGACACAAGGGCTATAAAAGTAACGGGGTGTTTTACATTAACCCTAATCGTTTAACGGACAGACGATAGTCAGACAGCCGCTATAGGGGCCGACAATGCCCAGTGGTATGGCCAACTGTCGTGACACTAGGTTTGAACATTGCCTAGTCACAAACAGTAGAATACCAATGTTTTTTATACCCGGTATTTAATATATACCAGGATATTTTCAGTTTAGTTCCGACTTTGTATATTGATCACAGAAAAAATATTTGGTATAGGTGTTCATAAAATGGCCTATTAGTCCATGTCCGCAAAGTTATCCGTCCGATAAACACGATAACTCAAAAACGAAAAGATATAACGATCCAAAATTTCGTATGTGTGTTCGAGAGGTAAAAACTAAGTCAGGTTCGTGAAAGGGCCAAATCGGATCATAGACCAAAACAGTCTATCGTTGAAATCGTAAGAGATAGAACAAAAATTTAAAAACAAAAAATGTTCATTTTTTTTAAATAAAAAAATTTTTGTTTGAACCATTTTTTATTAATTCAGTGTATATCGGTAATTAACCAATTAAGTCAGTTTGTTGTTATTTTCACTTGTTTTGTTTTTAATTTTAATAATAGTTTTGTGATAAAATTTTGTTTACATTAATTTTTATCTTAAAGATCCTTGATGTAGAACTATTTATTTATTTTATTTTGACATATCGGGTTGCTAGTCGGGTATATGTGAATCGACCTAAGTTTAGTGTCGCGGTCGGCTAAACTCTGTTTATACGGCTGGTGTGTTAGTGTGAAATAAGCCTAACACTATATTCTGACATGTAAATTGTATGAATAGCTCCCGAAGTTATCATGTTTTCCAATATGATATAGCGATAATACAAATTACTACGGTTGACCTATATCAAATCCCATTCTAATCTGCATGAAACTTATTAAAAGCAGATATTACATATTGTATGTTCAAATCCATAGTGGCAAAATATATTATTGAATATATAAGTATATACAGCATGTCCAAATAATAAAAAATATAATAGCTAAATACATAAATACAGAGACATAAGAATTGTAATTAAATACACTGAATATCTCGAGTTTTTTCAAAGTGCGTGTACTGTGTATTTTACTTTAGTTTGCTATTACACCATCAGTGAATGTAAGAAAAGTACTATTTATACATTAATGTATACTTTTGTAATCAACTAACCATATATAGAAATTAAACTTCAAAAATTTTCCCCAATTCCAAGATCAATTACTTGTATTTTATAAAACGTATTTCGACTACAAAGTACTCATCATCAGTATGAATTAGATAATCGCAACTATCTCTGGGATATGGAATCGAAGATTTGTTAGTCGTTGCTAAATTGGTGGGTGAGATACGCTCTAAATTTTATTTCTTTAAAACAATATGAATATTTTTCGATTTTCATTTTGAAAATATTTACTGTAACATTTAAATCTAACTTATTTATAAGCGATCATTGCCAAATGGGCTTTCGGTTTTATCGTTATTTTGTTTAATACAAATTTCTTGAAGTATAGGATTCTAAATATTAGATTATGAAATGATAATTAATGAGAACTTTAGGTTTTTAAAATAAAATTTCAAATTCGTCCCTTTACCTAGATCATTACTGATGATGACTACTTTGTAGTCGAAATACGTATTTATAATACATAAAAAAACTGATCTAGGTAAAGGAGTAAATTTGAAATTTTATAGGATTCTAACTTTAACGTGTATTATGTAGCTGACAATACTTAAGCTACTTAAAAATGTTTCTTATAAATCATATGGGATATTCGACAAAGCATTTACAAAACACATGTGTCACGAAATGAATATGTATTTAATGAAAATATACGGGTAAATATAATGTAAAATATTAAAAACGTTATATAAAAGAGTTGGTATTAAATTTTAATAATCGCTAAGGCCTCATGCATATCTCCAGAAGATATACGTTTAAAGCAAATACACATAATTTTACTTAGAATATTTTCTAGTCCAGCTGAAAACAAAAGCAAGAAATATAAAACAATTATCTTTGCTCTAAAAGTTTTTTCTATGTTATTAAATAAAACAAATATTTGAAATTCTCGTAGAATCACTTTATTTGACCAATTTCGGAACACAGTTCCTTCTTCAGAAATAAAAAATGAAATGAAAAAACTGATTTTATACCATTTCATTTTTTATTTCTGAAGAAGGAACTGTGTTCCGAAACTAGTCAATGAAAGTGATTTTACAAAAATTTCAGATACGACCCATTCGATACGAAAATATTTTCTATGTTTTAATCTATGCTTTTTTTCTCAAATAAGAGCGAAAAGCATATTCATAGAATTTATAAACATATACACATGGCCACAAAAGTAGCGTTATTTTTTCAAAATTTCATCTTGCCGATTTTAGACGAATACATTTGGTTTTCGAAAAAAACTGTTTTGCACAAATGTATTGTAATGGCGAACTACTGTTATTGGAGGAATTTTTTTTGAAAATAAAATGAATTGGGCACAAATCAACTATGAATTTTCAGAAAAATGAACGCCACTTTTGTGGTAATGTGTACTTTAATTCTAAGTACAAGAATATAGCAGTTAGTAAGGAAGTAAAGCTTGCCGGAAGTATTTTACTATTGGATTCCAACACTAAATATGTATATACAAAGTGTTACAAAAATGATACGCTAAATAAATAACTGATTGCTTATTTTACACGATGTTTAAAAGTTGGATATTTAACATCTTCATACCTCCGTGCGAATTAGCGTTAGAAACAAGTAAAATGAAAAATTAAAAAAAATCCCAACGCAATAATATGAAACGTATTAAAACCTTCCCGTTACCTCCAACAAATATTTATATATATGTAAAAACCAATTATTCCTATACATCATCTTGAAAAAGAGCTGATAATCTTAAAGAGACAGATTTTTCATACATAGAACCACCGCAAGGAAACTAGCTATATAATAAAAAAAACACATTTAAATCGGTCCACCTTTTTGATAGGTTTTACGCCACAGATAGACACACAGGTACACATCGACTTCAACCTTTTAACACCCCAATTTTTGCGTTAATATTTTGAAGAAAATAATTTTATCTATCGTTTGGCTCTTCAAAACCTAGTAAAATAGGTCAAAATTTGCAAAATTCCTTTCACTTCACTCACATCCTCACTTTCTTAAGCATCACAATGGACCTTATGGTCGAAGTGTAGCCCATCCAGGGCAGCCTCTACAATCTATCTAAGTTTCTACGAACAAATCATATAATATATTGGATAGTTTTGTCCACGTTGTTTTAATACTTCCTGTACATTTATATACACATAGACTGTCAATATATTTATACAACTTTTCTTGATATACATTCGAAGGAAATCGAATGTATGATTATATTCTCCGAAAATCTTTTTAGAAGTCAGTTAGGGTTATTAACTTTAAATACTTACTTCGTACTCAATGGTATTTCAAAGGTATTTTCAACGTAAATAATAAATAGCTTTAAATATGAAAAAAAAAGTATAAAAATATATTTATAAATAGCAGCATACATTCAAACACAAATATTTGATTAAATTGTCAACGGAAAAACTGTTTTTCATGAAATATATTTATAAAAATCAATTTGGAGTTTTGTCAAAGATAAATATATAAATCGATGTATGTAGAAATAAATATTCAAGGAAAACAAGAAGTTTTAAGAATAATTATAGGAAAATACATTGGCATAGTTTTTTAAATCGAAACTTTAATTTTAGCTTCATATTTTTATATATTTATGGTTTTTTAAAATTTGAGCCAAGTCAGTATAAACATTCTCCGATATAACCTTAACCAACGATTACTATTTTTATAATATTGAATAAATTTTCGTTTTTTGAACATGCTTTTATTAGCTTGACCTGTGTATACCTATCTTTCTATCATCTATCTATGTATGTATGAATGTAATGGAATTTTTAAGTGCGTATTCACCGACTTCCGGACGTCTGAATAATCAGAAATCTTTTGCAGACGAATCAAGAACCGATGACAATACAATAACATAAAATATAAAAATAAAATTAAACAATAAAATTAAAAATTTAATTTTATTAATAGCCAAAATACAACTTTGCATATCTCTAACTTATAAATAACGATTTATAATGTGATAGTATAATTTATAGTTTCTATAGAAATGTCATGTATAGAAATTTCCAAAAAATGACTTTTCCAACTGTTAAAATTTGGCAAAAATAAATATTTGACATAAATTGCCTATGCTATATTCGATATATACTTTCTTTGGTAAGAATTGATTTCTTTACTCGTGGGAATAATAATTAAGAATGAAACTACAACATAAAAAGTAATTTTATTTCAAGACTAAAAAACAAAAATAAAATTTAAAAAAACTAAAAAAACTAAAAAAACATGCTTTTATTAGAATATGAACTAAAAAATTCGTAACGCAGGAGCTGCTTCAACTTAGCGAATTTCCTTAGAATACATAAATCACTCTCTAGCAGTCACAATTTGAGTTTAATCAAAATGAAATGTCGTTCAGAAATGATTTTAGTATTTGCATGGCTAATTTTATTAATAAATGACATACGTCAAGGGGAAATGGGGGCATAAAGAAAGAAGAAAACACAAAATATAAAATATCTCTCTTAATATTAGAACAATCGAAAAATGCGTAAGGAATAAACTTGTAGAAAATCATGTTTGCTACAATTCATCACCTTATCATTTTTGCTCAAACTCTAATGTGTACAGAGATATTGAGGAATTTAATTTGAAGTCTTAAACCGTTAATATTTCTGTAAATATTAGGGTAACAGAAAAAATGATAAGAAACAAAATTACAGTAAAATTTAGTACCTACAACTTTACTTCTTATAAATTTTTCGATTTTTCGAATATTAAAGAAGATATGTTAAATTTTGTGTTTCCCCCTCCCTCTAAACCCCCCCTTACCCCTTGTTTGATTTTACCCATTAACGAACTTGACCTTTTGAATACCAAAAGAGCTTCAAATACCAAATTACTTTCCAATCAGATCAAAATTGTGACCGCTAGAGTGATTACAGACACATATATATATATATATGTATATATATATATATATATATATATGTCCATAGATATATATATACAAATTTCACAGATGGTGATTTTCGACATCTACTAGGTAGGATCGATGGACATTTGCAAAAATTTTTGCAAAATTTTGAAGTCGGTACGAGACCAATAGCTCTATTTCCTTTCAGGAAATTCGCTAAAAATGCCAAATAATTTAAAATAAGAATATAATAAAGAGATTGACAACAAAATTAACTTTAATGTAAACAAAAACGTGAAGTGGTCTCTACTTACCTCTTGACAATGGCTATATTTTGAGTTAGTAGAGAGCACCCCATGTTTTTGTTTGCATTAATGTTAATTTTGTTGCCAATCTATTTATTCTATTCTATTTTAAATTATTTTGTATTTTGTAGTTCAAATTCCAATAAAAGCATGTTTATTAGTTTTTTTTAAACTAAAATTTTATTTTTTTTGACTATATAATATTTCTCTGAATAAAAGAACTATGTTTCCGAAACTATAGAATATTAAAGGAATATAAAACTTGTTGAGTTTAAAGGTAAACAGAAACTTTTATTCTGTAACTATTTATCTATGAGATGTTCCTAGGGTCTTGTTATTGAATGACGAAGTTTGTGTGGTGTATATTCAGTTATATAAATAAGTAGTACAGTTTACAAATAAGTGAATTATGTACAACGGGTTTTTGTTTTCCCATTTCTTATGACCATGTTTCTTATACTTAATTAATATTTTTTTATAGTATAATAATATTTTGATGTCTGCTGTATAACACATACACACACACACTACCACATATATATATATATATATATATATACATATATATATATATATATATATATATATATATATATATATATATATATATATATATATATATATATATATATATATACAACATATATATACGGTAACAACATATATATATACAATATACGGTACAACATATATATATATATACAATATATATACATATATACCGCTAGATGCTTGATTGAATACTAACAAAAATCAACACTAAAAATGACACAACACAAAAATATCATCTTTCTCACTTATGCTAATAATAAACAAAATTGTAGTATTCATATATAGCCCGTATTTAAAATACACCCAATCTGGAAATAATTTATAGTGTTTCTATCGCTGTCTATATGTAGTGGTTATGATATGGTGTCTTTGTTACATATCCATGTAGACACACTCACATGACGGACCATAACGACGATGAATAGATGTACGAGTAAGATGTAACTATATATAAATGTAATAAGATAGTGATAATAAGTATAATGGTTATACAATACTGATTTTAATACAGTTTAAGTATGACAAAGTAAGCATATCATAGTACATTACATATAGACAGCAATAGATACACTATGCATGGTTTGAAGATAGGGTATATTTTAAAATACGGGCTGTATTTGTAGACAGCTCCCTAATAACTGAAATAACAAAACTGTAGCACATAAAATTTACTATAAAAACAAATATATAAATCTACGGATATATAATAATAATAATCTAAATGACATAACGTTATAAATGAATAATAGAAAAATAAATAAAAATTTATAAACAGAGTGTCCCAAATATAAGCCCCATGCTTCGGAATAGATATACTCTAGCGCATATTTCCAAACAATTCGCTTGGTTGATAAACATATATGTACACATAATTACTGACGTTACAATAGAATCAAGTAATCTGTATAAACTTTTTTTTGTGAAGACATCTCCAAATGAATGTGGATATTTATGTACACTACAATTCAATATATTTGAACCAGTAGGTCACATTCAAGGCGTATATACTACTGAGAGTATACTCGTATGTATAATACTACATACAGTAACATTTCAGGAACGGGAGTGTAAATATGTAAGCTATTACGCTATATTATAGATTGTTCGTCTCGAAAAAACGTTTTGAACGGTTAAAAAAATTTAATTCATGCAAATAACAACAATTTTTAAATGGTTTTAAGTAACAATTGTTGACGACGTGACCTAACGTCCTTAGATTCGCTAGGCTTAAACCTGTTGGATTCGATGCTTCATGTTGTTGTACGATCAAAAGTCAATGAATTAGTGCTCAAGTCCATTTATTTTTGTTAACGATACATTAACTGACCCACGTAGGATATTTTAAATGGTGAAACTATCACCAAATTAGTAACAAGTAACATATCCTGCGACAATATAAGAGTAATTTTAATAAGAGTAAAATTAACAGGAATAAATGTGAATGAAGGAAATTTTAACAAGAGTAATTTCAATATAATTTAAAATTTATTATATTTTAAATCTAGTATATTTTAATCTAGTTAATTTTCTATTTATTTTTATTTTTGTCTATTGATCTCGACTTTATATCTATGTCTAATTGTCAAAGAGTAAAGTACGACTAGCTAATTTACACTGATGATGACTACATTGTAGTCAAAATACGTATTTATAATACAAAAAACTGATCTAGGTAAAGGGGGCGAATTTGAAATTTTATTTCAAAAAACTAGAGTTCTCACTAATTATCATTCGATAATATAATGTGCTTATATATGTCTTGGACCCCACCTTTACACGACAGTAAGGCTATCTACTTCTTGGACAAAGGGTATGTTGTAATCCATATAATCCAAACGTCGTATTAAATCGTATTGAAAGTCTAAACACATATAAGTACACCCGCACTGACTCGAAAGTCAGCTGACTGTTATGCTTCATCTGTTGAATGAATTGCACAATCTACTAGTCTCCTACGAGACTTAATATACCCTCTCAGTGGGTAAGGTTTCGATATCAAAGGAAACCTAACCCATCGAAAACCATTTTCGATAACCCATTCATCTGTGAAACTCTGGTTTATGCATTCTGTATACTTATAAACAGATAGTAGATATGGGCACTATAGCAATAGTTATTTTTCTACTTTGTATAATAGTTGCTAGCTCGTAGGTCGAGTAGTCGTACACTGATAGAAGGAATTTCTTTTCTCAAGAAAATATATTTTCTTCAAAATATTTGCTTCAATTAAGAAATCCTTGTTTTAATTTCAAGACTATGCAGTCGAATCAAAAACATATATTTGGTTGAGTGAAGAAACTAAAATTCTAGAATGGCGTTTAAAATCTTTTTTAAATAGTGTTTGTTAGTCTTGGTATTAGAAAGTCTTTCTTCACCAAATACTCTTGTGATTCTTTAGTCAAGAAAACAAAATTCTTGTATTTTTCTTTAAAAAAATAAAACACTCAAAAAAAGAAACTTAAGCAGAATCTTTAACCGAAGTATATATATATAACTGATATATATTTATCTGAAGTATATCATTACTTCTTTAATAAGTTTCATTTGTTTGGATTAAACAAATGTTTATTTTGGTCCGAAATTTTAGCATCTTGGTACAAAGAAATTACCGTTTCAGTTTAAAAATTTCGAGATTCTTGAGTCAAGAGTCAGTTTATCTTTAGTGATATCATATATTCCAAACTATATATGACAAACAGAAATTCTTGGTTACAAAAATTTTTCTTACTGCAAGGAATTACTTCTATCCGTGTACTTAATGTGTATAAGATATAAGTGAAACATGAAAACGTGATCACATGTGAATGTAGGCCCATATATCACAAGTGCTTAACCGTGTAAATAAGATTGAAATTTATCACTTGAAAAAGAATACATATAGATATACATATAAATACATATATAATATATATTATATATACAATTATATATATATATATATATATATATATATATATATATATATATATATACATATATATATATATATATATATATATATATATATATATATATATATATATATATATATATATATATATATATATATATATATATATATATATATATATATATGCATATGTACAATGTGTTTATATTCATATTGATTAATGGTCGGGTACTATAAAGATTTTACAGTTAAGATGTGCCAAATCAAGTTTGTGTTCTAGAAAATGTTTAGAAGAAAAGTTAAAATTTTATAATAAATTTTGTAATTTAAAAATCCAGTTAATTCGGGACTAACCGACCGCATCCATGTCGACATCGATTGTCTAACAAAACTGTATAAATGTAATCTTTGTATGAACAACAATTTGCTTATAACAAAAAATACGTTTTCCTTGTTTGTTTTCAGTTTTCCATTACGTATTTTCATGCATGAACTGATTGAATCACTATCAATCTAAATGGAAGTGTGGTCTAGAATTCAAATCAGTCATTTTTTAGTTTTTTTAAAAGTATAGTTATTAGTTTCTTAACTAAACAAGGAAGGAAATTAAGAAGTATCGCATACATTTTCAAAATAGGCATCTTTGACAGTTATATCTACTTAACAAATGATCGATTTTTTTGGGGAACTGACTATTGAAATTGATGTCATGTATGAATTCCCACAACTTTGCATTTTATATGTAACAAAAATATTACAATAAATAAACAAATGAAAATAACAAATAACTGAGTTAATCGCTTAAATAATCGGTATAGACTTCAGGTTATTATCAATGCATGAACGTGTATATTTTAGTTTTTGAGCTGAAATTGTGACAAAACTATTCAGTTTACGAAAATAGTTTCAAACAAAGATAGATAGCTAGATCGATACATCTTGGGGTCTTAAAAGTATTGCACTTAGACCTTAGGGTCTATTGTGCTTCCCCTTCTACTTCAGTCTGACAAGATTTGCTTCCCCCATATGTTGGCAACAGCCAATTGCTTATCAGGTCTTCCTGAAGGTTCTTATATTCGGGGTGAGATGCACCGAATATCCTGTATCTGTTGTAGCCTAGAGGTTCGCAGTCAAAAATAATGTGGCTGGATGTTTGTTGCTCCTCGCCATACAATCTGCACATAATGGAGTCCCGTTATGGAGTCCCATTCTCTGCAGATGCTTCCGCAGGGGATTATGCCCGGTAAAGAACCCGGTAACCTTTCGCAGTTGCATCCTGTTCAACCTCAGTGCATCGAGAGATAACCTCTTGGTTGCACTCTGAAGCAGTCCCAGTCAAACAAAAGTTGTTTATTTAAAGAGAAAAAAAAATTATATTTAATTCTTACGGTTTCATGATAGATAGACATTTTCTATTAGCGGTTGGATGCACGCTCCAATTTTGCCCATTCTAGAACACACACATAAATTTTCAGCTCGTTATCACTTTTGGTTTATGAGTTATCATGTCTACAGACAAACGAAGGGACAGCTAGACTAAACTCAATACACGAGATAATATGCACCGTGTAAAAAAATGCGTACAACTGTTTTGAGCGATGTATTTAATATGGGTCGACGTATAATTAGGATTTATTTTTGTATAAAATAAATGTGTCTGTACAGAATCGTATATATTTTCACTACACTTGTTAGTTGCTAATATATGTAAATTTAAAAGCTAGCGACATAATTTATGCTGTTTGTGAAACGTTGTTATTTCAGTTATTTAAATAGTACGATATATATAGTATATACAGTAGCTTACACTAGTATCAAACACGGTACAAACAAATCTACTTTACAAATAATGAAAAACATGATCATAGTTGATGAAAAAATTAAATTCAAACTTTGCCGCAGATGTTGAAGGAAACGAACACGGGAAACGGAGGGTAAAAATAATTTCTACATTGCATGCTAAGCAAAACAGACAACAAGTAAGTCTGTCACATAAGTTTCCACACTATCAGTGGACAATAATTTTGTGTTTACTATAAATTTTGTGTGTTATAAATTATAGGACGAAAGATAAATGACCGTTATTATTTTGGTCAATAGCTATATCGCCAGCTCTCACTTTAAAACATTTAAATTTGACTACACCGTTGAAATTAGGTACAGGAATGTATTCATCATTCATGTTTTTGATAAAAGAATAATATTAGAATTACGAGCCATATTATCAATGTTAACAACCATGAATGAACCATAATTGAATGTTAACAACCATGGTAATATACATATTAAAAATAATAATATTTCATAAATCAAATCAATAAAGATCTATTATATCTTTTACATATATTTATTATTTATTTAAATAATAATAATTTAATATAACTATCTTCTACCTTTACAATATCATTGATCTATCGGCTCATAAACTTTGTATATTAAATGAGTATATTGATAAACCTGACCTGGTGTCTTGATAAATTTCACTAACTCTAATGTAAATCATGGGTTTAATGCCAGTCTTTCAAACTCTAATCTTAAGGATGTATGAGCACTGGAGCTTCAAAAATATTAAGGCCTGGTATTTTTAACATGTAGTTGAAGTGCATTTAAATCAATTATAAAAGTTTCAGGGGGGGGGGGCTTACGGGGATCTTGAATTATTTATTTTATGTTAAAGCTCGAGTTTTAATGCATTGCTTTTATGGAGAAATCCATATTTTCATACATATTTTGACATATTTTTATTTTTTTCACTTGGAATAAAATTAGGCGAATAAAAAAACAATACGCAATACAAAATAGAAATATTAATAAAGAGATTGATCCAATAAAATTCCGGTATGACGGGCGTAAGAAAAAAGATATTTAAGAAATCAACTGAGATTTCGGGTAAAGTTTGTTTCAGTCGGCGGTAGCTTAATTACCCAAAATCGTAGGTTTTTTCCTTAAATATCTTTTTTTTAGGCCCGGTATGACGGTATGTATTCAAATTAATAATCTTGTATTTCTAGTATTTACGACAAATTTATAGACATGCGATTATTATCCTATTAAGGTAGTTCCAGCACTATCTCATATAATCAGGACAAAAACCCGGTTTGATTTCATTATAGTACAAATACTCATACACACATGCACAACACATAGATATATTCACTATTCATATATACAAATCAATGTAATTTTGAAATAAAAAGTAATTTTAAACGTATATATTTCGAAAACAAAACGGTAAACCGCGATTTAAAAAAAATGTATTTAATAAATATTTATCGTTGCTATTCTAGTTTTGTTTTTTAATTCTGTCCAGTATTTTTTTTAATACAACTGATAATAAATAGTTGGGCGGGCATGAAGTTTTACATGTTTCTAATGAGAGACAGTGAGAGCGAATGATTACTTTGCTATTAATTATCTCGCATTCAAAACGGTCAAAAATTCTGAAATTTCGGGATTTATTAGAAAACGATATTTTAGCCTGTGAAAAAAAATTAACAAAATCTGTCGAATAGTGGAATTCATGTTGGAACATCCTTCATAAATAATTTTACAATGAAACAAATGATTGATTTTCAAATGATTGATTGGAGAGTATATTTTCAGTATTTTATTTTATTTATTTTTTATTACATTTTTTTTTGTATGATAATGATAAGAGTCTTAACCGAATTTTTTGTCGTACTGTTTTTGATTAAGTTGATAAATCATATAATTTATGTATAGTCATAAAAATTTGTCTATCTACAAACTTCATTCATATTTGAAGAAAATATGTAGATAAATATAAATAAATTCTCTCATTTTTCATATGCATATATTATACTTTTTTTTAAAGCTATGTGACTGACTTTCAAAGGAGCTTCAACAGTGCAAACCGGGTGCTTCTGATTATATTCTAGTAAGAAAGACGTACATTTCGTCAACAGTCTTGCTTTTTTATAACCATCATCAATTAAATATACGAAAGCCTGTTTGATTAGTTCCGTCTTTGAAATGATTGAATATATTGATCAGAGACAAAAACTTTTGCGTAGATGTTCATAAAATGACCCAATTAGCTTATTTCTGCATGCCTGTCTATCCGTCTTTATGCTCGTTTGTCTTTCAACACGATAACTCAAAAATGAAAAGAGACAGCGGGCTTAAATATTCGTATGTGTTCTACTGCTTGAAACTGACTTTGTATCGGAATCGCAACTAAAATATACTTTGATTTATTAGACACCTTTGCATATTCAACTGCGTACACCCTTTGATACCACGGTAATATTTATGTTCCTTACCTTGGTAACTAACAACAAATACATTCTGACACATACTCTACGAGAAAACACATATTTTCTGAGAAAGCGAAACGAAATTCGAAAAAAACGTACTTCTTAACTAGTCTAATTACTAGATGCTTAAAATCCAAACATCAAACTGCGATTACACCCTCGAGATGAAGTAAAGAGATTACACCCTTGAAATAGCCGCTCAGCAATCCGAAAGTACCCTGTCTGTAGTGCAGAATTAGACGGTACACATCCGTGCACTCACAGATATACACGATACAAAAAATATTTGTAAAAAAAAACTAAGGAAATAAATTACAAAATAAGTATGACAAACTTTTTGAATCGAATACGAGTATTCAGAAAAAGTATAACAAATGCACGTCTCATTAACAAAAGCATTCATATATCGAAATAATAATAATAATAATAATAATAATAATAATAACTTTAAAATTGATAGTACATATATGATTTGCATAAAAATGTTTTTAAGATAACACAACGAAGACTCCACACAGAAATGCCAGTATTTATAGTAGCAGTATAGTAGTATCACATATGTAGTATAAGTACAATTCTCATAAATCAAATGCAAATAAATTCACTGGCTTATTGTATGAGGTGTCTCAATAATAAACGTGTCATACTATCAGACTTAATAGTGCTATATTACAACACAATGGACACAAAATAAATGTCCACAAATAACTTTGTGTATAAGATTGTGATCAATTAAACAAATTTTAATCGCGAAATAACCATTATTCTAGAAAAATCAGAGCCAACCCTTATGTCGATAGAATGTACCTATTGATACGGTACGTCTTAGATAAACGGAAGTCTATAGTTAAAGACATGCTCGATGCTTTATCTTTTTCATATTTTAATAATTTTATTACATAAATTGAGTAATCTAAATGTGAACATATCGCTATTTTCATTACAAGTCGTAATCAACAATAGTAACCCTACTGAATCGGATAGGTGTTTAGTAATCAAAAGTGTTTATTCTTTTAAAAAGAATCTAATTAATCTAAAGGTAATCGAATTCATCAACGGATACTATCACCTACAAAAGCACCTGTACATAATAGGACTCAATGGATTCAGCCACATACTCTTTAACTGCAAAATCCCCTCGCTTACAGGAGGATCAAATTATTCTGTGCATCTCAATCCGAGTATATAAACCTTTAGAAAACCTGGTAACCAAGTTTCTGGCCATTTCCAAGGTATGTGAGAATAAAATCCCGTCAGATTGAAGTAAAAGGGGGTGCACAATGGGTCACAATGTCGAGATGCAATACTTTTTATTTGGCTTATTAAATATATCTATCTATTTATCTAATGCATCAAGCAGAAAAATGATTGATATACCATTTTTTAGAAAAATTTATGTATTATTCTCTGGTTTTAAACAGTTTTTTCATACACTTGAAAATATGATACAATACTTTTTTGGTACATCCAGTATAAACGAGACTGTATGTACGTATAGAATATATATTTTTTGATAAAACTGTTTATATATTTATTTTTAACATACATTCTATACCACTACAATTCTTTTCTTATGCTAAATTTAATGCACTTGAGGTCATATCCATATATTTTTCACAAGTAAAAGTAAATATTACTACTCGACACAGAGCTCATATAACTTATGTGGAAAACTTCATATACTGTTTTATAATAATCATAAGTTCACATGCACAGCCAAGCAATTCTATTATATATATATATATATATATATATATATATATATATATATATATATATATATATATATATATATATATATATATGTATATATATTGTTTGGTTTATCTGCGTTACAAACGTATAACAATTTATGTATATTTTTCAATAGCAATATTTTTTAATTCAAAATAATGTAATATTCGAACAATGTTTTGTAATATTAATTTTTAAATTTTGTATTTTATGGGTCGTTACTTGAAGAAAATCCATTATAATTATTAAATAAAACAAATATTTGAGATTTTGGTAACACTAATTTTATTTGGACTAGATTCGAAACACCGTTTCTTAATCAGAAAACACTGTTCCGCAAATGGTTAAAATAATATTATTGTAACGAAAACCTCAAATATTTGTTTTATTTAATAATATTAATTTTTAGCTTTTTTTGTATGTATTCTGCGATTAGAAAATTTTCATCTAGTGTTTATTCTATTTCTATAGATGCATTTCCACAAGAAATAAGGGCTCATACGTGTGGTAATTACTGTTTAAAAATTTTGTACTATAACTGTATATAATTCAAATCTGGTAAAGTGATCAAATTTTAAACAACTATTACCACGTATGTACACTCCCGTTCAATAAAATTGAACCAACCTGAACCGAATCAGTCTTTCACAATTTTGATTAATGTTGTAGTAAATTTTTTTTCACAGATACAACATTTTATTTAATTTTTATAAGTAAAAGGGAGAAATAACACTTAATATGTATTTACATTACATATTCTTTCTCTATCACTGACTTGTTTACATAAATAAAAAATATAAAACTTCCATTTCTGTTTTCACATTTAAAAAATATACTAATTAACTTTGTTTATAAATAAATAATATACAGAGAGTTACAAAAGTGAGGAGTTTTATGAAATGTAAGAAAATTAACATTTTAGGTTGGTTCAATTTTATTTAACGGGAGTGTACATAACGATTATTTTATGATAATTCCAAGAGACTTTTAGAGCTTATCTCTTGTGAGATTTATCGTGAATCTGGGACCATCCTCAACCGTAATAGCTTAGGAGTAGTTTGAGAGCAATACCAGTGCAGCATAATTTTTTATTTATAATATAATTTTCAAATAAAAGCATATAACTCATTTTTCCACAAAGTAAAAGAGCATAAACTACAAAAAATTAAATTTGGCCGTGATTTTACAATTTCTCCATCTTCTCAACGTATCCAATTTAGCCGTAGAAATCGTTTATATTTGTATGTATTGATTGATTTTGTGCTCATTGCCTCAAAAGTAGCGTTTTTTTTCAATGATGATTCATTCGGTTTTCGTAGAAATGTTTCAAATAAAGGTTTTTCACTGTAAATATACCAGCAACTTTTAGTCGAAACACTTTCAATAAGCTCCTAGCATGGATATCACCTGCGTCGAGAATTGTAGAAGAAGTCTTTGACTATTAGAAATAAAACAACGTTAAAGTAGAAACAGTACAAATAATAAGAAAAATAAAATACAGACCAATAAAACGAAATGCAATATTTTTAACTTCTCAAAAATATTGATAAGTATAATAACACAAAATGAAAACTCGACCACAAAAAGAAAACAAAAACTGTATAAAATTACTTATCCAAATAAATACCAAGTAATTTTCTTTTCCTGTTATTAAATAGTTGCTGCCGTTTAAAGACATTGATATGAAAAGTTTTTCATTAGAAAAAATAATAAAAAGAAGTAAATTTTGTTAATAGAACTTTTTAAAAGAAATGCAGGAATTCTTTTATATTTTTATTTTCGTTTAATTAAATTTAATGTTTTATATTTCAGATAAAATTGGTATAAATTTTCTTGATGTAATAATATTTTATTTGATATATTATAACATATTTGTACCATCCAAAACCGCAATACTTCAGAAGAAGAATTCATCATAGTCATTTCTAGAAATGATCATCAGTTATTGTATTTTTTTTAAATGTTTTAGATTTTTGGTTTACTGACGGAATGTTGCAAGCATAATTTTTGTAATAATATCATGAACCGAAAATTGTATGAAGAGGCGGAACTTTACTTTCGAAAATAAATAGTGCAAAAATAATTTGTGAGACCCTTTGTTGGTTTCTGGAAACTCAATATTAAATCTATATTAATAAATAAGGTTACCGAAGAATAAGCTTATGAAACATGCATTTCAATATTAGTTTCAATCATAGTCAATTTAATTTAGCTGACCGTAATAAATCTCTGAGAATGTTGCACTGGGTTAATTCAAATAACGTAAAAATTTTTATTCGGCAATGTAATATAATATCATATTGACATATTTGATTACAAAACCATTTATTTGGATAATTAATTTCGGTAGGTAAACTTCTCTCAGACCACTGACGCGGTACATCCGTAAAAAAAACTCGAATAAGACAAAACATTTGGCCTCACTGAAGGAGGCAGTTTCGTGGGTCCACATTGCTCCAAAGTTTAATTTTTGCATTCTCTAGCGGTAAAAAACAACAAACTACAATGTTTAAATAGTAAAAGATCTGACAAAACTCGACATCGATGTCGAATACGTAGATCTGAACCACAAAAGCCCTTTGGTTTCTCATTTGTACGTTATTTATTCAGTTTTTGGGAAAATATTTCGAATACAAGTTGTAAGTATATTTATAATGAAGCACTTTTATTCGAAGCATTTTTTCGTAAACAGATTGAATAAGGCAAAAATCCATTATAAAATTTGGAAAAAATGAGTGCTAATTTTGTGGCTGTGTGTACTACATATTGTAAGCTGTTTTAAGGATGTCTTTTCACATTATAAAACTTGAACTCTATAGAAACAATTTTGCATAATTTAAAAAAAATTCACTAAATGGTTTTTTGAGACAAAAAATATAAATAGAAATTCAAACAAATCTGTCTTTGTCACTTATATGTATATGATATACAAAGAAAAAGGATATATGTTTTTGTTGATTTAAATTAAAGGTACATTTATTGCAAAAATTATTACATATTATTTGTTTCAATTCAACACTACAAGTAAAATAATTACCTATGCTTTTTAGTATTGGCAACTATTTATTATGTTACCAAACGTATAGATATTCACGAATTTGTACTTTTGTCTCCGTTTGTATCTCCCTAACATCCTTAAGAGATAAAAAAAGAAGAGTTTTCTAGAAGAGTAGAAGACGTCGTTCGAATGAAATTTAATACTTTAATGTTGATCTTTGACAGTACATTAAATAATGATAATTACATACCACCGATGTTTTACTAAAAAATAAATACTGAATGTTCAAATTACGTTGAGAAAATTCTCTGAAACTATACCAATGTCTATCTCAAGTACGGTTATGAAGACACAGGTATGAAAAGGCAAGTTGACCATCCAAATGGTGGAGCGGTCTAAGGCGTTATGTCTACTTGAAACCGGGAGGTTATGGGTGCGAATCGCGACATCGGCAGGTTATCAATTATTAAGAAAAAAAGGGATGGTTAATTGACTAAATTGTCGGTGTAAGGACAAGAACGAAGTAACCAGCTATGCTTGTGATTCTTTCACGAACTCCAGTTGAATATTCAGATGAATATCTATCCTATCATACTTGTGTCTTCGTAGCCTTAATGGAGATTTACGTTGGTAAATTACGTTGGAATATGAAAAAATCGATTCAGCAAGCGAATAATCTGTGGTGTAAGGGTTAGCTGGTCGCTGAATGCACGGGTTCAGGTTTCAATCCCTGATGGATGAGCAAATTTTATCATATACTTATTTATTAATATATTTAATAAACAAATGTTTACCCCTTCAATAAGTTAAAAACCTTCTGTATATATGCGATGTATAATTTCGTTTTTTAGTTTGGTGTAAGAAAATATTTTGATTGGAAAGTTAGCTTTATATTAATTAAATGTACAATATCTGATTCTTGTACGTACACGAGTTACTTAGAGTTATATTTCTTAGGAAAAATATTAAAATAATACTGGTAAAATGTATTTCATTATTTCGTGGATGATTATTTCGTGGATGATCAAGTAACAACATGTACGCACTTTTACTTTACCCTTTAAAATAACATTTTAATTATTATTTATATAACCGATCCGAGTCAGGCACATATAAAATATACTTAAAATGTATGACAGTAGTAGTACTAGCTAGAGCATTTGTTTCGTTTTCAATTAGACATTATTTTCCTTTTTACAACTGTATTTTGTTGTTCTTCTTATTCCAACAAAAAGATAATCAAATTTAAGTGGAAATGAATAAAACATTTATTAAATTAAAATAATTCACTATATCGAAATGTTTTTTTATGTTGTACATATTAAATATATACATAACTGTCTTATGTAGTTCAATATGCAATGTTCGATGCGCAAAGAGAAAATTCGTTACGCAGGAGCTGCTTCAACTTAGCGAATTTCCTTAGAATACATAAATCACTTTCTAGCGGTCACAAGTTTAGTCTGATCAAAATGAAATGTCGTATATGATTTTGGTATATGCAAGGCCAATTTTATTAATAAATGACATACGTCAAGGGGGAAGGGGCATAAAGAAAGAAGACAACACAAATTATAAAATATCTCTCTTAATATTAGAACAATCGAAAAAAACGTATGGGATAAAGTTGTAGAAAATCATGTTTGCTACAATTCGTCACCTTATCATTTTTGCTCAAACTCTAATGTATACAGAGATATTAAGGAATTTAATTTTCAATCTTAAACCGTCAATATTTCTGTAAATGTTAGTGTGACAGAAAAAATAATAAGAAACAAAATTACAGTCAAACTTAATACCTACAACTTTACTTCGAATTTTCGAATATTAAGGGAGGTATGCCAACAAATTTTGTGTTTCCCCTTTCCTGTAAACCCCCCTTTCACCTTGTCTTATTTTACCCATTAACGAACTATACCTTTTGAATACCAAAAGCGCCTCAAATACCAAATCTCATTTCAATCGGAATAAAATTGTGACCACTAGAGCGATTACATACATGTATATATATATATATATATGTATATATATATATGTATATATATATATATATATATATATATCTGTATATATATATATGGATATATATATCTATGGACGTATATATATATATATATATATACTGTCGTGACTTCAAATTTATCGGTGTTTAAAATAAATTCCAAAGTCCAACAATACCTTTATTGTCATCGGTCGCCAACTTGTTTTATTTATAGTCAATAACAAATAAATGACTTACTCGTTCCAACTTATTATTTTACCAGCGTTTCAACTTTAATTTACTTAATACCTCTTTGAATCCAAAATATTCTTATTGTTGTACTGACTTATTTGTTAAAAATAATAATCCAAAAATTCACTTAATTAATTTTTATTAATTTCAAACGTATTATTAACAGTATAATTTCTTGCCAAACATTAAATTTACATTACAAATTGTTACAAATTTATATGATTTTTTCTATTACAAAAATGACAAATAATCAATATTAATAATATAATATAATAATAAATTTCATGAATCTGCAAAAATCCTTTAAAAGTAATATTTTATTTTATAAAGTAAATGACAGGAAATCGACTTCCGTCAATCCTCCCTTGTTAGAGAAAGGCTAGGGTCTGAAAGGTTTTAGGTCTTTCTTGGGCTTTCTTCTTGGGGTCATGGTTTGATAATCTGGTGATGAATTCTGACTCGGGATAATTGCATATTGATTTTCTTCTGGATATGGAGCGCTTGCCTGGAATGTTACCATTGGTTCGACTTTTCGTTTATTATTACATTGATTGAAAATTTTGATGCAGGGTATAGTTGTGCAGCTATTGTTTTTTCCAGAGAAACAACATAAGATGAGTGATATGATTCCACATTTCCAAAGTCCTAATAATGAAATTAAAAATGTTATTAAAAATGCGGCGAGTTTAATCGAAAACCAGTTTGAAGTTGAGAAACTATGTCCAAGGAATTCTACATGTTCTTGAATTTCTTCGTTTAGCTTTTGGTCCATTTCGATTAGTTTATCGTTATTGATGTGCAATTTTTCCAATGAATCGTACTGAAGTTGAATTGGTAGAATATGTTTTATGCGTTGAGTTTTGTTTCTACAAATTTCGCAGTATTCTAATTTTAAATTTGGAATGAAATCTGTGAAGTTTCTTGATAAGATAATTTTGTTTGTTGATATTTCCATAGTTTTTGACTTAGCTTGACATGAATTTGGCAATGTTAACTTTTGAATTTCTTTGTGGACTTCCAAAATTTTTGTTAATGTTTCGTTGCAAAGTATTGATAATTTGACTGGATTTGAACTGAATAGTAACCATTGATTATCATGAATTTGTTGATATATTTCTTGTTTTGCGTAATATTTTATAACATTACATTCCATTGGCATCTTGTGAGTTGTAGTTTCAAATAGCTGTGTTTCACAATCTTCTGATGTGTGTTTGTATATGATTTGTTTTTTACATAAAAATTGGTTCTTTTGGTATTCTTTACAATCATCAAGAGTTTTTGACAATGAAGTATGCAATCGATCTTTGCTTGTGAGTAGAAAGGGTCTATTTATTTGTATGATTTGGTAGAGGTTATTTATCAAAGGATCTGGTTGTGGTAAAGGGTATATGTGGTAAAGTGTAAATTCGTCAAGTTGTACTAATGGAATTTTTATATTTATTATAAGAGTGTGTTTTAAGTTTAAGAGTTCTAAATCGATTATTTTGTAATAATATTCAATATTACAGTATAAAGGTTCAAATGGTAAATTTAAATTTCTAGCATTTTGTAATTCTTTTATTAATGTTCGAGGGGGTAGTATGTCAAAATTAACTAAATTGTGTCTAGCTAATGTAATTGATTGTTCAAAGTTGTCAAGATGAGATTTGATTAAAGATAAACTTTCTTTCAATAAAATTTCGATTTGATTTAAAAGTAATATTTGTTTATTTTCTTCTATTGTATCTGTGTTACCGTTTGTTTTCAATGTTATTTCGTTCATTTTATTTTCGATTAGACGTAACTGTTTTTGAGTTTTATTTACTTGAGTTAAACTATCTGTTATGATTCTGACTTGACTTTGAAGAATTTTGTTTACATCATTTTGTTCTTTAACTAACTTATTGACATTGTTAAATAAAAATTCTGAATCAGTGGCATCTGGATTACCAGTGAGTTTATGCCATATGTTTCCTATTGCGTCAAACCATCCGTGTTCGTAACGAATTTCGCGTTTTTTGCGTTGGGTTTGGAAATAACTATTTTCTAAATCTTTAAACCTATCATAATATTCATTAGTTTCCAATTTAAATAGTTCAAATGTAATTAAGCAATTATGATTTTTGTTTTGATTTATGCATAATTTTCTTTGAGTTTCTAAATAATTGGGTAATGAATCTAATAAATTTTCTATAAAACTGATATTATAATAATGTACTAAGTTTAGATAATTTTTTATAATTTTTGCTTCTCCAATGTGATTGAAGTAAACGCCGTTTGATTTAATTATCTCGACTTGTACCTGCTGTTGACCCGTCGTTAAGCGTATTAGCAGTATCAGTGAGAGGATCAGGATCATCTGAAAGGAAGATTTTCAGATGTTTAAAATGTATCCATCTATTTTTCCGTTTGTAAGTTGGGTCTAATAAAGCTACATGCTTTTCATCCCATGTTTTGAGAATAACATGAGGTCCTAAATATTTTTGTTGTAGTGATTTGTTTTTTGCGTTTCGATTCATCTCATCGCGTACTAACACTTTATCACCTTTTTTAAATGTAATATTAGGGTTGTTAATTTTTTGTTCTTTATTTTTATTATGGACTATATTTGTGCGCGCGTTTCTTCTTAATAAATCAATTTTATTTGACACGTTTTGAGCTAAGTGATCGTACGTAGGTAATTTAGTTTTACCACTAATTAGTTTAGCTTTTTCACCAAATACTAGTTCGTATGGGGTAAATTTTGTGTGTCTATTTTCGGTAGTATTATATGAATAAACTGCAAAGTTGACATAATAGTCCCAATCGTTTTGATTGTTATTAACATAGCTCCTAAAATATGATTTTAATTCTTGGTGGCTTCTTTCTATGCTACCATTAGATTCGGGATTGTAAGGAGTAGTTTGTTTGTGTTTGATGGAGAGAAGTTTATTTATTTTATTTATAGTTTGGTTTATGAAATTTGTACCATTGTCTGTAAGAATGGATGTAGGAAATCCATATTTGGTACAATGTTCCAATAATTTGATAGCTGTGAATTCTGCGTTGCTTTCCGGTATAGAATACGCATTCAGAAATTTTGTTAAATTGTCTTGTATTGTCAGAATGTATCGATTGTTGGCATCAGTAATTGGGAAAGGACCCATTACATCTAGTGCAATCATTTCATTGAATTTAGTAGGGGTATCCGTGATTACTTGAGAGGGTTTAGTATTACGAGGAATTTTATTCTTTTGACAGATTTCGCATGACTTAACATAATTTTCGACGTCGCGAGTTATTGTTTTCCAAAAGAATCTTTGCCTGAGTTTTTTAATTGTGTTTTTCACACCTTTATGACCTGCGAGTAGATCATCATGTGCTTCTTTTATTAATTTTTGTTGCTGTTCCTTATTTTTTATAATTTCTGTTTTTGAATGAATTATATTAATTTCAATATCCGACTTTGAATAAAAGTAATAAATTAATTGTTTAAAACTATCTTCAGTTATATCAGGATAAACTTGTGATAGATCGTAAACATATAACTGATCAGGTTTCGTAAGTTGAGTGTATTGAAATAGTGTATAAAAACATTCGAATAAATTATTTAATGTAGTTTCTTCATTAAATGTCTCTTTACAGGGTAGCACATAAATATTTTTATTTTCACGTATCAGAGTTTCAGTTTGATTTTTTAATAAATTAGCTGTTATATATGGCTTCAAAAAATATGAAAATTTATTATTATCTGATAAATCTACACTTATGGGTAAAATGAGATTATCGACATCTTCTAGAGGTAGGTTAACTTGATTATATATAATTGGTTCAACTAATTGTTCAATATATTCTCTGAAATTTTCGTACGTTTTAGTTTCTTGCAGATCGAGAATCTGTAGAACTGGTCTAGAGAGGTGATCCGCGTTTGTATTTATTATACCTGGCTTGTATAGTATTTCATAACTATATTCTTCGAGTTGTAACCGCCATCTTACAAGTTTTGAAGTGGGGTCTTTGCAATTCATAAGCCATTGAAGAGGTTTATGGTCGCATCGTATTTTAAACTTAGTGCCATAGAGATATGGTCTAAAGTATTTTGTAGCATTCACGACAGCTAAGAGCTCTTTTTCCGTAGTGGAGTAATTTTTCTCCGCATTGTTGAGAGTACGGCTATAATATGCTATGGGTAAATCTTTTTTATCATACTGCTGACTTAAAATCCCTGAGATACCAATATTTGAGGCATCTGTAGTTAAAATAAATTGTTTAGAAAAATCAGGGTATTTTAAAATGGGTTCTTTAGTTAATAATGTTTTAAATAAATTGAAAGATTTTTCACATTCATTTGTCCAGTTAAATTCAATTTCCTTATGAAGGAGATTTGTTAAAGGTTTTGCGATTTTTGTAAAATTTTCAATAAATTTCCTATAATAATTTATGAAACCTAAAAAGCGTTGAATATCTTTTACATTTTTTGGTGGTTTCATTTCTAATACGGCTTGAATTTTATTTTTACTGGGTTTTATCCCTTCACTCGTTAGTGTGTGTCCTAGATATTCGATTTCGTTTTTGAGAAATTCACACTTGTCGGGTTGAATTTTTAAATTATAAATTGATAGTGTACGTAACACATCGTAAAGATTTTGGTTATGTTCTTCTATGGATTTTCCGAAAATTATTATGTCATCGATGTAGACAAAACATTTTTTATTTATAAGTTTTGAGAGGGCTAAGTTTACCATTCTTTGAAAAGTGGCTGGTGCATTTTTTAACCCAAAAGGCATACGGTTAAATTCAAAATGACCACCGGGTATGGTAAATGCAGTTTTCATTTTATCCTCTTCCCTAATTTCGATTTGATGAAATCCACTACTTAAATCAATTGTACTGAAGTATTTAGCTCCGTTAAGATTATGCAAAATGTCTTCTATATTCGGTAATGGATATTTGTCCTCAATTGTGACTTCGTTAAGCTTTCGATAATCAATAACTATGCGCCATTTTTGAGTACCAGCAGCGTCAAGTTTTTTGGGGACCACCCAAATAGGAGATGAGAAAGGACTTTTACTTTCGCGTATGATGCCTTCAGACAGCATCTTTTGTGTTTGTTTTTGAACCTCTTGCTCGTGACATTTTGGAAAACGATAATTTTTTGTATAGATTGGAGTAGGGTCCGTTAGTTTTATATTATGTTTGAGAATAGTAGTAGAAGTTAAATTTTCATTTTCATTTAAAAATATTTTTGAATTGTCAAGACATATTTTTAAAATACAATTTTTTGAATTTGTGTTTAAATGATTTAGTCTAAGATTATTTAAAATATATTTTTGTTTTTCTAAGTCCAAAGTAATATTTACTTGTGGTATTTTATAAAATTTTTTGAAATTGATTAAATTATTACTTGGATTAAAAGTTGCTTCGTAATGAGTTAAAAAGTCAATTCCAAGTATACCATCAGTAGGTAAACTGAATTTATTATCAACTACTTGAAATTTAAATGGAAAATAAAATGAATCTTTTATCAAATTAATATTTGATGTACCTAGTGTAGAAATAGTAGTTTTTTCAATTCCGGATAGTGGAATTTTTTCATTCTTGTCGATATTTTTTGCAAGTGTATTTTTTATAAGTGACACAGATGCGCCTGTATCAATTAAAAATGAATAAACATGGTTATCGACTGTAAAATTTAATTTAGTTAATCTGATAGATTGATTGGTAACGTTGTAAATTGAGCTTCTTGTAGATCCAACTCTGTGCTCTCCAGGTTGGATTGATATGAGTTTAAAGAAGTTTCTAAGTTTGTGTCATTTATAATTTGATTTTGTTGTCGAGGCGGAGGCTGTGCCCGCAAACTATCGTTATATCTTTTTCTATGGCATTCTTCGATTGTATGCCCGCGATATTTACAATATGCGCATTTTTTTGAATTAGAATGATTATTAGAGTAATTATTATTGTATTGTTGAGAATTACTATTAAATTGTGAATTATTATTAAATTGTTTAGAATAATTAGATGAATCAGCTTGATTAATCTGAATTTGTTTTCTATGACAATCTTTAGTATTGTGAGTTTTATTTTTGCATGTCTTGCAATATTTTTCAATACTATTATACGTTTTTAATAAATTTAATTCTTTAAACCTACATTCATACATTTGTGCTGTGGGTAAAATTTCTTCTATAGAGTCGAATGTTTTATCCATTAAATGTATCGCTATTTGTGAATTCATGTTTACTAAAAATTTATTTGCTAAAGATTTATCGGTATGTTTTTTGACAGCGTCATAAGAGATAGTGTCAGTATGTTCCCGTAAAACTTTTAAATATTCTAATCTAAGTAAATTGAATTTTTCAAAATAACTTTGAATTGGTTCATTTGATTGTTGCTTGCAATTATTTATGTCGTTTTCGATTAAATATTGTGAGCGAATTTTAATATTGTATTTACGTTTAATAATTGATTGAATTGATTTTAAATCAATTGATGAAATCTCATCTTGCACTTCGATAGGTAATTTGTTAAATGCGAACATGAGTATTTCGTTTTGTAGGTAATGGGGTGCTACGCGTAATGTATTCCCTAATTGTGATATAAAATGAAGAGATCCTTGATATGTGTTAACAAATGGATCAATCCATTGGGTGTAATTGAATGTTGGCATACGTCTGTAATTTGAGGAGGTCGTACTCGAATGACTTTCATTTGAACGACATTCATTTGAACGATGTTCATCGTCTGTCATTTCAGGTGCGCCCTGAAAATCTTCTTCCTCTTTTTTAATTAAAAAGTTCATTTTAGAAAATTGTTCTGTTATGTCAGGATAAGAACTGGAATGGTTCAAAAGTAAATGTTCAGTAACAGGAATAGATCGATCGCTACTTACGGTTGAGTTGCTGTTGATTGATTCCCTTGAACGGTATGAAACTTGGTTTTTCTCTAGGTTGAATTTAGACATGTGTTTCTGTTGCTGATGGTTCCACGAATTTCTTCTAGTTGTCCATCCAATCTTCAAAACACTTGATTTAACACCTGGCAATTGTGATGTGTCCTGTCACGGTCGCCAATTTTTGTCGTGACTTCAAATTTATCGGTGTTTAAAATAAATTCCAAAGTCCAACAATACCTTTATTGTCATCGGTCGCCAACTTGTTTTATTTATAGTCAATAACAAATAAATGACTTACTCGTTCCAACTTATTATTTTACCAGCGTTTCAACTTTAATTTACTTAATACCTCTTTGAATCCAAAATATTCTTATTGTTGTACTGACTTATTTGTTAAAAATAATAATCCAAAAATTCACTTAATTAATTTTTATTAATTTCAAACGTATTATTAACAGTATAATTTCTTGCCAAACATTAAATTTACATTACAAATTGTTACAAATTTATATGATTTTTTCTATTACAAAAATGACAAATAATCAATATTAATAATATAATATAATAATAAATTTCATGAATCTGCAAAAATCCTTTAAAAGTAATATTTTATTTTATAAAGTAAATGACAGGAAATCGACTTCCGTCAATACATATATATATATATATATATATATATATATATATATATATATATATATATATATATATATATATATATATATACATATATATATATATATATATATATATCCATATATATATATATATATATACAGATATATATATATATATATATATATATATATATATATATACGTCCATAGATATATATATTTACAAATTTTACAGATGGTGATTTTCGACATCTACCAGGTTGGATCGATGGACATCTGAAGACTATTCGCTAAAAAGGGAATTCGCTAAAAAGGGAAAAAACAACAAATTACAATGTTAAAACAGTAAAAGATCTGACAAAATTCGACATCGAACACGTGAATTTGTACCACATAAGCCCATAAAGTATCTCAAAAGGATAAAGTATCTCAAAAGAATATGTGCGATATTCTTCAACACGATATGTTTTACAGGAGCATTCGTTCGTTGAATTTCACGGCAAACTATTGGGCAGACAAACGTAAGAAAAATATACAAAAATTGTAGATGAATAATAATAAACTTAAATTAGTTTTTCCTCAGCCTATTTCACGCAATAATAAACGTTAAACAAGATTATACCACATGAGCTATTTATTATAGATAACATTTTTACATGAAGAAACTGGGAATAATGCAACAATATTTATCTGTATTAAAGTAATCGTCTATCTGTTCGAAAGCCAATAACGAAAATTCTCAATTTTACATGAATGAATAGGAGGGGAGATATCACACATTTAGAAATCTGGAATATCTACTATGTTACTCCCATCAAGCCCAAGTCCATATAATTCTCGGTAAGAGCAGCCCTTTCAGGCCTACCATCTTTAGAAAGTGTAGGATCTGAAATGGATCCAGGATATACAAAGATTATTGAGATAATCAAAGGTTTTTTTAAATTAATTTTCAAATTTTGCCCCAATTCCTAGAACAATCATAAACACGTATTTTGATTACAAAATAATCATCATCAATATGAATAAACTAATCGTAAATATCTCCGAGATATGGAGTCGAAGATATGTTTCTCGTTGCGCGTCTCACAAGGAATTGTATATTAGCTACGGACTCTTAGTAGATATCCAAGGCTTTGATAATCTTGTGAATCACGACACCACAGTCTAACAGAAAGAGATCCGGAGTATCGTCCGGTTCGTCGTTGAACTAGTGTCTGTTGTCAGTTTCTGAAAATATTTCTTAAGTTTACCCCGTGAGAAAATAGATGGATTTAATTTCTCAGTTCCGGGACATATCTCCAAAGCGAAGTTCTTTATCGTTTGGTCTCATTATTCTTCATGAGGATCTCGTGTTGGATGTGGTCAATTCGATACTTCTTCCCTTGCTAGTTTGGCCATTGTCTGATATCCTCCGACTCCTGTAGATAGAGGTAGATTGAATACACTTCGGCCATAAGGTCCATTGTGATGCCTTAGGATGGGAGGATGTAAGTGGAGTGGAAGGAATTTGTGAGTAGACTAGGAATTGGTAGGATATGCGGCTACAGCCGACTATAATAGGACATATGCCGATATTCATCTGGAGTTCGTAAAGGAAACTGCAGAAAACCTTCTCAAGCATAGCCGGTTACTTCGTTCTTATCCATACGTCGACAGTTTAGTCAATTAACCGCCCCTTTTTTTTATTTTTATAATTGACAAACTTCCGATGTTGGGATTCGAACCCATAACGTCCCAGTTTCCAAGTACTGCATACTGCTCAGACATAACGCCTAAGACCGCTCGGCTACTTGGATTGGTTAATCCGACTCCTGTATATCGTATTTCTTATCCAAAGAAGTAAAAAGATTTGTTTTAAGGTATGCTTACTAGTTAAAACAAAATAGGTTTGTTCTTCTTGCATATAAATTTAAACTTTGTTATTTTCACAATGAATGTGCAGTAAATTTGGATAAAAAAAATAATAAAGTTTCGACGGGTTTTCCTTCCGGTTTTGTTTTCATTGGTTTTTATCGATAAAATGAATTGGATACAATTACTTTAACAACTCTATAGATCGAATAAAACTTGAATTTGATGATATGGGCAGTCAACAGTTTAATGTTGGTTGAGACAGTTATCGACAAAATCGGCGTCTACACAGCCTCCGGACATTTTTGGTACGTATGAAAACGCCCTTATTCAGCACTTCAGATAAATAAGTAAACCATTTCAAACATTTGTTTTAAATTTATATTTTTGTCTTCCAAGTTATTTTTAGTGATATTTCTACTGTTGATATTTTCATGGTGATATAAAACAACTTTGCATCTATGTTCGATAAACTTTGAGTATGCTATGTGCTGCTCTACTGACTGGTATGTTACATGTTTAGGTTATGAATGTATTACAATTTTCACTATGAAAAAAAAAGCATTCAACATCATAGAATATAACCTCTTTTTACACGAATAAAAACTTTGAAATAACAACATCGTCGTAATATTCTTTCTTTAAAGTTGTTTTAAATTCAAATTCTGTATATGTTATGTTACCATATAATAATTGGGTTTGTTTTAACGTTTATAAATTTCATACACACTATATTTCAATTATCATACAGTAATAAGACCATTCACTTTCTATGGGTCCCAAGTCATGTCGGTATCTCTGAGAGGTAGATCTAGATGCTGATGACGCTCACTTATCTGGCACAGTAATACCTAAAATTGACTCCAGAGATCTTTTAAAATATTTACAACAAATTCAGTACAAAATTGAAGACATTAAATGGCTGGCTATACAGTTCAAAACACAATCACCTCTGACAAATCAAGAACACATACCAGAAATGGGAAACCTCAAATCAAGACAATCGTAAATTTGAAGTGGCGTTGACCAGACTACGAATAGTATACACTAAACCAACTCACTCTATTTAATGAGCAAAACAATTCCCCCGATATGAACTCTCTGCAACATACCACTCACAATACAACATCTGCTCACATGCAACAAATATAAAGACATAAGAAGGCTCACCAATGCATCTCCAAATCTAAATAAACTATTAGGAACTCACCAACAAGATCTAAATAACCTCTTTAAATATTTCAAACAAATAAAATTACTCCTCCAAATCTGATCAAATAATTTGGAGTAATTTTATTGAACGCATACTGCGTAATCACCTTAGTAGTTAAAAACGCAGTATAATTAAAAAAAAAGCACGTGGTGAAATTCTATTTTAAATAAGCTTTAAATATTCATTTACGATTTCTATCGGAAACAACAAAGTTTGTTGATATTTTTAATTGAATCGGAATTACTCAAAAATGCGTTCTCGCTAAAATATGTTAATTTCTATATACTTACAGAATTTTGTTTTTCTTCAATAAATTAGTTTCGAAACATTCTAAAGAATAGTGAGAGATAAATGTTTTGTTTATGTGCCTATGTGCGCCCGAATTGCTTGGCGAAAACTATAAACGATAAACGAAATGATGAAAACAAAAGATCATAGGTGAATTTTCTTTTATCAGAAGTCCAAAATTTCAAACCGTTCCAAAATTTTAGCCGTTTTCTGATGACAATAATGTTTTCTGTCGGCGTGATCTTTAAGATAGTTTATGATTTCTACAGAAATACTTGCATTGACAAAATTTTTGAAACAAATTATTTGTCAATAAATTTAAAAATTACAAAAAATTGACGTATTGAATTCAAAATTTAATGTCAGTTATTTATAATAATGGGATAATAATGGGATTGATTTCAAAATTCATTTTCTAGTTACCCAGTGTACTTAATTAACGACGCCCATCTCTCCGCCTCAAAATTCTGTTTCGAAAACAATTAAAGGTAGAGCAAAAATTTAAATTACAAATTGGCTTATCATAAAAAGACTATCAAATTTTGTTCAAAACATTTTTTCACCAATCAACCGACACAAACAAGAATGAAAACGTTATTATAACCGAAAAACTATTGGACGCAACACAAAAGAGCATGTATCTTATCATTTTCTAAATAAGGCTACGGAATGGTGGCTGGATATTTAGATTCATTGACATCTAAATATCATGGATATTTAGATTCATCTAACTTGAAAAACTTACAAGCTTAACACATAAAGATGGCTATCTATTACATATTAGAAGTTAGATCGAAATAGACAGTGATTTTTCGTTGTTTATATCGATATATGTTCAAAACTACACGTCAGAAGACTTTGTATATATAATTCTAACATAATCTACAATAGTTTTACTACTAAATTTCAAGTATTTAAAATTTTTGTATTCAGCCGTTTCAGTTGAATTTCATGATAAATGTGCTATTTAACAGATATTCTACTACGAGTTAAATTCTTATGTTTGAAAACTAATTCCAGAGAAACTGGAAGTCAGATCTCTCTCAAAAAATTAATTTAAGTGTGTATTTACTATTGATTGATACCATATTAAAAATTCCGCGCATTATATCCTTTAAACAAATAAAAACAATAAATTTGTTATTTTTCCAACACTTAGTTAAAATTAGTTAAAACATACTATACAGTGCAAATATATATAAGCACGTAACTGCACTTAGAAAACATATATACGAGAACGAATCTCTTTGGCATGAGTCTTAAATCCACTACTTCTATGCTTTACATGAAAACTTACTGCGACAGTTTTCAAAGTTTATAAAATACCTTAAGGAGTAGGTACCATATACACATACCAAAACCCAGTTAGTAGGTCAAAGATGTGGTTTTCTTGATCATACATATACAAAACCACCGCAAATATGTGAAAAAATATAATAATACGTTGGAACGGTGTTATTTTTCTACATAGAAAAATATTTCAAATGTTTTAGATATTAAATTAATGTTGTGAATTATATTGCAGTTTCAACTAGTGTTTTTATACGTGTAAGGCAATCACAGCATTACAAAGTAAAGTCCCAGACTTAGAAGAATAATTGTTTGTTATTAAGGTGCTGGTGCTATAGTGAAACACAAAGAATAATGACTTGTTTTCTTTTTGGTGCATTGAAGAACTGATTCTTCAATATTTAATACGCACACAAAATATCAAAATTTAAACCGAATTTGACAGAAAGTTTATAAGGTAATACAAATGTATAGATAGATAGATAGATAGATTGTACAGGTTGCCCTGGACGGGCTACACTTCGACCATTAGGTCCATTGTGATGCCTAAGGATGTGAGAATGTAAGTGGAGTGGAAGAAATTTTTTCGTGTATAGACTAGGAATTGGTTGGATATGCAGCTGCAGCCCACTATGATAGGAACTATGCCGATATTCATGTAGAGTTCGTGAAGGAAACTGCAGAAAATCTTCTCAAGCATAGCCGGTTACTTCGTTCTTGTCCATTCGCCGACAGTTTAGTCAATTAACCCTTTATTTTTCTTAATAATTGGCAAACTGCCGATGTTGGGATTCGAACCCATAGCCTCCCAGTGCCCAAGTAGGCATACTGCGCAGACATAACGCCTTAGACCGCTCGGCCACTTGAACTGGTCTACCAGTGTACCCTGTATATATTACCCTTAGTATGTATTTATGTACAAGAGTATAATAAATTTAGTCCCAACATTTGTAACGGTTGAAAATATCGATCACAGCAAAAAGTTTTTGATGTAGGTGTTCATAAAATGACATGATTGGTTCATTTCCGCAAGTCTGTCTGTCTATACCTATGCACGATAACTCAAACACGAAAAGATATATCAAGCTGAAATTTTGCATGAGTGCTCTTCAGCTATAAGATATGGCCAAGTTCGTAAATGTGCAAAATTGGACTGAATTCTCCCCCCCCCCTTCCGCTCAGGTGGGGGAGAATAACCATCTTTGAAACGGTAAGAGGTTTAAAGACAAATAAATGGTACTTTGTTTAAACTAACACCATTTGTTGGATAATTTTTCTCAGTAAAATTTGAAATTAAAAGTTTTTATATTAGTTTACAGCATAAAATGAATTAGATTTTTGTAGACTTTAGTGAATCAACTTTATTATTAAACCAATAGAAAAGAACAATATTGTTCATTAAATAAGCGTAAGTGTTAAATAAATACCAGACTTGTCTAAGATTGGTTTCTGAATTTGATGAAAAAGTTTTATAATAGCACTCAAAACCATGGAAATATAATTAACTCGTTCAGGGTTAATTTCCTACCTATATTGATAATGTTGATTATATTCAAGTTTATATAATGTTTTTTATTTGAAATTATCCCCGTAGTCAATAAAACCCTACCCAATAACTCATTTGTTAATAGCAGTCTACCGCTTAGACCGCAGGTGACAAGTAACACATCGGTAAGAAACTGCTTGCTTACCTTTGATGTTGTCAAGTAAGAAAACTTATAATATTTTAATATTATTTAAGAGGTTTAAATTGCCATTTTAAGAAACACTCGTTACCTAAATAGTTTTCACGAAAAGATAGGAAAAGACAATGTCAACCACTTTAGTATTCGTAGGGTGGGCTAATTATTGTCTCGTCATATTTAAACTTACCGAAAATAGAATATCAAAATAATAATCCCACCTAGATCCCAGTCGAAATTCTCACCTCTGTCTGCAACACTCGTTTAGTTCCAATAATTTTTTTTTTACAACCAAATAAAATAATCCTTCGAAAGAACTCGAATAGAGATTTGTCTTTGCATAAAATCCCTGTTTTTCCATTTTTGCGTCTATTCTTGGGAATATATAGACTTCAATGTATTATCAACTTCAAAAGTAGCACACTTTTATACTCGATTATAAAATTTGGATATAAGATCGCCATTTTTGGAATAGATAGCGCTAATGAGTCGACAATGAAAGCCAGATCAACTGTTGGCATGCTTTTGCACTCATGAAACAAACTTCAAAAATTCATTGGAAAACAAAAGTTTTTCGACAGCGGAAATAAATTAACACTTTTAAAAAACAATGATTAATAATGAAAATCATTTTTAATAAGTAGAAACGAGTAAAACAATGAATTAATTAAATTTCTGGTTATAAAAATATGATTTATGGTAATAATATTCATATAAAACCAACCATCCCACAATTTCCTTGTTCCCTATAACTACCCCCGTAGTTTCCGCCTTTTCAGCATTAATTCTAACTAATAATATTTTGTATGTCTTTTCATATTATACAGTAAAGTAGTTAATCTGATTGTTTATGTACATTATTTGGTGTTCTTTACCAAACCACCTCCATACCTCCCACTCAGATTCTTGTGCGCCACCCTTATTCTTCGGTGTATATATGTCTCGTTCAAATTAAAATAAAATTTATTAAACATTATTTATCAATGTCATTACAAATAATATTATAATTATAATTATACTTGTTTAGTTGAGTTTTTTCCTCTAATTAATTGAATCAAGTTTAAGTTAATCAAATCAAAGAAAAACGAACATTTACGAATTTAAAGGATGATAAATAATTAATTGGAAATTATTTAATTTAAATATTTAGAAGGGAATTTAATCATAATTTTATTCATTAATTATATTTTTAAATAAAAATTATTGACAAATTAGTTCTTCTTTGTGAAGGAGTTTTGTATATATATATATATATATATATATATATATATATATATATATATATATATATATATATATATATATATATACTAATAAAACGTTTTCTTTAAATTTTCTTAATAGTCCGGGAGACAAAGGGTTGTTTCAGAACGATGAGCATCAAGCTGGTACTTTGTAAGTAGCTTCGTTTTGACAAGACTCCAACTTTTTTAACTATCGAAATTTTCTGGAAACCGTTGAACATTGAGGATGGGAGACTCGGAGTCCATTCCATTGATTTTGGGGAAGAAAATGTTTCCTCGTTCTTTACTTGATTATCTTATAAAATTCTGGAAAACGGTATCGAAATTTTCTGAAATTTTCGTTGAACATGTCGATTTGTTCATCCACAGTTAACGACCATCAAGTTATTTTTAAGTTTAATTGTGAGATAATCTTTAAATCTGCTTCAAGAGTTATCTGAACCAATAATTACTTTTCTATGAAATATTGTCCGTGCGTAATTAACGGGTTTCAATTTTAATTTTAGGTCAAACAAAAATGTTATACTTTTTTGGGTCACATTGCACTGTGGCATTCTGAACAAGAACAATTTAGAATAGACGAAGAACCATTGGCACAAATTGCAGTAGCTTAATGAAAATCCTTGACACAATTTATTTTTTAGATAGTTAGTATAAGTCAGAAATATTCGCAGATATTATTTTACATAATAAATGAAATAGTTGATGATGAAATTTTTTAATTGAATAATCCAAATTTTGAAAATAATAAACAAAATTAAATGATAGGGCCTCGTAAATAGAATTCGATTCAAAATTATCTGTGATTCATTAAATTGTTCATTTTTTATTGTTGTGAAGTTATTGTGTACAATCTTCAGTAATCATAAAAACTGATACCGTGATTTTCGTAAATAACGTGTTGAAAACCGGATAAAATTCAGTTTTTTTTGTATCGAGTACGCGTCCATAGGCTTTCTACAATCTTGCACATACACACATTTCTATTGAAATTTATTACCTTACAGCCACTTGCTCAACAAACAAGAGGGTTGTATACCTGCAATCATTCAAGAACACACAGTCATACACACACACTTTATTTGTCATGAATAAATGTGTGACGTCAATTGGAAATAGCTTCACTTTAATATGTTTGATATTCGTAAAGACAATAAAATAATCATTGATATAAAGCCATGCTTACAATAAGTACCTAGAGGTTTCACATTGCGTTTTTTTATTTAATAGCTATTTATTTAACATATTTTCCGTTAAAATGTAATTAGGAATTCGTATACCGTATAACGCGGGTGATTCATTACAGGTACTTTTTTGTCTATGGATTTTTTGACAGATGAAGCGTGAGTCGTGATAACCTATCATGGTATTTTTGTTTGGTATATTTTGACATTTCATAAATGCTTGGAAAGACTTAGCCAGGCATAGAATCAGTCTTTGGGGTCTTGAAAAGCTTGAAGAAAATTGACTGTTTTCGACAAACATTTTGTATAGTGATGAGGCACATTTCTGGCTTAACGGATGTGTCAACAGGAGGTTTTGTTCGAATCCCCACCACCAATCTTATCTAGTCTGTTGTAATTGTAATAAAAATGTAAAAATAACTACACAAATTCAGACACATATTTCTCTCGATGAAAGTATCTCGAATGTGACTAGTCTATAGGATTTAAATAAAAAAGAATATTAAATAAGAAAAAAGACATTCCCGTTTTGAGTACCTTATTTATTCGGTTTTTGGGAAAATGTTTCGAATAAAAGTTGTTGGAATAAAAGTTGTTCATTATAAGTATAATGAACAACTTTTAATAGAAACATTTTTTCGAAAACCAAATGAACAAGCTACTGTAATTTCCATGGGTAGGTACTATCGATGGAAAAAATGGCGTTTCCAAACTTTTACAGATTTCTATTCAATCCATCTGATTTTCGACAAAATGTTACGAATAAAATATAAGTATTTCGACAATTGGATGCGGGAAAAATGAACAATCGGTTTTTCAAATTTAAAACAAAAGAAAGTCCTTTATGGTGCCGGTTTTACCAACTGAAAATACATTTGAGCTTAATACGTACTCTTGGGCAGTTGTAGCCTACCTACTGTCAAGGATACGTAATTTAAATCAGGGATTCGAACCGAACCGAAAACGAAACCAAAAGTTCGATTAAAGCCGTTCAATTTAAATAATCGTTATCGAAACAGTTCTCTTCTTTTTCTTGATATATAAAACCGCAACAGTTTTATTTCAGAATTTTAAAACCGAAACAGAACCGTTTAACTCTTCAAAACCGAAACGGTTACAAAAACCGTTACATTTATTAATCAGTGAAAATCGCTAATTATAGTAAAATTGTATGCGATCGAAATGAAAACAAACTGTGATATTTAACGTAAGGAAATTAGTAGGTTAGCACTTAAATTGTGTTACATTCATTGTAAGCCGAGCGTTTTGAATATAAAACTATTGAAGGGATTGAATATTCTCGTTTCATTTTATTTTTCCAACCCTTATACAGCGGATATTATATGCGTTCAAGAGTATATATACATACACTCCCGTCAAAAAAATGAACCAATTTGATCTAAATCAGTCTGTCACAATTTCTATTATTCTTGTAGTAAATGTATTTTACAGATACAACATATTATTTAAATTTTATTTGTAAGAGAAAGATATTAAATGTAGAAACACTTTAAATGTATTTACTTTTATGTTAAATGTATGTATTTAATTTATGTTCTCTACTTAAATCTAAATAAGGTTTTTACTGGACAACATTTGAATTATATATTCATATTTTGCGATTTATACACAATACTCATTATAAACAAGGAACCTGAATATTTCTAGGAAATTTTGATTTCATTTTTGGTAAAAATGATCTGAATGAACATTCAACCTAACCATGACGTTTAAGGTTATTAGAAGATCAACTCGGAGCGCCCTTTTTTGACAAAATCGGACAGCTAGTTCTTTAAAACAATACCCTATGCGTAAAAATTGAAAACAAAAAAATTTAAGAATTAACAATTTAAATTTTGACGAAATATACCGTCTCATAAACCTCGTAAAACCTGTTAATATATACAACAGGTTTTATAATATATACTGTGTTAACTTATGGCCTAGGATAATACCGACAAAAAATCGTATCGAATAATATCGTATGAAAACCTATTCTGATAAGATTTTTGTTATTGAGTTTTTTTTGTTCTTCATTGACTGATTGCAAAATGCAATTTTTGCCCGGAGAAATTTTATCCTTTGTTTTTAAAGCAAAATTTTTTAAATATTCTCTAAAATGGTTGTTTTCGAAAAATTTCTGTTTATATCTTTACCATAGAAATATTTGCGATGATTGGTTTATCTTTAATTGTTGAAAAATATATTTATAATGTCTAAAAACCCGCCGTTTTAAAAACGCATTTGGTGGATGTTTAATGGGTAGAAAATGATCAAATTTGTGACTTTTTTAAACATAAAAGTCATACAAAAGTTTTGCTTGGAAAAATACAGATCTACAAATCAGTTCAAAGAACATGTTTTTACAAGAAAAGAGAACTGAGAAAAAAAAAATGCGACAGAACAGTTTTTGATACTTATCTGCCAATTGTTCCTATACTAAACACTATTATTTAGGTGAATATAATAATAATATAATATATTATACAGAGAGTAACAAAAGTGAGGAGTTTTATGAATTGTAAGAAAATTGACAATTCAGATTGGTTCATTGTTTTTGAACAGTAGTGCACATATACATATAGGTATTTATTTGACTGTGTGTATCCTTTTATGTTTCAATTACTTGCCCATACAGGCTCATAATCTTTGATTTATTTTGTGACTTTTATTATATAATATTATACCCCAACAACTTGTTTTCCAAATAAGTAAGGAAACTAATTTTGCGTCTAATAAATATATCACTGTTCAGGAGAAAAAAAATGTATTCTAAGATGTTGAATGAGGTATGGGTACATACACACAAACCGAAGACTATTTGGACATTATAATACCTGTTACTTGTAGAACTTAATTCGGGTGTATTATAATAAAACAAGTTGCGAATGTAAATGACCATGAACTTTTCATAAAGAATTTTTTTGTAATATATTTACGGAGTTTAATATTCAGATAATAATTGCTCATTTCCATATTAAAGTTCTGGAATTAAAAACAATTTGTTGCGCAGGAGCCACGTCAACTTACCGAATTTCCTTAGAATACATCAATTGCTCTCTAGTGGCCACAATTATAGTCTAATCAAAATTAAATGTTGTATCTTATTATTAATAAATGACATAGGTCAAGGGGAAAGAGGGCATAGAGAAAGAAGAAAATGCAAAATATAAAATATCTCTGTTAATATTATAAAAATCGAAAAATGTAAAGTTGTAGAGTATCAAGTTTTCTACAATTCATTATCTCATCATTTTTTCCAAACTCTAATGTGTACAGAGATATTTCGAATTTTATCAGAAAAAATGATACAAAATTATAGTAAAACTAAGTACCTACAAGTTTACTCCTAATACATTTTTCGATTTTTCAAATATTAAGGGAGATATGCCAAATTTTGTGTTTCTCCTTGCCTCCAAATCCCTCTTTTCCTTTGTGCGATTTAACCCATTAACGAACTTGACTTTTTGAATACCAAAAGCGCTTCAAATTATAAACGCTAGAGAGTCCACAGACACATAAACGTGCATATATATATATATATATATATATTTTTTTTTTTTTTAAATACATATTTACAAATATTAGCGATAGTGATTTTTAATATCTAGTAGGTAGGATCGATGGACATTTGAAGAAAATTTTTATGAAATTCCAACATTGGTACAAAAACAATAGCTGCAACTCCTTTGGAGAAAATTCGCTAAAAAGTCGACCAAGAACGAGTCGGCCTTGCATACAAGGGTTCCGTACAAAAATTCAGAAAAAACAAATTTATTCCAAGATGTTGAATAAGAAGGTATGGACATTATTATTCCTGTAACTTGTTGAACTTAATTCGGGTATATTATAATAAAACAGGTTGCCAATATTTGTAAATGACCATTGAATTTTCATGAAGCTACTGTTTTGTTGTAATATATTCACAGATTAATATTCAGATAAAAATTGTTCATTTCCATATTGAAGTACTTGAATTAAAAAAAAAACGAACAACAGCAAGTCGGCCTTGCACAATTAGTGTTCCGTACCAATACTACAATGAGCAGTCAATACACATAATCAACCTTTTTTTTATTGATGTATATCCCGATAGCAAAAATTAAACCAGTTAGTCACATTCTAATATTATATTACTAATTATATGTATAATATTACATATAGTAACACTAAGAATATTTCAACTTGTTCAATTTTTATGAGCGGGAGTATATTGAAATCTTATCCAAAGTTGCTTATGATTACTGAAGAATGAATGATTTGACTAAATATCTACTAGCCTTATTAAAATCTAAATTTGACCTTAAGAAGCCTTGGAGATAACCATTGGACCATAATTGATTTAAAAAAGATTTTTTGGCACTATTAAAGGAATCTCTTTGAAATAATAATGATTTTCTAATGATTGACAATATATATGCGCGTCAGCTAACATTATGCCAAAATCCAATTCCTACGTTACATAGTTGACGAGAAAATCTTTTGTGACAGACGGAGAGTGATCTTGATAAGGGATCCGTTTTTCTTTTTTGGGTACGGAACCCTAAAAACCAAACAAATAATTAATTGTGTATATACTATTATAATTATGTACAAACTATTTTAATTTATTAAAACACATGAAAAGAGGTCAAAGAATTTTATACAACAACAAATTTGAATATAAACAGTATAGAGATCTGATATCCACTTTCGGGTAATTAATTTTCAGAAATTGGACCCGAAGTAGATTGATAATACTGAGTAAATCATACATTCATCATCAAATTAAGCTACAGAAGAATATTAACTTGCTCTAAAGCCCCAATATCATTAAATTATGATTTTTTACAATTAAAACAATTAGTTTACACCCAAAAAAAATGACAGAATTATTTTGAAATTTGGTAAACCTATTACGGGTTATCATAAAAATACTAATCTTAATGTCGACTGATTCAAAATTTCTTTTATTCAAATATTACTATACAAATAGGTTTTATCAATCTTTACCGGATTTGAAATTTTCATAAATCATTAGCATAAGAAGAATTCGCAAACTAAACAATTTGTTTTTCAGTTTAAAATTGAATTTAAGATTTGGTGTAATAAAAGGATTTTACTACACCAAAGTGTATACTAGTTAACAATATCTAATTTGATTATTGGCATGTAATTTTATTCAAGTGCAAATTTTCCTTAATGCATTGAATGAAAGGCACATAAGTGAATTTGGTTTTCCATCAGTTCCATGTATGAAATTGTATTACTAACTTTATTAAGATAAAAAAAACTTTTATACATGAATAAAGTCTGAAGTTTGTATTAACTTAAAAAGATCCATATTTATTTATTATTAGCCTAAAACACAGAGAGATGGGAAAAGTCTCAAGGGTGAATTATCCTGTCATATTTTTAAAATTGTTCAGTTGTTGACAGTAATTATACTTACAAAATACTGAATATCTTATGAAATTATTATCTACGACGCCCGGATTGGAGCTTATTCTGTAGAATATGTGAAATTCTGTGGGGCTATGAGTCACAAAAACAGCGACATTTTTTTTTAAACTTTATAGCTGACTTGTGGAATATACTAGTACTATCATTCTTAGATCAAACAAGGAAGGCCCATTAATAGAAATATATCCACAAATTCCTAAAACTACAAAAACATCCTACTTCTAACGATTAATAGATTGTTTTGGACGCAACTTTGATGCGCAAAGTTGATGCTCTGGTAGCAAACTAATTGATGAATGGAAAAGTATGCCCTAAGTTCTTGTAAAAAATTGTATGCCCAATAACTTTTAATCAATTTATTTTTTCGAAACTTTAATATAATTCGAGTTAATTATGAAAAAATCTAGAACTTTTCGGGGTATTTATTTATGTTCGTACGGTTTTTTTTTTAATAGAAACGTACTACAGGGAAACTATTTTGTATATATTATACCCAATTTGCATCATTGTGGCGCTATTAAATCCCACTCTGTTAGAAATTTGCGGATATCCTGTAGGAAGTTCCTGGCTTGAATTATTGTCGTTAAAATGATTTGCAATTTCAAAACCTGGAATCGATATGTCAATTAGAAATGCGTAAAAATAGACTCATTATATATTTGCTCGATTACCTTACTTTGTTCTCAATATCATGATGTTGATATAAAAAACTACTAAACGTCAACTAGCTACAATACATTAGTCGATTTAAAGGCGCGTTCTCACGAATTAAGTTTAGTTGACCGATTATATCTGATCAAAAAAGTTGAAAAAAACTTGAATCATTTGTTGTTCACATATTTCAATTAAATTGATTGAATTAAATTAAAAAAATACAATTTAGTTTAGTACAATTTAATTCAGTTAAAAATGCCACTTTACTCTCAAATGATAACAAATAATAACACACGTTCACACGTTTCAAGACAGGTTTCAACTTAAAAACAAATGGTACACTTGGACGATAAAGTTTGACTGAGTCTATCTTTTCTTGATCCACCGAAAACTTGATCAACTTTATTGAAACAAAAGTTCTCACTAGAAATTTCATTCAACTTTTGTTGATCAACCATAATCGGTCAACGAAACTTGATTCGTGAGAACGCGCCTTTATAAAGACATATTTAAAATATACATGGATAAATTCACCTTCAATTTTTAACGAACTCCTTATACATAAAGTAATTTAGTATTATTAGGTAGCACAATATAGAAAGGTTGCTCTGTATGTTGTTGTTAATGTAAGTAAATTTTTAAATAGGCACGTCTCCACGTCCATCTTTTAATGGATTTATGTGTTGTGAAAGTTAATAAAATAAATGAAGTATATACATTTAAAACTTTTTGTTCAACTAGGTCTGCTCTGTACGTCTCGTCTGCCTGCCTCTCTTGTTTATTCGTAACATAACAAACATAACATTATCGTTGTAATTTTATAGTAATATTTTGTGACAAAAACTTTTTGAGAAGTTCATTACATTATGTATTATTATTTACTTATAGAGATAGATAGACCTTATTTGAGAACAGGGAAGAATTGGGGATAGATTAGACGTTGACAAGAAGTTATTGTAGTAACTATGTATAATTGGTTAGGGGAAACTTTGTAATAATAATAAATTTTAATTGTTATAGATCGGTCCAAATTTTGATTGTGTTTACTTTTAGTCAAAGAGCTGGTAACATATACACCTGGCCAGAAAAATTGATGTCAATAGTTGATTTGTGTATAGTATCATAATTGTAACTATGTTCAACCGAAACAATAAGGCACAAATCAATTATAAAATTTTTAAAAATCACATCAACTTTTGTGGTCCATAGTACAGTTACGGTATTTAAGTGGTTATCGAGTTATTCTATTCTCTCTCGCATGTAAATGTTCGGATCTCAACCGGTGATTCCTTCATGGTCTTACAAGTTTTGTATTGTTTGATTGAATTTTACATGAAAAGTGTAAAAAGTCGCTAAATGATTACTTTGGAAGCAACCTGACCTAGCAATGCCTAGTTTTTGGAAGCGTGTACAGTTTGCGGTTAGTAAATGTCCACTTTTAAGGAAAAACTATCCTAGGACAGGACGATTCTTGTATATCAAGAAAAAAAACAGACAAATCTCATCTCGTATAGATAGTCGTGTCAAATTTCGAAAAAAATATTAGATTTGCTTCCCTGAAAATTCAATTTGCTTCTCAAAATCGAGAAAAGTAAAAAAAGCGTAGTTTTTAGTATATCCAGATGTTTTTTCTCCTACAAAATATTGTATTCTCGTTTTGATTCTCGGCAAGTGTTTCTGGACTATCAATAATGTGTTTATTGTCTCGTCCCCCATGAAAAGATGGTTAAAATATTCATATAGTTTTCTATGGTACTTACTGCCCTGAGAAAAAGAAACTTATCTTGTTTCAATATATCAGAGAGAAAGAAAATAGTAATGAGTCTTCAACAGAATCAGCAATACGTACATTGCAACTATAAAAGACTTTTCTGTTATTAAAAAAAAACTCCAAGTAAATCAAATTATTTAGAAAGAAATCTACAGTTAATAATAATAATAAGAAAGAGGGTCATACGGGTCCCTAGCACCTAGACCAAGGGGTCCTCTGTGCCCAATCTACAGTTAGTACAATTATATATAGTAATATTTAATTTGGAATCTACAGTTAGTACAATTCCAAATTAAATATTACTATATATAATTGTTTTCTTGATTTTGAATTTTGTTTTTGTTACATGAGTTTGACAAGCAATGGGCGTGTTTCGACAAACAAAGTTCTTCGAGCAAACTAGAAGTTAGATAGAATATTTAACTCAGTTTTCATTCGTGATACATTACAGACATTAAGCACCTTATACCACCTTTACCAGCCAAGTAGCCGGGCGGTCTAAGGCGTCATGTTTGCGCAGTATGCAGTACTTGGAAACTGGGAGGTTATGGGTTCGAATCCCGACATCCGCAGTTTGTCAATTATATAAAAAAAAGGGCCGTTTATAGACTAAACTGTTGGCGTATGGACAAGAACGAAGTAACCGGCTATGCTTGAGAAGGTTTTCTGTAGTTTCCTTCACGAACTCCAGATGAATATCTGCATAGTTCCTATCATAGTCGGCTGCAGCCGCATATCTTACCAATTCCTAGTCTACTCACAAATTCCTTCCATTCCACTCACATCCTCAAATCCTAAGGTATCACAATGGACCTTATGGTCGAAGTATAGCCCGTCCAGGGCAGCCTTTACAATCTATCCATCTAAGCACCTTATACAGTGAAGCCATTGTGCTAAACCGCATCATTCGCAATCGTAGATAAATATATAACCAATAAACAAAAAATAATACACTGACAGATTTAGAAAATTTCTCAATTCGTGTCAAATTAACTATTATAATGGATGCTGAATATAATTATAAAGACGTTACAAATGAGTGCAATAATGACTTCATAGTCAGCAAGCCCGTCCAGGTCGAAAAGCGCTATACTCAGTTGCTCAGACCTTATTTGTTTTATGTTGATAACATAGCTAACTAAGAACTTTGTTCGTCCAAACACATCCAATCTCTATAAATTTAACATAAGATATTTCCTTTTGCTCCAATTACTTGCCCCAACAGCCTTAAATACTAAACTAATATCAAGAATAAATTATTCAAAATCATAAAAATCATAGATGAAAATCACTTACCGCTTCTGTATGTATTGGATGTGCAGCAAATAATAAACCAGCTAGTGCAGCGAAACCAGGACGCATGCGTGCAATCAATAAACATACACGTGTAAATAATATACAACATATAACATGTAGAAGAACATTTGTCGCATGCCACCATATTGGTCGTAAACCGAAACATAAGTAGTTGGCTCTGTAACAAAAATACACATATATTTATATATCAATTTATATTATATTATTTGAACAGTTAAAAAACAATCTATGGTTTATATTTTTGTTTGTATATGTTAAAATTTGTTTTTGTTTTTGCTGTTTTTAATGTTTTTCTATGTATATAGTTTCCATCATTATATACAATGTTCTACAATTTTATTATATTATGTAGGTAGAAAGTTTGTGTGTGTCACAGTTTGTCACAGACTGTGTGACACATAGTGAGATTGGAAATATCAAGACATTTTATGTATTTGTGTATATATGCTAACATCTGTGATACGAACAAATTATTTGACTTGCAATCAAAAATTTTATTTTATGAATTTATACTTTACGGATTTAAAATCGTATGGGGAATTAATCTCTAACACAAATTTGTTTTACATGAATCAAAGTGTGAAAAAGTTTACATCCGTATATGAAAATGGAATTTTTTTTTGACTGATGTAGTCAAACACCAAAGATATCATTGATATAAGTCTTTTTTATTAAAATTATGTAGAAAAATATTTTTTTTGCATTTTCGATCTCAATTAATGTTGGTTTAAAGATTAGTTTTTTGAATCCTGATTGGAACAACCGAAGCAGCAAAGGCAGCGCATGATACAAACCCAAGAATTTCTGATTTATGAAACCACAAAAACGTGTTTGATAGACTGTAAGCCATACTTTAAAATATATATATAAATCGATGCGTGTATTTATGCTCCTTATGGACTCCAAAACCGATTTTGATGAAATTTTCAGGCAATATTCAGATTAGCCCAGCGGGTGATTCTGTAAAATTTGTTTGCGATCGGTAAAAAAATTTTTTGGTAATTTTGTCTCATATTTTCAATTTTGTATCATCTGGCTATAGATAATTAGTGCCTCCTGTGAGAAGCCGGAGCAGCCATCTTGTAAAATATATAAATTAGTTAATAAATTTCAGTAATTAAGTAATTTAGCGGAAGAAAAATATATTATAATAAAATCCAAATATTACGGGAGTTCCAGCACTGTCTTGGATAATCAGGACAAAAACCGGTTTGTTTTTATTATTGAACAAATACATATAAACACAACACATACATCTAAATTATATAAAAAATATAAATATTAATGTTACTTTGAAAAAAAAAAATTTATATTTTGAAGAAAAAAAAACGGTCAACGCGATTTAAAACAAATTATTTAATAAATATTTATCTTTATGTCCCAGTTTTTTTTTTAAATTCTGTCTATTTTTTTAAATACAAGAGATAATAGTTGGGCGTGCATGAGGTTTTACATGCTTCTAATAAGAGAGAATGATTACTTTGTAATTAATTATTAAGCGTTCTAAACGGTCAAAAATTCTGAAAATTCGGGATTTATTAGAAAACGTTATTTTTAACCTGTTAAAAATAGAGCAATATCTGTCGAAAAGTGACTTCATGCTGGAACTCCCTTAATGGAATAGAGTTTTAGAGCCTAAGGTTATAGAGTTTTTCGCCTGTTGGTTAGTCTATCCCTGTTCGGGCCAAGAATCACGCTGTATAGTGCCATTTCTTTTACTTATAGAAATGAGTCCTGCATTGTCTAGACATTTTCACTATACAGCACAGGAATATTAATAAATGCCAACGTATCTTAATTTATCTGAATGCAAATCATTATCTCCACAAATATCCTTTTTATGACTCCCTAAGTCTAGCTTTCTTGTGGTTACAGTGTTGATGCCCAGAATAAGATAACGGAAGTTAGTATTATTTTGGGATACAAAATTTATATTTATTATTATTGTTTTTGTTTGTTTAGCTTTGTTTCAGTGTTTTGTTGTGCTCGTGTAACAATATTTATTTATTCCATTTTCATTGTTTATGACAGCAATCAATGTGTCATTTTGAAAGTTTATTGTGTAAAAACTTTGCCCATTATTTGATAATTTTATATATATATATATATATATATATATATATATATATATATATATATATATATATATATATATATATATATATATATATATATATATACATACACATATATGAATAAAACGATTAACCATTTTATTTTACTTCAAACAAATATTAATAAAATGATATTTATTTATTTTATAAACATAGTAAACTTTTATAAAGTTTAGTATAATGCTTGCCATCTTTATCGTTAAATGTTTCACATGAGATATAATCGCATATTATTATTGTTGTGCAATTTTCCGAATATATTTTACTCGGATTTATATAAATATTTATAGATTCATGTTTTCCAATATACTATATAGATTCCAATACTTTATAGATTCATGTTTGGTATGAAAGCAACTATTTATATACCCAGTATATATGGAAATATGTAAATATACGAGGTATATTAAGTTTAGTCGCGACTAAGTGCTTGAAAATATTGATTGGAGAAAAAAATATTTGTTAAAGGTGTTCATGAAATGTCCTAAATAGTCTCTTTCCGCATGTCCGTCTGTCCGTGGACACGATAACCCAAGAACGAAAAGAGATAACGAGCTGAAATTGTGTGTGTGTGTGTTCTAGAGCTTAAAAGTGAATGAAAAATTCGGACCATGTTTGGGAAAAATGGGCAAAACTGCCCATCTTTTAAACCGTAAAAGATAGAACGAAAATGTAAAGGCAAAAAATGTTCCTTTTTTAAAAATAAACAACTTGTTTACATAAACTCAGGATATTCGGGGTTTTTAAGCAATTAACTCAGTTAGTTATTTTTTAAATTTAATATTTACAATGGTATTAATATAAGTTTAGTCCCAATTTTGTATGGACTGAAAACATAGCTTTTCGCTTGTCTGCCCGTTCGTGCATAAACATAGCAACTTAAAAGAGAAAAGAGAAAACGAGCTTCAATTGTGTGACTTCTAGAAGTAAATCAAGTTTGTGAACGAACAAAATCGGGGCGTGAAGGGGAATGGGGTATATATCTTTCAAGTCGTAAAAGAGACAGAGGAAAAACCAGTATAAACAATACAAAAGTATTTCAAGTTTTAGTCTCGATTTTGTAATGGCTGAAAATATTGATCGTAGAAAGGTTTTTGATTTAAGTGTTCATAAATGATCTAATTATCCCATTCCATAAGAGATAACCAGGTGAAATTTTGTGTATGTATTCTAAACCGAAAAAGTCACGTTAAGTTTGTGACAATATCGGAAAATACATCGGGAGAAATATCTACCTGTAAAAGATAGAAATAAAAGTAAACGACAGAAAATAAATTAAATTATTATATTTTAAATAATAAACTTTCGTTTGAAACTTTTTTTCATAAACCGATTTGTTTCGTATCACTTTCAGTTTAAACATTTGTCATTACACTAACTTAGTATTCCAGCAATTAACCCAGTTATAGTTGTCATTTTCACTTGTTTTCTAATCTGATTCGTTTATTCAATTTTATTTCAATCATCTGTTTTTACCATTGTTGAAAAATTATAAATATATATAGCACCTTTATACACAGGTTTCTATTGTTATACATATGTACTACGACGCCAAAAGTCGAGCTAAAAGTTAACAATTTTATAATTGATTTGTGCCTGATTTATTTCGGAAAAAGATTCACAGAAAAGTTGTTAGAATAGTTTTAATATACTCCTTTTATCCAAAGCATTTTTTCGAAAACCGAATAAATAAGGCACAAATCAATTATAAGATTTTTAAATTTTAGCTCGAATTTTGGTCTTGGCTGTACATACAGCGGCAAAAGTCGAGCTATCATTTAAAAAAAATTTTAATTGATTTGTACCTTATTTATTCGGATTTTGGAAAAATGTTTCGTATAAAAGATATTAGTATAGTTATAATGAACAACTTTTATCCGAAGCATTTTTCAAAAAACCAAATAAATAAGGAACAAATCGAATTTTTAAATAATAGCTCGACTTTTGACGCTGGCTGTACGTGGTAAAAGTAAAATAAATATTTCATGCATTATTAATGAACTCCGTAAGTATTGAAACTATTAACTCGATTAGTTATTCCCATTTATTTTGCTTCACTATATGTTTTTATACCTTCCAAGTAGGAGAGCGGTCTAAAACGTTATGCCAGAGGCGTTATGTCTACTTGGAACTGGGAGGCTATGGGTTCGAATCCCGACATCGGCATTTTGTCCATAAGTATGAAAAATAAAAAGCGGCAGTTAATTGACTAAATTGTCGTCGCATGGAGAGAAGAACGAAGTAACCGGCAATGCTTGTTAAGGTTTTCCGCAGTTTCTTTTACGAACTCCAGAGGAATGTCGGCATAGTTCCTATCATAGTCGGCTATAGCCGCGTATCCTACCATTTACTAGTCTATACACAAAAATTCCTTCCACGCAACTCACATCCTCACATCCTTAGGTATCACAATGAACCTTATGGTCGAAGTGTAGCCCGTCCAGGGCAGCCTCTACAATCTATCTATCTATCTATATGTTTTTATATAATTTCCGTTTATCTTACGTGCAAAAAACACATTGTATTTAGTATGAAAAATATAAAATGTAATCATTATTAAGTATTTTAATAAAATATCATAAATTTTGAGTATCTCCTATAGCGTATAACTAATGCGTTTTAGTAAACGCAACATGAACATGTTTTACTGATATTACATATAGTTCGTATGTACCTAAATGCTATATGATTTACAATGCCATGATCATACATTTTCGTGGTTCCCAAATGTATTCGGCACATACACCCATGTGTATACTTACACATAAGGTAAGATTGCCTAAGAGTACACTCTTTTTGTTCGTAATATTTCTTTATCTAAATTATAGTTACGGGAATAGAGTATAATCACATCCAAACAATATTAAAATAAGTTTGTTTTATTCTAGATCAACTTTCGGTAAACTTTACAAATGACAAATGCCCGTATTAAGGGCGTAGTAGGCGTTTTGATCCTCAGACAAAATATCCCCCGACATAATACTTTTTCGTAATGAAACAAAATATCTCGAGTTGTTCGGATTTGCGTGTTTTTGGGCCCCGCACTAAAAGGCGTTCTATATGTTTCAGATATCGTGGCAAAACCTATTATTATTATTGATATTATTCTGTGATTTCAAAATTAATTTCAACTAAGTTTTTATTGTCGGGGATATTTTGTCCTTGGGATATTTCGTCGGGGATATATAGTCTGGGGATATTTTGTCGGAGATATTTTGTTCGGGGATAAAAACACATGTAACCATACAGGGTACGCATTTCGTAAGTGCAAGAATACGCATTAAGATAACTGTTGCTCACATAATTTGCCAGACCCGGCACTAGATCCAACTGACGGGAATTTTAGGAGTGCAAATCAGATTGTTTCCATAGTTTTCACTCTCATAATTATTGCCATCTTCTTTTCTAGAATCAAAAAACTCAAACAATATTTTCTCTGTCATCATCACAGTCTATTTTCAGCAAGTAACGAATTGCTGGTATAACACGCGATTGATGTAGCACTCGTTCGATCGATGATCGATGTAGTACTTGCTCGATCGATGAACATGGCTAATTTTTTTTCACTACTATATTATTTTATCGTTTTATTAAACTTTCGTGTCTAAATATACTAACGTTGACGTTATTTTTTATTATTTAAATAAATTATTTACAAAGAAGTAAAACTTCTTATGTGCGTGTGTACATTAGTACACACTCAACCGTTTTTTAAACATTATTATCATTCTCGAGATCCTTTCTTTCAGTAAAAGTCTTTATTGCTGGTTTGTTCAATCTCCCTAGAAGTTCGCCAAAATAAGCCACAGAACTTTCGCACCGCTTTTATTTTTCAACACCGTTATAGTAAAGTTAGCCAAAGAACATTGCTAATTTTGTAATTTTTTTTCACTAGTATATCGTTTATTAAACTTTTGTGTCTTAATACTAGCGTTGAAGTTATTTAATATTATTTTAATAAATTATTTAAAAGAAGTATTACTTCTTATGTGCGTACATAAGTACACACACAACCTTTTTCTAAACAATATTATTATTCTCGAGACCATTTCTTACAGTAAAAGTCTTTATCACTGGTTAGTTCAATCTCCCTAGAAGTTCGCAAAAAATAAACGATAGAATTTCTCACCACTTTTATTTTTCAACACCGTTGTAGTCAAAGTTAGCGAAAGAACATGTTCGCAACATGTTATTAATCCAGTCTTCTTGAAGAAATTCGTATTCTTGGGCAGCCTTACCCTAAAGAATACATACTCATATACTTTTAAGAGCGAATGAACATAGAACTGAGCTATATATTAACGAATAGAAAATAGCACGCAATGATAAATATATATAGTCAATTCATTTATATTAATTGAACAGATTCAGTTGGGACTCAGACCCATGCGTGTGTACAGATTATTTTTCTAAATGTATGCAAAAAATTTATTTTGGTTTGGGATTACACATAAAGATCGAATAAAAAAAAAATTCGTTACGCCGGAGCTGCTTCAACTTAGCGAATTTCCTTAGAATACATCAATCACTTTCTAGCCGTCACAATTTTAGTCTGATCAAAATAAAATGATGTCGTATATGATTTTAGTATTTGTAAGGACAAATTTATTAATAAAGACAGAAGAAAACACAAAATATAAAATATCTCTCTTACTATTAGAACATTCGAAAAAAGCGTAAGGAATAAAGTTGTAGAAAATCATGTTTGCTACAATTCATCACCTTAACACTTTTGCTCAAATTCTAATGTGTACAGAGATATTAAGGAATTTAATTTTCAATCTTAAACCGTCAATATTTCTGTAAATGTTAGTGTAACAGAAAAAATGATAAGAAACAAAATTTCAGTAAAACTTAATTCCTACAACTTTACTTTATTTTTCAAATACAATCCTTTGATTTTTACAAGGCCAAATAGCCAAGCGGTCTAAAGCGTGATGCCTGCGCAGTATGCCTACTTGGAAACTGGAAGGTTATGGGTTCGAATCCCGACATAGGCAGTTTGTCAATTTTTAAGAAAAAGAAAAGTGGCGGTTAATTGACTGAACTGTCGGCGTATGGACAAGAACGAAGTAACCGGCTCTGCTTCGTACTATTTCTTTTCCACCACTTTAATGCCGGTCATTTTTATGGAAAGTTATCCGTTCACTTTGGTTAAGATCGTAAGCAGTTCAAGGTTAGAGGGTAATGATCCAAATTTCTTGGTGAGCTGTACCAATTAATTTAATTTAAATGCATAATTAGGGCTTACATAATTTGACAATTCAAAATAATTGGTTGATATAAAGATTACCAATACCCAGATAACAGATTATTAAAATTTTAGTCTGTTTGTCTGTGTTTGTTCCCGCATAACGCTTAAACGGCAGAACCGATTTTGATGTGGCTTCAAAAATCGATAGAGTATTGAACTGGATAATATAAAGCCTATAAAAATATTGCATTTCATATAACCGTGCCCGGTGCCATCACGGTTTTTTATAAAACATAAATTTCGATTTGAAACAATTTTGCATACAATAGTTTAGACACAATTATAAATCAAAAATTAATAACATAATTACGTTTGGCTGATATAAAACAATTACTTGATATTTTCCATTAAATATTATAATTTTTTTTGTGAGTGTGTTTTCAATTAGCATAAATTCAAAAAAAAAAACAGAGAGAGAAAAAAGGAAGGAAATAAACATAATGACTAAAAATCAATGAATAGTATATATATATATATATATATATATATATATATATATATAATATAATAATTTGCATATTGCAAACCAATTCAAACAGCCCTGATCCACACCCCACTTTTGATAATAAATGCAAAATAAACAAACATATTATTGGTTGTAATGTTATCATAAATTATCGTAATTACAGTTTAGGATACCGTAGATGTTATCATATTCTAGGATCATATTTTCATTAATAAAAAAGACATAAAACTTTTAAAGAAATTTGTAATGAAGCTATTAGTGGAAATTGTAAGATTTTGCGTTGTATCTGAGACACTGCTCCCACGCAGAAATATTTAGGACTTAAATACAATACCCATAATAATGATTATCTACTTAATAAAACTCTAACACCCTAACGGGGTTAAATAGGGGATGAAACATTGTGTGGAGATTCATCATTTTTGAAGCTCAGCGCCACCGTTCTCAGCGCCATGCGTGGCCAGAAAAATAACTTCATGACCAATGTCAGTGTATAAAAACCATAGGCGTTTAACAAAAATAATTAATTTAATTGAATAAACAACATGTAAAAGATAAATGAACTGTAACTTTTTGTTAAACGCCTATGGTTTTATATACTGACATTGGTCATGAAGTTGATTTTTTGACCACGCATGGCGCTGAATATGGTTACCCTGGGAGCAGTGTATCATATCAGTGTTGTTGGAAACTCATTCCCTAAGGGGGAAATAGGGGCGGAAGTTTTTATGGGAAATAATTTTTTAAATGGTAGTTTTCTTTATAAGAAGGTAGGATTGTTGCTGAAATTTTGGGAAACATTTCAGTTGGGATATCCCATTGGGCACTCGGATAGTTACAAATGAATCACCTTTAAGTGAATATTTTATGTATTTAAATGAATTTTCAGGGAAAAATGATGTAACCATACTAATAAATAAACAAAAAGTAATAATACACTGACATCAGAAATGATAGTGAAAGATCATATGCATAGCACTACCATAACATCTAAGGTAGCTTAGTTGGTAGACCATTAGTCTAGAATGCCAGAGGTCGTGGGTTCAATCCCCATGCCTATAGATGTGTTTGATTTTTCATATCAAGCATTTGAAGTCAAAAAATGGTATCAATGTTCAGACATATTACTTAAAATGTCAAATAAAGTAAACGCTAGTCGCTTCCGTTGGTATAATATAACCGAAAGGCAACCATACTAACAATGTAAATATTTCCAATAAATAGAAAGTTTTTTGTGGGAAGAATACAACTAATTGATATTTCTAATACCAATTCCTAAGAAAATTCGCTTAGTTTTCGCAGCTCTTGCGTGACGAATTTTTTAAATTCTTTGATTGAGTAAGTAGTTGTTTCGAATAACGACCATTGCACCAAATCTCTTTCTCAAAATATTAAATATCTCGAGAATACCGTCAGTATTCATATATATTTAACACCCAAATTACTGTTTTTCGGTAAATGGTTTGGTAGTAACACCAATAGCCTAAACTCAAAGTCAACAAAAGTTTAATTTAAATATTATTTTATACTATTATGAACCCTGTTATAAATAAATTTCACTATTCGATATTCTAATTATAATGTTTTTTTATTATGTAACATTAATAATGCAACAACCTGGATAGTCGATAAAGGAAAATTAATTGATTTTATGTGGTATTCATGCGGTTTTTATAATATTTATATTATGATTTTCACGTATATATAATACAAACAAATAAATATTCTAATTAATAATTTTTTATATTTATTTACCTTTTTTTTAAAATATTTATAAATTATTCTGTGCCTATTTATATTTGTTTCAAAATAAACCAACAAATATTTTGTTTTAAATTTAAATATTTTATGCACCATTTAAAATAATAAATAGTAACAGTAAGCAATAACACAATATATATATATATATTATACATATATATATATATATATATATATATATATATATATATATATATATATATATATATATATATATATATATATATATTTATAATTAAAATTTTAATTAATTACAGCTTAATTGGAAATGTGAGCCTAGGAAATAGTTTTGTGAAAATTGTTTGTAAATAAAAAATAAATATATTTATAAATATAAATAAATATTTAATATTATAAAAATTAATAAATATTTTTATTATTTACACAATGTTTTATCGTCAAAAAATATCTAGAGCACGGTAGTGCGTGGCCGAGTTTTAAGGGAGACATTCGGACTTTTCACTACAGTGTTATTACTACACCTTAATTTAGGCTCATTTTTTGGGTGCTGTATCTTTTAAACGGAAAGAGCTACAGGGTTGATATTTCGAATATAGATACTTTACGGAATTATAAGAACCAATGTTTTCAATCAATGTTAACGAATTAACCGTTAAAAAGTTATTTCACTTCAAAAACGCAAAATTCGTGGGAACGCCTTAAAAACTTAAGTATTAGATATCAAAATTATGAGCTACTTCCAGATATGCTGTAAAGTTGATATTGGGCATGTAGATAGCTGTAGTACCCAAACCGACGGGAAAATTGCGAAAACTCGAAATTTGTATCGGAAAAGTGGAAAATTTAACATTTTTTATTTTTAAGACTAGTTTAACGCAAACTACCATGTAGAGAACGATATATCATATATACCTATTAATTTTTATACCATATAGAAATAGATATTGCAATTTGAATACAGCAGTATGCGTTGATTTTAAAAGTTATGCAACGGAAGCCTCGGAAAATTGGAAAAACATCCTCCAAAATTATGTTTTTCTGTTCTATAAATGCTATAAAGTTTGAATTTTCACTAATCGACCCGAAATAACGTGAAAATTAACAGAATATTTTGAAAAATTTCATTACCTTCATCGCAACCACACCGAAAATGGGAAAAACATCCCTAAAACTTACCTCTTTACTTCTATTCATGATAGATAGATCGGTTTTTTTCCATCACAACCCTTCGAACTTGGTAAAAACACCCCCAAAACCAACCTTTTTGTTCTATACATACAACAAGATGCAGTTTTTTGCAATCGACGCTTAATAGCTACAAATTAGGAAGTTATTTCGAAAAACTTAATATATTTTTTTGCAAACTCCCGAAAAATTGAAAAAACACCCCCCAAAATTACGTTTTTCAGTTCTATATATGATGAAATGATGGAATTTTGACCAATCGACCCGAAATAAAGTCAAGTTAACAGAACACTTTGAAAAATTTTTTTACCTATAACGCAAACCTCCGAAAATGGGAAAAACACCCCTTAAACTGCCTTAAGGCATTTTGATCAGACTAAAAATATGACCACTAGAGAGTGATTTATGTATTCTAAGGAAATTCGCTAAGTTGACGCAGCTCCTGCGTAACGAATTTTTTTTTGTGAAGTGGAGCCAACGGGTCAAGTCATTTCTTCAAAGACTATAACGTTGATAATCAATTATCTGTAATAAACGATTAGTTTAGAAGTCATAATCGAAACAAATCAAATAACATCTTATATATACTAAATTTTATATAGTTATTTTAATAAAAAATATATCACTCTTATTTCACATTAATTTGTGGCGTTTTAATAAAAGGCCTATGATATATGATCGATGAATATTATTATCAATAATCCAATGTATAAAATTTATGCTTTCTTTTCAGTTTTCTTTGGCAATAACACTGCTTGATTATTTGGTAATATACCGCCTTGAGCAATTGTTATAAAATATTACAATTTATTTAATTCTTCATCATTACGAATTGCTATATGAAAATAAACTGGTTATATAAAATAAAATATTCGTTACGCAGGAGCTGCTTCAACTTAGCGAATTTCCTTGGAATAAATAAATTACTCTCTAGCGGTCACAATGTTAGTCTGATCAAAATGAAATGTCGTATCTGATTTTAGTATTTGAATGGCCAATTTTATTAATAGATAACATACATCAAGGGGAAAGGGGTGCATAAAGATAGAAGAAAACACAAAATCTAAAATATCTCTCTTAATATTTGAACAATCGAAAAATGCGTTAGAACAAAGTTGTAGAAAATCATGTTTTCTACATTTCATCACTTTATCATTTTTGCTCAAACTCTAATGCGTACAGAGATATTGAGGAATTTAATTTTCAATCTTAAACCGTCAATATTTTTGTAAATATTAGGGTTACAGAAAAAATGATAAGAAACAAAATTACAGTAAAACTTAATACCTACAACTTTACTTCTTATAAAATTTTCGATTTTTCGAATATTAAGGGAGATATGTCAAATTTTGAGTTTCCCCCTCCCTCTAAAACCCCCTTTCCCCTGGTCCGATTTGACCCATTAACGAACTTGACCTTTTGAATACCAAAAGCGCTTTAAATACCAAATCTCATTCCGATAAATGAAAACTGTGACCGCTAGAGTGATTACAGACACATATATATATATATATATATATATATATATATATATATATATATATATATATATATATATATATATATATATATATATTTATATATATATATATATATATATATATGTCCATAGATATATATATATAAATTTTACAGATGGTGATTTTTGACATCTACAAGGTAGGATCGATGGACATTTGAAGAAATTTTTGCGAAATTTTGACTTCGGTACGGGACCAATAGCTCTATTTCCTTTCAGGAAATTCGCTAAAATATACTGATTAATAAAACAATCAATGTTTTCTATTTGGAGTATTGAAACATACTGATATATTAAACTAGAAAATTTTTATTTAAATACTAAATGTCTATCTAATCAAAAAGGAGGCGGTAACCTTGTCAACAAATCAGATCGATATATGCTTCATATGTTATTTTAATTACAATTAAAGTTGTTAAATTTTCCGTTTGTAAGAAAGGTAAGTTTTCGAGAAAATCTTAATAAAATATTTGCTTCTTAATAAGTGATGATATGGGATAAAGGACCGAGCTATTTACAAAGTAAATAGATCCAGACTTCATATAATAGTTGCTCCTTAAAAAGTGATGATATACGAAAAAGGATCGAGCTATTAACAAAGTAAATAGCTCTAGACTTCAAATAATAGCTGTTCCTTAAAAAGTGATGATATCCCATAAAGATTCGAGCTATTTACAAGCTAAACAGCTCGGTAAACTATTTATTAAAAAAATAAATGAGGGGTAAATTAATTAAGTGTAAGAAAAAATTTGGTTGAAATTTATGTCGTAAGTTTTCCCTTAGTATGTTTTTATTAGCGAATTTCCTGAAAGGAAATAGAGCTATTGGTCCCGTACCGAAGTCAAAATTTCGCAAAAATTTCTTCAAATGTCCATCGATCCTACCTTGTAGATGTCGAAAATCACCATCTGTTAAATTTATATATATATATCTATGGACATATATATATATATATATATATATATATACATATATATATATATATATATGTGTGTCTGTAATCACTCTAGCGGTCACAGTTTTCATTTTATCGGAATGAGATTTGGTATTTAAAGCGCTTTTGGTATTCAAAAGGTCAAGTTCGTTAATGGGTAAAATCGGACCAGGGGAAAGGGGGTTTTAGAGGAAGGGGGAAACTCAAAATTTGACATATCTCCCTTAATATTCGAAAAATCGAAAATTTTATAAGATGTAAAGTTGTAGGTATTAAGTTTTACTGTAATTTTGTTTCTTATCATTTTTTCTGTAACCCTAATATTTACAAAAATATTGACGGTTTAAGATTGAAAATTAAATTCCTCAATATCTCTGTACGCATTAGAGTTTTAGCAAAAATGATTAGGTGATGAAATGTAGAAAACATGATTTTCTACAACTTTGTTTCTTACGCATTTTTCGATTGTTCAAATATTAAGAGAGATATTTTAGATTTTGTGTTTTCTTCTATCTTTATGCCCCCCTTTTCCTTTGACGTATGTCATTTATTAATAAAAATTTCGTTACGCAGGAGCTGCTTCAACTTAGCGAATTTCCTTGGAATAAATAAATTACTCTCTAGCGGTCACAATGTTAGTCTGATCAAAATGAAATGTCGTATCTGATTTTAGTATTTGAATGGCCAATTTTATTAATAGATAACATACATCAAGGGGAAAGGGGGGCATAAAGATAGAAGAAAACACAAAATATAAAATATCTCTCTTAATATTAGAACAATCGAAAAATGCGTAAGAAACAAAGTTGTAGAAAATCATGTTTGCTATAATTCATCACCCTATCATTTTTGCTCAAACTCTAATGCGTACAGAGATATTGAGGAATTTAATTTTCAATCTTAAACCGTCAATATTTTTGTAAATATTAGGGTAACAGAAAAAATGATAAGAAACAAAATTATAGTAAAGCTTAATACCTACAACTTTACTTTTTATAAAATTTTCGATTTTTCGAATATTAAGGGAGATATGTCGAATTTTGTGTTTCCCCCTCCCTCTAAACCCCCCTTTCCCCTGGTCCGATTTTACCCATTAACGAACTTGACCTTTTGAATACTAAAAGCGCTTCAAACATCAAATCTCATTCCGATTAAATGAAAACTGTGACCGCTAGAGTGATTACAGACACATATATATATATATATATATATATGTATATATATATATATATATATATATATATATATATATATATATATATATATATATATATATATATGTCCATAGATATATATATATAAATTTTACAGATGGTGATTTTTGACACCTACAAGGTAGGATCGATGGACATTTGAAGAAATTTTTGCGAAATTTTGACTTCGGTACGGGACCAATAGCTCTATTTCCTTTCAGGAAATTCGCTAAAATTAACTTGCCGCGTTATAAAATTTTAATAAAAACATACTGTACAGAATATTGTACAGAATCTCATATATGTAAGGTATACAAGTGTTACACATACAAGTGTTACACATTTAATTGTTTTATTAATAAAAATTCGTTACGCAGGAGCTGCTTCAACTTAGCGAATTTCCTTAGAATAAATCACTCTCTAGTGATCACAATTTTTGTCTGATCAAAATGAAATGTCATATATGATTTTAGCATTTGCAAGTCCAATTTTCTCAATAAATGACATACGTCGAGGCGAATGGGGGGAGGTATCAAAAAAGAAGAAAACACAAAATATAAAATATTTCTCTTCATATCAGAACAATCGAAAAATGCGTAAGGAATAAAGTTGTATAAAATCAAATTTGCTACAATTCATCACCTTATCATTTTTGCTCAAACTCTAATGTGTACAGAGATATTAAGCAATTTAATTTTCAATATTAAACCGTCAATATTTCTGTAAATATTATTGTTACTGAAAAAATGATAAGAAACAAAATTACAGTAAAACTTAGTACCTACAACTTTACTTCTTAAAAAATTTTTCGATTTTTCAAATTTTAAGGGAGATATCTCAAATTTTATGTTTCCCCCTCCCTCTAAACCCCCCTTTCCCCTGGTCCGATTTTACCCATTAACGAACTTGACCTTTTGAATATCAAAAGCGCCTCAAATACCAAATCTCATCCCGATAAAATGAAAACTGTGACCGCTAGAGTGATGACAGACACATATATATATATATATATATATATGAATATATATATTTATATGTCCATAGATATATATATATATAAATTTTTCAGATGGTGATTTTTGACATCTACTAGGTAGGATCGATGGACATTTGAAGAAATTTTTGCGAAATTTTGACTTCGGTACGGGACCAATAGCTCTATTTCCATTCAGGAAATTCGCTAAAACACAAAAATTGCAGGACAATTTTTAATGCGTGTTACCTCAGAACTCCGTCATTTATGAATCGATTTTGAATTTTTGTTTTAAAGGGTTTGATTTCCCATTGTCCCCAATATTATACTACAACCATACTATATTGATGTTTTAGCCCTTCAAAAAGCGACCAGAGCCAGTTGACGTAATATAACGCGAAGCGGTCTCCTTTGTAAATGTGAATCTAAAAAAATTCGTTACGCAGGAGCTGCTTCAACTTAGCGAATTTCCTTGGAATAAATACATTACTCTCTAGCGGTCACAATGTTAGTATGATCAAAATGAAATGTCGTATCTGATTTTAGTATTTGCAAGGCCAATTTTATTAAGAAATAACATACGTCAAGGGGAAAGGGGGGCATAATGATAGAAGAAAACACAAAATATAAAATATCTCTTAATATTAGAACAATCGAAAAATTCGCAAGAAACAAAGTTGTAGAAAATCATGTTTGATACAATTCATCACTTTATCATTTTTGCTCAAACTCTAATGTGTACAGAGATATTGAGGAATTTAATTTTCAATCTTAAACCGTCAATATTTTTGTAAATATTAGGGTTACAGAAAAAATAATAAGAAACAAAATTATAGTAAAACTTAATACCTACAACTTTACTTCTTATAAAAATTTCGATTTTTCGAATATTAAGGGAGATATGTCAAATTTTGTGTTTCCCCCTCCCTTTAAACCCCCCTTTCCCCTGGTCCGATTTTACCCATTAACGAACTTGACCTTTTGAATACCAAAAGCGCTTCAAATACCAAATCTCATTCCGATAAAATGAAAATTGTGACCGCTAGAGTGATGAAAGACACATATATATATATGTATATATATATATATATATGTATATATATATATATATATATATATATATATATATATATATATATATATATATATGTCCATAGATATATATATATAAATTTTACAGATGGTGATTTTTGACATCTACAAGGTAGGATCGATGGACATTTGAAGAAATTTTTGCGAAATTTTGACTTCGGTACGGGACCAATAGCTCTATTTCCTTTCAGGAAATTCGCTAAAAAAAAGAGGAAAGTATCGCGAAGCGAAAGGAACGCATAGCATACGCGAAGCATATGCGAAGAGTAACAAAACGCTACGCGTTTTGTGCGAAGCCTTTGGCTTCGTATATTTAAGCCTTTCAAAAATTATTGATATCCGACCAAAAACATAAATGTAAGAAAGGGCCGAGTTTTCGGGAAAATCCTTAATGTAATAGTTCCTTCTTAAAAAGTGATTATATGAGAGTAATGACCGAGCTATTTACAAAGTAAATAGCTCTAGACTTCATATAATAGTTGCTTCTTAAAAAGTGATGATATGGAAGAAAGGACCGAGCTATTTACAAAGTAAATAGCTCTAGACTTTATATAATAGTTGCTTGTTAAAAAGTGATGATATGGAAGAAAGGACCGAGCTATTTACAAAGTAAATAGCTCTAGACTTCAGATAATAGTTGCTCTTTGAAAAGTGATGATATCCCATTAAAGAGCCGAGCTATTTACAAAGTAAATAGCTCGGTAAACTATTAACTAAAAAAAATAATGAGGGGTAAATTGATTAAATGTAAGAAAAAATTTGGTTTAAAATTATTTCATAAGTTTTCCCTTAGTATGTTTTTAAAATTTTATATAGCGCGGCAAGTTATTTTTTCTGATTTCCAATATTTTAAAACTTGCCGCGTTATAAAATTTTAAAAACATACTAAGGGAAAACTTATGAAATAATTTTAAACCAAATTTTTTCTTACATTTAATCAATTTACCCCTCATTATTTTTTTTAGTTAATAGTTTACCGAGCTATTTACTTTGTAAATAGCTCGGCTCTTTAATGGGATATCATCACTTTTCAAAGAGCAACTATTATCTGAAGTCTAGAGCTATTTACTTTGTAAATAGCTCGGTCCTTTCTTCCATATCATCACTTTTTAACAAGCAACTATTATATAAAGTCTAGAGCTATTTACTTTGTAAATAGCTCGGTCCTTTCTTCCATATCATCACTTTTTAAGAAGCAACTATTATATGAAGTCTAGAGCTATTTACTTTGTAAATAGCTCGGTCATTACTCTCATATAATCACTTTTTAAGAAGGAACTATTACATTAAGGATTTTCCCGAAAACTCGGCCCTTTCTTACATTTATGTTTTTGGTCGGATCGTATTTAGTTTTAAAAATTGTTTTTAATAGAGTTGTTTGTTACTACTTTTTTTAGGAAATTTTTTGCCGAGAAGCTTTTGGTTTTAGAACAAAACTGTAAAATTTTGAAGATAAATTTTTTGTCGAATGTACAAATTATTTTAAGTAAAAAATAATTGATTTTTGAACAAATTTAAATTATTTTAAAACACTTATAAAAAGAAATATTTTTCTCCTTAGAGAAGGGGATTTTTTTTTATAATTGCAAAAAAAAAATAATAATCAGATCTTCCTTTTGATTTATTTTTTTTAATCTTTAAAACAAAGTTTTTTTTATCAAAGGAATCAAAAAAAAGTTATGAAATCAAATATAATTTATTTACAAAAAAAAAGTATTAATTTGAATATATTTTGAAAGTATAAATTCAATTTTGTTAAATAAAAACAAGTTGAGACGAGGCAGTAAGCTTCTGAAGTACATTAACAATTGATTATAAATTGAATATAAATTTTGAGTTAGCAGTGGCATCGAACACTAAATCATCATTAGAGGAGTATTGTGTTGGTTCGTATCCCACGCGAACCAATATAGTTTTTAATAAGTTTTATTAACTATCGATCCCGCTGAATCCGTCCATGGTTGTTGAGAAACTAATTTGTTCTAGAAGAATCGATAAAAAGTATGTCTTCAAAAAGAATATTTTCTAAAGTGTCAACAACCATGTCTCTAAAAAGATCTATGATGGGTATACAAGCAGCGGCATTTGCCAGTTCAGAAGAAGTTTTAAACATCGATTAAAGTAAAGTTTGTTCAAGTAAAGTCAGTGCACTATTTTATCAAAAAGAGAAAGAGACTCATTTAAATTGTGGGAATAAAAATTAAATTCAAATTCTTTCTTTCAAACCAAATAAATTCAGGTGTTAATATCATAAAGTTTTTGTTTTATTAAATTTTTTTCTAAAGTGCGTGTTGTCCAATAGATTTACTAAACTTTTACTAATATTTGTGTTTTTGTGTGTGTGTGTGTCGAGTATCGGAATTTGTTGTAGGTTCTACAGCGCTCCTAAAGGTTAAAGAGAGCCAAGATACCGCGACATACTCTTCCAGGCGCCATATTTAAATACTCTATGTAACTCCAACAATTAAGAAGAGTCTAAGGATACCTCAAATGTTTAATCCATTAAACCGTTAACGCTACAAAGCATGCCAAAGAAATAGTTATACAAACATACACTCTTCACAAATATTACCCTTCTGGGGCAGTCGGGTAATAATTAATGTTTATTGATGATTATTTTCAGCAATTTAGAAATATATTATTTATAATGGACCATGAAGGCCAACGATTGTAATATTACATTGTTGACGAAGAACCACATGAGTGAGTTTTTGTTCACACGATCTAACACAATCAAACCAGTTGAATGTGGAATAGCCATTTAACTCAGTCATTCAATTGAAATTTCCTTCATGGTTTAAAGTCATGCTATAATTGTTAAACATGTTAAAATAGATTTTACTAAAAATATGATTTATTTAAAAATATATATACAAAAATCTTATTTCTATTTGCATTTACAAGCATTATTTTAGATTACAAACAATTTATTAAATTTTTCTAGGCTTTAATCCAACATTAAATCCATTTGCAATAGCCATATTAGTTGATACCGTCGATAATCTTGGTGGAACCGTTGATTTACTTGTTAGAATCACCTCAAAATTTTTCAATAAATAAACAATAAGAATTTTTGTTTCCATTAATGCAAATCTAGAGCCTGATATTGAAGAAAAATATTAATAATTTCAAGAAAGAAATAAATTGCGAGGTTTATTTCTTACCAATACAAATTCTTGGTCCCATACCAAACGGAAGATATGTGTTAATATTAATTTTACTCTTATTTTCATCACTAAATCTTTCTGGATCAAATTTTTCTGGATTAGGATAATATTTCGAGTCGCGATGAATACCCATTATTGGAATAACAACTCCCATGTCCTTGGAGATATGAAATTCTTTACCATTAGATTTAACTTGATACGGTCTTGTACACTGTCTGTCAATCATAACCGCTGGTGGCCATTTTCGAAGAGTTTCAGAAATAATCATATCTAAATATTTCATTTTATGTAGTGTTTCATAATTTACGTCACCGATTGAATTTTCTTTAAGTGCATCCATGATTTCTGAGTACAAACGCTGTTGAATGTCAGGATTTAAAGCTAACTCATAAACTGTGAAACACATAGCTGTGGAGACGGTATCAAAACCAGCCAAGAAAAATATAAAGGCTTGCGCTGTTATGTCTTCATCGGTCAAGTTTCCTGTAAAAAGCAAGGTTTTTAATATATTCTTGGCATATGATGAGAGAATTATGCCCTTACTAATTTTTCCTCCAACTTTTCCTTCAGTGGCAGCAGCAAAGCCCCCATTGTCATCACCTTTCTCTTCATTCTTTAACAATCCACTTTTGGCTTGAAGTAATAAATTAAGCATGTCAGGACGTACAATTTTTTGACTTTCTCTAACATTAATAGTTTGTAAGACCAAATTTCGTAAATAATCGCAAGCAGTTTTTGATAATATTCCTATATTTAGTAGCTAAAATAAAATATAATTTTAGGAATATGTGTACCAAAATTATCGAAATATATTTCTAAAAAAGTGTACAAACCTTCATGATTGCTGGTATAAAATTTAATAAGAAAAACCGTATAGTTGAGAAGTAACTAACTTTACAACCCATTAAATAAAATTTATTTTCTGGTTCTCGAAGTGAATCAACCTTAATGCCGAAAGCTGTGGTTGCAATTATATCGTTGGTAAATCTAGTAAACAAATCTTTTAATTCCACTTCTAAATGTTTTTGATCGTTACTTATTTTCTCATTTAGATGATTTGCCAATTGAGTACCACATTCATTCATTAAAACAAAAATACCACGCATTTTACTACCAGTAAATGCTGGACTTAAAGTTGTACGCATATCCCTCCATTCTTGCCCTACATGAATGTAAAAAAAAATCGTTTAGAGAATTTTTTTTAAGTACTGTAACAATTCTTTACCATTTAGTGAAAACAAATTTTTATCAAATAAAGGATCAAAACTGTCACCAAAGAATACTTTTGTGTGATCAGTAAAATGATCGAAATCTTTGATTCCAATTTCTTTCAATAGATTAGCGTCTCGGATTAGTAATCGTGGAGCCGAAAATAAAAATGATCCACAAAATCTAAAAAAAAATTAAATTTTACTCATTATTTTTTAGAGTATTAAGTAAAACTTACGGTTCATTTGGGAAAGAATTGTAAATGGAAATAATTGCATCACCGAATGATTCCATTTTTAAAGCATTCTTTCCAAAGTTACCAAATACTGGCCATCCTTTTATATATGGAATACCCAAATTTTTCCATGTATTTAATGGTCGTACAAAATTCCAATAAAAATAGAACACACCCACCAGGGCAAAAGTAATAAACCACATGGTTTTAAGTTAATATAACGAAAAATACACTGAAGTAACAAAAAAAAATCACATTAAACCAAATATTAAAACTAAAAACTTTGTAGATATTTTCCAAGCGCTCAAAAGGTATTGCAATTTTAACAAGAGAATTCGTACTTTAAGGAAATTCAATTTGCAGTTTTATTACTTTGTAATACAATTTGCACTGTAATATTATTGTAAATACTTCTACTACGATTTATATCCTCATTAAAAGACTGTAAACTATTAGATGAAATCAGCTAATCAACGGTTCAGTAAAAAATAGTTTTTTGATACCGCAGTAATTAAAATCGGTTTTAGAAATAATATTAATTAATTTTTAATGATGTATAATATACGAATGAGCTGAGCTATTGACTGTCAACATATGATTTAATTATGATATCTTAAAGAAGTTTTGACCTTAAAGATGGTCTGGTACAGCATACTAAAACATGTATTTAAAATATAGAAATTATCATCAAAGATAAATTCTTGAAAGTCATTCATATAGATAGAAATAATTACAAACATTAATAGTGAAACGTAATAATATATAGGGTGACAATTCAAAATGAAGATTAATTATGCATTTACGAATCCTATTGAAATTATATATCTAGAACTAGAATAAATGCCAGCGATAAAATATTTGTAAATACAATCCCACCAAAAAGAGAAATTTTGAGCATTGAGCTTACAAAAACAAAAATGTTCGCCCTCAAAAGTAGTGATATGTAAGTGGCCAAGTTTGGTAACAAAAATGAGAAAATGATATATTTATTATGTAAGTTTCTCAGGTACAGGATACTTCATATTTTACCGTTAGAAGGTGAGTCATTACGTTTTAAATTTGAGCTCCATAGAATTGTTGGTTCCTGAGATACGCAGGTCTAAAAACTGTCTCTAATCGGTCCTGTAGAACATAGTACGCTTGGCGTCCATGTTCTGTAGATTAGGTTGAACAGACTGCTGAGAACAGCCTTGTCCTTCGAGCATCATAGTGCTCAGATATTAACCAACAACTCGAACAGGCAAAGATTGTCATAAAAAAGCACATTTTCCAATATTAATATAATCGTTAATAAAATCGACGATGGTTTAACTTGTCCCGAATATATTTTTAACTGACAGTATGGTTTTGACGCATCTGGGTTTTTTGATACGGATATCTTAACAATCTTCATTAGTTTTTTCTTTCTCTTAGTATGTTTTTTTTTCTTCCAATAATACATTGTACAGACCACGTCTTATTAGTTGACTTGGAAATGAAAGGAGAGATAAGATATGCAATTAGGATTGACTTAATAAGAAACGGTCAGTATTTATCTTAGCTCCTTAGCTCCTACGGGAAACCAGAGAAAACCATAGGAAATGATAACTGGTACATAATGTAATATCAAATACCTATTGAGTACCTCGAGCGTATTAAAGATCAGCGAAGTACATATTATCCTCGGACCCAATTTTATATCTTTGATCAGTAGGGAGGATATGAAACTATTTCGAATACAATTTCGATTATGGATATCTTTGAAATCTAAAATATAAACCCCACAAGCGGTGTATCCCACACGTTTTTATCATATTCGGTAACGTTTGTGGATTTAAATAATCCATATCAGGCAAATTTATAATTAACACCCGGTGTACTGCAAATAATAATTTAAATCACAATAAATACAAGTTGTGTAAATAATAATTAAATGATAATATTTTTATTTTCATGATTACGTAAGTACATCTGGTATAAATAAATGCATTGAACGGGCTGAGTTCGTGATATAGTTTAGTAAATCAATTCTATATGCTAGTAAAGTATTTTCGCCGAGCCACCTATGTCTTGTATTTTGAAATGAAATTTTGATTCTGTCACAACTAGTAAACATACGGATAGATATGTAAAATGTCAACTTTAATTTTAACGATAAAGTAATAATTAAATACAATGTCGGTAAAAAAATTTATGAGTGGGGCTTTCAAGAAGTACAATTAGATAATTTTAGAAATAGAAGTATTTCTAAAGGTACAATATTATGTACTAGTTTTTACGTTTCTAATGTGATTGTAGAGATTGATGGCAATGATTCTCGGTGAATTTTTGGTACAGTTTTAAGAGAAACACCAGGCCAAAATAGCTCAACAAATAATACTAATTAATATAATGTTGTAATTGAGATAAGTTTAAAACAAATATCAACTACATAAAATAAAAAAATATCAACCACTTATTATCAAAATGCTTTTCTGATTGCTTACATAAAAAAAATTGTTAAATAATACTTAACAATAATATAAATGTTATCCTTGAATAGGCTGTATTTTCACAATCAACAACACAACACTTCCAATTTGATATTTTTTTCCCATTTTATTCAATAACTAATAAAATAAAATAACTAAAACACGAATCGCCCGCCAAAAATACTTCACTAGCATATAGACAATGTTCTTCAATAAAGGAAACAATTCTGTTAAAATACATTGTATGATTTTTTTCTAATCAGTGTGTGTGTGTTATTTATTTTAATTCTTTACACGTACATATGTATAAATATATTTCTTGTGGAGTATGCACAAAGGTATTAAATGCATACGCTTTTAAGCTTCTGTAATCTACAGTTATTACAGACGTTAGAGCCAAAATAACTCCAAAACTATTCTGTTTTTAAGAAAAAATTGTTTATAAAAGTTGTTTGTTTAAAAACAAAAAAGTAGAAGATTTCTTGTATTTGAACTTTTTGTTTCGGTTTTATGGTCTTAAAGTTACCTATTTTTCTCGAGGTATCGTTGATAATGATCAATATCATTTATTACGATGGAAAAACTGTGTTTTGGTTTAATGCAATAATTGTTATTTTTTTTGTCTGTATTTTCAGACAAATGATAATGAAAGTTCTGGATGAGTCGCCTATTCAATAACATTTATATTATTGTTAAGTATTATTTTACAATTTTTTTCCAAATTAGCAATTAATCAGTTATCTAAACTCAATAACACTTAAATGATAGTAAAATTAATTTTAATTGTGACCTTTGACATTTAATACAACATACTATTACATTGACATTGACATCAGGATAGTGAGAAATCATATGCATTCAACTGCCATAACATCTGGTGGCTTAGAGGCGTTGTCTAGAATCCCAAGGGTCGTGGGTTCGATTCCCATCGTAGAAGTGTACGGTTTTTTATATCATCAATTTTTTGATGTCAAAGAATATTATTATTTGCTGCATTATTATACCCGGTATATAATATATACCAGGGTATATAAAGTTTAGTCCCAACTTTGTAACGGTTGAAACTGTTGATCGCAGAAAAAAATGTTGGTACAGGTGTTCATAAAGACCTAATTAATCCATTCCTGTATATTCGTCCGTTCGTCCGTCTGTAAACACGATAATTCAAATACGAAAAGAAATAGCGAGCTGAAATTTTGTATGTATATTCTAGAGCTAAAAAGTAAGGCCCAATCCAGAATGGGCAAAATCGGACCATGTTTGTGCAAAATCGGCCGAACTGTCTATCTTTGAAACCTTAAGGTTCGTTTAGACTACGAAACTATACACCGTACACTCAGTGTATACACCGGGTGTCTATGTGTGCACACAGGTGTCTCAAATTGTGACATTTATTGCGATACTATAATTAGTGCCGAATCACCGGCTGTGTAAACACCTTGTATCCGAGTGTCCAAGTGTCTCTGCTGGTTTTCAATGAAGTTAGACATTTTTTCATACACTCCAAACATTCCATATACATATTATATAATAATAAATATAGCGTTTATGTCGTTGTTTAATTACAATATAACCAGCAATAAGTTATTTTGCCAGCTTATACATTTGTGTCTGGATAGTGTCCAGACACCAAACATCTGTTTAAGTGTGAACAGTTATGTTTGACATTTGTGTCGCAACTTATGACGTAGTCTAAACGAGACATTAGAGATAGGAAAAAAATTTAAAATGAACAAATGTCCCTTCTTGAAAAATAAACAACTTGTTAGAAACTTTTTTTCATAAATCAGTTTATACCTGGTATTTAAACAACTAACTCAGTTAGTTGTTATTTTCACTTGTTATTTTTTATGTTTGCTGTAATTACTATTTCCCATAAATAATAACAAATAGTTTTATTAAAAGTTTTATTGTTCAAAATAGTGGGATAAACATTATTACATGGATTATAAATTTTGATTTTATGACGTATTTTTTATATTATTTCTGTTGTAATAAATATAAAATAAAGGTCTGATAAACTATGTAGTCCAGTAAATAAGCCGAAAAATCTGGGAAAGTGGTGAAACAGTACCGATTTTAAAAATTCTTTTATTCCTGGATTCCTTAAACCTTCAAGAACATTCGTCAGCACTAACCCCTGCATTACCACGAAAAATTTCTTAATTTTCTCATTTTTTGAGATGATGCAGTGGTCAGTGCTGATGAATGTTCCTGAAGGTCTAAGGAATCCAGGAAAAAAAGAATTTTCAAAATCGATGCTGTTCCTCTACTTTTCCAGATTGTACAGTATTTTCCGTCTAATTTACTGGACTAATGGTAGTTGTTTCACTATTTCAGCATGTATTGCACGCACATTAACTTCAGTAATTATGATATATATATATATATATATATATATAAATATATATATATATATATATATATATATATATATATATATATATTTATATATATAATATATATATTTTATAAGTTTGCATGCGGCGTTCCATAGTTATAAATATGTTTTATTTTCAATAATATTTATTAAATTTCACCTCTATATGAACAAATTGGGTGCACCAATAAAGTTGGGTGCACCGAGTATTTGAGACCGGATTTTATTATTTATAACATGTGCAGGATTCAATCATCTGAAGTGAGCCCATCACGCGGCTTCTGGGCATAGAAGTGAGCTGCACATGACAGGTTGAATGTTTGTTTATTCATACCAGATGTTATGAAAATAATGAAAACATATTTATCCTAAAATTACAACAAAACTACGATTTTATTACAAAACTTGATAAAGTATTTATGATTTATTATTTATCATTTATCTTAAACAAAAAAAAAAAGCAAAAAAATGAATTTAAATTTGTTAATTCGGGGTTTTCGAAAATATGCTTCGATTTAAATATACTAACAATTATTATTCAAAAATTTTCTAAATAGCTAAATGAACCAGGGACAGATCAATTATATACTTTTATAAGAAGAACTCTCTTTTTAGTGGGCCGTGGAACAAGTATACGAAACTTGGAGATTAAAAGTAGTTTTAATTATCGGTGTTCATAAAATAGCCTAATAAGTTCATTTCTGCATGTCCGGATATCCGTCGGTCCGGAGGTCTGCTCAGCGGAGCCGGCGGGAAACGTCTAGTCATACAAATATTACATATTCATTTCAATGACACAACAAAAATGACACATAATGATACATAACAGCAAACATGAGCAAATGATATTAAATAATTGCGGGATGACCAGACATATTTGTAAATATTTTCAAGTAGTTTATAGTATTTCAGATAAGCTAATCTTCACCAGTTTTCATATTTTCAAACATTATAAAGGGTGGTGCATGATTTATTTAGTGAATGCGTATTTATGCATCATTAAATTTTAACTCTAACTTTAATTTTAAATAACTGAATTTTAACTTTAACTGAACCAATTGAATCTTATATGGGAAGAAGTGTAACGTATATGTAAAATTATTTGCAAAGACCGTCTAGACATCACCAACTGCTGAGAACGTTGTCTAGTGGAAGTTTCGGGGTTTTCCTCAACACTTGCTTGCACCAGAGCAATGTTCACATCATTTCGAACTGGACGAGATCTTCTAGTACGCGGAAGATCACAGACGGCCCCATGTTGCCAAAAACGCTGAACCAATCGGTAAATTGTCGGAACATGAAAGAAATTTCGATATGATCTTTATGTGTGACTAATCGAATGTTGATTTTCAAAATAAAATTGAACAACTTTGGTTCTTTGTTCTGTGTTGAGTCTTTCCATCATAAATTTCCCAAGTTTTTCAAAGTTAATTCTGAAAAAAAAAGCAAAAAATACGTAAACAAAAAATTTCTTCACTAATTAAATCATAACGTTATTTATGCGCCACCCTATATAAATATTTTTTTAAACACTTCATAAGTGTTACTTTTTTTAAAAGATTACTCTTTATTTATATATAAAAAATCATAGATATCTCTGTATCGATAAGTGTTCTAGACAAAAATAATCAGGTAATGATTGTAGACATGTTGATTTTCTATAGTTCTACTACTTATAAATTTTTCGATTTTTTTTAAATTAAAAGAGATATGCGTTTTTTTTCTTTTTTTAAGCCTCTCTTTCACCTTGACCGATTCTACTCGTGAAAGAATTTGGCCTGTCAAATATCAAAAGCATATTAAATACGAAATTTTATTTTGATCGATCTAAAATTGTAACCGCTAGAGAGACAATTTTTTGAAAGATAAATAATAAACGGAGTACTCGTATATATTATTAACCCGACTTCAAAAAGGAGGATGGTTCTCAATTCGTCTGTATTTTTTTTTTTTTTAAATGTTTGTTACCTCAGAACTCCGTTATTTATTAACCGATTTTGAATTTTTTTTTTTGTTTTAAAGAGTTTGATTCCCGATTGGTCCCATTTTCACCAAATCGCATTCTGATGAAGGGATCCCCTGGAAATCGAGGAAAACCCTCATTTTATATGTGATAACCGATTTCTGCGAATTTTTTTTTTTTTTTAAAGGATATACTCATTCATAATGGGAAAATAAGAAAATTTTTTTAAAAACCGACTTCAAACAAATTTTTTACAAAAAAAAAACCGACCCCAAAAAAAAAAATTTTTACAAAAAATAAATAAAATGCTTGTAAAAAAAATTGAAAATCTGTTATAAAAAAATGCACTAAAAATTAAAAAAAAAAAAAAACGGATAAAAAAAAAGTGTTATAAAAAAATGCACTAAAAATTAATTGGTCGTTTAGTAGGTCTACCCATATTTTGACAAATAAAATCAGTTAGAGAACTTCAAAGACACTAAAAAGCGAGAAATAAAACCTATTTTGACAAAATGGAAACCCGACTTCAAAAATCAAAATTCTGTAACAAAAAATGCAGTAAAAAGTAAAAAAATAATTGCATATTCTTGTGCCAATTTTAGTTCACCTAAGCAATAATAAAATATATGTACAATTATTGTTATTTTTGGAGGCGGTGTCGAAATGTTATGTTAATTTCTCTATGCTGACGCCGCCTCCAAAAATAACAATAATTGTACATATATATTTAAAAATTTTTGCTTAGGTGACCTAAAATTGGCACAAGAATATGCAATTATGTTTTTACTTTTTATTGCATTTTTTGTTATAGAATATTTGATTTTACAGTCGGGTTTCCATTTTGTCAAAATAGGTTTTATTAATAATTAGTGTTTGTTTGTTTTAAATACTAATTGGAAATGCTAACTAGTATCTCTACTATTATAAAATTGTAAATGTTTATTTGTTTATTGGTTTGTTTGTTTTTTCGAACCTCACGTAAAAACAACTGGATTGATTTTGATGAAACTTTTTTCGTTTAATAGCTTATGATTAGACATAAAAACAGTATGTATATTATCTCGCTACGAGAGATAAAATTCATACATATTTTCTGGAATAAAAATTTGGTGGAAATATAGATAAATATTTTATGTAGTAGAAGCGATGAAAAATTACATTTAGAATTTTAGGAAGCCTCGGGTATAATCTAGTAAGAAATAATTTTGTGAAAGTTGTTTATAGATAAAAATCAATATTAGAAAATTATAAATACATTTGTTATTTACACTGTATACTTTATTTATTAAAATTATAACTTGGAATAAATTTTTAATTTATGTAAATATTTTCTAAGAAAATAAATTTTTAATTTATTTTTACTTAAATAATTGCGGTTCGTAAACAACTTTATACCTAAAAGTTTTAACCACGAGTAAATATATTATTTATTCCAGTAAATATATTATTTATTTTATGTAGTTTATAAATAGTTATTAAAAATTGAAACATCAAGAGTTGATCTATATCTTTTTTTCAAATCTATTAATTCCAATATATACTTTATTTTTCATAATTAATCATAAAAAAACAAAATTATTTGGGAGTTGAACTCAAGTACTTTTGGTCACATTAAGGTATGGTCAAATTCATCGAAGCATTTTACAACTTGTATTTCAACTTTTTTACAAACTTTTCTTGACATTCGAAAATGCATTTCAAATTCGATGAATTGCTGATTTGTGCAGGTAAAAACTTTTAGGTTTTTTTGTTTAGTTTTAAAAAATATTATTTTTACAACTTTTACTTATCTTATTAGCAACTAGCATGTACCCGCGGCTTCGCTCCGATATTATTAATATATCTCTGGTTCCCGTCATTGTAGCGACATATAATGCGTACCGTTATATCAACATGGTCAAGGAAATTTTCAGAAAAAACAACATTCGAGGAAATTTTAGCTAAATTCTGCTGTCGGTAAAATTACTTTCATTAAAGATTTTACCACCTCTAACTATAAAGCAACAGCAAGCGCAATTGCTTCATTTTATGCATATAACTAAATGTTTGTGTGAAAATTTACAACTGAGAGCAAAGATAATTAGATTTATATAGATAGATAAAGATAGATAGATAGATAGATAGATAGATAGATATTAGATAGATAGATATATCCTGGGGTCTAAAAAGTACTGCATTTCGACCTTATGATCCATTGTGCTCCCTCTTCAACTTCAGTCTGACGAGATTCGCTTCTCCCATATTTTGGCAATAGCCAGAAGCTTGCTGACCTGGTATTCCTGAAGGTTCATATATTCGAAATGAGATGCACCAAGTATCTTGTATCTGCTGTAACCTAGAGTACCACAGTTAAAGATAATGTGGCTGGATGTTTCCTCCTCCTCGCCACGCAATCTGCACATAATGGACCCGTTATGGAGTCCCATTACGTGTAGATGATTCCGCGGGGGATAGATAGACATATTGTAGAGGCTGCCCTGGACGGGCTACACTTCGACCATAAGGTCCATTGTGATGCCTAAGGATGTGAGGATGTGAGTGGAGTGGGGGGAATTTTTTTGTATAGACTAGGATTTGGTAGGATATGCGGTTGCAGCCGACTATGATGGGAACTATGCTAATATTCATCTGGAGTTCGTGAAGGAACTGCAGAAAACCTTTTCAAGCATAGCCGGTTACTTCGTTCTTGTCCATACGCCTACAGTTTAGTCAATTAACCGCCCCTTTTTCTCTTAATAACTGCCGATGACGGGATTGGAACCTATAACCTCCCAGTTTTCTAGTAGGCAATTCTCTGCAGGGGATAATTTCCCGCAGGAGATAATGCCCTGTAATGAACCCAGTAACCTTCCACAGTTGCTTCCTGTTCAGTTTCAATGCATCGAAAGATAGCCTCTTGGTTGCATTCCGAAGCATTTTCCCGAGTTTATGCTGCGGTAAATTTTCCCAGCCATCACGGTGTTTAGCATTTATCCACTCGTTGATCACCTGGGACTGAGAAGAGTATTTCGATTTCCTTCTTTGCTAAGGTATCGGCTTGTTCGTTTCCTTCGTAACCACTGTGACCGGGCACTCATATCAATTTAACATTGTTCCTTTTTGCCAGCTCCAGCAGTTCCTCCAGACAATCCTTGACTACCTGTGAGGTGACCTCAGTTCCAGACAAGACTTTTAGAGCAGCTTGATTGTCAGAGAATACATACGTTCTGGTTTATGTAGCCTCAACGTAGGTTCTCACGGATGCAAGCTAGTATGGCGTAGACTTCTATTTGAAAGACAGTGGCATATTTGCCTTAGTTGAAGTTTATGTTTGTTTTGGGTCTTTCAACGTAGATTCCCGCCCGGGTCCCTTCCTCGGTTTTATACAGATAATATTTTTGCAAACTTTTTTACTCAAAACAAGATAATATAAAATGTTAAAACTTTCCCAGTATACCAGACGATTCCCTTCTTGAGATAGGGAAACAGTCGAAAATTATCTTTGAGAGATAAACACGACTTTGGTTGAAAACATTTTTTTCAATCACTCAAAACGTTGGACTCAATCTGCTGACATATACAGAGAATATTTTCGCAAACTTTTTTACTCAAAACAAGATAATATAAAATGTTCAAACTTTTCCAGTGTATTCTGTAAAATTTAGTTTTAATTAAGTTTAATATAATTCTTTTTTATTAAATTATACCTAGCAGTATCATCACAGACACATGCTATATACTGGAAAAGGTCACTGGAAATTTATCCTATGAGATTTTTTTCTCGTGTTATTCAACAACATATATACAATGAAATTAACCAACTTTTTTTTTTTTTTTATAAACAGACAAAAAAATAAACTATTTTTGTTTTGAAACAAACAAAATGAAACACATTCATTTACGCTTTATATATTAACAGATGAGAAATACTGTATATATAATATACGTTATATTAAAACATAATTTCATTATGACGATTTCAAAGAAACCCTTTTAACAAAAATTGTTTTATTAATATGAAAAAAAAAATGAAAATGAATTATTTATAAGGGAAAACATTTTTTGTCAAAGTCATATTATATACAATATAAATATGAAAAAAAAAAAATATATATATATATATATATATGTATACAGAGTGCTACAGGCATAACGATTTTAAAGAAAATACACGTATGGTAAATGTATAAGAAATAAGTAATGTAACAACTAACTGAGTTAATTGCTTGAATACCCAGTATATACTGAGTTGTATATCAATGATTTATTTGTTATCAACTCTTAACAAATTAAATTAAATTTAAAAAAATTTTCAATTTTTTTTCTATCTCGTACGCTTTCAAAGATGTATATTTTCCCCTCTGGCGGGGGGAACTTGATATCCATTTTTTGTGATCACTAGAGGGGCCACAGACATATATATATATATATATATATATATATATATATATATATATATATATATATATATATATATATAAATCAATATATTTTGCATGTGCTTGTATACTCTCTAGCAGTCACAATTGTGGTGAGTTCAAAAAGAAATTTCGTACCTAATTTGCCTTTGGTATTTGAAAGCCAAGTTCGAAAATGAATAGAATCGAAAAAGAAGAAACGAGGGCTTAGAGAAAGAAGATAACACTAACTGAATTTCAAGCCAAGTGTGCTTACCGTTACGCCATGGATGATTCTGAGGAATGAATAATTTTTCCGTATTATAGACGTTCTTATAGTAATAATTCCACATTAATATATTGTAGTAGTTACACACGATTATCATAAGTAGTGTTCAAAATGGAGTTCAGTGGCTACAGTATATCAGTATACCAGATTAAGTACATTAAAAGACATACATATTGCGTCACAGTATATACCACTCTACTGAAATCATTGAATTTGTAGCGGAAACGTAACTAAAATCAAATTTACTTGCTTTTAGAAACCTATGCTCCTCAACTACATTCTTCCTCTGATATCACGATCTTTATTATTGTTTATTACCTTGGTAACTATCAACAAATATAATATAACATTATTCGATACTTTATTTTAATAAACATGATTTATATCTTTCAAAATATTTTTTCATTTACTATTTATGGGATTATTAATTATTGGATTCTTTATATTAATCCATCATCCTAAAAATTAAAATGACACAAATATTAGACGCCATTTTGGACACTTTTTGTAATAATTGAGTAAACATTTAAGCTATGTGTATGTTTGGTATTTTATTTAATAAAGTTGTACATTAATGAAATAAAACTCGACAAGATCTTATTTTCGGGGGTTAATCGATTTTAAAGCACTGAAACACACTGTACATCGGACAAAAATATATATTTAAGGTAATTTTATTTCTATTCAATTCATTTGAAATTTTTATTTTTCTCTGTGTGTTGGTTGTTACAAAAGAATAACTGAAATTGAAATATTATGTGAAGGGGTGCCCTGAAACACGACGGTAAAAAAAATAAAGAAATATATAAATATATATATATATATATATATATATATATATATATATGGTCAGAGAAAATTCTTTATATATTCGATATTATTCTAGAGTTCACTTTTTTCAACAAAAAATTTCTTGTATTGACGCGTGTGTGTGTTTGTATGTGGTATGCTTTGATATTAAAGCCCTATATAAAACGTTTTGTAAGCCCTAATAAATCTACCTCTCGGATATATTGAGTGAATATATATTTATAAGAATTAAGGATTTATAAGTGGCTTTATTTGAATTGTGAACATTTCGAAACATTCGATTCCCTTCAAATTATACTATATTCGTTATTTTTAGGAAAATTCGATTTCGAAATTTACTAAAATTATCTTTCGTAAAACATTTTCTGATCTTTCGCCTAGACAGTCAAAGGACAGTTTAAACAAACTTTTAAATGAGCTTCAACGTAGTACAGCTTTTTGTTTCATATTTCTTAAACTTCTGGTAAGTTTGCTTAGTGTTGACTAAACAATTTTTCAAGTCAATCATTTGGACCTCCCATATAAAATACTATTCAGGATTTGAAGCATTTGAAGCTTAACACTTTGGAAGCTTAGTGTCGTTAATAAAATTTTGCTTATATAAAATAAATTGAGTAGAAAAAAAAACATTAATTTTTCACTATTTTCTATCAAATATCGTCTAATATTTCGGCTAGTAATATTACGGTAACGTACAAAGGCAAAAACCCCTAAAACTCGGTCCGTAGCACTACCGTTCTCTAGATATGGTCAATAAATTGATCAAATAATAAATAAAATTATATTTACGCTTTTAAATACATTTATAAGGGCAAAAAAAGAAAAAAAACACACAAGACAAATAATACGATTAAAGATGTATTCAGTTTATTGTGTGCACAGAAATTATATTAATCATTGAACATTTTTTTATTGAATGTAAACCTTAATGTTCACTTTTTTCCTCTCTTACTTACAGTGGCCTCAATGCTATCGATACATTTTAATTTAATTTCCCCACTGATCTAAAATCTATCATCATCAAAGCCTTATTGCTGTATCTGAAATCCAAATGGCTTAAGGAGTAATGGCAAAGAAAAAAAGGGGCGGTTAATTGACTAAACTGTCAGCGTATGGATAAGAACGAAGAAACCGGCTATGCTTGTGAAGGGTTTCTGCAGTTTCTTTTACGAACTCCAGATGATTATCGGCATAGTTCCTATCAGAGTCAGCTGCAGCCGCGCATCCTACCAATTCCTAGTCTACACACAAAAAATTCCTTCCAGTCCACTCACATCCCACATCGTTAGGCATCACAATGGACCTTATGGTCAAAGTGTAGCCCACCCATGGCAGCCGCTACAATCTATCTAATGGCAAAAATAGGTCAGCCCCACATCGGTATCACAATGGACCTCACGGCCAAGTGTGTCCCATAATGATCCCGAAGATTTGTTACGATTACCTAATTCATACGGATGATGACTACTTTGTAGTCGAAAATACAAACAATTGATCTAGAAATTAGGACCAATTTTGAAATTTAATTTCTGTCTTTATAAAAATTATCTCTTTATAAAAAAAATATTACCTTTAAACCACGTGTTTGGGTAACTGCAAATAACAATAATGTCAAATTTAATTGATTAACGTTAAATCTTTGAGAAAAACGTCCATGACAAGTAGAAAAACAGACAAACTACACTACGAGATGAGTCTGTAGCGGTGTCTCTTCATCATTAAATTATTACTATAATTTTGTTCATCATTTTTATCTGTTGCATAACAACTATAACTTCCCTCTATTATCACGGTTGCTTTGAATGTTAACAACCTTGGTAATTTTCATATTAAAAATATCACATTTCATAAATCAAATTAATAAAGATCAATTATATCTTTTATATATATTTATTATTTATTTAAATAATAATAATTTAATATAACTAACATTTACTTTACAAGTCCATTAATAACACTAAAATAAACGATTCAGATTTTAATATAAAATTTCCAATTAAAGCCCCTGTAATATGATATGATCGTTTTTACAAGCAAAACAATTTATCTCTCCATACACAAGAATTTAATTCCAATAAAATGTACTCTGTATCTGTTATTTGTGTAATACACACACAAAATCGAATTCGTTAAATTGAACTAAGAGTTCCCAAGTGAATGTTCGCGCACACATACCTACCACTAAATCTATATATGTACTTGTATCGTAACGTAACTATCGATATAGAAAATTAATCTTAGTAAATCACTTAGTTGCGTAGCCCACATTTATGTGGAAGAAGAAAGTTAACGATACAAAAAGAAATAAATGTCCAGGGTTGTATTATGTGTACACGAGATTGAAATGGTTGTTGTGTTGTACTATCGACTCCAAAAGTTGCGTCCCTTTTAAAAATTATTTTAGTCGATTTGCAATGGAACGAAAGTTTTGGAGTCGATAGTAATATTCTGTGTAAGAATTAGTACAGTTGGGTACATTTTACTCTGGTTTCAAAATGGTATTTGCCATTTATATGGTTGGCCACCCTTGAAACAATAACTATGTCCACTAGCACTTGAAATTATTGTAACAAATAATGATTTTTATTATGTATTAGGAAAATTTTATTCTATATATACACTTAAATTCAAAAAAAATTGAACATATAAATAATTTGAAACTCGCAAGTATGTATTCAACATTTATATAAGGTTAAAAAATAGCAGATAATATTGTTGGTGCAAAGTACGTTTTAACATAACAACTCTGTGGTTATTAAATAAAACAAATATTTGAAATTTTCGTAAAATCACTTTATGAGACTAGTTTCAGAACACTTGTTAATTACTTAATTCAATTGTTATTAACTTCAAAACATTATTAAAATGTTGGAGTTCTAAATTTGAACTATTTGACAAACCGAAAAGTGTTCAAAAGTCCTTTTGTAGGAAAATTATGATTAAAAATATTAATAAGTATGAATATAATAAGTATTCTGACGTTTAGTTTAAGAGATTTTTTGATATAATCAACGAAAAAAGAGTAAACATATCAGTTTATACAAATTTATTTTCGAATTTTTAAAATGTGTTATGAAGTTCTAAGAGAAGTTGTTCAAATTATCACCATCCTTGATGTCACTTAATGATCCTATGACCTTGGATTTCAGTACTATGATATATATATATATATATAAATATATATATATATATATATATATATATATATTTATATATATATATATATTATATAGGTGTTCTGAAATTCATTCCAGAAAACTATACCACGGTATCAAGCTACAAAAACAAACAAAAAGGTTTAATAAAGATTTTCCATTTGATGCTTAGTTTTTGAGATATAATTAATTAAACATTAATATATTCAAGCATTTTGTGGGTGCTGCTACACTTATTGAGAACTCTGATTGTAGCATGCTTTACTGTGGCCCCACTTTCTTACACAATGCGCTCTGTGATTGGTGGATTAGGGTGGCCACAGTAGAGCATGTTCTCAATAAGTGTAGCGACATCCGCAAAAATTCAAAAATGCAAATGTGATTGGTTGAATTTATTATTAATGTTTAATTAATTATATCTCAAAAACTAAGCGTCAAATCGAAAAAACGCGTTTGTTTTTTGCAGCTTTACGCCGTGGTATGGTTTTCCTGAATGAATGTCAGAACACCTGTATCTATATGAATTGACAACCAGAAAAAGTATATTTTAACACGATCGCAGCACAAATCTCTCTCGTATAAACACAAAAATGTTTAATTCAAGTTTTTCCAATTACATGGCTTCAAATTACTATGAATAATAGTGTACATCCTTCTATTTACTAGTTCGGAAAAAAAAACAACAAGTAATGACTTTATTGTTTTGTTTCATGAACTGTTTTTTGTTGTTTGTGTGTTTTTCCATGCGGTATTTTTTTCTTGTTACTGTCATTAGTGGTAGTTCTTTTCTTCGGATCGATATTATTCATTTTGTATTCTTATTACATGATTTACAACCATATACGAGTTACGTTATGCTAAATTTTCTTTACAACCGCAATTTGAAAATTTCATTTTAAAGTCTAAGTATGAAGGAGAAATGAATTAGAATTTCATCATTCGCGAATTTGCCCACACTTTTAAACTAACCTTGAACACACACACACACAAAATTTCAGTTGGTTATCTCTTTTCGCTTTTGCGTTACTGTAGACACAGTGGGCGGACTGGCGGACATGCAGACGGACACACGCAATTGGACTAATGAGGTCATCTTTCAGGAAGTTGGGACTAACTTCATATAATCTTGTTTATATATACTGAGAAAGGAGGGCAATTGAAAGACCACAAATATTTTCCACCAATATTGTAAATAATGTAAATCAAAAAGCTCCACCCTGTATCATTTTGAATATTTATTCTTTTTGAATGAAAGTCTGAAATTGTACATTTATTTGTCATATTTTACCCAAAACAATTGTTCCAAAAAGTTTGAGAAAATGATGATAAACAAACATTGTCTTCAGTTAGTTAAATCGATTTTTCTCATTCCTGCAAATATATTTACTTGTTGGAGTAGAAGAAAGACATATTAAATAGACATATTTTTGGGATTCAAACCAAACTTTGTTTTTTCCTAATAAATATAGTCAAAAACAGTTTGATGTTAGTTACTGATGTAACAACATGTAGTTACCTAAATAACAAAGGGCATACGTAGTGATTCCGCAAAGGTATATAAATATGAAAGGGTGTAGTATATCGCCCAAGACCGGTTATGGTCCGTGGGACATATACCCAAAACGCGCGATGAAGTCTGGAAGCTTGTGCAAAAGGTTTCGGTGGATCCGAATTTTGTCTTTGGTCTGAAATGTCAATAGATGAGAAAAAGTGTGAGGGTCCTTTTGTTTACCACCGGACACCTTAATTAATGAACACTTATGATATTTTAAAAAAAACTGCGAGGTAGTGACTCCTAACGGTGATAGTTAGAAGGATATTCAAATCCTTTTATGTCAGATGTTGACAACTAATCGCAATTGTTTTTTTTGAATTTACCACGTGTCGAATTTTATGAAATTACGATAAAAAAAATCAACACAAAGGAGAACAGAATTGGAAATTACATTGAAAAACCATAATCACCTACCATATTCTGAATGTGAGTACGATTAATTTTAATTATTTAATAAAGATTATTAAAAAAAAATAAGAAAAAAAAGAACCAAAAACTTAATGAAATTATATATTTTTAGAGATTTGATAGAGAAAATAAAAGACAGCAAAAAATACACTCAACGGCGATGATTTAATAAAAAAAGGAACAAATTTTACAATTAATAATTCTATATGTTAACACACAAAAATATGATTTAAAAAAAAAAAAATAGTGAAATGTTTTATCATAAAATAATCTAATTTCTTCGTATTAGTATGTAAGTATAATTTTATTGATATTAGATTGTATATAACTATTCGGTAGTCCCAATCTATCGGAGGATTCGCAACTGAATTTTCTCACTCGTGGTGTTTATATTCAGTCGTGAATTCCCACAAATTGTCCTTTCAGCATTCATACACCCGGTAAATTCGACGCCATAATTTTTGGCGGTCTAATTTCGAATGTGTTACCCAAATCTGGGTGTGATGTTTAGGCCGTTCTTTAGGACCACCGAGTAATTACTGTACGACTTCTTATGATGTCTCCTTTTTAAAATAAATTATCAATTTCACTAAATGTTTATTATTTTACCAGGTATTTAGAACGATATAAAAATAATTGAATAGCTGAACGCAATAGAATTTTAGTTGTATCTACGTGGATTTCAACTGGAAAGCGTGTAAATATGGAGAAAAGAAAAATAACAAAATAATTATTACCTTACTGTTTCCGAGATTCGACTGTATCAACACAATGCCGCCCATACGAATAGCACGTAGATATTTACGAGAATGCTGGTATTGTCGCCATTAGCAATTTTGGTCCGGTATATGTTTTATTTTTTATTTTTATTCTTAGTCCAATTAAACTATATGCGTTTTATGTATACATATATATATCCAGCTCGCGATGATAAATTCGATCACTAATTCGGAATCGTATTTTCTATATTTTACAATATTCGCAAATGAACAAAATATTGATCCAAAAATAACGTATAATAATAATGTATAGCATTCGTCTAACTATTTGAGTAACATAATAAAAAATATTCGATACTCGATACATAGAATTACTTCTTTCCGCTTTGTAGGCCGATCGTAATCTGAACTGCATGACTGAAATTGTTTTTCAATAATCTCCACTCGACTACCGAAAAACAATTTACGTCACTCCGATTTGCGGACTTTATCTCGTTGAGTCCCGCATTATGTTGATCTCATCTCAATAACAGATCGCGTAACATATTTTGTTTTGTTTTTTGTGCGTTCAAACTTGTGTTTTGAGACGGCTTGAGATAATAAATTCAAACACTAATCTTAAGGTGGTTCCCGCGCGTCATTCAACTATTCATTCGTTTTTTTTTTTTTATTTATTTTTTTTATTCATCTCCCTATTACTTTCTTTTAATTAACAATTGTCTGTCAGTTTAATTTACTTATATTTATATTTTTACATTTTATTGTTAAGGGTTTGGTCCCCCCACCACATATAAATCACTTTCTTTACATTTATTTATTTTTTTATTTTTTTCTTGTTTTAAAACACTCCTTTTTTAATGCCTTTATTTTATAATTTTAGGTAAGTGAGATGGAATCGTCACAAGGGCATCGAACTATCGGGAAGTTTCATGAACATACATTCTCCATAGAAAAGTACCATCTGATTAATGCCCAAAAGATAGAAAAAAATATTGTAGTAAATGCTTCAATATACAAATATTTTAATCCGGAAAATTGAATAGGCGATAAATTTTCTAAAACTACATTATACAATTTTATTAATTACATTAAACTTACATTAAATTTATTTTCCAAGGAAATTTTTTTTTTCTCGATAGAGAACAAAATAGACAGAAAATGCATAAGAGAAAAAAAAGCACTTTTGATTACTCCATCTAAAAATAATATGAAACCTAGAAAAAAGCTGTGGCGGATTCAAGTTTTTCTTTAAATTTTCTTGTTAGGATGTCACATAGGCTCCATATATATATATATATATATATATATATATATATATATATATATAGGCGCCACCCCTGGAATAATATAAAATCTAATTACATCAAATTAAGGATGTACGAGCGCAGATATAGTATAGTCCATTTACAAAATTCTTCTAAATATTATATAGTACATTCATAAGTCCACAATAATGTTCACAATAATGTTTATTATTTTTTGTCGTAAGTTTCAATTAAAATTTAATTTAGGCCCGTCATACCGAGCCTATCAAAAAAGATATTTAAGAAAAAACCTGAGATTTCGTGTAATTAAGCTACCGCCCACAGAAATAAAATTTACCCAAAATTGCGGTTGTTTTTATAAATATCTCTTTTTAAGGCCCGTCATACCCAAATTTTATTGGATCAATCTCTTTATTAATATTTCTATTTTCTATTGCGTAGTTTTTTTTTATTCGTCTTATTTTATTCCAAGTAAAAATTATCAAAATATGTGTAAAAATATGGATTTCTGTATAATAACAATGCATTAAAACTCGAACTTTAACATTAAATATAAGACCCCCGTAACCCCCTTGAAACTTTTAAAATTGATTTATATGCACTTCAACTACATGTAACCAATAAATCAGGCTTTAATCTTTTTGAAGCTTCAGTGCTCGTACATCCTTAAGCCACATACTAAAATGCCAAGTGTAATCAAAATTAGTCAAGTAGCTTTTGAACACTTTGAAGAAAAAAAAGTTTTTTTTTTTAATAACTTTAACAATTGGAGCACCCTGTTGTATACTTGACACAGTATGCATTTTTAGCAAATTTCCTCCAAAGGAAATGCAGCTATTGTTTTTGCACCAATGTTGGAATTTCGTAAAAATTTCTTCAAATGTCCATCGATCCTACCTATTAGATGTTAAAAATCACTATCGCTAAATATGTATATATATAGATTTAAGTATTTTCAAGTCCAATTTTATTAATAAATGACATACGTCTAGGGGAATGGGGGGGGGGGGGTAAAGAAAGAAGAAAACACAAAATATAACATATATTGTACGAAACACAAAATATACCATAGATATATATATATATATATATATAAATTTTACAGATAGAGATTTTTGACATCTACTAGGATCGATGGACATTTGAAGAAATTTTTGCGAAATTTTGACTTCGGTACGGTACCAATAGCTCTATTTCCTTTCAGATATTTCTTTTATATATATATATATATATATATATATATATATATATATATATATATATATATATATATATATATATGTATATATATATATAACTATATATATATATATATATATAGTTATATATATATATATACATATGTACTTTTAGCGAATTTCCTGAAAGGAAATAGAGCTATTGGTAAAGTACCGAAGTCAAAATTTCGCAAAAATTTCTTCAAATGTCCATCGATCCTTGTAGATGTCAAAAATCTCCATCTGTAAAATTTATATATATATATATATATATATATCTATGGTATATTTTGTGTTTCGTACAATATATGTTATATTTTGTGTTTTCTTCTTTCTTTACCCCCCCCCCCCTCCCCCATTCCCCTCGACGTATGTCATTTATTAATAAAATTGGACTTGAAAATACTTAAATCATATACGACATTTCATTTTGATCAGACTAAAATTGTGACCGCTAGAATGTCATTTATGTATTCTAAGGAAATTCGCTAAGTTGAAGCAGCTTCTGCGTAACGAATTTTTTTTAAATGTCTGTGGACTCTCTAGTGGTCACAGTTTTATTCCGATTGGAATGAAATTTGGTATTTGAGGCGCTTTTGGTATTCTTAAGGTCAAGTTCGTAAATGGGTAAAATCGGACGAGGGGAAAGGGGGTTTAGAGGGAGGGGGAAACACAAAATTTGACTATCTCCCTTAATATTTGAAAAATCGAAAAATTTATCATGACTTAAGTTGTAGGTACTAAGTATTACTGTAATTTTGTTTCTTATCATTTTTCTGTTACAACTAATATTTACAGAAATATTTACAATTAAATATTGAAAGTTAAAATTCTAAATCTCTCTGTTCACATTAGAGTTTGAGAAAAATGATCAAGTAATGAATTGTAGCAAACTTGCGTAATGAATTTTTTTTGTATTTAATTTAAGTAAAACTATTAATTTTAGGTTTAACTACTTTCTTATTTCCTTATCAATTATAATTATATAATTGTGAGAAAATTTACTATCAAACTAACGTAATTTCGATTAAATTATATTCGTTTGACGAAATTCAAAGGAAAACGACACACATATTGTGTCATCTCTGAAATTGATTGACATATAAACCTATTGTATGTTAACCATAGCAAATTCTAAATGTACTTTATTACTCATGTAGCCAATTTGAATCCCATAGCGTTCAAACAATATACATATACAATCAAATTGTTTATAATAAATTGTTTGTATTAATTATTATATTATTGAAGCTGTGTCATCATCAACTGTATACAGAATGTCACTGTAAGAGGCGATATAACATTTGTGAAAAAGGTTTATTTTATCAGAAAATAGTGGGACATAAAGTACAGAGGAAAATAATTCAAAACATACCAAGAATGATATCAGATGTAAAATAAAAATAAACATTCGTTACGCAGAAGCCGCGTCAAGCGAATCTCTTTAGAATACATAAATTAGTCTATAGCGGCCACATTTATAGTCTAATCAAAATGAAATGTCGTATCTGATAAGATTGATTTTGGTGTAAGGTCAATTTTATTAATAAAATGGCATAGGTTAAGGGGAAAGGGGGGTATATAGAAAGAAGAAAACACAAAATATAAATTATCTCTCTTAATGCTAGAACAATCGACTAACGTATAAAGCGTAAAGTTGTAGAAAATCAAGTTTGTTACAGTTCATTACCTAATCATTTTTACCAATTTCTAATGTGTACAGAGATATTTATAATTTTAACTTTAGTAGCAGTCAAAACGATAAGAAGCAAAATTATAGTAAGACTGATTTTCTACAACTTTCGTTCTTATAAATTTTTAGATTTTTCGAGTATTAAGGGAGAGATGCAAAATTTTGTGTTTCTCCTCTCCTCTAAACCCCCATTTAAATACCAAAAATGCTACAAATACCATATTTCATTCCAATCGGAAAAAAAACTGTGACCGCTAGAGTCCACAGACACATAAACGTATATATATATATATATATATATATATATATATATATATGTCTATATATATATATATATATGTCTATATATATATATATAAATATATATATATATATATATATATATATATATAATTTTAACGATAGATAGATGATTTTTAACATCTAGAAGAAATGTTCATCGAAATTCCATCATCGGTACTCAAACAATAGCTGCATTTCCTTCCAGGTGTGCTAAAAATAGCACACCTCGAGAGAAATCACATCAAAATCAAGAAGTTTATCGAAAAACGAGAATGTATTAATATGTCGAAAAAACTGTATTCACAAAAATTATGGAGCATAAAATCTTCAATTAGATAATTCCGGAACATTTTTCGATTCTACAATCAGTTTGCTTAGTAGAGCGAGCCAAAGTTACTCGAGATAAGTAGGGTAGTTTTGGGACAATTAAAGCCATCAAGGAACAAATTCTTGTAGCATACCTCATTGTTTTCCATTATGTACATTGTGCTACAACGTGATAGAGAAGCCAACACGAATGAGGAATGCAATAGAGGAGGCCATGGCAATACGAAGTGATAGAAATGAGGGATAAATATCTCTTAATATAGAGTGTCTAATATTTACAGGATCTCGTAAACATTAGCCTCTTTACATTAAGTATCTCGATCAGAAGGATAAAGCTCTAACAAGCATTATCTGTGATTCAGGATTAATTTGCTTCCAGCTGACTACATTTTTATACATTTGGATAAAAAACCAGAATAAATTTGAATGAAGTACTATTTTACCAAAACTGGTAGAGAGCAGTTACTCAGTAAATTCTTGGTTATTGATGTTTATTGAAGATATCCCCATCTGATAGTATACCAAAAAATTATCACCAATTCTATTCCATCTACCTACGATCATTTTAAAATATAATAATTATTAAATTACGTAGTTTATTCAATTGGTTATTGCTATTTAAGTCGCCAATTGTTTTAGGAACATGTAATAAATTGATAGTACGGTATTCTCAGTACCTATAATAGTTACGAAATCCCCCGAATAGCATGTGAATAGTATTGTATACGTGTGAAAGGAATAACCATTGGATACCACTTGTGTGTGCGGTTTCGTACCAGTGGCTTTATTTACCACTAGATGGGATCAGTATATAATATATATATATATATATATATATATATATATATATATATATATATATATATATATATATATATATATATATATACAATGTCTACACAACGGGAAATTATTAGCCTTCTTTAACGATATAATAACATAGCTAACCCACAGTTCTATATTATTAATAAATTGATATTTTTATTATATTATCAAAATATATTTAGTAATTAAATCAAATTGCACGAAAATAATTATCTTAAGTAATTAGTTAAAGTTGCAATAAAATTGGGAAAGGGTGAGTAAAAAAACTATATAGTTCCACTATGGACCTAGGTCTTGAACAACAGGTTTTATTTTTATGAGAATTGCACACATACTATTTGCTTTGATGTATATTTGTAGCTTAAATTGGTTTATTATCTATGGTCTACACAAGCGTGGATTACAAGAGCAATATTACTAAATAACGTCTGTTTGTCACACAACTTTGTGTAAGCATATGTAAGCCAAGAAGAGTACGTCCAGTTTTTTTCAATATAATTACATTAATTAACGCATATTATTTCTACAAAACTTCACTCGAATCGTTTTATTTGGTATAAATTATTAAATATCTGTATCCAATAAAACAAAACGATTTTTAATTTATATCAATAAAAAAAATTTAAAAAAAAAACTAAACCCGACTCCTAAAGAGGATCTAAAAAAATCTGCTATGAAACAACGCACTAAAAAGTAAAAAATAATTGCGTTATTTACTTCAATTTACTTATAAATATACATTTTTTTCAAATCAAATATTTTTATGCTTGGAGTTGGTGCTAGCCGCATCTACTGTCTTGTTGTCGATTTTGAAATGCTTTGTAGTTAAAGTAAAATTAAATGTTTCTTAGCCTTGGCTGGCACCAACTCCACAAATAAAAATATTTGATTTGAAAAAAATGTATATTTATCAGTAAATTGAAGTAAATAACGCAATTATTTTTTACTTTTTAGTGCATTGTTTCATAGCAGATGTTTTTAGAGCCTCTTTTGGAGTCGGGTTTTGTTTTTTTGTAAAAAAATTTTTATTTTTTACTTTTTAGTGCATTTTTTGATCCGTTTTTTTTTGTGAAATTTTTTGCGCATTTTTTCATAGCAGATTTTCAGATTTTTTTACATGCGTTTTGTTTTTTTTTTGTAAAATTTTTTATTTGAAGTCGGTTTTTAAAAAAAGTTTCTTATTTTTCCATTATGAATGAGTATACCTTTTCAAACAGATCACATATAAAATGAGGATTTTTTAAGGGCGTGTTTTTAAAATCCAATTGATCATTTAGTGTGGAATCGAAATTTTTGAATTTATTTATTTCTAATATTTCTAGATTATTTAAAATACGTCCTTTTAGTTGGATATGTCATTGGAAAATCATTACTTTAACAATAAATTCGAGATATTGAATTTATTGTTAAAGTAATGATTTTCCGAGGTGAGGTGTTAACAGCATAACTATATTTTCCTCCTTTACCCATAAAACAAGCTTTATGTTCTGAGATACGGGTTTTAAACATTCTTCCGGATTGCCCAATGTAAATACAAAATTGAAGATATTCAAATGGGAACATGGGAAATTGGACATCATTTGATAATTTTTTATTTTCGGATATTTTCGTTCAAAAAGCATTGCTTTGGAGAACGTTTATTCCAATAAATAATTTCACCATTTGACCAAACCACCGATTTATACTTATAATCCATTAAAAGAGATTTATAATACATACCTACTGTTTGTAGTAAGTAGACTCTTATTTTACCAATTTCATGGAATTAAATTAGTGATTTGTTCACAACAAAATGGTTGGTGGATGAATAACTATAACCATTTCAAATTTATACAATGAACCCAATAAATATATAATAATGTCTCCAAATTTATATAATCAAGTGAAATAAAAAGGTACTAACCTAAATGTATATAAAATATATCGATCCTTGTTACACAAACTATATATTAGATTCGTTAGTATGAAAGGACTATACTTAATATAATCTACAGTGTGTCAATGCAAATAATGTGAAACATTGTATCATTAACAGGCGCTTAACATCACTTCGATATTTTCAAAAAATTATTTGTTAGTTTTTGCGTAGATTTATTTAATCGATTAGTTGGTATAATATTCAATAACACTGTGACGAAATATTTTCGCCACATAAAATAATTAACATCCAAAACGTATCAAAACAGCAATTCCTTGATAAACAAACATCGAATTTAATTAAGCAAAATAGCGATTGAAGAAAGCAAACTCCTCGTAAGGGGTAAACACACCAAATATACAAGCCAATAGTGAAAAATTATATGTTTGGCATCAAGTGATATAAAAATGTAAGGCTCCAATAAAAATTCAAAACAATGATTTTGAACTTCCAAAATATTTTCTAAAATTAACAAACAACATTATTGGTATTGGTTTATCGTGGCTAGAATCTTTGTAGAACAAGAAAATAGTTGTCATCTTGTTACAATATTTAGAATCAATTCTGTAACATAACATACATACAGACATTATTTTATAGAGTCTGTCTTGAAACTAAAACAGTTACATAAACTTACAGTTACATAAACGTTACCCGCACATATGAACCTCATTGACAAACCACTGGTATCGAAGCTATTAACTAACTAGAAAACTCAAACCCAACACAACACATCTTCGTAAAATAATAATATCTCCGTTACATCATGAATGGGGTAGATAGTATTGTAAGTTTGTTCTCACGTTCAGCTCTATATTCAAACGATTTCATGTGAAAATTATTTTATTGAACCGAATATACGGAGGAACTATTAAATAAACGTATGCATAATATACTCTAACTTCGAATACGGGAAATGCAAGAGGAATTATACATCTATATTCACATGTTTGTTTATATAATTTACCATACCGAAATTATAGCTGTTGTTGTATAAAATGTCTGTACCTTTCGGCTGTTTTTCTTTGATTACTTCCGAGTAAGATAATCTAGCTAAACAAAATGTATATATTATTGCCAAAACAATGATAATGTTGTTTTTCATTAGATCGAAAAAAATTTTCACCATATCTCCACATTTTGACGTCACCAAAGTCTACAAACACCATATAATGGTGCGTGTGTAATATCGACTTTGTTGAGGTGTCAATCGAACCGTATTAACCACAATATGATCTGAAAGAAATTTTATCTAATTCAATCAAGGGGAAATTGGGGCTTAGAGAGAGTGGGAAACTTAAACTTAAATAATTCTCTTAATATAAGTTCAATGGGAAAATGTATCATTAGTAAAGTTGTAGTAAAACAATTTATCCTCTGTTTAAAAACAAATAATGGATTGTTGAAGTAGTGGACCTAATGGGTCTCACTTAGAAATCTAACATTCAGAGACAAATCCACCCTTCGGCTTGTTTAATGTAATTATTTATAACAAAGTAGGCACATTCTTATGTAAAAATGGTTATATTTTTCTCAACTTGGTGAGTTCCATTACCTAATGGACAATATTTTATAATACCCTGTTTATAGTAAGCTGTTCTATACGACTTTGCGTTAATATGTAAATAGTAATTTTATATTATGTATAGTTCACCCATAGGGTTCCAGTTTATTTCTAGCTAGACTCGATATTATTTAAATCAATTAAATGGTTTACTATTAAATGGTTTTAGATGTCCATATACAAACCTAAATACACAAATCCATATTTATTTATCCATATAATGATATTTATTTCAAAACCATAAATCACAGACGTTTGAAAACAATTGACGATCATATTACTCGAAGGTTTTGAAACAGTTTCCAGAAATTAAATTTCATTTATAATTAATATACTTAAAGATTTATTCTAGGTTTTGTTTGTCAGTTAAACAATCTTATTTGTTTGAATATAAGAAATAAATGAAGATTGGACGTACTGACAACATATATATATATATATATATATATATATATACGTTTTTGTAAATGACATAATGAAAATTTGTCTTTGTACATGATCGTCTTAATAATAAATTTGAACTCTGGTGGAACTAAACCTTTTTCAAGTCAGTTAATGATGATTTAGATTAACAAAAGATTATAGTATGCACATACCCTGTGTGAAGTACCCATTTAGACACGTTACGTACTAAAACCAATAAAAATAAAATGGAGTAGTATAAATTAAGCAACCGAATTATCTCTGGAATCAGGTGAACTAATATTGAGGTTCTGGTTAGCTTCTATACACTTGTAGACCGGCAGCGGACGCGTAAAATTTTACGTGAAGGATTTATGTTTTGTCAAGTTTTTCCAAAAAAAGGTAGTAATGCCAACGTAACGTCACTATTGTAATATTTTCTTTAGTAGCTTTTTAAGCAAGTTTTAATGAATCCTGTCAAAAACTAATTTTAAATTGTGAGGAGCCATCCGAGCTTACTTTCATCCCTTGGTTTACCTCCTGAATGAATTGAGGATGAATTTCCTTAAACGCAGATATAATTGACTTTAATTTGCAAACAGAGGGCTAAACACCAACTTTCACATTTTTAACTTAAAAAATGATAATCTTCAAATACAAACTTGTTTACCTTATTTTAAATCCTTAGGGGATTAGTTTCAAATAACGCTGAACAACTGCCGTTTATTTATAAACAGAAGCATAAGAACTAATTTCCATATTTCTAACTTTAAAAATGACGAAATTCCGTACAAACTTGCGTCCACTATTTAATCCTCTTAAACGATGAATTCTCAAAAGTCGCCCGCTCACCTGCGTTATATACAGAACTCCTGTACAAAATCATGCTTCTAGGCCCACCGCTTTAGGCTGTGCGGTGTCTGTCAGTCTGTAGATTTTTTTAAATAGATTTTTCAACTTCGTATATAAAATGAAAATTTGCCATCTTTGAGCTTCTGTCAACACAAAAACGGTAACATTTGTATGCCAATCCGATATGTTGGGGCTTTGGACGTATAGAATATATGCTGTTTGAGAAAGCTCGAACGCGTCGGCTTCGTATACATATGTAATTGCTTTTGTCAAGAAAGTCTAAATTCAACATTTTTATCAAAATATGTTCTATATATCACGAAATGGCCGTTAGTATACACATGTTATGTACGTAAATATTTACGTGTTAGCTGCCGGTAGGGTTTCTGGACCTTTTTTATTTCTCAAGGCACGATAATTCTCGACCAGGATTTCTCGAGCTTCTCGAGTAATTTTGAAATTTTTAATAAAACACAATGTTATTTCCAAATTTTTGCTTCATTTGAGTGTATATGAGATTAATTAAATCAAATGGTAAATTTTTAATTACCAAAAATTGCTCTTATTAATTAACAAATCGACAACAAACAATAAATTAATCAAACTATACTCGTCTGGCTATATAAACAGTAAAGAGTAGGGTAGTGCTTAACTTTTTTTTATAATTATTGGGTCCCTACCAGTTCCCAAATGTACAACAGTCTTTAATTAAATAAAACATAATTAGTAAAATTAAATCAAAAAAATTACTAGTACATATTTAGATAACTATAAAAACTTGTTTAACAAAACAAACACTTTGCTACCAACTTCAACTAAAAATGCCTTTTATATTTATAAACTATTATGTTAATAACATCCCAGTCTTTCGATTAAACAAATTATAATTAACATTCAATACTAGTTTTTTTAATTTGAGCATAGTATGCCAACTCAAACTAAACTAGTAACCCGCAAAATAATCAACAACGAAATCAAATTTTAATTTAATGCTTTTTTCTTATAAAATAGGTTTTCAGAAATACCAGAGTATTAACAGCATTATCTGATACGCGGTTTCTGATTTTATTTACAATATTTACAATATTCCCGATAACGACAAAACACGCTCTTCTCCGTCGATGTTGGCTTAATAGTCATAACAGCTTTGAACATTTTGTCAAGAGTAGGCGGTTCGTTGCCCAGTAGACTAAAATAACTGAACTTCTTTTTAAAGAAATTTCCTCCAAAGGAAATGCAGCTATTGTTTTTGCACCAATGTTGAAACTCGGTACAAACTGGTAAAAATTTCTTCGAATGTCCATCGATCCTACCTATAAGATGTTTAAATCACTATCGGTAAAATTTGTATATATGTATATATATATATATATATATATATATATATATGTACTTTTTTTAAATGTCTTTGGACTCTCTAGCGGTCACAGTTTTATTCCCAATGGAATAAAATTTGGTATTTGAGTCGTTTTTGATATTCTAAAGATGAAGTTCGTTAATGGGTAAAGGGGAAAGAGGGTTTAGAGGGAGGGGAAAACACAAACTTTGACTATCTCCCTTAATATTTGAAAAATCGAAAAACTTATCAGAAGTTAAGTTGTAGGTAATAAGTTTTACTGTAATTTTGTTTCTAATCATTTTTCTGTTACGCTAATATTTACAAAAATATTTACAATTACAGATTGAAAGTTAAAATTCTAAATATCTCTGTTCACATAAGAGTTAGAGAAAAATGATCAAGTAATGAATTGTAGAACTTGATTATCTACAACTTTAGTCCTTATACATTTTTCGATTATTCTAATATTAAGAGAGATATTTAATATTTTGTGTTTGTTTGATACGAATACTATTTTGGCTATTAATATAGTTTTTAATTTTTATATATTATAAAAATATAATTTTTATAATATATTAATTAAATTTTTGCAAATACATATAAGTCATATCAGATATTATATTTCATTTTGATCACACTAAAATTATGACCGCTAGAGAGTGATTTATATATTCTAAGGAAATTCGCTTAGTTGACGCAGTTCCTGCGTAACGAATTTTTTTAATTATATTTCTAGTTATGTGAGTGTGACTGGTTTTGTCTAAAGTTTCAGCTATCTGAATGGCCTTTTTTAGATGAAGTTCAAATAATTCATTGTCGAGTATGAAGTCCTCTTCATTATCTTGGTTTCGCGAGTTCTCGAGGCGTTGAGTTTTTTTCCCGTCTCGACCAATGACAAATTTCTCGAGAATTATCGAGCAGAAACCCTAGCTGCCGGTCTAATAAATATACTATTATCATTGACGATTCTGTTACAGATGGAAGGGAGGTAAAGTGTGTTATTAAATAGGTTTCTGTGGATTGATGGTCAGTCAGTTAGTACCATCATATTGTTCATATATAACAAAACTCCCATATATATATACTTTCTGTATTAATACCATTTTCCCCATCGTCGTATCTACACAATTTTGCCTTTTCTATATTGGTAGCCAATGCATTCACATGTACTACGTGGTATTGTAACCTCTCGCATTTCTCGGGTACGATGTTCTATCTCTAATGTTTTAATATTGGTGTATTTTATTCTATAATATTGGTAGTTTCTCCCTTTGAGAACACACAATTGAACCTCAATTTGTGTACGCTTTAATGCTATTAATTGGTTTATCGCTTCGACGTACTAGGTGATGTTCATAAATGTTTTTATATCTATTTAGATAGAAAATAGTAGACCATTTTAGAGTGTAGATAAAATATTTTATACTTAAGTTTAAGAAATTTTGTATTGTAGTGAATCCCTTTTTTTTAAACAAATGGAAATTTAATGTATTTTAATAGAATGCTGTTTCTATCACGAAAAAGAAACTTAGTGACAAAATATTCGACAATCAATAATAAAACTGTCGACTATAACGATAATTTTATGTCACTAGCTACCAGAACCCTCAGAGCCTCCACACGGCATGGCTAGCCTTCACCATGTTTGCCCGTAGATTTATGGACAGTAATTTAATGTCACCAAGTACCTAAAATCTCATAACTTCCACTCACACCAACTCGATTCGTAGAATGATGAATTAATGATATCATTTAATGTTACCAACTACAAAAAATCTCAGATTCTCCGTAAGGTATTTGCAATCTCTACCAAATCAACCCATAGAACTCGACTTGAACTCGAACGTTAATCATCGCGGTTATTTAAACTTTCGGTTATATTGTTGTTCGAATATTATGGTTTGGTTATTTTATCTCCGGAATTTTGTTGCGACATGGTAAATCTTTTAAGATACTTCTAATTTTCATCTCTAAACACCGTAGGCCGAAAACATAGCACGAAAGAGAAATGAAAATCATGGTGAAAGCGGTGGTAAAATAGAGAAATATGTTAATTTCTACAAAAAAAAATTTTTTTCAATAAAAATTAAAATACAAGCTTCTATATGTAATAAAGGAACTAAATTGTAAAAAAGAATGAAAAATAGGTAAAAGTGTGGGTTACTTTGCACTAAAATTAAACCATCAAAGTCACACACCAAATGAGCAAGAAGTATCGTATCATCCCGGAGATTAATTAGCTAGTTCATACTCTTGATAACTACACGTTTTTTTATTATCTTTGATAATAAAAGCGCCCCACACAATTATTACAAATTTTTCATTTTTTTGTTTTTTTAGTACTAATAATCAGGTGTATTTTTGTTTTTCTTTGATAATATTAATTTACTTTTGTAAATAATTGGACACGAAATCCGTAACTTTTCTTATATTTTTAATGAACATCTAAATAAATTTCCTAAAAACTATTCAAATCATAGAAAAAAAAGGCCATTAAACGCAAATAAGGAAACAAAGAAAATAAAATTACTGTAAAAATTATTTTCATTTGAAAAAACATTTTTAAAAAAATTTTAAAAACTAAATGAAATATAAAAATTGTTATTCATAAAACGAGAATATTATTTGCTATAAAATACAATTGCCAACATACTATGTATACTACATAAATGATAATAAAATAATTGGCGAAGGTCTGGACGATTTTAAAACCGAGGGCATCAAAATTATATTCATATTCACAATGCTAATGACACAGTTTTAATAGCCAACTCTGAGCACAAAGTGCAAGTTTAAAAATTAATTAAAATAAGTAATGTAACAACTAACTGAGTTAATTCTTTGAATACCCCTGATATACTGAGTTGTACACATAGATATATAGATTGTAGAAGCTGCCCTGGACGGGCTACATTTTGACCATAAGGTCCATTGTGATGCCTAAGGATGTGTGGATGTGAGTGAAGTGGAAGGAATTTTTGGGTATAGACTATGAATTGGTAGGATATGCGGTTGCAGCTGACTATGATAGGAACTATGCCGATATTCATCTGGAGGAAACTGCAGAAAACCTTCTCAAGCATAACCGGTTACTTCGTTCTTGTCCATACGCCGACAGTTTAGTCAATTAACCGCCCCCTTTTTTTTTATAATTGACAAACTGCCGATGTCGGTATTCGAACCCATAACTTCCCACTTTCCATGTAGACATACTTCGCATAACGTTTTAGACCGCTCGGCTACTTGGACTGGTTACTTAGTTGTATATCAATGTTTGAATTTTTAACAATTCTGCCTATTCAATGTTTATAAAATATTAATTATTTGAAAATATTCATTTGGTGTTAATAATATTGAAACTGTAAGAATGTTCTTGCGTTTGAAAAAATGTAAATTAATGTTCTTGTGATTTTTAGAATTTTAAATATTGAGTTATATAATTAAGTAAGTTAACGCAGGGCGTTAGTAAACACGGAGCGTTAGTTAATGCGAAGCGTTAACTGTAAGTGAGTCAACGCAAAGCGTTAGTGATTCGACGCGAAGCGTTAGTGATTCAACGCGAAGCCGTAGTTAATGCTAGTGCTGAGTTCAGAGTGACATGTCTCGTATTTTGGCCACATCATGCCATCCAACAAGTTTTATGTACAACAGTTAATGGAACTAGGGAAACATCATTCTACATGAGCCAAAGGAAGAAAAAGAATGTCGTGGATGGATAATATAAAAACCTGGACGAAGATGAATCTACAGCAAATAATAGATAATGCGTCAGGCAGAGAATTCTATGGCGAAAAGTAGTCTCCAACACCTCTAACGAGATATGGAACGCATAATCATCATCATCAAACGCAAATAAGGAAACAAACAAAACAAAATTACTGTAAAAATTATTTTTATTTGAAAAAACATTTAAAAAAATTTGTAAAAACTAAATGAAATATTAAAATTGTTTTTCACAAAACGAAAATATTATTTGCAATAAAATGCAATTGCTAACATACTATGTATACTACATAAATGATAATAAAATAACCATTTCAAATGTTAAGTGTACTTGAATTTAGTATCTGAGTAAGTGGTGTGGTCGGGTGGTTGGTTAGTCGATCGATCGCTCCGTCGGTGGGTGGTAAGTCATCCTTATACAGGGTGGCGTAAGAGTATCTGCAAGATATTTAATGAAAAAAATGTATATGAAAAGTAAAGTTAATTTATAATTTGAAACTGATAAAACAGAGTGTGTTTCTTGGAGTTTTTGGAGTTTACTCCTTAAGAATCGATTTCATTTAAAGTCCCCGGTACGACAATTTGATGGGTAGTAAAATATTGTGTTAACAAAAGCGTTATGTTTTTTTCACAAGCTAATACTTTACACGATATGATATTCATGATGTTTTACAATATCTTTTCACATTGATTTTACATAAAATTTTCCTTTTTCGTAGGTCATTAATTTATTTTAAGAAAAAAAAATTAAAATTAATTTTTTTATAAAAATTTAAATAATATTTTGAATTGTATATTATTTTATTAAAATTTTGTTGATTGTCATTTCTATAGACACGTTAAACTATAACAGCACACTATAAATCGTTATATATGAGTTAGAAACATGCAAAATTGTATTTTGGCTATTAATAAATTTAAATTTTTTATAAATGAATTAATATTAGCGCCATCTAAGCAGAATATTTCAAAGTTAAATAACTTATAAGAGAAACTCCAGCCACGTCTTAGCTCACACCTATAATTTTTTTTCCAGCTATTTACGCAAAATTATGTCTAACAAATTATGTTCTCTTTCGCGATGACAAAAATGAGCACGTTTTCCATGACCGTTCTTCAAGTTTCTTGAGATATCCCCAAAATATCTCCCCTAATATTCGCTCTAAGTTGTTAAAAGCATTGTGGTTTGTTTATATAAAACCTTTTTTTCAGATATTTTCAAAGAAAACAATCTGGAGAACTTAGGGGCCATCTCAAGTCTCCATTTCTCGAAATTAATAGATTCGGGAAATGTATTCTTAAAAGATCAATTATGGCTCTGGGAGTATGTGCAGTAAAATCAGTCGTGTTGATCTCCTTATCGTGGTAAGAAAAGTTTTTCAACATTTTCTTGTATCGATCTCAATTTATCGATGGTATGTGACCAACTTCATCTCGGAAAAATAGGACCCGAAGACGTATTTTTGCGGCACTCTGTACTACTCTCTACACTACATACTACGATGAATAGTTTCAATGAATATGAGTCTTAGAGGAACCACTGGTATAATAATACCTTTTTATTCTTTCATATTATACATAAGATAAATTGTATTCAACATTCATAGTAATATTTACAGACTGTTCAACCTGAAATCAAATATCATTTTAGAGTAGAAATAATATATACGCTATCAAGAATACGAAAATCTGAAAAGCGACCAAGTTAGCACATATTCTCAGAAAAATATAATTATATCTACGTGAAAGCCAAGCCATTACCGCAGGGTTGACCTATTTAAGGTTTTACTAGGTATATTTTAATATAGCGTGTTAGAAAATATTTAGGAACTTACCAAGGAAAATATCAAACATACTACTACATACTGCTTTTATCATTTATGTTCATGTAGAAATTTCAGAATTTTTGAAGTAAAACTTCTTTAGTTTATGTGTTTGAAATTGTTACTTATAGTAAAGGGGAACGGACTCATGCAAACTGGGAGGTTATGGGTTCGAATCCCGACATCGGCACTTTGTCAATTATTAAGAAAAAAAAGGGGCGATTAATTGATTAAACTGTTGGCGTATGTACTTTTTCAAAATTGTATGGTCATTTTGTCCCTTATTCATTCGGTTTTTGGGAAAATGTTTCACATAAAACTTGTATATTTAACTATTATTCGAAACAATTTCCCAAAAACCGAATGAAGTTTGACAATTTTGAAAAAACGACACAATTTTTGTGGCTTGTAGTACATCGAATTGTCTTTTCTTATTCCAAATTGAACTTTTAATAAATCCTGGCATTGATGACTGAGTCGGTGTTTGGTGTCAAGTAATTATGGTCTCTATAGCATTTTAGTAAATATTGATTACAGAAAATTGTATGGCATCACCGTTGTGTTAAGTAACATAATCAACAAATTTGAGATTGTTATGTTGATTTTTCAAAAAGAGGTAAAATTATACTTTCGTCTAAATATTTCAAACAGACATAATTTTGCATAAAGAGAAAACTATGAAAATTGTGGTGAAACCATATATGTATTTAATGCTGAATATTATTTTTAGAAAGTTTACATTAAAACCGCAGTAGTCGGTAGCCATCCGTATGTGAGTTTTAAATATGTAAGAACTCAAATTTTTTTAATTAGTTTAATTTTCGCAAATACCATTAGTATTTTCAATAGTCTATATTTAAATGCTTTGCGCTAAAAAACTTACAAGAAGCACTCACTTTATATATATCGATATTTTAATACGCAATTTGATATAACACAATTGATACAAGAAATATCATAATTTTAAAAGATTTTGACCGAAAGTTGGTATATAATATGCCAAAAAGGTTCACTTTATCAACTAGATCGAACAAACGCGAATTATCTTATTATACTCAGTATATGTAAATGTACAAGGTATATTAAGTTTAGTCCTGACTTTGTAGCGCTTGAAAATATTAATCCTTGATATAAATGCTTGGCATAGGTGTTCATAAAATGACCTGATTCGGCTATTTAGGGCTGCCCGTCTGTCTGTGGACGCGATAACTCAAGAACAAAAAGAGATAATGAGCTGAAATTTTTAGTGTGTGTTCTAGAACAAAAAAGTAAGATCTAGTTCGGCAAAATTGGACCATATTTGGAGAAAATTGGCCAAACTGCCTATCTTTAAAACCGTTAGAGATATAAAAAAAATTTAACTACCAAAAATCTTCTTCTATTTATAATAAACAACTTTTGTTGGAAAAATTTTTCCATAAACTCAATAATTTCCTTGGAAAACGAAAAATCTTTAAAACCATAAGAGATTTTTTAAAAGTTGTGGGATAATTCAAAAATTTGTAACAATTCAAACATTGATATACAACTCAGTTTATACTGGGTATTCAAACAATTAACTTAGTTTGTACATTACTTGTTTTAAAACAATTTTAATCCTTCAGATACCTAATTGAAAATTTTCTTTTTGACATCCAATGCTTGATTTGAAAAATCATACACATCTAGAATGAGAATTGAACCACTTCTAGCTACAAGATGCTAATTTTTCAATATCTTGATGTCGATATATTAAGAATGTTTATTTACTATTTACATATTTTTAATTGTTTTTATGTGTGTGTAAACTTGCTTCTATTTATCCATTGTCGGTCTGACTGGCTTTTGGTTATATTATACCATCGGAATTGACTAACGTTTACTTACTATCAAATGTGAGTAATATGTCAACATTGATTATTGATAAAAATCATAAATATCTAGGATGAGAATCAAACCTACGACCTCTGGCATTCTAGAGCAACGATCTGCCTATCAAGCATTTGATGTCAAATAATATTATCAATGCTCAGACATATTACTTAAATGTATGTAAATACTTGTCACATCCGTTGGTATAATATAACCGAAGGGCAACCATGTCGATAATACATAGATAGACATAAATTTACAACAACAACAAAAAAAAAACAATTAAAAATATGTTAATACCAAAGATTTATTATAATTTGTGGCCAGTTAGCTAAAAATTTGGTCCCAATTCAAAAATGAGCTTGCTCAATAAAACTCATAAATAAATAATGGATATTGATATGAATTTACGAAAAGAAGGATGATTTTATTTGTGGAAATTGACTCTGAGTAAATTATCCTAGAAATTGTATATTCTGGAGTAGGATACAAAGATATTGTATTCCTACCGATTGCAAGACCTGGTTGATACAGAAAGATGTAATTATAATATATATTTCAGTAATGCATTTTGTTAGTATAAGTGATATTTTTTTAACCATCTTCTGAGAAACGATTGCGAAATACTATGGACCACAAAAGTTGATCATTGATTGATCTGATCTGGTCATTAATTGAAATTTTATAATTGATTTGGTTTTCGAAAAAATACTGTGGATAAAATTAAAAAAACATCTAAAATTTAAAAAAATGATATCCACATTTGTGGCCATATTTACATAAGATATTTGATTATATTTCGTATTTGTTCACATTTTGCAAAAAATGGCGTAAACACTCAGCCTAGAAAATACTATGCCTAAACTAATCTCCCAAGCTTTAAGTTTAGCAAAGTAGTAGGTACATTCTGTTAAAAAGCAATATAACCAGCGGCTGAATAATATAAAAATCTCATTTAATTCTCATTAAAAGAATTATATGATTGTTAGTTTTATGATTAAAAACAATGGTATTAATCCTTTATTATTCAGCCAAAATTAAAATTCCGTTTATTTTCGCCTCTAAAGTTCAAATAATAATAAAAACATCATGAATTTAAGTAGCCAACTTTTTTTTCACGACTCTCAAGACTGTCGTTATATTAACAATATAAACTATTAAAAATAATTCCTAGCCTCCATAGTATGGGATCTGGTTGAAATTTTTATATTCTAAGCTTACCAAAAAATAATAATGAGAAAATGTTCATTTTTTGTAACAAAAAAAAAACACCGTAAAATGGTTAGTCGGTAACCGAATGTATAAGTTTTATATATATTGAATTTGTATGTTTTTATTAAAACCCAAGTGAGTAAAACGTGTTTTGTTCGAATTATTTTATTTGTGATATCACGTTTTAATTTTAATATTTTTCATGTCCTGTAGATAGTTAAACAAGAACCATTGAAAGTTTTTCTTTGAAGAAAACATTGATTTGAACTTTTAATAACAAATTTATTCGAAATCTAAAAATCAAAATGTTTAATTGATTTTCAAAAATTTAACTCAGGAAAAAGTGCTTCTCAGTTTCTAAGCAAGAATAAGAGAAGGAATGGGAAACAAATCCCCATAGTAAGAAGATCCAATTAAATTGCACAAGTTTTGAAATCAACAACACAGACACAAGAACCTTTGTTATTTTTGGAATATATCAAGATATCCTGGTATATTAAACTTTCATCCAGGAGACTTGGGTTCGATTCTCGGTTCATGTTGGGTGTCCGACATTAAAGCATACTTTATTACGATTAGACTATCGAATTCATTTTCTATTTTGGATAGGACATGCTGTAAATATTTATACTTGTATCTCTGCACAAATTTGAGGAATACAATTTTTACTCAAAACCTTTAGCTCTGTTATTTTTAGGCAAATTTAGGCTGGCATTCGAAAATAAGCACCAATTTTAAAGTCTCTGAAAGAGTAAAGTCCCAAAAAGATGTACAAAGTAACTCTCAAAACTCTAAAATTATGACATGCTTGCCAACTTGAAATAGAACCGCCAACTTCTAATGGAGAATAAATTTTTTTAGTACTCCACTGTTTAAAATTTATTATTATTTTGTTTTCATATTTTTATTATTCAAAAAATAATAATTTATATAATTATTGGTTTATGCGAGTTGAGAATTTACATAATTTCAACAAACATTTACTTGGATCGGATATGACTTGCGTATATCCAAGCTTACTTCGATATTTCCGCACATATTTCAAAGCAGTTACAAAAAGTACTTGTCTCAAGACAGTTACTAAAATTAGTTGGCTCAGTACAGTTACTAAAAGTAGTTGTTTCACATGAATTAATCAGATGGTATTTTGAATTTTTATTTCTTCAATTTACAAATTGAATATTTATTATGGATTGTGCTGAAGTATCGAATAGGCGAATTAATGGTTTCTATCTGATTGTATCTAAGTATATTTTTTTTGTATAATTTATTTAATTCACCATTCCGAAACTTGTGGTTTTTCAAACTTGTCACATTTCAATACACATTCTATACACATTTTGGCTGTACAATTTATGTATTTTATGTGAATATGCAATGACTTTTTCAATTTATAACTATATTGTTTTGTATACGCTTGGTATTTTTGGCCTTGTAGTTTTTCTTTACAGAAGCGTAAAGTCCCCTTTATATACAACTATGTATCTGAATTAAATTTGTAGTGTATATTTATATTTTTGCAAATCAGACATATTTGAACATTTTTTTTTACTGTAGTGTCGTTTTTTTTTTATATACGATATTTCTTTTTACTACAGTTCAATCTAGTACATATTCATGTAATTTTTTTTAACTTGTACAACCAAACTTAGTATTTTAAGGATAGTTATACTATCAACATATTAAATGAAAAATTATTTATTTCAAATATATTTTATTTTTACATATATTTTGTTTTGTTCTTTTTTTGTACTTTTTTTTATTTTCAGTATTTCTGATTCGAATCACTAGTCGATAACTTAGACACTTACTGGATAGTAAAGATCTTACTACCTCAATATTATCTTTTTTAATGGGCCCAGCTTTTATTGAAAGACTTTCGGTTCAACGTGTTATTTTTTTTATATTTACGTGTATCGCGTTAGCACCGATCGTTTTCCAATTTTCATAATTCCACATACAATACTCTGCTTTGGATTTTTTTTTTCTAAAGTACCGTATATTTAGTTTTCATTAATTTTTTTTTAAAAATACATCATAATACATCTTTTAATTAAAATTACTAAATTAACTTAATTTCATATTTATGAAAATAATTGATAATTCAATTATTTTCTATAAAGTGTTTAGTTTTTTTTAAAACTAAACACCAATTTTTTTTTTAAACTAAACTCTTATTTTTTTTTTAAATACACATATGGAAGCAGAGCAAATATCCATATGTGTCTTTTGTTTTCGATAGTTTTCACAAAGCTCGACTTGTGATTCTGAAATTCTTTTTGAAAGTTGAAATGATTATAATTTTTTCTTTATATTTATACATTTATATCTTTTACATTCTCTTTAATTCTATAATTATATTTAACTTAGTGCTAATTTTTTTCTCTTTCTTCTATTTTGTTTGTGGTTTAAATTTTCATTATGCCGAGAACAACTCGTAATACACCAGGTACCCCAGGAGATGACGATCCTCCAGCTTCACCAGATGACTTATTCATCACGACTCATCAAGTATCAGCGGTTAACTTAGCGGCTATAACTACGCAGATGCAGACTACAGCTCAACAGTTCCATGCGTCAGTGCTGCACGTTTCGGATGTACAGCAACAAATACAACAGCAAAGCAAGCAGATTAGTAGCATTACCGATGCCTTGGCAACAATAACAACTACTCTATCAAATAATAACACTAGTTCAAATCAATTAACTTCAAATTTTAGTTTTTTTGCAAAACCGAGTATAGATTCCTTTATAATTAAAATCACTATTCTGGACATTTCGATTCCAGAAAATATTATACAGTTTATTGTCGATACTCAACATTTAGTTGATATTAATTTTTTACCTATAGACGTTCTTTTGAAATCTTTAATCAATAGGTGTGCTTCGAACGCACAAACATTTTGGTCTACTTGTTTGGCTGACTCTTTGTCTTGGCAAAATATTAAACATAATTTATTACAAGTTAATATTCCACCTTTGACTAAACAGATATTAATTGATAGATTGGTCCGGCGAAATCAACTTGACACTGAAAAATTTTCGACATTTGTTCCTTCAATAATAAAATTCGCGAACATCCTACTTAATGATTCATCTGAATCCGAAATCATACAAATTATTTTTGCTCATGCCAATAATTCTGTCCTAACTATTCTTGGTTTATATCAAATTCCCGATACTTATAAAGATTTGTATCAACTAATCACTAAAATTGAGGAAATTCAAGCGCGAATATCTACAACACCCCTCAGTGTAAACGTTAGTTCAATTCAAAATACGCATAATGACACTAAACTTTTTTGTACTTTCTGTAAAGGTACTAATCACAATTTTAAATTTTGTTTTAAAAGAAAGAAGGATAATATAAATGTTAGTACTACGGTTCCAAAAAACTCGCAATAGACCCCAAGTTTCTTATTAATGATGTTATTTTAAATTATACTATTTTACCTCTACAAACCATTTTCATTCAAGGTTATCCTTTATTAACACTTTTTGATTCCGGTGCTACTGTTAATGCTATTAAAACTGCGACTTTTAATAAGTTAAAAGCTAACAATAGAAACATCGTCACCGAATCAGTTGATAAAACTATTTCTTTGCCGGGAAATAATTTTTTTAAATGTAATTTAACTGCGAAACTTCATTTTAAATTGGCTAATTTTTCATGGACTCAAACTTTTTTTATAGTAGATTCATTACCGTTTGAGGTAATTTTAGGTGTTGCCACACTTAAAGATTGCAACATCATTTTGGACTTCTTTAAGTCGACGATCAAATTTTATTTTCATCCTAATGTTGAAATACCGTTTTCGGGTTTTTGTAACAATAATCGAATTATTAATACCATTGTCGAAGCGAAAGTAAATCTTAATAGCAAACAAACCAAAGTGTTGCAAACACTTCTTCAAAACTTTAAATCGATTTTTTCTGACATTCCTGGTCTTGCCAAGGGTTTTGAATATAAAATTAAGTTAATCGATAACATTCCGGTTTGTAAAGCTCCTTACTATCTAGCACCCGATAAAGCCAGACTTTTGGACGAGCATGTTCAAGAGCTTGTTACACAAGGGGTACTTTCTCCTTCGAACTCTAATTATAGCTCACCCGTCTTCTTTGTTAAAAAGAAAGACGACTCTTATCGGTTAGTCGCTGACTATAGGTTTGTTAACAAACATATAGAGTTTGATCCGATGAGTTCAGCCAGTATGGCTCATATTTTCGCTAGCTTAGGTAATTCGAAAGTGTTTACACTCCTCGACATGAAATCCAGTTTTCATCAGATAAAATTATCAGATGACTCGAAACATGTCACCGCGATCGTCACACAATATGGTCTGTTTGAGTACAATACCATGCCTTTCGGGCTAAAGGTGGCTAGTCAATCATTAGCTCGTTTTTTAAATTCCAGTCTCGCAGAATTTCGTCATAAATTTCTTCTTATTTATTATGACGATTTAATTGTACATTCGCCCGACATTGAATCACATTTAAATCACCTGAATCTCTTGTTCACTAAAATAAAGTCTATCGGTATCACTATTAATCCTTCTAAGGCTCGATTTTGTATGTCGAGGGTACGTTTGTTGGGTAGCGTAATATCCGCTGAGGGACGCTTTATAGACCCTATTAAGGTGCAAGCAATCAATGACATGCCAACTCCAAAAAACGTCAAAGAAGTTATGCGTCTAGTTGGGGCTGCGGCTTTTTACTCCCGCTATATTCCCATGTTCAGTCATATTGTAGCTCCGTTAAACGATTTAAAAAAGAAAGGTGTTAGGTTCAAAATTACTAAGGTTCATCTTGATGCAATCTCTACTTTAAAAAAATCTTTAGTAAGTGCGCCTGTCTTAAAATTTCCTAATTTTGACAAACCTTTTGTGCTACAAACTGACGGATCAGCTACAGGTCTGGGCACGGTATTACTTCAAAAATATGATGACGGTTTGCACCCCATTATGTACTGTTCTCGAAAATTGAATCCAGCCGAATTAAAATATAACAGTCATGAATTAGAACTTCTCGCAGTAGTAACGGCCCTAGATAAATTTAAAGATTTTTTAACCGACCGCAAGTTTACTCTACAGACTGACTGCAGGTCGTTATTGTGGATTTTTAATACCCCCAATAAATTTAATAAATTATCTAGGTGGATCCTTAAAATTTCGAGATATGACTTTACCCCGGAACATATTAAGGGCAAATTGAACAATATGGCCGATTTTCTATCTAGGTTATACGAAACTGACCATATGTTAGTGAACAAATTTTCTGATTCAAATCAAGATTCAGGCAAAAATTTCATTAAAATTAAAGAGTTGCATAGCAATGATCCAGGTTATGCAAACCTTTTAAAAAAGATAACCAATACTTTGGATCAAACTGACTTAGAATCGGTGAATGAAGAAATCAGGAACAATGCGCAACTGAACTTTATTAACGTTTTAGCTAATACAAATTTTGATTACCTTTCTATTAAAAGCGAGCAACGTAACTCTCCCGAATGTAAAATCATTTATCAAAACCTTAAGGCTCAGATGAATGTCCCTAATTTTTGCATAAAGGATGGGTTAATTTATAAGTTCGTCGGAAGGAATCAACTAAAACGTATATTTTTACCTGATAATTTACTCGACTATGTTCTTCGATATTATCATGATTCTAAATATGCTGCGCATAATTCAGTAATTAAAACATTCCGTGAAATTAGTAAAATTTTTTACTACAAAAACCTCTATGCAAAAGTAAGGGACTATGTCAGAACCTGTAAAGTGTGCCAGGCTATAAGGCCATATACACGTAACGATAAGGTTCAGTTGAGTAGTTCCGTGCCGGAGTATACCCTACATACTTTGTACGTCGACTTTATCGGTCCTATTATTAGATCAAGTGAAGGTTTTAAATATATTTTTTCTATTGTAAATGGATTTTCAAAATTTGCTTTCGCCTTTCCATGTAAAAAGCAGACCAGTGACGTTGCCATTTCACTGATACAGAAGATTTTCCTGCAAAACGGATATCCGACGGTTGTTGTAGCCGACAACGGACCAGCCTTTGCGTCGATCAAGTGGAAAACCTTCTTATTTAATAATGGTATTAGAGCTGCCTACTGTTCGAGCTATACACCATCTTCGAACAAGAGCGAGTGCCTCAATCGACAGATAAAATATAATTTAGGATGCATTCTCAAAGAATATTCTGTAGAACATAAAAATTGGTCAAAATTTTTGAGTTTTGTAATTTTCAATTACAACAACTCCTACAAAAGTACAATCGACTCAACACCAGCTGAAGTTTATTTTGGTAGAAAGTTAATGACGCCGTTTGTGATTATAAACGAATTAACTGAGTTAATCACGAGTTCTGCTAAACCATCACAAGCACATATACAAGATGCGTTAAAGATTGCTCACCAACAACGAGTCAACCAAACTTTAAATAAACCAACGCTGTCTAAATATAAAGTGGGTCAATTGGTCATGGTAAAAAACTTGGCCCCGAATATGAACAAGAATATCGCACCTAAATTCGCTTCAAAATTCAATGGACCGTACAAGATAATAAAGTTCACTACACCAACTTCAGTTAGGCTAAAAGCTCCAAAATCTAATAAGAAAACCTTCGGCATGTCGATATACAACATTCGGCCATACTATCTCAGAGGATATCAAGGGAATGGTAACGTTACTGCATCCTAATTAAACATCTAAATGTATTTAAATCTTCACGTCTAATCCACATTTGTAAGATTTTTCATTCATCTATTCGTGTCATTCTTGCTTTAATATTTTTCAATTAGCATGTCGCTAATTTTTTTGGTCCCCTGGAGTGGAGAATAATTTTTTTTAGTACTCCACTGTTTAAAATTTATTATTATTTTGTTTTCATATTTTTATTATTCAAAAAATAATAATTTATATAATTATTGGTTTATGCGAGTTGAGAATTTACATAATTTCAACAAACATTTACTTGGATCGGATATGACTTGCGTATATCCAAGCTTACTTCGATATTTCCGCACATATTTCAAAGCAGTTACAAAAAGTACTTGTCTCAAGACAGTTACTAAAATTAGTTGGCTCAGTACAGTTACTAAAAGTAGTTGTTTCACATGAATTAATCAGATGGTATTTTGAATTTTTATTTCTTCAATTTACAAATTGAATATTTATTATGGATTGTGCTGAAGTATCGAATAGGCGAATTAATGGTTTCTATCTGATTGTATCTAAGTATATTTTTTTTGTATAATTTATTTAATTCACCATTCCGAAACTTGTGGTTTTTCAAACTTGTCACATTTCAATACACATTCTATACACATTTTGGCTGTACAATTTATGTATTTTATGTGAATATGCAATGACTTTTTCAATTTATAACTATATTGTTTTGTATACGCTTGGTATTTTTGGCCTTGTAGTTTTTCTTTACAGAAGCGTAAAGTCCCCTTTATATACAACTATGTATCTGAATTAAATTTGTAGTGTATATTTATATTTTTGCAAATCAGACATATTTGAACATTTTTTTTTACTGTAGTGTCGTTTTTTTTTTATATACGATATTTCTTTTTACTACAGTTCAATCTAGTACATATTCATGTAATTTTTTTTAACTTGTACAACCAAACTTAGTATTTTAAGGATAGTTATACTATCAACATATTAAATGAAAAATTATTTATTTCAAATATATTTTATTTTTACATATATTTTGTTTTGTTCTTTTTTTGTACTTTTTTTTATTTTCAGTATTTCTGATTCGAATCACTAGTCGATAACTTAGACACTTACTGGATAGTAAAGATCTTACTACCTCAATATTATCTTTTTTAATGGGCCCAGCTTTTATTGAAAGACTTTCGGTTCAACGTGTTATTTTTTTTATATTTACGTGTATCGCGTTAGCACCGATCGTTTTCCAATTTTCATAATTCCACATACAATACTCTGCTTTGGATTTTTTTTTTCTAAAGTACCGTATATTTAGTTTTCATTAATTTTTTTTTACTAACTTTGCAATTTGAATTCCGACTTGAAATAGAATTTTTTGGCAGCAAAAAAAGGAACCGAGAAAAACTTAAATCTTTGTAAAGTAAACAATAAATTTTATAATGAAATAAATACTTCTGTAAGCCAGTTTTTTCTTTTAGAGGCGGTGCCTAAAAGTGAAGTTTTCTCTATAATATAAATATATGATTCGATCGACCAAAAATCGTAATGTCAATCTTGTTCATCAAGAAGTTGTTGATAAGAGTGTTTCATTTATACTGTGAACAATATTTAATACTTATGTTTCGATAGAACGAGTTAGACGCGAAGCTCGGAAATTGATGCTACGACGATTGATGCTTTTGAAATGCTATATAAACACAATATATTTACAAAAAAAACTAGGGCACTAATGACGATAATGGGCAATCAAGACAGTAAATTTCCTTAAACAAACGCACTTAAAATACTTCACCGATTTTCTCCGGCAAGAATGATACAATAACCCAAGGCTAGCTTAGAAAAATTTGAGTGAAATCGTAGATGGATAACATAAAACAGCAGAGGGGAATGAATTTGGAACAAGTAATATGTGCAGTAGTACCCCAGAAGGAAATCTAGAGAGATGTGGTCTCCAACATCGTCTAGAGGATATGTATTCAATCAATCAAAGCAACACCTCACGAACCATTTCAAATAAAATGGTTTTTAACACATTGAATTGTTTTTATCATGCATTGAAATTTTTATATGATTATTATTATTTGGATCAAGCATAGAAAGAGAGAGCTATTAACCCCTCCCCCCCCCCATCTAAATGTATCTATTGTTATTATTATGATTATTAATATTATTATAGTTTAAAAAAAAAACCAGGATATACATTTTTGACGCTACGCTATATGGGTAGATATGTACTGACTAAGTGGCTGACTGAACTGAAAACTGTTTATATGTTATGTAACAAAATATATGTAATAACATGGTTTTGTTAAACATTCAAAATCAGTCATGCAAAATGTATATTATATTATGATGAATAATAATACCATGGATGGAGTTTTGAGAGTTGTGTAGTGTCGTACTACTCTAAAACTCTAAACTCTGAATATGGTTTATATACGGTTATAATAATATATGGCAAACTATTTTATTTTATTCGAGTCAATTCACTAAACTACTTTGTTTGGTTTGCTTTTTGGCTATGTATACATCTGTCTGTGTACAGTTGTGTTCATACAAATTAGAACAAAACGAGCAAGGAAGTGTCACACAATGTAGTGAGTTTCAAAAATGTTACATCTTTTAATATAATCATCTAGGTTGGAATTTTCCAAACTGTAATTTGCGAAAAAAATGTTAATAATAATTTGACAATTCTAATTTGATGGATGTTTCATTAAAGACTTAAAGACCGCTGTTGGTGCAACGAAACGTTAAATGCATGCAATTACCAATAACACTACGCATTACTTCCAGTTTATGTTTTAACCTTATGCGGTTGACAGTATTGCTGATATACTATTCATATATCTGATTAAAACACAACTTTAAAATAAGTGTTCGATAATGCTGATCGAAACAAGTTTACGAGAATAATACTGAATTTAAAAGTTAGTTTGTATACTATTATTAAAGAAAATCAAATTCGTGTACTCGCATTGCATTAGGTCTATATAATTGATAAAATACACTACCCGTTAAAACTTAATTGATTAAAACATGATAATTCTCAAAGTATTATGTCAGAGAAGAAGATTTAGAACCTCTGATCTAGAGTGTGCTTACTACCGAGTCAAAAACGTACATAAGATTCATTGAGAATTTTGACGGTATCATGAAGTCCACCAAATAACCAAATTTATATAAGCTCTATTTTATCCCCGTCAATATATATTCAAAGCGTGGTTTGCTAGTCCTTATGTAAATCACGGCCATTTTTAACCAAAAAACACATTTTTAATACATGATACTTGCACGCAAGCAGACGTACCTTGGTGAACCACGGGACTGAAATTCATGGAATTCATTGCATGATGGCGTTGTATTTCTAAACCATGAATAGGCAGCGAACCTGACGGACTTATTATACCCCCTATTTGAAGGACACTGATCTAAAGCGACAACTTTTTCATGGACTTTGGAAGTTTTTATCTCAAAACGATACACGAGATATTTTGCACACTATTTATGTTTTTAAGTAAATTTTTGGAAAGCACCAAAAATTGAAGAAATATATGTTTTAGATTAAAGTTGTGTGGGAATTTTGTAAGATATGACAATACAACATTGACAAATCAAACAATATTAAATAAAACAACAGTTCGTGAGATTTCCGTTGAAATATAGAAAGTTGTATCTATACGGAAAAACTGGGGAAAATGGTGTAAAAAATATGTATCTACTATTATTTCGAAGATACTTTATTGTATATTCATTCAGGACAAAATATTTAGGCACAAACATCAAAAATTTGATATTTCCAAAAATTTTTCAAATCTCAGTTTAATACACTAAATAGTGTAAACTTTGGATCATGATATGAGATGCAGTAATAAATTTGAATTTAACTATACACCTATATTTCGATGTTATTATTATATACTTAAGGTTTATTAGGAAGGCGAATAAAACTCATTGTAAATGGTACATATCTTTTAAATTTTCACATACAATGAATGATGTTTCAAATAAAATTTTTCAAAAATTTGTGTCGTTAAGGACGCGAGGTAGGTACAGTCATGTTCACCAAAAAATAATATGTCCCAATAAGTTAGTCATGCCGCTCTTTCGATCTCTATAGATTTTTATCTGTAAAAATGTACTAATCACGTGCTAATGATTTAATTTTTTCCATTGTCTTTATTGTTTCAATTAAAATATAATAAATAAATTGGAAAAATATGGAGTGGAAGCGCTGGGAATAAATAAAATGTCTTCCCGGCGCTGCCACTTGCAAAAATCCCTACGAAACTAGGAAAGGATCAAATCAAACCGATGCAGACCGATTTTAATACAATTTTTTTGTGTGGAAGCTGGTTTACTCGGGATATTTCTTAGCTTTGTTTGATAATAGTAAGATAATGAAGCAATGGAGATTTGTCTTTCCAACCAATGTGCCTAAATGCTACAGAAATTTAACTGATTGTTTTTATGGTATTATCAACAATATTTCATTCCTTTTCATCATTTTTGTGGTAGTGACGTCCGATGGGTTTTCAACACGTGATCGTTATAGACCTTACCTTAATTGAATTTGGAATGTATCTTTGAAATTATTTTACTCTGGTGCTTACCTGAAACAAAACAAACAAAAAATTTAATTATTTATTTAGAATACGAAATCACAAATTTTTTTGCTTATTAAATCAAATTAAGTGATCGGAATACCAAACTTCTTTTATTTACTTTTTCGTCAGTTTAGCTATTGGGTTTTTTAATTTGTTTAATAATTTTATTTATTTATTCCTTCGTATGGATCGAATTTATTTATAGGATTCTTATTTACAGCAAATTTTGGTTTTTAAATGTTTCCTTAATTATTTAAACAAACTTAAAATCAAAACTGAATTAAAAATCACCACGTAGAAGCAACGGAGACAAGCAAATTTCTTCAGAGAAAGGAATAATAAAGATAATATAAAATTCAGTTACCGGGGTAACGCTTGGTAACTGTTAAACTTAAAATGCTAAAATTATCCAGTTCAAGGGGGAAATATGAATATCAACTATAAGGCGTTATGTCTGCGCAGTATGCCCACTTGGATACTGGCTGGTTATGGGTTCAAATCCCGACATCGGCAGTTTGTCAATTATTAAGAAAAAAAAAGGGGGGGGTAATAAAATAAACTATCGATGTATGGACAAGAACAAAGTAACCGGCTATGCTTGAGAATGTTTTCTGCAGTTTCCTTCACGAACTCCAGATGAATAACGGCATAGTTCCGGCATATATTACCAATTCCTAGTCTATACACAAAAATTTCTTCCACTCCACTCACATCCTCACATCCAGGCATCACAATGGACCTTATGGTCGAAGTGTAGCCCGTCCAGGGCACTCCCAACAATTTATGTATCTATGCACAAACAATTAACTAACTATTGAAAGAATAAAATTGAAAATAACAGGGTTGCAGAAAATATATTATAATTTGTAGTAAAACATCTATTAGGCTGAATTGTTTTCGTAAATTCGCTAAAAACAAATAATACGTTAAAGTGACCGCATAACACGAACTTATTTTTTTTTTTTGGCAAATTACATATCACATAGCTCCCGGAATAGAATCTAATTTAATGACATATTTATTCATTCAAATTTATTTTGCTTGTCCGATTTTACTGGGGAATAAAGATACTCAGTTACAAACATACGCATAAAACATAACACGTTCTTTGTAGTTGGTTTAAAAAAGATATCAAATTATATATAGTCTATACTACATTTTAAATATTTTAATTAGATTATTTTATATCTCACACCATTTCAATTAATTCATCGTATGCCTATTTTCATTAATGTAACGACGTTAATACAACATACAGTTTTAATAATTTTGATTTAATTAATAATAAAACATTTACTAATATATATATATATATATATATATATATATATATATATATATATATATATATATATATATATATTTATATTATTTTAAAGGGACAATTAAAATATAAATTTAATTTTGGTATTATAATTTAATAACCAGACACTTTATGACTTTCGTAGAGGGAGGGTGCTTCGTTTTAATGTTACATTCATAGTGAAATTTTATATATCATCGACACACCTTTTTACAAGAGTGCAAGAACGCTTAACATACTAATAATCTATTAAACTTTTTGGACATATACACTCTGATTCTAAACTGAAACTGCTGTTCTCTGCTCTGGTAATATGCCCTACAAACGATGAACATTGAACAGCAACATTGTACAGCAACCTAGGATGTTGTGTATAGGTGTTGCAGCAACAAAAAACATGCCCTTGAACGGTTGCTGTAAAAATCAAAATTATTTGATATTTTGTAGGAGGAGTTAAATGTATACAAGTTGGCCATATTATCTGAAATGTTATGCTTTCTTAATATTTTATTATGTTTTATTACCTATATGGGTTAAAATTTACATTATATACTTTTATTAGTATAGATTTTTTAGAATTTAGCTTTTTTATTCTTTATTACCTGTTATGAGTATAGTTTTTTTATATAATAGAGGTAAGTGTAAATGTACAAGAAAAATTTAATTTCTTTTGTATACTTCTTATTTTGTATACTTTGTAAACTTTAAATGTTAACTTTGACATTTTTGCATGTTTCAAACCTCACTTATTTTTATGGTGCCTTGTATGCCGTTGTATCTTTGAAAAAATAATACATACGAATAAAAACAGTGAAAAAGAGTAGTAATTCATGCATTACAAAGTATAAAGATTGTAGATCACATGTTACTATTTTTCGATTTAGAACAATTAAAGACAGAATGATCCCTTATCTAAGGCATTTTGATTAATTGTGATCTAAAATCACACACTTAAATGACTTTACATGAAGTCGTGTAACATATTATCGGCCACCACTCCAAGTGGCCGAGCGGCCTAGGGCGTGATGTCTGCGCAGTATGCCTACTTGGAACTGGGAGGTTATGGGTTCGAATCCCAACATCGGCAGTTTGTTAATTATTAAAAAAAAGGGGCGGTTAATTGACGAAACTGTCGGCGTATGGACAATAACGAAGTAACCGGCTATGCTTGAGATGGTTTTCTGTAGTTTCCTTCACGAACTCCTGATGAATATCGGCATAGTTCCTATCATAGTCGGCTGCAGCCGCATATCCTATCAATTCCTAGGCTATATACAAAAATTCCTTCTACTCCACTCACATTCTTAGGCATCACAATGGACCTTAGGGTCGAAGTGTAGCCCGTCCAGGGCAACCTCTACAATTAATTCAATAATATTATTATATTAGAAATATTTATAACTGAGATTTCAGTTTTCTCTGTTTTTACTTTTACTGCCTTTTACGTAAGCCCGGCAGAAAAGTTTTATTTTCTCTGGGTTTTTTTGGCTTATTTTATTATGATAAACATGTTGAATTAGAAATAAAAAAACGAAATGTAACAAATAACTGGTTTTTGGTTTATAAAATGTCCACAATAATCAATTTTCGCATGTCTGTCCATCGGCTTTTCCAATTTTTTATCTGCTTAACTGTCAACATGAAAGCTCAAAAACCTCAAATATATTACGAGCTGAAATTTTGTGTTTCCGGGCTAGAAATATAATTAAAAATTTTAATTGGAAAATATTGGGTGGGGGAAGGGGGGACGGGTATTATACCTATTTTTAAAACCGTAAAAGATATTTAAAAAATGTAAAAACAATACTAAGTTAACAATTTTATTTGAATTTTTATTTAAACTGATTACCAAAATATAACGCGCTGTCATGTAATGTTACGCTAAAGTATGTTATTGAACATAAAAACGTGTTCACAATAAAAAGTCCATAATTTTTTTAAATCAAACCAGTTCTACATGAAGTTGACTGTACATCAAAAGAAACAACTATGCAGCTTTATAAAATTTAAATCATCTTTTTTAGAAAATATGTATAAAGTTTTTTCATATTTAATAATATTTGTATTGTTCGAACAAATTAAAAAACTCACAGGTTTTTTTTTGTTGTTGTTGTACAAAACATCAGTTAATATTACTTACTCGAACTAACTTCGAATCATGACTATGAATACAATACATTTTTATGTATTATAATATTTAATTATACTCATAAATTTTATAAAACTATAGAAATAAAAAAGTGGTATATACTACATTTTAAATCATATAGCAAAAAAAAGAGTAATGAGAAAGTTTTTCATACAGACTGGAAGAATGGTAAAACTTGCCTTTTATCCAAAAGTATGACTTTATGTTGTCTATAATATTCTATTCGTATTCGTATTCGCTATTCTACCTCTATGTATATATACTGAAACATCTGAATCTGAAGAGAGGTTTTATGAAATTCACTGTTAACAAAATAAAACAATTTGGTTGTATGTCTGTGAAAAGAATCTCGCGACAGGAAAGGTTTCAAATTTCATTATTAAGTAACATCCTATTCAGAACTGACCTGAGGGCGGGAATTAAGAAACATGGCTGACTTTTGTGTGAAACGAAGTAGTAGTAATAATACTAGTAGTGGAGAGGGGCTGATGCCTGGCAAGTAGGAATGTCTAGGTGTTTTTCATAGACACCTAAAAACCCATCCCTTGCACCTCAAATCTACCCGTATTCTTTGCCAATACCTTAATCGGACTCTGTACGAAAGAACTAATTTGTTTGTCAAAATTTTTTAGTATGAAATGTAAATTTTTTTATATTTTAAAACTATTGATAGTTAATTTATTTCCAAAATTTTGTTAATGCAGATACTTCTATAGAAGTTATAAACTATATTTGAGATATGGCTCGGCTATAAAGTGCACACTAATGCTGGTTTCTTTTTAGGCAACCAAACGTGGTGACCAAAGTGATCAGTTATCAACGGGTGCCAACAGAAGCGTTCTTTTTCCAAAATTATATAGTACATATCAGCCTTTATCATGTGGTTTTTAGAAAAGTGTTTCGAATAAAAGTTGTTTGTATATTTATGATAAATAATTTTTATATCAAGCAATGTTTTATATCAAGACCTAGTGAATTAGAAACAAATCAATTGTAAAATTTTGAAAAATGGACGTGAATTTTGTGTCAACATTGTACACAGTTGTTTTAGAGATATTGGACTTCTTAATTGTCAGGAGAATCTTGAAAATTTCTTTAAATTTATTTCATTATAATTATTTCTAGAAATTTAAAAACTAGTGTGCAGACATAATCATGAGCTGACTGGCTTTTAAAACGAGACGTTTTCTACTCGAATCAGTATATCTGATATATATACATTCAGATAGTAATATGTGCATAGAGGTCGTGTGGAGTTCACACCATATTTTTATTATTAAAACAGATTTTATTTAAACATCATTGTTCAATTTTTCTAAATAGATAACTATATACTATTTTACTCAAAAAGAAGATTTCATATTCTTGCTAAAGTATGAATTTCCTTTGAAGTGGGAAAATGTAATTTTTTTTTTAATTTCAAAGGAAATAAGGTTCGTATCTATTATGAAATTGAACTCTAAAGCACAAAATTTTCTCGTAAAACATGAATGTTTAATGACGTACATTAATACGTCAATATATACACATGTATAATCTTTTCTCTCATCCCAAGATATATGAACAATATTATTAATACGTTTTAATAAATAATTCAAACCAATTTTTTTATACTATGTAATTATATATGAAAAAAAAACAACTATTAATAATAATAATATTAATGAATTATTAATCTAATTGGTGGCGCATAACATCATATTACCAACATGTGCATGATACGTGGTCATACGCATATAAATAGACCATATTCAACATTCCATTGAGCTATATACTTAATATCTCCATTGAAACTGGTACCTTCCCGGAATTTTTAAAACAATCAGTGATTAAACCAATCTTTAAAAGCAATGAACACCAAAATGGTTTTTTACCTAATAGAAGCTGCGATCTTGCTATCTTCAATGTAATCAGGGCAATTACTAATGCTCTAAATGAAGGTAAACTTGTGGCTGGAATCTATCTAGATCTGAGCAAAGTTTTCGATTGCATAAACCACTCCTTGTTACTGAACAAAATGGAACAGTATGGATTTAGGGGCTAAGCTCTCAAATGGTTTTATGCTTACGTAACAAGAAGATCACAAAAAGTAAAAATTGGATCATTTCAATTCGTTTTGCATCTCATAACGTGTAGAGTGCCACAAGGTATCGTGCTAGGACCGCTTTTATTTGTAATTTTTGTAAACGATCTACCCCAGCACTTACCAGCATCCATTACTCAATTTGCTGACGTTACGAGTATAACAATTATAACAAACTCGGGTTCTGATATCCAAATCATATTCAATAACGGCCTAACGAAGAATCCAAGCAATTTTTAAAAAAAATGCTCTATGCCTAAACATCAAGAAGACAAAAATCGTTAATTTCTCCAGAATTAATGTCAATCCTCAACTTGAAGTACATGGTAATCCTTTAGAGTCTATCAGAGATTTATAGGATTGTATGCTGATAACAAACTATCCTGGGACACGCACATAATACACAAAACGTACATCATGAAAAGTGTCAAAAAACCAAAAGCTCCATAAAAATATTTAATTTCCTACCTGCTAATTTAAAAGTACTGCCTTTGAATAGATTTAAACGAGAGCTAAGGACAATATTAGTTGAAAAATGTTATAACGATCTAAAAGCATTATACTCTGATAAATTATAAATATTATACGACTTATTCAAAATCTTGTATACCTGAATAAACTTTTTATTGTTATTATTATTATTATTCTTGTACACTTGGCCACAAAAGTTGAAGTCATTTTTTTAAATTTTATACTTGATTTGTGGCTAATTCATTCGGTATTCCAAAAAAAATTTCTATATTTAAGTTATTGCTATATTTCTAATGAACAACTAATATTCGAAGCATTTTTTCGAAAACCGAATCAATAAGGCAAAATCAATTATAAAATTTAAAAAAATTACTTCAACTTTTGTGGTCTATAGTACAATGGGCAAAAGTTGCGCTTAATGGTAACTAGTGCTTGCAAAAAACCTGGTAATTAGGTGTGAACTCAAAATCTCTAGAATGTCTCTAAACATTTTATTTACATACCTATTAAATGTCGACCTTAGTATGTATCTATAGATAGTCGATTAACTGTATCTGTTAGCGCGTACAAATTAATTCTAACAATTGTCTTCCAAGAAACATATTTACCGATTGTTTCTGATTTGAGATACTCAATGCACTTACTATGAGTCACAAAAATAACGTTATTTTTTACAAGCTTTTTTTTTTTTAATTTTTAAATTATTTGTGCTTACACATAATAGTTGAAAATGATACGTAACCATTTTGTTCCGTTTTTTCATTTCTCTTGCGACGCTGCCGTAGATCTTGTATTCGTTCGACAGTGAAATTTTTAGCTCGATGGGTTCCATTAGACGCGAGCTTTTCTTTGATATGAGTTTTTTATAATTCCGACCATATTTACGAGTCATATGAGATGAAATCTTCAATGATAGTAATTTTTAAATGATAGTAATTTCGTAACCATTCATGCGCCTTCACTGGTACGGTAACGTTACAGGCAAAACAAATACAATGCGACAAATACCTAAAGAAATGATCTATCTGTGGTGGGCTCAATTGTAAATTGTAAACGCATAATTAGTTTCGAATAGACGTTTTCACGTCAAAATTTTACATCACAGTCTTAATTCAAACGTTAGACATTGTGCTTACAAACAAAATCCAGTTCAATCAAATAGCCATCGAATCATTATCGTAAGTGACAAAAATATAATATAGATAAAAGCAATCTTCTAGGAATTTGTTTCGATTGAAATATCTACAATCAAGATCTTTATTAAGTATATTATTATTTGCAAGTAATTGAAGCACTTATACACACAGAAGTACATCGATAACATGGTAATTATGGGAGTTGTAATAATAAAAAAGGTATTAAATGCTTATCAGATTACACTAATAAGAGTTTGAAAAAAAAACACGATTCAGATTTCAGATTAAAAATAATGTAATACCATTAGCTTTGAATAATAAAGTGTGGTACTATATATATGTATATATATATATATATATATATATATATATATATATATATATATATATATATATATATATATATATATATATATATATATATATATATATATATATATATATATATATATATATATGTTGTATTACAAAATATTAGTAGTGTAAAACCATTTTTTTTGCTGTTCAGCAGTACCCTGGTAATATAATATCTTCCAACGTTATGTTGTTAATCCCCAAAAGGCATAAATAAATTTTAACTTCCCTGATATATTTTATAGTAAAGTGTAGTGATGTTTTACCACTACCATAATGTTCAAAAAAAAATTAACCAGAGAAGAAACAAACGAACGACTGCTGACTGGCTGGATGGCGGACTGTATTATACAATGTGTTTAAAATTTAAATTCAATTATTTAGAACTACATCCCATGAGGTATTCTCTCACTGTCTACCATTTTTAAAAAAATGGCTCTCCACTACTATTCACGTTCAAATTTAATCAATGATATGAATTTTAAATGTCTTGTAAGTACAATTCTTTTTAGGGAAGTTTGTGTGTGTATGTGTTTTTTTTTTGGGACCATGTAGATATAAAATCAAACATCTTTGCAAATTTGAAAATGTTTTATCGTAGATTCACAAAATTATTTGTTAAGAGTGTAAAAAAACTACCAATCTAAGTGTCCGTGCTGTCAAAGGTGCTCTGCTAGGAGTTGAAGGTTGCTAGTTGGATTCCCAACGATGCCTGTACTGTCGACGTATGGATAAGAACGAAAGTAACCGACTATGCTAGAGAAGATTTTCTGTAGTTTTCTTTCACGAATTCCAGATGAATATCGGCATATTTCCTATTAAAAAGTTGACTAGAGTCGCACAACCTACCAAATTACTAGTATGCATACAAATTCTTTGCACTAAGGGGTTGGTAGCAAAGGCCTACTTGCCAGGCCTCTTCGGTTATCGTAGATTCATAAAATTGTTTCTTAATTTATGGATACGCCTACGAAGGAATCCCTTAATAAAATAATATGTTAATTGGTTGAGACTGCTGTCCAGGATTGCGGTGGTTTACGGTTCAGGTCCTAGTAAAAGATACAAAACTATTAGAGTTTAAAAGAAAATACGGACCTACCCCACTCACAGCTCATTGGCTGTCACTGAAAGTTCATGGTGTATATATTTACCATAATTTTTAATATTACTTTTGATTACTGATAGTACCACGAAAAACTAAGGGCACTTTAAAATATATATGTACTTGAAGCACTGAACCCTGATCGTATAGTGGTGTTTTTCTCACAAATATTTAATGTTGTTTCATTTGATATTATCCACTGGATAAAATTTTCTTATTATTTTAAAAGGATATTTATTACGCCGCAAAAGTCAGATGAACAAAATAAATAGTATATATATATACTCCACAATGGACAATTTCTGTCCATTGTTCAATAAAGAAGTTTTCTTAAAACATAGGTGATAAAATTTGATGGTGGTTTTCTCATTACGAGAAATTTCGTTTCCAATTGAACAAAATTTGCATTTTGTTGTGCTAGTTGTTTTTAATACAATAATTTTAAAGCTTCTTTTAGTTTAGTTTATAAATATCTACTTGTGTTTGAAGACGTGCTTTTGTGTTTTCTAATTTAGTCATATCTTAGATATACTTTCTTGTATTTAAAATCAATGAGGGCCGATTATATGTATCAAACTTGTCTGTATATCTTGGAAATTACGAGTTTCTTCTGGATGTTTCTTCCTTCTCGCCACATAATCTGCACACAATGGACCCGTTCTGGAGTCCCCTTGTGTGTAGATGCTTCAGTAAGTAAAAACAAACTATTTTGACATTATTTTTTAGGCAAAATAAAGTTTGGTTTGATTCCCAAAAATCTGTCTATTTAATATATTGTAGAATAGGTTTTAGATCCTTCTCTTTCAACGCTAAAAATATAATCAGTGCCAAGTATTTGAACACGTTTTTATTGTTTTTATTTGTTTGCAAAAGATTGAGCTTTTTTGCCAAAATTTCATATTATGATGACATGCAAAAATATAGTAAAATTATTGAGCTTATCTATATTTGAGCGCCTCAAAAACCCAAGAAATTTTTCAGCAGCACGGGCAAGTATGGACAAGTAAGGTACCTACCTATTAAATAAAAAATAAAAAATAATATATTGTTTCACGAAGTGTAAAAAACACTTTATGAGTAACGCACTTAAAACCAAATTTAATTCAATATGTTATTGGAAGAACGTGTATTTGAAGAAAATGTATTTCGGTTACAGGTCTTTTAGGAGCATATTATGGTTCAATTTAAATACAAAGCGTTTCACACTTTTTCAATTAGAAGCTTTTTGTTTCCTCTTTAATAACAGCTTTCGTAATTTCCTCTTTAGTAACAGTTTGCTTATTATTAAACCGTAGATTATCATTTTTAACGATGTATCCATGTTTCCCCGATAATTTGCAACCTACACGGCGACAAATGTATAGTAATCATCGCAATTACAAAAAGAACAGTTTAATAACTAAACTCAGTCCACGACAGAAAGAAAACACAGTAATATTTCCAAAGCTTCTTTCGTGGGCTCACTATGTGATATAGTAATCGTAACTACAGTTTTCTCTCCATACCAATTCAGAACTGACTTGAGGGTGGGGAGTAAACGAACGGCTGTTTATTGTGTGCAAGGAAAGAATAATCTATTTTTGGTATGAAACATTTATTGCGGCGGGTTTGTGATTGTTACCTGATTTTACATATAAATAATCGGTTTTAAAAAGATGCTCATAGATGCGATACATATACAGGTTCAAAAACTCATTCATAGGTGGCAATGCATATTTTCTACACAAAATAGTTAATAATAATAATAATAGTTTAAGTAACTGATTAAAAGAATTGAGTCGTCTCAATTTTTTAATTTTCTAATTTAAGAAAATTATTTAATTTTCAATTTTCTGGTATTAAATTAATTTTTTAGATAAAGTATAATTTTTTTCTTTAAAAAAAACCTGAACATTTTGTTTATGATTATGCCATATTTATTTCCTTTAATAAGCCATCCTTTCACAAATATATTCAATACAAAATATTTGCGATGTTTTAAATCTGTCAGGAGTCGCCGCGACTGCTTTAAATGTCAAATAAGAATTTTTTTCTAAATTTTGACAGTTTGAAACGTCAATTTTAGTATATTCTAAAAATTTTTTCTTGTAAATATTTCTATATAAACTATATTATAGATCCATATTAGAGAAAAGTCAACATTAACTTGAAAATGGTTTGGAATTTTGAACTTTTGATAGTTTTTCTTGAGCCATCAAGAAAATTTACCTAGGATCTTCACTTATCATTATTTCGCTATTTCCTATATTTTTCTCCAAACAATTCGACATTTTCTGTTTTATATGTAAAAAATGAAATACTGGCATATTTTAGTTTCTTTTTTGCCACCAGACGTCGTGACTAAGATGGCCAGTTATCAATAGTGTGGACCGAACATTTTTCTCCGTGCATCCGTTCACGGTGAAAAGTGTTCAGTAAATAAAATTGTAATGAACAGGGTTGATATCCCAATAAATTGAAATACTGAAGTTTATAATCTGAAATGTACTTTTTAAAGTATATTAAATTTTTAAAATATTCAAACTCTTGATTAGCCAGGTGAAAAACTCTATTATTATTATTATTATGTCTTCATTTTAAACAAACAAACAAGAAATTGTTATATGAAAATGATATCTCGATAGAAAGAAAACATAACCTGAACACCAATATAGACGTAATAGAAAACTTTAGTCGTTTAATTGTGTAATTAAATTGAAAACACTATTAAAAATGGAAATACTTTAACAGAAATTGTTAATTAAAGTTACATACATTGTGTTGTTGCTGTATGAATGCAGACATAATGTCCTGAAGTTACGTTTGTTTTTAAGTACGTATAATCACCATACACTATTCGTTTTTTTGAATGGAATTTTTTTCCCGTGTTCGTTTAAAAAAAAGACAAAAACAAAAACTCTATTTGTTTGGATTTAAAAAAAAATTGTTTAAAAATAATATACCTTGTTACGTTCAATATTTGTGGTGTACTATGAACCATAAAAGTTTATGTCAGTTTTTAAAATTTTATAATTGATATGTGCCTTATTGATTCGGTTTACGAAAAACGGCTCAGAAAAACCAAAGTTGTTCATAAGAAAACTTTTAATAGTTAAAACTTTTATTCGAAAATTTTTTTTCGATAAGCGAATGAATATGGCACAAATAAATTAAATACTGATATGAAAAAATTAACTCGCCAACCAGAAATCGAACCTCGGGCCTCTGGATATGTAGTCCAGCGTGCTTACCGCTACAACAAAGACGATTCTGACGTAACAGCCAACTTTTTCTTATCATTCTTATTTTTATTTTGACAGTATTACTTCTGTCGAAGTTATTATTCATATATATTTATTTGTGTATACTTAAGCGTCAAGAAATCACCAACTTCTAGAAACCCGACTTGTAGAATACGCATTTAGCGAAAATTTAATGCCATCAACTAAAATAAGAATTTGTTTTTTATAAGGAGAAACATTTTTTGTAAATATTTCTTACGGTTTCAGTGATAAATATTTTCCTGTACAAACGGGAGTATGCAGGGCTACATTTTAACTCCATATCACAGAAGCCAAATTTCAGATCCTGATCTCTTTTCGGTAAGTATACAAATCTCATATTAATCCCTATGATCCAACTATTAAAGGCACTCTACTCGGAACTGGGAGGTTGCAGGTTCGACTCCCAACACTGGCATTTTGTCAATTTAATTAAAAATAAATTATTGGAGTGGTAAATTGACTAAACTGCGGCGTATGGGCAAAGAATGAATGTAACCAACACAAACTCCAGATGGATATCGACATAGTTCATAGGAAAGTCGACTAAAGTCGCACAGCCTACCAATTCCTAGTCTACGTACAAATTCCTTGACCTTAAGTCGGCCTGCTTGCCAGACTTCGAGCTCCCAACTGCTGCTACTATATATAGGTCGCATCATGCTATATATTATGTTGCATTATAAATTTAGTTAAAATAATTAATATGTTACTTAGAATAATGAAATTATCTCGTTTCTCAATAATAATAATAACAATAATAATAATAATAACATCAACTTTACTTTAAGTATAAATAAAGTTAATCTAAACTGTATCTACAACAAATAATTATAACATAACACACACTACATACAATACATCACCTAGATAGTAAGACATACATTATTTAGAAAATCACAACATAATACATTAAGAAATAATTCACAAAAGTTTGTGTAAAATACAAATAAGTAATGTTAGTAAAACAAAATAACAATAATAATAAGAAATAAAACTTATTACTTAACATAACATATCCTCTTCTTCTTCTTCTTCTTCTACTACTGTACTAGAATCTAGAGAATTAATAGGGAATATGCATGAAAATTTTTTTTCACATTTATTTTCAGAATATGAAAATACTGTTAATACTGTAATAATATTTAAAAACGAAATTAAAATCCGACAAATATCAAGGAAACTATAAGCTTTTAAAGATTATTATCTGCCTCTTTCTTGCAAAAATACTAAAAACGGAGTTTTACGTGTATTTTAAATGGTGAAAGTGTAATATGACATCACATAACATATCAAGAGGGTTATCACCCTCTTTGTCTTATCGGGAATTTCAATCATTCATTACTCGCTTATTTTTAAAGTTATTTAAAAAGTAATTTTACCTTGATATTTGTCAAGTAAATATGATTCAATTCAAGTGAAAAAAAATGTTCATGCATATTCCCTATTCAAAAGGTTGTTGGGAGCCGCAATTTTTTTGTCAAGTAAATATGATTCAATTCAAGTGAAAAAAAATGTTCATGCATATTCCCTATTCAAAAGGTTGTTGGGAACCGCAATTTTTTTGTAACATTGACGCATATTGACGTCCTACATATGACCCTAACGTTTACGCGCCGATTCCTGACGGAATAGTATCGAAATTGAATTTGTTTATAAAAAAAGGGTTTAAAAGTTTTATCTTAATATTCTTTTTAAAACTCAAAATTTTTAAAATAGCAAAGAATGTTATTAAATTTTATATAAAAAAATAAAACAAATTAAATAACCAACATAAACATCAAAATCGATTTATTAGAACTGGGGAAAAGAATTCTTAAAGTTTAAAAAAAGTTTTTTTTGGGTAAAGTATGCCATTTATATGTTAAAAATATAGTACCAAATTATAGTCGTTAAAAAAAATGGGATACCCGTCAATTAGTAAAATAGCCCATTTTTATAAATAAAAGGGTGCAAATAATGCTAGATGAATAAATTTTTTTTTAAACGAAAGATCTTAAAATATATAATGAAAATAAATTTTTTTTTTTGCTACTGTTTTTTTTTTTCCATTTTTTTAAATTTGTTTATAACGTGCTATAAACAAATTTAAAAAAAATTAAAATAAAAACAGTTTAAAAAAAACTTTATTTTTTTTATTGATCTTTAATTTAATAAAAAAATATTCCGATACGTTAACTTTTAAGAGAGTTAGCATATGTTTTACCTTTTGCTAATTTACTTAGGAACAAATTCATAATTGTAGGTTTTATAAGGCTTAATCGAAAGCTTAAACACTTACCTATCAAACTCTCAACTCAAAAAACCGACATTGGCAGTTTATCAATTATTAAGAAACAAAAAAGGCCGGTTAATTGACTAAACTGTCGGCGTATGGACAAGAACGAAGTAACCAGCTATGCTTGAGAAGGTTTTCTGCAGTTTCCTTCACGAACTCCAAATGAATATCGGCATAGTTCTTTCTACCAATTCCTAGTCTATACAAAAAAATTCCTTCCACTCCTATCACATCCTTAGGCATCACAATAGACATTATGGTCGAAGTGTAGCCCGTCCAGGGCAGCCTCTACCATCTATCTATCTATCTACTATTATAATTAAAGAATAGTTATTATTTTATTCTGATTATTCTGATATCAAATTCTGATTTAATAAAATTAAACCATTTTCAAAATTAATACCCAAATGGCAAGGTTAGCTGCCATAACACTCTATTGCTCGCTATTGACACAAACAAGACCAGATGTTCGAAATAGGATTATCGCCAATCGACGCAGCTGATGGATTCATCACACACTTAATCCTTTTATTGGCGCAACGGCCTGTTAAAAATGTTCAACGAAGCGCTTAACAGTGAAATACCTCCTAAAGAGTGGTCAATGGGCAAACTAATCAGTATATATAAAAAAGGTGATATCAACGATCCTAACAATTACCCTCAATTGTCTTGCCCTCAATTGTCTTGTACAGACACACTTAATAAAAACTAAAGGTAAGCTGTTTGTTGCTTTTATCGATCTGCGGAAAGCCTTTGATACGATAAACCATACATTGCTTTGGGGGAAACTGCATCGACTAGGCATAAGTAGAAAAGTTATCTCCATTTTGAACAATCTCTACTCAAATTCGAAAACTCTATTTAAAGTAAATGAAGGTCAATCTCTGAATATTGACGTAACGCAAGGAGTTATGCAGGGAGACTCGCTGAGTCCTCTACTTTTTATTCTTTTCCTCGCAGATCTAGACAATTTCTATAAAGAAAATTTTGTTAAAGGCGTGGAACTACATGAAGGAAGTCGTATCTCTCATTTGCTGTATGCTGATGACACTACCTGTATAGCTGACTCTGCTAAGAATCTGCAAGAAAATTTAGACACCTTTGAAAAATATTGTCAAATTAACAACTTGCAAATTAATACAGAGAAAACAAAAATAATGGTATTCCGTAAAGGTGGAAGACTTCAGCGCGGTACGCAGTTCTTCATACAGAGCAAAAAAATTGATATCGTCCCATTTTTCAACTATCTGGGTGTCATATTTTCGAGTTCAGGTCTATTCCTAGAAGCAGCGAACAACTCCATTAAAAAAGCAAATATGGCAAATTATAGCATCAGAGAGATATTTGTCAAAGCCAAATGCAACTCGTATGCTAGTAGGATAAAGCTTTTTGATGCTATAGTTAGAACTACATTATTGTATGGGGTAGAATCATGGGGTATGAGATATCTGAATGAACTAGATAAAGTCCATGTTCTTCAAGAATACATACAGCTTACCTCGCAACACACCGCATTACATTATTCGCAGGGAACATGGGAGACCACATTTGGGGGCTTGCGCATTCAAATCGATCTTGAACTGGTGGTACAAACTTCTAGCTGCTTCAAATGACCGATTCATAAAAAAGTGTTACTTACACCTACTATCACTAAGTAATGACAGGAGCAATATTCTAAAATTTAATTGGGTCTCTCAACTAAAAACTATCCTCCTGAATCTTGGTTACGAAGAATTGTGGGAGAGCCAGAGCGCGCTTAGTGTAAAGAACAATATCGAGAATTTACTTGAGTCCTACATGGGTGGTATCAGGGCAGAGGATGAAAGTAGAATCTTAAATTCTACGTATAGTTCCACCTACAAATATTTGTCACAGAGCTCAAATCAGTACCCCCTTTTAAATTTTAAAATAGAAAAAACCAGACTGATTGTGCAACTACGCCTGATGGGGGATCTAAGGGTAAGATTTTTAGTTTGTGGCGATCTTTATATTTGGAATAGCGATGCTGATTGTAAATTATGCAACCTCCAGAAAAATGAAACGCTAGAACACTTCCTTTTTATTTGCCCCATTCTAGAAAACATTAGGCGAGCATACTTAGGGAGCTGCATCAAGGAGGAATCTTTAAACCCTATATCAGAATTGCTGTCTGACTTGAATTCAGAGAAGATAAATAAAATTTTTGCTTTTTGCACTAATGCCCTCAAATTGAGAGCATTTATAGCAGAAGAATGATGTATGGAACAAATCTATTTGCTATCCAGATGCATTTCTACAGTGTACCTTGAATATCTAACCTTTATTTCCTTTTTTTTTTTTGTGATTTCCGAATTAAACTTACTCCTTCAAATGGGTAGTATTTGTTAGTCAGAATTTATTGTTTAATTTTTGTTAATTTTTAAGTTATTATTATTATTTTATTTATTGTCGAAAATTTGTTTCTGTTTTACATCATTTGATAGAATCTCTGTATAATTTTGTATTACCAACCCCTGTAATAATCGAAAGATTTAAATACAGTATTATTATTATTATTATTATTATTAATCCTTTTATTTGTCAGTTAATTCAAATAATCCTTTAGTTAATACCTCAGTCTGATCATATAAAAGACGAAACCATTTTTTTTAAATCATTGTGAAACACGCACTAAAATAGGAAGGAATAACATATCTTTGGACCATGAGGTCGAAGTGCAATACTTTTTAGACCCCAACACAAAATCAATCAATCAATCAATAGACATATCTTTGACTCCATATCCCGGAGATAGTTACGATTAACTAATTCATACTGACACTGATTACCTAGTAGTCAAAATACGTATTTATAAAATACAAATAAGTGTTCTAGGAATTGGGACAAAAATGGAAATTTAATTTCAAAATAGCTAGTGTTCTCTTTGATTATCGTATATTTGATTATCGTTCTCTTATAACAACATAAAATTATACATTCAGAAATAATTCACAAAAGTTTGTGTAAAATACAAATAAGTAATGCTCGTGTAAAATAAAACAATAATAATTATAATAATAAAAAATAAAACTTATTGCTTAACATCTACTTCTTCATTCTCTTTTAATTCTGTCTTCTCAAAGTATTATAATAAGTAAAAACAACTAACTAAAAATCTATTATTGTAATTTAGTTCATAAATATATTTTAGAATATCTAATATATACAAGAATATTTATTTTAATAATTATACCCGATATATAATATGTACGAGGATATATTAAGTTTAGTTTCGACTTTGTTACGGCTGAAAATATTGATCACAGAAAAAATTTGGTAAAGGTGTTCATAAAACGAACTAATTAGTCCATTTCCGCAAAGTTGTCCCTTCGTCCGTTCGACCGTGAGTAAACACGATAACTCAAAAATGAGAAGTGATAATGAGCTGAATTTCCGTTGTGTGTTCTAGACCTAAAAAGTAAGGTCAATTTCGGACCATTCAATTGGGTCATGTTTGGGTAAAATGGGCAAGAATGCGTATCTTTAAAAGAGATGGATTACAAATTTAAAGACAAAAATATTCTCATTTTAAAATAAACAACTTTTGTTTGAAACTATTTTTCATAAATTCAGTATATACCGGATATTTAAGCAGTTAACTAAGTTAGTTGTTATTGTCACTTGGTAGATTAGTCGAATACAATTAGAATTTTATCCAAGAACCCAATAATACTGCAGATGTCTTTTTACCTCTTGATATAAGTTGAATATTGAGGTTTTGTATTCGATACTGAAAATCGATATTGCGATTTCACAGAATAAACATTCTATAAATAAATCAACAAATTTGCACAAACACTTAACGTTTTTGAGTATTTTGAGGATTTTTTTGAAATTTGTACCATAATTACACTTCTTAAAACCTAGATTTTACGTACTCCAATTTTATTAGAAAGAGTAGTTTACTGATGATCGAAGTAAAAATTCGTTAAGCTACATGTACTAAATTTTAAACATAAATTTTATAGCATTGTGGGTACAAAATGCTTATGATAAAAAACGACAAACTGAGTGTTGCACTTTACTATACTCAAAATTAATGCTCAAAATTAATGAAATACTCAAAATTAATGCTTACAAAAATAGAAACTTCTTTATCAAGCATTTTTTCGAAAACATAATAAAATAAGTTCCATTAAAGCACAATAAAGTAAATAAAAATACCACTATGTGTGTATATATTCTACTTGAATGTTGTCGAGGCGATCCCAATCAAAACGATCACGTCAGAGTAAATTATTAATAATTTGATCGCTTCATAGTTCTCGCGATTTGGTTTATCTACGGAGATCACTATTGACCAAGGTAAACAATTTCAGTCGCATATGTGGAAAGATTTTTTGTCTTCTCTGGGAATCAAGCATATTTCGACAACTGCTTATCACCCTAACAGCAACGGTCTTCTCGAGCGGGTTAACCGGTCTCTCAAAATTTCCTTTACTTTTGCCAAAAAAGTAATAACTTACAAATTTTATCTTGGGTAAATGTTTCTTCTGCACAGATATTATATGGGATTCCTCTTCGATTACCATACGATTTCTTTTCGGAAACGATAGATATACATCATTCTGTTAAACAATCCACTCAAGAATTGAAGAACAGAATGGTCAACGCTAAAGTTTTTTTACTAAACGGTTCGCGATCAAAAAATGTGTGTTAACCAAAATATTCTTCGAAAAAGGTTTTTATACGGGAGGATCATGTCAAACTTCGACTATCTTGTTATTATAGAGAACCTTGCTCTGTTATTCAGAGGTTTTCAAAATTTTTTGTTGTTGACGTCAACAACAAACCTACCTCTGTTTCTATTGATTGGCTAAAACCTGCATACGATTCAATGTTAAATTTTCTTTAGTTTCTGTATTTTGTCCATATCTTTTAGACTATTTTATTTTCGTAGACACCTTATACATAAATATAAGATTGGTCACCAATTAAAAAAGTTTTTTTCCTCTGAACAAGGATGTTTTGTAATCAACCTTTTCTGACGTGTTTCTTTGTTAAAAAGTGGGGGAGGTATGTAGTGAACTCGCTACGAAATCTCAATATACTTTTATATTTAGATACCTTTGCGGAATCACTACGTATGCTCTTTGTTATTTAGGTAACTATATGTTGTTACCTCAATAACTATCAACAAACATATTCTGACATTTTTTATTAGGAAAAATAACCATTGGCTTGAATTCTAAATTGTGTTTACTTATTATTCTAGAATTAGATTCAAGGCAATTTGACTTACCATACTTCTTCAACTCCTTCCAAATTCAATGATATTTGTTAAAGTCATTTGAAAAGTTCGTCGATATAAGTCGTGTGTGTATTTGACACCAGATTTTTTTTTTAGACTTGTAATTCACGTTTGATTATTGTTGAAATGCGTTGTTTTCAGTAAAATATATTTCAGGACCTATATTATTAGACGAGTGGTGTTCACACTCGGAGCTTTCAAATACCAACACAGAAACATACAAATTGAGAGTGATATGTACATTCAATTTTAATTAAAAGAATACAATAATGCAATAAATCCTTTTTGAATGTTATTATGTACCATGGTCTTTCATTTCCCTTTATTTGTAAACAAACAAATATATATAGAGAGATATACATATGAAATATTTTTATGATTTTACATTTGTCAATATTTTTCATGAATAAATAAAATATCAGAATCAAGTACAAGGTGGACCAAAATTAATGTCATAATGTGAATGGGCCATATTTTTGTAATTGACATCTAATGCGACTGTGCTTTGACTTTTATATTGCAGATAGATAGAGAATTAGTTGACAACAAGCAATGGAGCGATACACTCCTGAAGAACGCTGAATTATTGTTACTGCTTATTTGACCAATTTTTGGTCTGTTGTTTTAACGCAGTTTGAATTTCGGTACTGCTATCCTGGTCGTTGTGCACCTTATACGCGAACAATCAAGCGGATAGTTGAACGCCTCATGCAAACTGGGTCCACTAGAGATGGCGCAAGAAGTGACTGACTGTACTGCTTGTACGGCCGGGAATATCGCTGCTGTAGCCGAAAGCACTACACACAGATGTTGAAATCGTTTTTTTTGCCGCAAGTTGCTGAATCGGGTCTCGAGCATTGTTGGTTCCAACAGGACGGAGCAACAGCTCACACAGCTCGAGCAACAATGGAGATTTTGAAACACCAATTTCCAGGCCGCGCGATCTCCCGTTTTGGCGATTTGAATTGGCCGGGCAGATGCCCAGATTTGACAGCGCCAGATTTCTTTCTTTGGGGCTTTTTGAATTCTCGTGTTGGCTTACAAACCACAAACCTTGCAAGTCTTGAAAGTCAACATTCAAGAAGAAATCATTAATTTGGATTTTTTTTTATATGTTTTGCGAGCAACAATTCAAAACGCCATAAAACGAGCTCAAATTTGCATTAATTCAGGAGGTGGTCATTTGACCGATGAAAATTTGCCTTTTTTTTTAAATTAATTTTTTCCCCCGTAAATTAAAAGGTTTTCTTTTACAATTTTACCCCAATATCAACAAAAACATACACAAATTTATAAAAATATAGTTAAAATGCAAAATACTTCCAAAGAAAATAATCCAAAGAAAATTTTTCAAAGTGTGCCGCTTTTTTTGCTGTGCATTGTATATATGTCTGCCCCATCCACCATATCCACATAATATCCGCTGTAACAAATACCATGCATAGAGTGAATATAATATTAAAAAAATTATCTTTTCATTTTCCATATTTCCGTTAGCATGAATGCAGTGCGCACAGTAGTAGTAACATTTTTAACAGAAAAAAGCTCAACAAAGATATCAGAATATGGAATATAATAAGTCAGTTATTAAGGAGTACACTTGATGATGATGATGATTGTAAAGGCTGCCCTGGACGGGCTACACTTCGACCATAAGGTCCATTGTGATGCCTTAGGATGTGAGTATGTGAGTGGAGTGGAAGGAATTAGGAGTACACTTAGTCGGGATTTAAAAAAATATATAGTTTGACTACAATTCTACAAAAAACATATAGTTTGTGAAATTTTCAAGTTAATAGTGGATCAACTAAAAAAATTAAAACTACAAGCTGGCGATAACAGTATATATTTCCAAAGTTTATTCTGTATTATGGGATTTAATTCCGTTTCTATTTACGGTTACGTCTTGCACATGATCCGTAGACGTTTGGTCTATGATCGCCGGCCGCTGCATGACCGATGGGTCAGTTACGTAATCGTTTTGCGCCGTTTTTGTCATTTCCTTTTCGATACTGCCGTAGCTCTTGCATTCGTTTGGCACTAGAATTTGACGAGATTTTTTCTTTAAAATTAATTTTTCAAATTATGAAATCAGTTTTTCAAATTAATAGAGACAGTCAACATATTTTTGGAATTTGAAATTATGGGTTGCACTTGAGAATGTTCGCCAAATAAAGCTTCAAGAGTTTTTACGTTTTAAGCTGATCAAATTTTTGATTTTATAAATTCTTTTGATATGAATTCAGTCGAAAACTTTCTGGGCGTTACCAAGAGGGAATCACCAAAGAAATGATAACTAATAACCGAAAATTGTTCAAAAAACTCATAAATATTTGTCATCACAATCCGCAAATATCAGTACAAAGTAGAACAATCTTGATATCAACTTTGTTAAAATTTCCTTTGACTATATGTAAACGGAAAATTTTATCCAAATAAATACAAGCGGCGAGTATTCGCCTGGTTTTAGCAAAATCCTAGTTAATATTCAATAAAATTTCAAAATATACATTCAAAAATAAAATTTCGTTTTGATTTTTAAAGCTTTTTATGTCACTATCGATGTTTTTTCTGATACCATTTCCCAATATATCTTTGATTTATCGATGAGAAGTATGAAGTTAACAATAAAATTCCCATTCACAAAGTTTCAAAGAATCTCATAACACTTTCATACTTAAAACTAAAAATATTAGAATAATTTGTATACATATTTGAGTATACGAGTATGTGCATATTAAATATATATTAGAGTATTTTACAAAGTGGTTCACATTTATTTTGACAGAAAATGTTATCGATTATGTACTGGCAAATGTTTGTTTCTTAGGTTTTCGTAACATTTATAATAAGAGGTATTTCTAGTTGTGCATGTAAAGTTAAAATATGATATGCCATTGACGGTTTTATTTTAATTTAACCCCTTTCACATCTATGCCGAGCTCGATCGCCCAGGTACTGATCGTATCATACTAGACGTGGTTTCTACCCCTTACTTCTAAAATTTTCTTATTTTGAAAACAGTAAGAGCTGGGACAAAACTTTAAATTAGTAACAAGTAACATATCCTGCGACAATATAAGAGTAATTTTAATAAGAGTAAAATTAACAGGAACAAATGTGAATGAAGGAAATTTTAACAAGAGCAATTTCAATATAATTTAAAATTTATTATATTTTAAATCTAGTATATTTATTTTTATTTTTGTCTGTTGATCTCGACTTTATATCTATCTCTAATTGTCAAAGAGTAAAGTACGACTAGCTAATTTATACTGATGATGACTACATTGTAGTCGAAATACGTATTTATAATACAAAAAACTGATCTAGGTAAAGGGGACGAATTTGAAATTTTATTTCAAAAACCTAGAGTTCTCACTAATTATCATTCGATAATATAATGTATAAAATTTGTTGTTCATAAAAATCCTAACATTTTGATATCCGGTTTGTATAGTATGTACAAGGATATTATAAGTTTAATTCCGACTATGTAACGGTTGAAAACTTTAATCGCAGAAACAAATTTTTAGGTTTACATGACCTAATTAGTTCATTTCCGAATGTTCGCACGTCTGTTCGTCTGTCCTTGGACACAATTGGTACGTATGTTTTAGAGCTAAAAAGTAAAATTTGAGTTTGGACAAAATTGGACGGGGCTTTCCCTGCCAAGGGTGGAACTATCCTTCGTTGAAACAATAAGAGGAAATTTCAGGACAGAAAATGTTCATTTTCTTAAATAAAGAACCTTCGTTTGAAACTTTTTTTCATAAACTCGAAACGTATATTTCGGGTACTTAAGCAGTTAACTCAGTTAGATGTCACGGTAAAATAACCAAAGCTAATGATAAAATAGACTGTTCGAGTAGTCGATAGGTTCTCTGATGGGAAGCTGGTTTGATACCGACGGTGGCAGTTTGTCAATTAAATTAATTTAATAAAAAAATTTATGGGAAAGTAAATTGACTAATCTGTTGGCGTTTTGACAACAACGAAAGTAACTGGCTATGCTTGTGAGGGTTTTTTGATGTTTCCTTTCAAAAACTCCAGATGATTATCGGCATAGTTCCTATCAAAGTCGGCTGCAGTCGCACAACTGAGAAATTCCTTGCATACATACAAGTTCCTTATTTTTAAGGGACCGGTCCTTGACAGGCTTTGACCTTCCCCTACTACTACTACTACTACTCCCGATAAAAGAGGAATTTTTTTTTAAAGCGGGATACTTTTTTTTAGACACTTGATGGTTTATATATATATATAAATGGAAATGAACATCGAAAAATATTCTTTTTTATTTGTGTATATGTGTGAGACATGTGTCAGGAAAATATGGCATATTTTTCACGTGTATGTATTTCCTAACCATAAATTCATACGTAAATAGTATATATATATATATATATATATATATATATATATATATATATATGTATATATATATATATATATATATATATGTATATATAAAATAAATTGTTATTGTAGAATATGAATTTTAAGTTGGTTTTACTTTTTTACATTTTTTATTTATTTAGTGTTTGTTGGTTGGTAGCTTACACATAAATTATACGATCTTTGAAAAATAATAATATTTTAAGTGATATTTTCAAACAGAATATTATTTGAATATTAAAATGTGATGAAAAGGCCGAGCTGCTTTGCAAATTGTATCAAATTAATATTTAAAAAATGGTTTTTTTAATGATGCAATTTTTATATTTGTTAATTTGCATTCCTGTGTAAATTTGGTTATGTATTACTATTTTCTTTTTTACGGTTATACTAATATGTGAGTTTTTCATGAGTTTTCATAAAAATTAAATAAATAGGGTTGTTATAAATACTTCCCACCGGTATGTTTTTAGTTATTAAACATTACTTTTTTTTCCTTGTCCTATCGCTAAACACTCACGTTCATGGGCCAAATCTTTCAATAGACAAAATCGGATACATACTTATCTTTGAAACCGTTACATAAAAATATGTAAAAGCAAAAAATGATCCTTTTTTTTGAATTATCTTTTGTTGGAAACAATTTAACATAAAATGAATGATTTTGCCACATGTTTAGCTCAAACATGTATATAGTACCTTTATACATTACTTTGTACTTTTATACTTTTGTGTGTATTGTACTCGATTCAAAATCCTAGTTTCCTTCAATATTTAAATATTCCATGCGTACAGTACATATTTGCCAGAGTTACTTGGTAACTACTAACAAACTTGAATTAATTATTAGATCTTCAGGCAAAATATACGTTTGGTTCAAATTTCAAATTACTGTCTTGTTATTGAATAATTGTAGAGTAAGTTTTAGGATATCATGGGCTTTTATATTTTTCAATAATGCTGCCATAAATCGAGAAAAGGTTTGGGCTGAATTGCGTGGACCAAAATGCATTCTCAAAACTTCACACAGCCAGCAAAATGGGTAATAATGTTAGTCTTGGCAACATCATCGTCGACTACAGGAACTTGATAATAAGCCCCTTTCAAGTCAAGCTTTGAAAAAACCTTTAATGGCATGTAACTTCCGATTAAAATCGTATAATTGTGAAATTGAATATCTGTCAGGTGCAGAATACAGTTGACGATAATCAACACAGGCACGAAAAGATGCGTCAAGTTTGTTTTTCATGAGCAAAAAACATGACCATTTCGAATTCGAAGCTCTGCATAAACCCAAATTCGCGAGTTCCTAAAAATGTTTTTAGCAACTTTCCAGGAGTCAGTCTGTGATAATTAGAAAATATCGGACTAAAGTTTGAAACAATGCGATGTCATGGTTATTTAATAACTCTTATTTGGTTAAATGAGGAAAATAATTCCAGATTTTCGTAAATTCATTTTGAAGTTAGATCACTTCAATGGATTATAATTAATATGCCTAAGCTTCTCTATATCTTTGGCGGATAGCGAATGTATTTGAGAGTTGTATCAATGTTCTTATCCAACAATTGCATCCTATTCAGTATTCAAAATTAATAATATTGTTATGTTGCGATTTTTGGAAATCGCTAAGAGTAAATTCTATGTATAAAACTATGATTAGAACCCACAACGTTGATAATACATTTTTGTACGTTATTTAAGTTACAAAATTGGAAAAAAAAATTTCGATTTGTTTTAACAATCGGTGAAATTTTATGAATTTCAAGTTATGAATTTATGCAATGCCATAACTTGAAAATGAGTAAAAATTTAATATCAACATATTCAACATTATGTGAGCGATTTCAGGAAACAAAAATAAAATGAAAATATTTTGATTATTCAAGTTTTATCTTTTTAATTCAACCATCTTTTTTTTATTCAAATTTCCTGATTTCATATGAGAAGAGTTTATTTGAGGTTTTTTTCATATCTGCAAAATGATTTATGTACTTACTCACTTTGCTAAAACTAATGTGTGTCAAATTTTACTAACACATACATTTTTCCAAAAATATATAAATAAATAAAATGATAATGGTGTCATTTACTATACAATACTACTTTCAATATAATACATAGTATAAAAGCCTAAGAGTTTGTGTATTATTTTATACTTACGAGTTATCAACCCAACTTCAAAAACGAGGATGGTTCTCAATTCGTCTGTATTTTGTTTTTAATGTGTGTCACCTCAGAACTCCGTCATTTATGAACCGATTTTGAATTTTTGTTTTTGTTTTAAAGGGTTCGGTTTCCCATTGGTCCCATTGTCACCAAATCGCATTCTGATGAGGGGATCCCTGGGAAATCGAGGAAAATCCTCATTTTATATGTGATAACCGATTTCTCTGAAATTTTTTTTTTGTTATGAAAGGGTATACTCATTCATAATGGGAAAATAAGAAATTTTTTTTAAAATCGACTTCAAAAAAATGTTTTAAAAAAAAAAAACAGACCCCAAAAAAACAAATTTTTACAAAAAAAAAACAAAATGCTTGTGAAAAAAACTGAAAATCTGTTATAAAAAAATGCACTAAAAATTAAAAAAAAAAAAAAAAACGGATAAAAAAAAAGTTATAAAAAATGCACTAAAAATTAGTTGGTCGTTTAGTAGGTCCTATCCATATTTAGACAAATAAAATCAGTTATAGAACTTCAAAGTCACTAAAAAGCGAGAAATAAAACCTATTTTGACAAAATGGAAACCCGACTTCAAAAATCAAATATTCTATAAAAAAAATGCACTAAAAAGTAAAAAAATAATTGCATATTCTTGTGCCAATTTTAGTTCACCTAAGCAAAAATTTTTAAATATATATGTAATTATTGTTATTTTTGGAGGCGGTGTCCAAAAGTTATGTGAATTTCTCTATGCTAACACCGCCTCCAAAAATAACAATAATTGTTCATGTATATTTAAAAATTTTTGCTTAGGTGAGCTAAAATTGGCACAAGAATATGCAATTATTTTTTTACTTTTTAGTGAATTTTTTTTATAGAATATTTGATTTTTGAATTCGGGTTTCCAATTTGTCAAAATAGGTTATATTATAGGGATTATTTCACACCAACCCAACAGCGGTTTATGCGACACCGGGTTTATGAGACAAGGGTTTTGAGACGTTTCGAAGCGTTGCAAAACTAGAAATCCTCCACATTTTTAAACAAGAATATTTTCACGTGCTATGTAATAGAGTTTACTATGTTTTTAGACTTTGCAGTGAAAATTTCAACCACATATTAATCTTTTTTTATTTAATGTTTATATTTTTGGTTTAACATTTATCATTTAGCTATAGTAAAATATTATAAATGTCCTCCAAAATATGTTTTTTATTTTATTTTTTCTGAATATTTTGGTAATTTATGGAAACTAATATGAAAATTATTTATGATTATTATAATGTAAAAATGCAAAATTCATGTTTTATTTGATTGTTTACTTTCACCCATCGGTCGGTTTATTCCAACGCTAGGTAGAGTCTCTCTAAGCTAGAATATCAAATAGTCTAGTAAAAAAAGTTTCTTCATCAGCAAATATATGATAACATTCTCATTATCTTTATCATATATTATCATTATCATAGATTTTGGTCATAGTTTTCATTATCATCATCATTATTAAATATTCTCATTATCATAGATTTTTGTCATAGTTTTTATTATCATTTTCATATGCTACAATTATCATAGATGTTCGTCAAGCAACAATCCGATTCAATAACAAAAAAAAGAATATATTATCGTTATCATAGATTTTCGTCTTAGTTTTCATTTTCATTTTCATTATCATTATTAAATATTATCATTATCATAGATTTTCGTCATAGTTTTTATTATCATTATTATATACTACAATTATCATAGATTTTAGTGAAGCAAAAATCCGATTCAATAAAAGAAAAGTAGTTTTTTTTGTTATAAATTTTCTGTTACATTTTTCAAAAAAAAAGGTTCAAAACTTATGCTTTACCGAACAGGTAATTTTTCTTATTCCTGTAGGTAATATTTACTAGCTATATTTTACACGCTTAGAAAAAAAAGTTCAGAAAACAATGCCGGGACTCAAGCACGATATGAAAAACATAAACGTTAATGTCTTATTTATTGTGAGCAATGTGATTGTTCAAGCAATTCGATTGGTTGAACAACACGAAAGGGTGGATATCTCGTACAATAACAATTGCCGATGATTTCCGACTATCACATAGCCAATCGTTACAAAAAACGTGACATTCAATAATCTGAAAATTCATTTCACTCTCCATATAAAATCGTGTATAGTGTCGCAATAAATGCTTTCACATCGAAAATTACAAATTGGCGGTTGCTCTTGGACTATAAGAAGTGTCTTGAAGGTTTATAAATCGCTCTTATCTATATAAAAGTTCTTTTATATATAATATAATATATATAAATATCGTTTTGTTATTTTATGTAATATAAAAATATATATAAATTCATATGGGATCAATAACCTTGAAATTGAATTACGAAAGTTTTCAACTTTTTATATTATAAGATATTATAAAATCGATTGTCGTTGAAATAATGTGAGAAATATAGTTTAAAAGTTCTTTTATTAAACTAGTTATTTTGAGCACATTTATTTTTTAAAATTATCCTTATATAAGCCTGTCTCTGTATATGTTACGGTAAAAGTGAATAATGCGATAACTATTGAAAAATGTCAAAAGGAATTGTGTATGTAAAAAAATAAATTAGATTTTATTTTAAAAAAAATATTGGGTGTTTAGTTTTAAAAAAAAGACTAAACACTTTATAGAAAATAATTGAACTATCAATTATTTTCATAAATATGAAATTAAGTCAATTTAGTAATTTTAATTAAAAGAGTTATTATGATGTATTTTTAAAAAAAAATAATGAAAACTAAATATACGGTACTTTAGAAAAAAAATCCAAAGCAGAGTATTGTATGTGGAATTATGAAAATTAGAAAACGATCGGTGCTAACGCCATACACGTAAATATAAAAAAAAAACACGTTGAACTGAAAGTCTTTCAATAAAAGCTGGGCCCATTAAAAAGATAATATTGAGGTAGTAAGATCTTTACTATCCAGTAAGTGTCTAAGTTATCGACAAGTGATTCGAATCTGAAAAAAAAATAAAAAGGTACAAAAAAGGGAACAAAACAAAATATATGTTAAAATAAAATATATTTGAAATAAATAATTTTTAATCTAATACGCTGATAGTACAACTATCCTTACAACATTAACTTTGGTTGTACAAGTTATGAAAACAAAGATTACGTGAATATGTGCTAAATTGAACTGTAGTAAAAGAAAACTACAGTAAAAAAAAAATATGTTCAAATATGTCTGATTTGCAAAAATATAAATATGGATTACAAATTTAATTCAGATACATAGTTGTATATAAAGAGACATTACGCTTCTGTAAAGAAAAAATACACGGCCAAAAAAAACCAAGCGTATACAAACAATATAGTTATAAATTGAAAAGTCAATGCATATTCACATAAAATACAAATTGTACAGCAAAAGTGTGTATAGAATGTGTATTGAATTGTTACAAGTTTGAGAGACCACAAGTTTCGGAATAGTGAATTAAATAAATTATACAAAAAAAAAATATACTTAGATACAATCAGATAGAAACCATTAATTCGCCCATTCGATACTTCAGCACAATCCATAAAAAATATTCAATTTGTAAATTGAAGAAATAAAAATTTTAAATACCATCTGATTAATTCATGTGAATCAACTAATTTTAGTAACTGTCTTCTTTTTGGTAACTGCACAGAGAGAAGTAATTTTTGTAAGTCTACTGAGAGAAGTATTTTTTGTAACTTCCAGAGAGAAATACTCTTTGTAACTACTTTCTTTTTGTAACTCACTCCATGAGATGAGTTTTGTAACTGATTTTAAATATGTGCTGAAATATCGAAGTAAGCTTGTATATACGCAAGTCATTTCTGATCTAAGCAAATGCCTGTTGAAACTATGCAAATTCTCAACTAGCATAAACCAATAATTATATAAATTATTTTTTTTGAATAATCAAAATATGAAAAAATATCAATACTAAATTTTATACAGTGGCGTAGTAAAAAAATTATTCTCCAGAATTAACCAAAAACTATTAAACATGTTTTTAATACGATATTGTGCATAATTAATAATTACCGGTTCTTTCAATAAATTATTACAAACTATTCATTTTGACCTTGGTTAGTATTAATTGATATTTATTAATATAAACGAATTATTCAATTTTATCGTAACATATACATTTTTTAACAGAAAGTGTATATGGAATCGGTTTTTTATATATTGTTTTGCAATTGTGACAGACTGTAGTAAGCGTTAAAATTGATTATGATTTTTGTAGAATCTACTTGCAGGGTACTTTAAATAATTACATGATTATAGTACGACATAGAAATATTAATAATTATAATAATAATAAATTTAACAAAAATATATAATTATTACAACGAACAAAAAGTGTAATAAATAATAATTATTATATGCTAACTAAAAATTTTACAATAATTAAACTATGCATACAATAATTAAAATTGTATGTAAATATGTAATTGTTATATGGTAAAGTTGGTATTTTTAGTCGTTTTGAATTTCATAACGTCATGAGACTATCCGCGACACTTAAATAAATCGTTTGTTGTAGCTAACAAAAAATGTTGAAATGCTTTTTTATTTAAAAAAATGCATGAAACATAGGAAAACACAACAAAGATCGGATATAGTCTCATCGGCATTGTGTGGTAGACTTCATGATACTACTCAAATGCTACTAATGACCGACACTTCAGGGGTGGCTGTTTCAAAGAATATCCAAAGCCTTTATTGTTATCCAATGTTTTGTCTAATCTACAATAAATAATCGCACTTAGTTAGCAATCAAAACTTCTCCACAAAAACACCATGTTATTAAAATGAAATATTTTATTATGTAAACGTAGTGTCCCATCGTTTCCAAGGTGTACTCTTTAGAGAGAAAAGTACCTCGAATTGGTTTGCAGGTATATCTGCACAACAAAGTCAGAGTATTGGGCAGCTGTTCATGAAATCTTTTCCAAATTAGTTTTTATCTATCGTGTTTCAACTGATAAATTCAACATCAAAATAATGAATTCTGTAGATGAGTCACAAATATTATCATAACCTCCTGTTCACTTCGAGCGAAGAGGTTGAACTTAGCTAGAAATCTTGGTCTTCGGACAGCAAAAGGAAAATTCTAAGACTGAAATGTTATTTATAAATTGATAAATTTTAAGGAAAAAGTTACCAATATATTGCACTAACCAGAAAACCAGAGGTCTTGGATTCGATCTCCAGCCGATATTTTATTTTTCATATAAAACTTTGATGTCAAAATCGTAATTTTTGTTGCTTTTATTTACAATAATATATTTTATAGTCATCGTATATTACTTAGCTAATAAGTTGTGATAGACAATCAAAATCATCAAAACCGGAAAAAAGATCAAATTCAAGAATATTCTTCAAAAAACTGGTGATATCTATGTTAAGAACATATCATTGCTAGGTTTCCCCTTAAGTAGCTATTAAATATTTTACTTAATTTTTCTTTGTTTTTAAAACACGTAATATAATAAACTGAGAAAAACCTTGCAATGGTTTGGCTCTCACATAGATATCACTTCTTTTTACGAAGACATGCGCGTGAACTTCAGTCTTTTCATATGTATGTTTTTGATAGGATTACATGTACCGTTCTTTCTTAAATTAAAGGTTTTAAATCTAAAAATATGGATCCTAAGTACATACTTATTAAAATACATAAGTTACGGTTAAAGAATATTTTATAATTTTGAGTTAATAAAAGGTTTTACCATAGACTGGAATTAATACTTCGACTTTATATCCCCTATCCATCCAGATATTTTGCCATATTGTTTGTGCTCATTTTTTTGACAAAATATGTAATAAATTATACGTAAATAACCAGTATAATTACAATATATTTATGTGCAAAATATAATATGTACATTTACTAACTATAATTATAAATATCATATATAATATTAAAACTATATTATACACAATATATACATATAGAGAATAATATCATATTAAACACCTGAATGGAAATCCTACAGACATATTTTAAAATATTATATTTCATGAAAATAAAACAGACATAGAGGAGGACTGGGGTTACAAGTGACTAAATGCTTTAAAGGAGTATTTGTGCATACAAATTTGTCCATTCATAGTTTCACAACCAATAACTTCAGAAAAAACAGGTGAAAATAACAATTAACTGAGTTAATTGCTTAAATACCCGGTATACACTGAACTTATGTAAAAAATGTTAACGAAAAAAGTTGTTTATTTTTAAAAAAGGAACATTTTTTGTCTTTATATTTTTGTTCCATCTCTTACGGTTTCAAAGATAGACAGTTTTGCCAATTTTGCTCACGAACTTTACCCCACTTTTTTGTTGTTGAACACACAACAAAATTTCAGCTCGTTATCTCTTTTCGTTCTGGAGCTATCGTGTCCACGGACAACCGGACGGACGAACTTGCGGAAATGGAATAAGAAGGCAATTTTATGAACACCTAGAACAACAATTTTTTTCTGCGATCTATATTGTCAAGCGTTACAAAGTCGAGACTAAACTTAATATACCCTTGTATATTTACATATACCGGGTACGTAATAATATTTAATGTACTTAATATTTGGGATCTACATAGTTTTCGAGATATTTAGGAAAAGCTTTATTATATTAGCGGTTTTCTATATATAGTTTGGGAAAGATTTTAGTGGTTGGTTTGGGATAGAAAACTCTACCATTATTTCCATTTTTGTAAATTTTTAAACCCGATGTATACAATGGTATAATAAGTTAAGTCCCAACTTTGTAACGATTAAAAATATTGATTGCAGAAAAAAATTTTGGTATTCGTGTTCATAAAATGACCTAATTAGTTCATTTCCCCAAGTTCGTCTGTTTGTCCGTGGATACTATAACTCAAAAACGAAAAGAGTAAACGTGCTGAAATTATGTGTGTTTTCTAGCGCTAAAATGTAAGGTCAAGTTCGTGAATGAGCAAAATCGGACAGTGCTTTCCCCCGTCAGGGGAGGTAAATATCTATCTTTGAAACAGTGAGGGAGAAAAAATTTTAACAACAAAAATTATTCCTTTTTATAAAATAAACAACTTTTTGTTGAAACTTTTCTTCATAAACTCAGTATATATCGGGTATTTAAATAATTAGTACTTATTTTCACTTGTTTTTCTATTAATCAGGATTCTTAATAGTAGCAAAAAAGTTCATAGATTAATTTCTGAAATTTTGTCTTGGCAAGTATTTTTTACGCATATTCCCTCTATATCCTCTTAGATTGTAGCGGCTGCCTTGGACGGGCTACACTTCGACCATAAGGTCTATTGTGACGCCTTAGGATGTGAGGATGTAAGTGGAGTGGAAGGAATTTTTTTTTGTAGGCTAGGAATTGATAGGATGTGCGGCTGCAGCCGAATTTGATAGGAACTATGCCGATATTCATCTGGAGTTCGTGAAGGAAACTACAGAAAACCTTCACAAGCTTATAGTCGGTAACTTTGTTCTTGTCCATACGCTGACGCTTTAGTCAATTAACCGACCCTTTTCTTTCTTAATAATGGATAAACTGCCGACGTCAGTACTTGAACCCATAACCTCCCAGTTCCAAGTAGACATAACGCTTCAAATATACGCCTTAGACCGCTCGGGCACTTCACGTAATTCTACAAATGTAAATTTTTGTAGTTCAAAAATATCAAACGGTTTACTAAACAAAACACTTATTAGAAATTTCTAGGAATTTAATACTTCATAATTGAAAGGTAACTGTATGCTTGTATTTACTTATGCAAAGCAAGTAGCCAAATAATCGGCTTCTGCAGTGAAAAGTGTTACTTTTATCCCCGATCTTTCCTATATATTAAATATCTTGAAATATTATATTATTATTTAAATATGTATGTCTGAAGTATCATAATACATATGATTGTCTTGACTATCCGAAGGCCGCTATCCAATGCACATATCTAAAAAAATATGCTACCTAGAACTTCTGAATTCTTTACCTCACAAGAGTGCATGCAGTCATGTAATTTTTTTACGTAATAAACTTTTTATTCACAGAAACAAAATCTGTTTTGTAAAAAAACAAGTAAAAATATTTCCTAAATAGTGAACTGTTAATTTTACTTCTACACACGTATAGATGTAGAAAAATATGACTTTCAGAGTCAGTATAAATGCTTTGTTCATATTGCAGATGGTTGAACTGAAAATGCGACAATTTTATTCACTTTGAAAAAAAGTTTTCTTAAAAGGTACATTTTTTCGCATTCAACTTGTCTTCTAAAAGTAGTAGCGGAGAGGAGGTCGAAGTCCAACAAGTAGACCTGTCTAGGTCTTTTTACTGCAGAAACCCTTCATAAGCATAGCCGGTTACTTTCGTTCCTGTCCATACGCCGAGAGTTTAGTCAATTAACCACCCCATTAATTAATTTTTTTTTTAAATTAATTTATTTGACAAACTGCTAGTGTTGGGAATCGGATCAGGATTCTACCAGTTCCGAGTAGAGCGCCTTTAACAACTGGACCACCCGAACTGGTTAATTTATCTTCTACCTATTACGATTTTAACGGTTTAGTTCCCCCTAACCCCCTAGCGCAAGATCGTACGATCGATTTTGCCCATTCACGAATTTGGAATATTTTACACAGTTTGACGGTCTTTGTTTCTACAGACGGGCAGACAGAGAGCCTCGAAAATGGGCAAATTAGGTTATTTTATGAATACCCATACCAAAATATTTTACTCTGACTAATATTTTCAACCGTTCCAATGTTGTGACTATACAGGTTGTCCCAGAACAACCTGGAACCCTTCGGTGAAGTTGTTCCTTAGGTCAAGACGAACTCATTTTACCATATAACATAGGTCCGGAAATGATTTGTTTATCCGCTAGCCGCCATTTTATATCTACCGCTTTATAATTTATATCTACACAACGCGTTGTCCGATTGAATTGAAAATTTGGACGATTGTTGCTTTAGCATAGACCAATAATAGAAAAAAATTTAATTTTTCAAAAATGTATTTTTACAAAATGGCGGCTTTTAGAAAAATTCAAAAAATTCATAAATCTGCTTGTTTTTGACTTACGTAAGTTTGAATTTTTCTGTTTGCTTTTAGAAAAATTCAAAAAATTCATAAATCTACTTGTTTTTGACTTACGTAAGTTTGAATTTTTCTAAAAGCCGCCATTTTGTAAAAATACATTTTTGAAAATTCAAATTTTTTTCTATTATTGGTCTATGCTAAAGCAACAATCGTCCAAATTTTCAATTCAATCGGAAAACGCGTTGTGTAGATATAAATTATAAAGCAAAAAACACAAAATGGCGGCTAGCGGATAAACAAATCATTTCCGGACCTATGTTATATGGTAAAATGAGTTCGTCTTGACCTAAGGAACAACTTCACCGAAGGGTTCCAGGTTGTTCTGGGACACCCTGTATATACATATGTATATACATTTATATATATATATATATATATATATATATATATATATATATATATATATAATATATATAATATCTACACAGTTTTATTGAAGTATTAAAGTATTAACTTGTCAGGGGTTGCAAACCGAAACACTTCGCTAAAATACCCCAATTCAACTCAACCCTATCGTCCAGGATCTTCTTAAAATTCAAATTTATTTTTTCATTTTTAAGTTAAGAATATTGTAAACAAAATTTTTTACAAAATTAAATTGTACGGGGGTTGGGTTGGGTTAAGTATTTCAAGGATAAAAAGGACTTTTTCCTCCTTGAAATCACTTCCTGTGATCTTTTTCAGACATTCTCACCCATTTTCAACCATTTTTACTGGGGATGGGGGTAAAACGAATAAGATCCGAAAATTTAACTAGATATACAGTTGATTACTCAACGGGTTTTCCATTTCAAAGGTTTGTATATTACATATTTCATATACGTATAAATACAGTTTTTATAATGTATATTAGACTAAAATAGACATTGAATAAAACAGAAAAAAAAACTATTTTGTCTTATGTTAAGTAACGTTATAATAACTGTAATGTAACTGATAGTTTATAATATGATACAGAGCTTTTATACAAGTATATAAAACTAGCTTTATCATTTTTAAGTATTGTATTATACAGTTTTAAAACTAAAAGGTTGTTATGAAAATTTTTTTATTTTTTTATCTCAAATGATAGAATATTTATTTTCGAAAATACAATGTTTATTTTTTTATGTGAATACTTACTAATCCATTGACTAGTCAAACTATAAAATGACGTGTGAGAAATGCGTAAACTAAAATGCAAAAATGGTCTTTTAACTTATATGTAAGTGAATAAGAATCAATTGTTATTGAAAGTTCAAGCCTATTATTAAGATAATCAAAGAGATCTTTTGATTTTTTAAATAAAATTCGTCATTTTACCCAATTTCGTGATAAATTATTTGTATTGTATCAAAACATATTTTGGCTAGAAAGTTGTCATTATCACTAAGAATTATCTAATTGTTATTTATCTCTTGGATAAGTTATTCGAAGGACACGCACCAAATTAGCAACGAATACCGTAACTTTCCGGGTGGTAGTACCATTATCTTATTCATAATAGATTAGACTAGATGATGTCTACTATGTAGTCCAAATACGTAATTATTATAAATAAATAATATATTTAAGAATTTTGATATTTATTGTTGAGCTAATTATTCAATGTTTTCAACATTTTTCTAACAGACGTATTCCTACTAAAAAAAGGATCCTACAATTCTCACGGAATAACTCGAAATTATAGACAAAATCACTGCCAAATAATTTTAAATGATGTATATGAGTTGCTATAATTTTTGGCAAATTTGCGGTACTAATATCTTGTCAATTATGTAATACAATTTTAATTTTAGAAAACTAAAAATGCCATATGTTAATTGATAAAATCGATTGAGCTTATATATATATATATATATACATAAATATATATATATATATATATATATATATATATATATATATATATATATATATATATATATATATATATATATATATATATATATTTTTAAGTGTTATTTGTTAAAAAAATTTTTAATTGGTTAAATTAGCAATTAAATTAATTTTTTTTTTTAAATAAATCTTTAAAAGTTATTTGTACTTCTTATATAAAAATTGGTTCATTCCCCCAGCTTCTTCCATAATTGAATTTAATGAATAAATTTGTTTGAATTAATTGAAAAGAGATTTAATTTTTATACTGTTTGTAAATTGGTATCCACTACTTTTGTTGTTGATTCAATTTACAAAATATTTCCCCAGTAAATAGCTGACTGGAAATCAGAAGAAACATTATATTATTTTTTTCTATAAAGTAATAACAATTAAGACAATAATATTTATTAATTAGTCAAATTGATTATTAACATTCTTATTAGATAGCATAATTGTTTTATTAGGTAGGTAATTCTCAAAGGATAGATTAACAGGTAAAAATTACAGCCTTGCACATCAAGAATTAGTATCAACATCTATTAAACAATGCCGAATGAAGAAAAAAGTGTTTTCAAAACAATAATTAGAAGAAATTTATGAAATTTTAACAAAAACAAAAATACTTTCAATTTTATCGGCATATGTACTCAATATTTTACCAAAAACTTCGCAATTTTTCAGCTATAGAATTAATCAGTCCGATATCATATTTCATATTAAAACTTAAGGATACATTTCGTATAAAATTATACATTTTCTATAGTAGTAATATATTTGCTAAATATTTAAATAAATATATAGGCTAACTATATCATAAACTTCATACATTCTAAACCATTTTCTTAAATGACGAAAGTTTACCGTAAATTCTACTTATATTTATGGCTGTATTTACAAAAATATACGGATAAGATGGTCGCCTGAGCCTCATGATGAACCTCATGAACTAATTTGCACTAAACTCTAAATTTCGACATAATTTCAATTTCTTAAAAAAATTCTCTATGCAAGAAATTGTTTATATCTTAAATTTACATTTAGTAATTTATAGAATGGATAAAATTTCAAAATATAAAACTATATAGAAATAGAAATAAATGATGTATTTTAATATTAACAATTTCTCATTCCCCCACAAAAAATCGGTCTTGAACTAACTAACTATACTCTCTCTTCCAACTTCCAACATAAATAAATACATATATATATATATATATATATATATATATATATATATATATATATATATATATACACATATGTAGTACTCTAGTTGTGGAAAATGCAAAAGTAGAAAACTTGTTAAGGGTTCATTTGAATATTAAAACTCTTGCTACAAAAGTCGTTATAGAACACTAGAAATTACAGACCGATTATTATATATATATATATATATATATATATATATATATATATATATATATATATATATATATATATATATATATATATATATATATATAGTTATATAATATATAGTACATCTATCTATACATACATACGAATGTTTATTGCACTACATATAAGAACCAAACTACTCAAAAAATATACTGAGTGGTTCATAAAAAAATATATACGCGTTTATTTAATAGAAAACGAGAAATTTTTTTAAAACTTGTACTATGAACCACAAAAGTTTATGTCAATTTAAAAAAATTTTATTATTGATTTGTACCTTATTGATTCGGTTTTTAAATAATTCTTTGGCTAAAGTTGTTTATTATAAATAAACGAGGTAAAAATCAACAATAAAATTTAAAATAATGACATCAACATTTGTTGCCCAGTGAACAGTATCCCAAAATAAATAAAAAAAAGAACCCAAATGTAGTTAATATTCATTACATTATGTAACAAATAACTTCAAATTCATAGACATATCGAATAGTGATTCATATTAGGTACTATAAGCCAAGAAAAGTAACGCTCATTTTTATAAATTCTATTCTTGCTTAGTCATTCGGTTTTTTGGAACATATTTCGAGTAAAATTGTTTAGTTTATTTATAATTAACAACTTTTCTATAAAAAATTTTTCCAAACCCGAATGAATAGGGCACAAATTAATCGATAGACTGTGAGAGCATTAACTTTTGAGATAACTTGATTTAAATAGGGAGTTATTTAATCAAGACTTACACAATTTTGCGGGTTTAATAAGTTAAGTTTATACCAAACAATGTATTCATTCCAGCTATGCTTGAGAAGGTTTTCTACAGTTTCTTTTCATAAATTCCGAATGAATATCGGCATAGTTCCTATCAAAGTTGGCTGTAGTCACACAATCTACCAATTCCTAGTCTACATACAAATTCCTTGTCTTTTAGGGTCCGAAAAAATGGTCTACTTGCCAGGCTATGACCTCTCCTCCGCTACTATCACTACATGTCTCTCTTTTAGGAAAGTTATAGTTAAGTCCTAATACTCCTACCCTATTGAATTCTAATACACAAGGACCGTGCTATTGAAAGAGTAACTTTTCACAGGCCAACCTGTATAATATATAGACTACTTATAAAATATTTACTCATACTGCATGGGCTACCTACTTTCTTCTTTTCACATTGGTTTTACATTTTGTTTGTTCTCAAATGTTTACTGGTTTCAACATGAAGTATAGAGTTAGTATAAAATTATATACGAGTTGCTTTCGAGTAACTTTCAGTAGTCAAGTGCAATTCTAGTACAGGAGTACAGGAAAGTGAAGCTTCCCCACCAAGATGTATATTACATTTTGAACAGGATAGATATTTAAAAAAAACTTTGGTTTTTATAAAAGTAGGTACTAACAGGCTTAGTTCAAAACAGTTTTTTCGAAAAAAGAGTTCCAGTAATAGAATGCAAAAGTACAACTTGTTTAGGTTTCAAAATTTAACTTTGCAAATAACCTTATTTTCACTCTAATATTTATTGAAACAAGAATTGCTATAATCCAAACGATTATAACTAACATGCAACTAAGATCGAACGTATTATTTTTACCTTCATTAGGCAAAGGTATGGGCACATGGATTAAACTCCTGTGAAACGGCCAATAAACCAGCAAGTGCTGCACAAAAAAGTGAAAGACTTCTAATTATTCCAGGCATTAGTCAAAATAGGTCCATAATGGTGACAGAATGGGCCTATAAAAATGGCGTCCCTAGCTAGCTTTAGTTTCTTTTTAAACAAATCGCTTACTATAATTTTTACAGGTTATAGATTTTCGGACAACTGACAACTTTGACGAGCTCTTAGAAACAGACGAACTGAAGAATCGATTGTTTCGAAAGTTTTTTGTAAGAAATTATGTGCTTTACAATTTATAATCAATACACTTTTTTCCAAAATTTTTTAAATATTACTAATTTTTTATGAGCCACTTGGAAACATTTTTCAATTTTGGGATATCTGTTTATGTTTTAAGCGATTTATCTAAACATAAATACTCTCGATGGATGCTATTTTCTATATGTTACACCTAAAACTAACATTATTCTGGTCCTATTTTTATGTATGCCTTTCTGTTAAAGACATTACAATGCTAGTTCTTTGATTGACGGCAAAGAGCTATCCTTCGATGCACTGAATCTGAACAGGATACAACTTCAAAAGGTTACCGAATTCATCATCGAACATTATCACCTACGAAAGCACCTACACACAATAAGACTCCACAATGGATCCATTATCAGGAGACTGTGGAGCAAGAAGAAACATCCTGCTATCATCGTTAATTGAGAATAGATCGACTACAGCCGATACAATATATTCGGTGCATCTCACCCCGAATATATAAGCCTTCAGGAAAACCGGTTAAGTAAACTCTTAGCTATTGCCAAGATATGAGAGGAGCGAACTTCGGAAGACTGAAGTAGAAAGGGAGCACAATGCTCAAAGTCATATGATCAAAGTGCATTATTTTTGATTTATCTATCTATAAATCAAAAAAGATTTATCTATCTATCCCCAAGATTTATCTATCTATCCCTGCCTGGAATGAATTTGCTCAGTTAAATTTACACCAACTCTAATTTTAAGTAGTTATATATATATATATATATATATATATATATATATATATATATATATATATTCATGTAAAACTACTAGTACTGCATAACATTTCTTCTTTTAACCGCATTCCTAGTAGAATTGAGTTAGTACCTTAATACACATATTTAAATTTATTTCCATATTTTTCCATTTCCATGTTTTATTACTTGAATACACCATTTTTCTACTTACAGTTTTTTTGTTTTACAATTTGTTATTTACTATACGTATACATATTTTTTTCGTACCTAACAACATGAAAACTAATTGTTATTGTGATTAGGGCAATTATTCTAAATAGTTCAAGATTTATTATTTTAATTGTTTTTGCAAATTTACAATTTTGAAAATAATTTTTAATAAAATTTTAGTTCCTATCTACTGTAAAATTATGTAATTTAAATGAAATCCCATCAAAAAGTCTAAAGTAGTGATTTCTATCGTAAAATCCAACCCATTGCAAGGTTTTCCCTAAGTAGCTATTTAATATTTTATTTCATATGTTTAAATATTCAGTGTTGCAGAAATATCTCGGAACCTGTCATGCAAAATATTCGATAGCTACTGAGAAAAACCTTGCAATGACATGATCCTGTATTGACGTTTTTCGAAGACAACACTGGAACTCTAGAACTTGATCCACATTTATGTTTTAAATGGGATACTTCTCTGAACCATTCCCAAATGGTCCAAGATTTAAAGTCTATTAAAGCCATGAATGAATCAAAACAAAAAATAAAAATAAAATAAAAGAGATGAGTTGATTGAGAGAGGGAAGTAAAATCAAAAAAAAAAAAGAGAAAGAAATCTAAAACTAAGTTAAAATAAAACGCAAAAAACCTAAATCTAAATTTAAAAAAAAATAAAAAAAAATTAAATTAGGTGTTAACCGATTGTTAAAACCTAACCAATGTGTATTAAATAAAAATAAAAAAAAAGATAAAATAAAATAAAAAAAAAAAATAAAGTTAACACACAAAAAGATACACGCGAAATGCATTGTCCGACGGAACCGTGTGAACAGCCAGTCCGGTAGCGATAATTACACGGAATATTTACTATTCTAATAAAACGCGCAAACAACGGGATGATGTGCAAAAATTTGTTATTGACGGATGAAATAAAAAAAAAACATGGCTCTTATATCACTGGATTCCAGACGAGTCAGATCGGAGTCAGGATTTGAATTTTTTGGAAGATAGAAAAGTTAAATTAAAAAAGAATCGCGATTATATTAAAATAACATATAGTATACGTTTACGATCGAATGATAAAGACGTGGATCATTAAAACTACCTACCGAGAATAGATCCACGATACAGAAGTTCTGAGTCTGGATATTTGGAAAGTTTATCCACCTGGTTCACACAATATCATCACGTGGACAAATCGTTACACATCATTCCGGAATTACAAAACATATTACCGTCGGATTGTGGTGGTTATTCGCCTGGCAGCATCAGTTACATTTGGTGGCCCCATTACAAGGTGCGTACATTATTGACTTAGTCACTCTCTCTCTCTCTTTCCCATATCTTCTGGTTGGAGGTTTACCTTAAAATTTAAAAAGGATATATATATAAATTGGATTTACAATAAACAATATACGAGGGTTGGGTGCTTCGATTTTCGTCACACGCCGGATACTCGGAGGAAGTCACACTCGCAGTAGTTCACGGGACATTCCTAGGCGCTGGGTTTGGACTGCCCTTCATAGGACGTCAACACCCCCAGTGTTGCCACGTGAAGCGACTCCCCTTTATCCACATTACGCGCGTCTTCGACGGGCGTTTGATACCCCGTCTAGCGCACGCGCCAAGTGGGTCGTCATAAGTGACTCCCGTATTCGACAACCGTCGTCCGAAAATCTAATCACCCATCACCCCAATTAATAAAAATTATACTACCTATAGCAAATTTATCGACGATCATTTCAATATTGGATTGCGAAATTTCAATCGTTTAGCGACCATTTACTTGAACCAATTTTTACTGCAAAAATTCTTACGATACAATTTAGTGTCTGATAGTAATCGTGTTTACGACATTTGATCGTTCAAAAATTTTCTGTCCATAATTTTATTTATTTGTTTGTTTTATAAAACTATTAGTGTTAATTAATTTCGTTATAAAACCATTCGTATTAATAAATGATATATCATTATCAATGAATACAGTTTTTTTTTTAAAATTAATTTAAGCAATAAAAATTAATACTTACATTTGACAGTAGCATCCATTTGTTTTGTTCACGTCCAAGCACTGTGACATAAAATTAGTAGGCTTGCTCCACAGTGTATGCATCATACAGCTGAAGCTTATATAGTTGGCGTACGGCTAACCACAGCTAGTGGGCGCTGTACGGACGTAGTTTGTCAAGTTGGGTATTGTGTTTATTGGAGTAGATCCTTCATACTGTCCATTCATTCGCTTCCACAAATAAAATCAGCGCACTCCATAGATGGCCTGAGACCTTTTCTCAATAAATAAATACAGCAAAGGTCTACATGTCACATCTCGTTTTTGCTAAGTTTATATTTGATGATAAGTACAAACGATTTTTTTATTTTCTAGCTCTTCTGGACATGATCTAAAAGATTTGATGATCGTTGAGGACACCACTTACAAAAATTATCAATATTTGATGGTGAATTTCGTGGTAACCACTTTAGATTTAATCTTGCCATTTGGAATACATCAAAACTCAACATCTCAAGTTAGAATCAATTTAATAAGATTGCCATTGTACCATGGAAGTGAGGTACAGAGTGCTGAAAAATATATAAGACTAGGCGAATGTTCTTACAGGAGGAAATTTTAATACTTGTGAAAGTTACATTAGCGACAATTTTAAAATTAAAACCGTAAATATTTTTCAAAATATTAGAGATACAGATAAAATGGTAAAAAGATAATTCGAAGTCTCCTACAACTTTAATCCTTTAAATTTTTCCATTTTACCAATATTCAGAGAGATATCCGCAATTTTGAGTTTCCCCCTCTCTCTTCATCTCTCTTTTACCATGAATGATTTTGCCCATTAACGAATTTGGCCTTTAAAATATCGATCAGTCTATAACTGTGGTCTGAAGGGTGCTTACAGAGACATCAATACGACTTCAATAGCTACATTTTCGTCAAAAATTCGCTTATAGTGTGACTTGGAACTTAGCGGTGTGCTACTGTGCACTTTGATACTAAGTTTCCTAAACATGAGAAATAAAATACTTTTAAATAATATTCCTGGAGATCATCAGATTCTTCATGATTCAAGCCTCATAAGTATATCATGTTCTCATTACTTAATGACTTAACTTATGATAAATTTTCCGTTATTAATCTGACAAAGGTTTGGTAAATTTAAAAGGAAAAATCTGTCTTTTATTTGAATGAAATTCCAATGAGTAAACGGGATATGTTTAAAAATTTAATTTGGTCATCAACCATGAATATATATATATATATATATATATATATATATATATATATATATATATATATATATATATATATATATATATATAAATATATATATATATATATATATATATATATATATATATATATGTTTCTTTAAATTCAGAAAATTTCTTACTTACGTTTAAAATTCTAACGTGATTAAATATTTATTGATTTAGAGAAACTTTAAATAAAGGTAAAATAAATTTTCCATATTAATTCATAAATAATTAAAAACATCAATTTTACATTTGATAAGAACAGTCTGAAAATAATATAATGTTTATTTTTTTTATTATTGTCTTCAGAACAGCATTCATTATTGTGTCTCGCAAAAGAAGAAAAAGTATAAATGAATAAAAAGAAAATTTTCTTTTTCTAGTTTTTTTTTTTTTTTCGTGTCTAAGATGTGAAAAAAATATATGAAGGAAAAAAAGAATAGACAATATCTCTTTCTTGGCAAATACGAGATGGGTTTATAAAAGGAAGTGTTTAATACTTAATGCATTCTCTAATGAACAAACTTTGTTCATTATACTGTTTTTCTTCTTAAGCTTTCATTCCAATACTAACCGTATCTACGAATAAATATACTAGTAAAAGTAATACTTATGTATAGGATGGTCATTTTTTTGTTTAATGTCCGAGTATATTTATATTATTGCTTTGATGCATTTTAAATCCGATAAAAAACAAAGTGCGATCCATGAGATCCACACGATTAACGTCTCAGTATTTGTTTTTAGCGGATTTCCTGAAAGGAAATAGAGCTATTGGTCTCGTACCGAAGTCAAAATTTCGCAAAAATTTCTTCAAATGTCCATCGATCCTACCTAGTAGATGTCAAAAATCACCATCTGTAAAATTTATTTATATATATATATATATCTATGGACATATATATATATATATATATATATATATATATATATATATATATATATATATATATATATATATATATATATATGTGTCTGTAATCACTCTAGCGGTCACAGTTTTCATTTTATCGGAATGAGATTTGGTATTTGAGGCGCTCACGGATTTTCCTACATGGAACTATACACTGTACAAAATCTTGGTCAGGGCATCATATATTTAGTAAACACTTCCTTTGTAGGAGTGCACTATATCGATCATGAGCGAGCTCATACTCCGACACGCACTTGGTCGATTTTCGGGTGGCTATGACCATAACCTTTTCTGAGGATTGGATCCGCCCCTAGCTTTAGTGATACTTCAGAACAGTAACATAATGTAATTTTCATAATTTACGATACATACTGTATATAAAAACAATACCATACTAGTTGTATTCTGTCTTCACACTCAGCATAATTGATTTCTTCTATTATTTTCGATAAATTCTAGGAAAAAGAAAATTACCTTGATATTTCCTGATGTTCGGAGCACAAATAAATTTATGCTACTAGAATTTTTATAGATATTCATAAATCATTTGTTATTTCCGTTCGCTATAAGGAAATAACATTATTTTTATAAAAACTGTATATATTTACAACAATAGAAAAGTAATTTTATCTCCCATTGCACTATTTCTGATATAATATTGAGAGAACTAACTTTCAATCTCATTTCCACTCATTAGTGATATTTCCTAAACTTTCTATCATTGCAATTTTTTTCTAAACTTAATAATAAGTCAGTTCAGTTCACGGAAATGTGGCATTTTTTCGAACTAGGCGAAAATCATACAAATAGGAACGCATATGATTGATATCATGATAAAAATTAATTTTTGAAAACAAGTAATGTAACAACTAACTGAGTTAATTGTTTGAATACCCAGTATATACTGAGTTGTGTATCAATGTTTGAACAATTCTTCAAATTCAAGGTTTATAAGATATGCCTTTTTTTTCTGCGATAAAATATTTTCAAGCGTTACAACGTCGAAACAAAATTTAATATTCCTTGTATATTTACAAATATACAGTAATAAATATAGTATGTGTGGATGCTATGTACATGTATACATGCATGCCTTCGTTCACCTATCAATTGTATTTCTTATTTTCAACTATGAGCAGAAATGATGAGAAAACTATTGAGTTTATGAAAAAAATTTTCAAACAAAATTTGTTTATTTTAAAGAGAATAAGATTTTTTGTTTACAAATTTGTTTTCTATCTCTTACGGTTTCAAAGATATAAATTTTCCTCCCTCCAGGGAAACCTTCATTGACAAATGTATACTTTATTGACAAATGTTGTATTGGCAAATATTGTATTGTGGACGCTTAAGTAAACACAAATAAATATACGAATAATAATGTTGATAGAAGTAAAACTGTCAAAAAATGATATGAAAAGTTGGCTCTTACGTCAGAGTCATCTTTGGTGTAACGGTAAGCACGCTGGACTAGATATCCAGAGAGCCGAGGTCCGATTCCTGGTTGACGAGTTAATTTTTTCATATCAATATTGAATTAAATCAAGTTTTGTTGACTTCGAGTTGAACGTTATTTAAATAATAAAACATTTACAACTCGAATTATCGAAAAAAAATTCTATATTAGAAAAATTAGTTCTAATAATATAACAAAATTCTATATTATAAAAATATAGAATAAAAATATATATAAAAATATTATAAAAATATATATAAGACCTGCACTGAGATATCGACATTTCGACGCAATCATCGTCAGTAGGAAAATTTAAGGAACGTTTAAGAAATAAAATGAAACCTACAACTATATAGAAACATAACAAAGCATGTGAAAATAACAAGTAATTGAGTTAATTGCTTAAAAACCCGGTATATAAAGGATTTATTTAACAAAAGTAACATTTTGTGTTTAAATTTTTCTTCTACCATACGCTTTCAAAGATGGACAGTTTTGCCCATTTTGCCCAAACATGGACGGATTTTGCCCATTCAAGTACTTGACCCTACTTTTTAGTATGTTGACGGATAGAGAGAAAGACTGACAGACATGTGGAAATGAACTAATTAAGTCATTTTATAAATATATACCAAATACATTTTGCGATTAATATTTTGAACCGTTACAAAGTCGGTACTACACTTAATATACCCTGGTATTTCTTCAATAGCGTGTATAAAAATTAAAATAAGCCAAAAATAACAAAATAAGTAAAAATAAATTGGATAAAATTTCATAAATTTCCGTAAAACCAAATTTTCCAAACCATCAAAAGAAATCATGTTATTAAAATTTGGTATCGTTTGCAATGTCGGTGGATTAAGTTCGGCTGTAACTGACGAGGGATATGTGAGTACTTTGTTTTTCAACGTGTTCAATTTAATCAATTCCGAGCAAGGTATAGAACCTATATCACAGTTAAGGGATTTATTACATCATGAATAGAAACGTCTTCGTTTGTATCAGGACTGTTGTAAAATTTGAATGAAAAATATAAACATTTTTATCTACCTACAATCTAAGTCCAGACCATTTCAACAGAAACAAAAATTGAAGCATCTTAATCGTGAACAAGCTCAATTCATAGTCGCATAGACAAGTGTCTAATATAAGTGGGTTGTACAACGATATATACTTTCACTACTATTATTTCATAGATAACATATAAAACAACATTCATCTGATATTTTATGTTTAATATAATTCTTTAAGTACTCCTGTTTTATTTTATATTTCTTAAATACAAAATTGTACACAATAACCTATATATATATATATATATATATATATATATATATATATATATATATATATATATATATATATATATATATATATATATATTTATATATGCATATATAGTAAAGATAATCTTTACAAAAACCTACTCCTAAAGTGAGTGCAGAAGGTTTATGCAGCAATGAAATATATATATATATACATGTACATGCGAAGTATTCTTTATTCAAAGGTATATACAATTTACCATACTAGAAACGTACCTACGTACATACTCTCGTACACGAGTACAAGATAGGTAGGTACTTATTCTCTTATTTTGCTAGTAAACATTACCTTTGGTAATATTCAAGTCATATACCTACTTATTCATATGTTTTGGTATATATTCTTCAAGGAGTATTATACAGAGTGTACCATAACAAATTATAAGAATTGTACAGATAATATTATAGTAATTATTACTATACTCCATGGTACTCAGTCTAAATTTGACTGGAATTACGCCCTACATCAAAGTAAAATTACCAATTATTTTTTGTTTTGCATGAAGTAAATACTAATTATTGTCTCGAGCTGTGGAGTTCCATTGTTATCATCCGGGATTGAAAAAACATAATAATTTCAAGAGTATTGGATTTACAGATCCAATTTATTCAATAACTATCGTGATGTTTTTCGATTTTTGCGATCATTTTCAAACTGATATTGTAAATACTATTTTGCTTAGTGATAGTTACTATACTTTTCTAAGCGTGATAGCTATATTTAATGGACTCTTCTCTCCGAGTAGACTATAGTGCAATAAAATAGTGTGTGTGTCAAACCTGATTTTGGATATTATATTATCAAATGATAATTAATGAGAACTCTAGGTTTTTGAAATAAAATTTTTAATTCGCCCTAATACCTAGATCATTTTTTTTTAGAAACGAATAAAAATAGGGAATTTATGGCATAGAGTGCCATCGTGTTTACAAACATACATTGGCCAAAGTCTTAGACAAATTTTAACCTGATTCAAAGAGTATATGCCTCATATGAAATACGGCAGGTTAGAAAAATCCTGTGTAGAAAATCGACAAATCCAATTTAAAACTTGTAAAGGCAGTACAAAATCCCCCAGAGCTGGAAACATATGAGCATATGAGAAAATGATATTGAAAACTGTAGAACTATTTCTTTGAGGTCATGAAATTCGTAAGAAAATTAAAAATAAGTTTTTTTTGGTGGTTACCATTAGTGCACCAGTTATTCCCTTTTTGCGAATGATAGTTTGTATTCATCTTTGAGTACTTCGTAAAATTTGTGATCGGTGAAAATGCCAATTTGTCTAATTACCTCTGCCAGGAACGAAATTACATATAACTTTATTTACTGAACCATATGCTTGACTAGAAAGTTAAATAAAAAAAATAAAAAAACCATTCAAATAGCGAATCAAAATAAAATTAATTACTTCAGAAATTACTTCTAAAATTCCCTCTAATTTTTAAAGTAACATCCGGTACACATAGTTAGTTATATTCTTTAAATTATTGTTTTAATACTCTGGAGAATATTCTGAGTTTCACAAGTAAGCATATGCTTTTGTATTTATTTATGTACAATGTAGTAACGTTCTGGAAATGACGCAAGCAGAAATACTATCGGCTTCGAATGTGCTATACTTTTTACATTTAATTCGTACCGATTCCGTTTGGTATTCTGTTATTAGTATTTTTATAACAAAAATGTCTTTCAATTATTTACAAATTGTGAATTCGATGTAAACTCTAGATCCGACCAAAAACATAAATGTAAGAAAGGGCCGAGTTTTCGGGAAAATCCTTAATGTAATAGTTCCTTCTTAAAAAGTGATGATATGAGAGTAAGGACCGAGCTATTTACAAAGTAAATAGCTCTAGACTTCATATAATAGTTGCTTCTTAAAAAGTGATGATATGGAAGAAAGGACCGAGCTATTTACGAAGTAAATAGCTCTAGACTTCAGATAATAGTTGCTCTTTGAAAAGTGATGATATCCCATTAAAGAGCCGAGCTATTTACATAGTAAATAGCTTGGTAAACTATTAACTAAAAAAATTAATGAGGGGTAAATTGATTAAATGTAAGAAAAAATTTTGTTCAAATTTATTTCATAAGTTTTCTCTTAGTATGATTTTAAAATTTTATATAACGCGGCAAGTTTTTTTTTCTGATGATTTCAAATATTTTAAAACTTGCCGCGTTATAAAATTTTAAAATCATACTAAGAGAAAACTTATGAAATAAATTTGAACAAAATTTTTTCTTACATTTAATCAATTTACCCCTCATTAATTTTTTTAGTTAATAGTTTACCAAGCTATTTACTATGTAAATAGCTCGGCTCTTTAATGGGATATCATCACTTTTCAAAGAGCAACTATTATCTGAAGTCTAGAGCTATTTACTTCGTAAATAGCTCGGTCCTTTCTTCCATATCATCACTTTTTAAGAAGCAACTATTATATGAAGTCTAGAGCTATTTACTTTGTAAATAGCTCGGTCCTTACTCTCATATCATCACTTTTTAAGAAGGAACTATTACATTAAGGATTTTCCCGAAAACTCGGCCCTTTCTTACATTTATGTTTTTGGTCGGATATCAATCATTTTTGAAAGGCTTAAATATACGAAGCCGAAGGCATCGCACAAAATGCGTAGCGTTTTGTTCATTTTGTTTGTTTTGTTTCTTTCGCTTCGCGATACTTTACTCATTTTAGATTCACATTTACAAAGGAGACCGCTTCGCGTTATATTACGTCAACTGGCTCTGCTCGCTTTCTGAAGGGCTAAGACATCAATATAGTATGGTTTTAGTATAATATTGGGGACAATGGGAAATCAAACCCTTTAAAACAAAAAATTCAAAATCGATTCATAAATGACGGAGTGCTGAGGTAACACGCATTAAAAATTGTCCTGCAATTTTTGTGTTTTTATTAATAAAAAAATTTCGTTACGCAGGAGCTGCTTCAACTTAGCGAATTTCCTTGGAATAAATAAATTACTCTCTAGCGGTCACAATGTTAGTCTGATCAAAATGAAATGTCGTATCTGATTTTAGTATTTGCATGGACAATTTTATTAATAAATAACATACGTCAAGGGGAAAGGGGGGCATAAAGATAGAAGAAAACACAAAATATAAAATATCTCTCTTAATATTAGAACAATCGAAAAATGCGTAAGAAACAAAGTTGTTGAAAATCATGTTTGCTACAATTCATCACCTTATCTTTTTTGCTCAAACTCTAATGCGTACAGAGATATTGAGGAATTTAATTTTCAATCTTAAACCGTCAATATTTTTGTAAATATTAGGGTTACAGAAAAAATGATAAGAAACAAAATTACAGTAAAACTTAATACCTACAACTTTACTTCTTATAAAATTTTCGATTTTTCGAATATTAAGGGAGATATGTCAAATTTTCTGTTTCCCACTCCCTTTAAACCCCCCTTTCCCCTGGTCCGATTTTACCCATTAACGAACTTGATCTTTTGAATACCAAAAGCGCTTCAAATACCAAATCTCATTCCGATAGAATAAAAACTGTGACCGCTAGAGTGATTACAGACACATATATATATATATATATGTATATATATATATATATATATATATATATATATATGTATATATATATATATATATATATATATATATATATATATATATATGTCCATAGATATATATATATATATATATATATATATGTCCATAGATATATATATATATATATAAATAAATTTTACAGATGGTGATTTTTGACATCTACAAGGTAGGATCGATGGACATTTGAAGAAATTTTTGCGAAATTTTGACTTCGGTACGGGACCAATAGCTCTATTTCCTTTCAGGAAATTCGCTAACAATTAAATGTGTAACACTTGTATACCTAACATATATGAGATTCTGTACAATATTTTGTACAGTATGTTTTTATTAAAATTTTATGACGCGGCAAGTTAATTTTTCTGATGATTTCAAATATTTTAAAACTTGCCGCGTTATAAAATTTTAAAAACATACTAAGGGAAAACTTACGACATAAATTTCAACCAAATTTTTTCTTTTACTTAATTAATTTACCCCTCATTTATTTTTTTAATAAATAGTTTACCGAGCTGTTTAGCTTGTAAATAGCTCGAAACTTTATGGGATATCATCACTTTTTAAGGAACAGCTATTATTTGAAGTCTAGAGCTATTTACTTTGTTAATAGCTCGGTCCTTTCTCGTATATCATCACTTTTTAAGGAGCAACTATTATATGAAGTCTGGATCTATTTACTTTGTAAATAGCTCGGTCCTTACTCTCATATCATCACTTTTTAAGAAGGAACTATTACATTAAGGATTTTCTCGAAAACTCGGCCCTTTCTTACATTTATGTTTTTGGTCGGATTAAGATTTTCTCGAAAACTTACCTTTCTTACAAACGGAAAATTTAACAACTTTAATTGTAATTAAAATAACATATGAAGCATATATCGATCTGATTTGTTGACAAGGTTACCGCCTCCTTTTTGATTAGATAGACATTTAGTATTTAAATAAAAATTGCTAGTTTAATATATCAGTATGTTTTAATACTCCAAATAGAAAACATTGATTGTTTTATTGTATTGTTACAATGTAACTTTTTTTAAGTAAACAAGTTGTTTAAAAATAAACAAGTTTATTTTCAATTAGCAATTCGTAATGATGAAGAATTAAATAAATTATCTGTTGTAACAATTGCTCAAGGCGGTATATTACCAAATATTCAAGCAGTGTTATTGCCAAAGAAAACTGAAAAGAAAGCATAAATTTTATACATTGGATTATTGATAATAATATTCATCGATCATATATCATAGGCCTTTTATTAAAACGCCACAAATTAATGTGAAATAAGAGTGATATATTTTTTATTAAAATAACTATATAAAATTTAGTATATATAAGATGTTATTTGATTTGTTTCGATTATGACTTCTAAACTAATCGTTTATTACAGATAATTGATTATCAACGTTATAGTCTTTGAAGAAATGACTTGACCCGTTGGCTCCACTTCACAAAAAAAAATTCGTTACGCAGGAGCTGCGTCAACTTAGCGAATTTCCTTAGAATACATAAATCACTCTCTAGCGGTCATATTTTTAATCTGATCAAAATGCCTTAAGGCAGTTTAAAGGGTGTTTTTCCCATTTTCGGAGGTTTGCGTTATAGGTAAAAAAATTTTTCAAAGTGTTCTGTTAACTTGACTTTATTTCGGGTCGATTGGTCAAAATTTCATCATTTCATCATATATAGAACTGAAAAACGTAATTTTGGGGGGTGTTTTTTCAATTTTTCGGGAGTTTGCAAAAAAAAATATTAAGTTTTTCGAAATAACTTCCTAATTTGTAGCTATTAAGCGTCGATTGCAAAAAACTGCATCTTGTTGTATGTATAGAACAAAAAGGTTGGTTTTGGGGGTGTTTTTACCAAGTTCGAAGGGTTGTGATGGAAAAAAACCCATCTTTCTATCATGAATAGAAGTAAAGAGATAAGTTTTAGGGATGTTTTTCCCATTTTCGGTGTGGTTGCGATGTAGGTAATGAAATTTTTCAAAATATTCTGTTAATTTTGACGTTATTTCGGGTCGATTAGTGAAAATTCAAACTTTATAGCATTTATAGAACAGAAAAACATAATTTTGGAGGATGTTTTTCCAATTTTCCGAGGGGTTGCACTGAAAAAATTGAAGTTTACTGATTTTTCTCGTCAGATTGAAGCAATTTCACGTCGAATACAAAAAACTGCATCATTCTAGCATAAGGGCTTGGTTATAAGAGTTTTAAAAAATTTTTGCAGACGAAGCTGCAACGGGCAATGCTAGTAATAAATAATAATTGATCAATGTATCAATGTAAAATATAATCAAAAAGTTAAAATATAAATAAAATGCATACTGCTGTATTCAAATTGCAATGTCTATTTCTATATGGTATAAAAATTAATAGGTATATATGATATATATCGATTTCTACATGGTAGTTTGCGTTGAACTAGTCTTAAAACAAAAAAATGTTAAATTTTCCACTTTTCCGATACAAATTTCCAGTTTTCGCAATTTTCCCGTCGGTTTGGGTACTACAGCTATCTACATGCCCAATATCAACTTTACAGCATATCTGGAAGTAGCTCATAATTTTGATATCTAATACTTAAGTTTTTTAAGGCGTTCCCGTGAATTTTGCATTTTTGAAGTGAAATAACTTTTTAACGGTTAATTCGTTAACGTTGATTGAAAACATTGGTTCTTATAATTCCGTAAAGTATCTATATTCGAAATATCAACCCTGTAGCTCTTTCCGTTCAAAAGATACAGCACCAAAAAAATGAGCCTAAATTAACGATAAGTTATAGCACTGTAGTGAGAAGTCCAAAGTGTCCCTTAAAACTCGGCCTTGCGCACTACCGTGCTCTAGATTGTTAACTCTACTCGTAGCTACCGTCAATTAAATTCAAATATAACAACAGGGTGGGTTTGCCACAAGGTAGAGTGGGTTTGACGCTCTCTGAGTGTCACATTTCTGAGTGAGGTCCATCCTATGAACGTATTAACACACTATCAAGCCGATATTTTTAAACCTGATATATATATATATATATATATATATATATATACATGTTTTGTCCAGATATGTTTATTCCGTCTCTTGCGCTTTAAAAGTCAATAGTTTCCCCCTTGGTAGGGGGAGTGCGGTCCGATTTAGCTCTAGAAAACACATACACACAAAATCGGCTCGTTATCTATTTTCGTTTTTGAGTTATCGTGTCTAAGGACAGACGGGATGGGTGGAAATGGACTACTTACATCATGTTGTGAACCCCTATATCAATCATTTTTTTCTGCGATTAATTCTTTTAACACATAACAAAGTCGGGACTAAACTGAATATGTTCTTTGTATAATATATATATATATATATATAAATATATATAAATATATATAAATATTTATTAAATAAATTTGACAAAAAAAATCGCGTTTTACCGTTTTGTTTTGAAATATAAACGTTTAAAATTATTTTTTATTTCAAAATGACATTAATTTGTATATATGAATAGTGAATTTATCTATGTGTTGTGTATGTGTGTGTATGTATTTGTTCTAGAATAAAAGCAAATCGGTTTTTTGTCCTGATTATATAAGAGAGTGCTGGAACTACTTTAATTACTTTCAAACATAATATTATAATACATTTTTAATATTTATTTTAGATGCAGAAAGTCTTTGGTCGAAGATTATGTATCGTAGTTGATATGTCTGATATTCTTAGTGATGTGAGTAGCGTACAATTTTATTTATGAAATATTCATAGCCTCTCCCCAAAATTATTACAAATTTCGCTCTAGATACAACATCGCATTTACATAGAATATATAGTTTGTGAATGAAGAGATTCATGTTCTTTGGGTTTAACAGATTTTATTTAATCTGTTGTATGCTTTTTTTTTTGAAAGGGAACCAAAGATTTACATATTTGATAATCTTCGAAAAGTTAATTTTCCATGGTTTTGTTTCACTTACACTTAAACTTTTAAATTTATGATTATGTTGTCTGTATAAAGAATATTAAGATAATCAAAGTGAACTTTTTTGAAATTAAATTTTACATATTTATCCCAATTTTTATTTTATAAATACGTATTTAGACTATAAAGTCATCATCAGTATGAATTAGATAATTGTATCTATAGATGGGATAGGAAATCGAGGATATGTTACTCGATGCTAATTTGGATCTTTACGCGTACATTCAAGTTAATTTTGTTTATCAATCTCTGTATTCAATTTCTATTTTAAATGATTTTGCATTTTTTAGTTCATATTGCAATAAAAGCATATTTTTTAGTTTTTCCTTAACTCTAAATTTTATTTTCTGTTTTTTAGTCTTAAAAAAAACTAATTTTTGTGTTGAAGTTTCATTGTTCATTATTATTCGAGTTATGGAATGAATCCGATTCTTACCAAAGAAAGTTTATATCGAATAAAGTATGGACAATTTATGTCAAATAAATATTTTTTTTTTTTAATTTTAACAGTTGGCAATGTTGATGACATTTCCATAGAAACTATAAACTATACTAGCACAATATAAATCGTTGTGTACAAGTTAGAGATATGCAAATTTGTATTTTAATTATTAATTAATTTTAATTTAATTTATTTTGTCCTTTTTTCGATTATATACTACTGTATTGTCATCGGTTCTTAATACGCCTGCAAAATTTCAGATTGTTCAGACGTCGGTTAAAACTCACTTACAAAATTCCATAACGTTCATACATAGATATATTCAGGTCAAGCTATAATAATAATATTTATATCACTCATCTTTGTAATACCTAGGTAGAACCGTTTACAGTCGTCGTTGAAGCTTTCAATTGGTCGTGCGATCTTAAACAAACACTAATTTTTAACCCGACTTCAAAAAGGAGGATGGTTCCCAATTCGTCTGCATTTAAAAAAAAATTGAAAATCTGTTATGTAAAAAATGCATGTAAAAAAAAACTGAAAATCTGTTATGAAAATATGCACTAAAAATTAAAAAAAAAAAAAAAAAAAAAACGGATAAAAAAAAATGTGTTATAAAGAAATGCACTAAAAGTTAGTAGGTCGTTTAGTTGGTCTACCCATATTTAGACAAATAAAATAAGTTATAGAACTTCAAAGTTACTAAAAAGCGAGAAATAAAACCTATTTTGACAAAATGGAAACCCGACTTCAAAAATTAAATATTCTATAACAAAAAATGCACTAAAACGTAAAAAAATAATTGCATATTCTTGTACCAATTTTAGTTCACCTAAGCCAAAATTTTTCAATATATATGTAATTATTTTTTTACTTTTTAGTGCATTTTTTGTTATAGAATATTTGATTTTTGAAGTCGGGTTTCCATTTTGTCAAACAAGGTTTTATTTTATATCAGATGGTCAATTCTTTTCAAAAATCAGTCTCTAAAAATTGGTGTCACCTCAGTTTCTTGATCCAAAAAAAAACAAGAACATTAGGATGTAAAATATTAATCCTAATGACCACATACTTATTCTATGTTATAGAATTAGTGATATTTTGCATTATACATAATTATCTTAAAAAATCCCAACAACGTAATGACCATATTGATCCAATTTTTTTTTCTGTTCTGGATTAAAGTTTAAGATCATAATAATAATTTACTGTAGTAAAAAAAAAAATTATTTTTATAACACACAACCGTTACATAAAATATTCATAACATTCACTCATACAACAAAAAAGCCATAACCTAACTACTGCTGTATGTGCTACGCTGTGTATAGTGAAATGAAAATGTTGAAAAAAAGGGGCATCCAACACCATTATATAGAGAGCGAACGAAGCCGTTTATGTGAGAATAATATCTTCATTAATTTATATAAACAAGTAAACAACTATAATTTGTTGATAATACTATGATGTTGAGCTAAACTGAGTTACACGGAGATATTTTCGAAGGCCTTAATACAATATGCCTTTCAACACGATAATTCAAAAACGAAAAGAGATAACAAGCTGAAATTGAATGTAGTGTAAAGTTCCTGAATTGGTAAAATCGGACTGTGTACCTCGGGGAGGGAGGGGAGTTAAATGTATCTCAGAACCCATATGAGATAGACAAAACTGTTTATCTTTTATTTTCTACAACTTTACTTATTATAAATATTTTATAATTATTAAAGCTGTAGAAATTACAAATTGTTACAATTTATCTTCTGATAATATTTTCTGTACTTCCTGTACTTCATGGAATCCAAAAATACGATACGGAAAAAAAGTTGGCAAAAGCACTGGAAACAAAACACAAATAGCCAATCAATTGTCCTGATACAAAATTAATAAATGAATCAATGCAACATTATTAACCAAAATAAATTGTGATAACCATTAAAAGGTATATTTTAATGGTTATCACAATTTATTTTGGTTAATAATGTTGCATTGATGAATCAATGCAACATTATTAACCAAAATAAATTGTGATAACCATTAAAAGGTATATTTTAATGGTTATCACAATTTATTTTGGTTAATAATGTTGCATTGATTCATTTATTAATTTTGTATCAGGACAATTGATTGGCTATTTGTGTTTTGTTTCCAGTGCTTTTGTCAACTTTTTTTCCGTACCGTATTTTTGGATTCCATAATCAGATCTTCCATTTTCAATACCGTTAACATTCCTAGACATGTATGGATTATCTCCGCGGAAACAGCATAAAAATTAATCATATATGTTTGGCCAACCTACCAGTCCAACTGGCCGAGCGGTCTAAGGCGTTATGTCTGCGCAGAATTTCTACTTTGAAACTGGGAGGTTATGGGTTCGAATCCATCGAATCCATCTTAATAATTTGTCAATTATTAAGAGAATAAAAAAGGGCGGTTAATTGACCAAACTGTCGGCGTATGGACAAGAAGAAGTAACCGGCTATGCTAGAGAAGGTTTTCTGCAGTTTCCTTTACGAACTCCAGATGAATATCGGAATAGTTTCTACCATAGTCGCCTGCACAAAATCCATACACAAAAATTCCTGCCACTCCATTCACATCCTCACATCCTTAGGCATCACAATGGACCTTAGGGTCGAAGTGTAGCCCGTCCAGGACAGCCTCTACAATCTATCTATCCATCTTGGCTAACTTCCATGTTTGGATATCGCTCATAAATTGCTTTTGAGTAAAGTGCATTTTTACGAAAATTTTGTTAAAAATTTTTCACGAAAACTGTCACTGTCTGTGGATATTATGATCCATAGTCAAAAATAAATATCGTTACACAGAACAGTGACCTCGCATCAAAATTCTCCGTGTAGCTCCTGTATGCAGGCAACAGCATGCTTGTGCTTGTGTGTTGGCGTATGAGGATGGCTCTGATGATGATGATGACGGTGACGATTATGATTATCAACATAATGATGAAGGCTGTTTGTGTTCTGTTTTGTTGTTGGTAAACACACACCAAACAACATACCTCTATGTGCCCGTTCCTCATTTTCTAAAGCTCGCTCTTGTTTAACGGAGAGAGACTCGAGTTTAGAGATGAGTACTATAGTATGGCTATTGTATTCAAGTGTGGTTAGGTTTATGTGGATATGCTGTATATATATATATATATATATATGTGTGTGTGTGTGTGTGTGTATGTGTAGTGAATTACCGGTCGGTGCTTTTATTCATCCATTGCAAATTTTAACCGTTATTTTTTTATATAAATTTTTAGTGCATATAATAATATCATAAAGTTTTTTTTTGGTGCTTTTATTATGTGTATAATCATAATATATTACTGTATATAGGATGTCACAAAATCAGCGGTCCAATAGTAATCAGATTTTTGCTTAAGAACGTTCCAGCAATGTGTTATGTTATCAGTACAAAAACCGGTTTGATTTTATTATAGCACCAATACATAAACACACATATACAACACATAGACAAAAACACTCTTCACATATACAAAATAATGTTATGTTGAAGAAAAGGAATAACTTTAAACTTTCATATTTCGAAAACAAAACGATAACACACGATTTTTTTTTTATCTACGTTTCTTTTGAAACGAAAAGATACGTAGGATAGTGATGAATGTCTGTACCATTGATCTTGATGCATATATCTTTATTCCTACAGACTAAAAAGCCTTGAATCTTTAAAATCTAGTTTTTTTATTCCAAATACTCTGGTAAATGGTGAAATATTCATAACCATTCTTGCATTGCAGATTCATTGACATTTAATGGAATACGAACATCGGATATCAGCGTTTATTCTCGGATATTGTCGAAGTTTTAGAAACGTTGGTACGTCCACCAAATTTAATCCTTGAGCTTAAGTAAATTATCTATCTAAAGAAAATTCGGCTATTGGTTTTGTACCGATAAGACTATTTCCTGAAAATTTCTTAAAATGTTCATCGACCCTACCTAGTATGATATTTGATAATGAGACTTGCATTTGCGTTTAAAAAAGCCTATATCTTTAACTAAAAAAAATCAGTCTAGGGGAAAAGGACTACTTAAAATGAAGAGATAATTCAAAACTTGGAAAAAAATATTCTTCAAACAAGAAAAATTTATCATTCATATTATCCTTTTTGATGTTTTTTTACAACTTTCGTACTCATATTATACAAAAATTTATACAATTTGAATGTTATAATAATTATAATAATGAATATTATAAGAAAACTAATGTAACTTCATTATGGATTATTCCTCTTGGAGCATTTCCGAAGTCTATAAACTAAAAGTATTAATTCTTTTAATGTTAGAATTATTTCACGTATATTAATTATATTAACGAACAAAACAAATCTCCTATCTTTCTTCATCTATCGATTATGTTTTCTCCATCTATATTTCGTATATTCGAAGTCTTTTTTATTTCAAATATAACAAATATCTCATAGAATAAATAGGGAAAGAACACTGATGAGAAACTGGCTAGAAGAACATTGTAACTATTTATGATAAAATAAAAATTATTACTTGTAGCGAACACTTTCAAAAAAGTATAGTTAATCGTTTTTTGAGAAATTTAAGGCGATTAGGATAACTTATGGATATCGATACTCGATAATATGGATACAATTTCAGTATAAATGGGTAATAAAATAATTTCCATTAAACTTAAAAGAAAAATGTCATTAAATTTCATATTAAATGGATATTTTAGATATAAGTATAAATGTTTTATTGCATTTTTCCGTATTCACCCTGTACCACCCTATTATTTTTAACACTCCTATAAAACACAGTTCAAACTATATAATATAATACTATCATCACATACACACACAAAAAACGCTTCAAAAGGCTTTCACAAGAGTTTGTTATTTTATTTAGGTGAATAAATACAGAATCCTCACTGGAAAAAAGGTTTTCAGTGTAAAGATTTTGCGTGTCGATTTTGAAGTCTAAATGTCCCAAAATTTTGGGAATTAAATCGTTTACTTTAAGCTAATGGATAAGAAATATCGACCTAGATATTCGGATCGACCAAAAAAAAATTGAATCATATAGGCTGTATTTAAAGTTTTCCAGAAAAAAACAATACGTGTATAAAATTAATACAGTTTCATCATTGTTCTCGGCCCAATCGACGATCACTCCGATTTGAATGAGAGGTTAATTAATACATAGAGTGTAGATGATTCTAATTTCCATTTTAAGTTATCAACTTTCGACTTAATTCTTTACAATCTTAAAATAAAATAATCGAAAAATTTCCAAAAATTCGAATAATTATGACTCACGCGCTATGTACCCGTTTTAATCTATGTGGGACCAATAATTTTATACAAAAACGCTCGATGGATGACCTGTCGTCGATTCTCTTTTATAACATTTTCAAACTATTTAAAAGAAAACGTTTTTTTTCAAGTAAAGCTAGAAATTTTAATGGGTGAAGTAAACATTATTTTCGGGCCTATTACAACAGTTTTTTTATTATGTTTGTACTATAAAAATAAAGTAAAACACAGTCTAATAAATAAAATTATTTTGTGTTTTATTCAACACGAATTCAATATTTTTATGGGCTTAAAATATTGTTACATTTTACCATTTCATATATTATATAGATATATTATATATATATATATATATATATATATATATATATATATATATATATATATATATATATATATATATATACATATATATATATATTTATATATATATATATAATTTTTATTTGTGTGTCTAAAATGGTATTATATTAATTGAAATTTGTTAGAAAAATTCCATTATTCTATTAAGGTATTGGGTGGAACAGAAGAATCGTTGACATATAGCAGAATATAGCAAAAAATTGAACTTCAAAGTATTTTAAGTGAACACAAAGTATTTTAAGTGAATACGTTAAATAAATTCAATTTTGAAACACGAAACGCTAAATTTCTCGGCACATAAGCGGGTAGACATAAAAAAACGTATAAAATACATTTATCTACGCGATTATCGTATCTACATTACGTTCGGAGCGAATGAATTTTCGTAAAATAAATATTTGGATATCAGTTAGAAATTCCAATATAAATATCAATTTCTTCTCTATCTAACCTGCGTTTGGTTATATTCGATATTTTCGATATTGTGAGTTAGTATTATGTTTCTCGTTTTGAAATGGAAACGTCTATTATTTCGTTATACTGATGATCATTCAATAAAGTAGAATGCAACAACTGGAAGTCGAACTATAGACCACTATTCTATCCCAGACAGCACTCTTATCAATTAAACTATTATTTTGACGTAAAAACGTCTATTCGCGTGTTACACCGGTGGTCGGTTGAACATTTCGGTTGAACGACACTAATAATGCGTTTACAATGGTTTAGCCCACAACAGATAGATCACTTTTTTACGTATTTGCCGAGCTGTATGTTTTGCTTGTGACGTCATCGTACAAATGTTGACGCATGCGCGTGAATGGTTACGGATGAGCTTTGTGTAAAGTTATATATTGGTATAGCGTCGAAACGCGTTTAGCTTTGGCAATGATTCTAGTAATATTTTGAGGAACTTACGAAGCAGTACTATGAGACAAAGTGAGACAGTACAATTATTTGCTGAAATATAAGTGAAAATCGGTATTAAATTACACAAAAATTTAAGATTTTTCATATGACTCTTAAATATGCTCGAAATTATACAAAACACATATCAGAGGAAAGCTCGCGCCGAAAGTATACGGATAATGTGCAGGATGTTTTCACGATAAACAACGAGATAGAAATCGAATAAACTACTATAATGCAGATTAAAATCCGGAACTATCTGCCGGTACAAAATCACCTGCTTGTAATTTCAATTTTTTACTGATACACTATGAACTTAAAAATTTCACAATTTCAGTATTTTTGAAATATGTAGTAGCCCTACTTTTGTTAAATTGTTACTCTCGTATTTCGGTCTGTTATAAATTCTAAGTGCTCCTCCAAAAAACAGCACTAGTATACTGTGACAAGTAATTTGAATGATCTACAAGTATTTTAGCTTTTAAAACCATTTTACTCATAACTCTAGAGATGCATGGGCGTTCAATAACATTTCCACAACAAAGCAAATACGAGTATATTATGGAATTTGATATGTCTAATAACTAATAAACAATTGAAATCTTCTCTTCAATCTATACAGACATTTATTGTCCAAAATCAATCATCCAAACATTCATACTATAATATTTAATACAATACAATAATCATATGACATATTTGTTGGCTGTTGCCCGTGTGTATACGTACAACTGTATGTATACATATGTATATTGCGGTGATTGCTGTCAATTGTATAGTAAGTATTATAGGTACCTTATATTGTGCAAATATTCATTTAATGTTTACATACTAATGACATTAATATTCAGTGTAATACCGTTGTTTACAATAGAATTAGTGTATCTATATATTATGATGTAATATCTAAATTTATGGTAATGAAGATATCTACCTACCAACCACCTCAACATCATTACTTGTTACTCTACAATGAACGAGCTTTATCATTGGTGAGTAGTAGCGTATATTAGAGGTAGTACTACTCATAAGAGTTGGCAGTACATACTTATTAGTAAGTAGACAATGTTGCTCTAATTTTGTTCATCAGAGTACACCTACCTGGTAAGGATATCTAAGTAAGTAGTTGAATATATATTTTAGCCAGGTAAGACATCCCTGCATTATCAAGTAGAAGTTTCGAGAATACAATAGATACCTGGATCATCTCTCTGGCTTATTAAAATAGAATTTATACCTGTAAGGTGTTTAACCGCTATTTGATAGATATACCTAGATGTTACTGAAAAATTCGCCATGTCCAGTATAACTAAATGGAGTGAACCTGAAATATCTTATAAGCGGGTTAAACTAGTCAGCGAAACATTGTAGTTTATTCGCTTCTTGATCTTGAACTTCAATATCTAGACGCCTGTAAAGTGCAATACATAAGTTTCAACTTGTAACTTACAATCTACGTGTCTTATAATATTAAATATCGAAGCTAAAAATAAACACTGGTTTAAATTTCACAAGTTTGTATTCAATTTAGCATTCTTCGAGATCCGACAAATTGACGAAAATAAACATTGGCTAAATATTGACCGGACAGTACCCAGCAAATCATAATAAACAGAAACACTTTTTTTAACAGAAATTAAAAATTTTAATCTGTTAATTAATTATTTAAATTTAGGTAGCATCTAACATTACTAGTAATCGGATTTATGTAATTATTTAATTACTAAAAATAACAAATAGTCCTCTTTTGACCATATTCAACTATGATGGACGAAAATTTTCGTGAATATTTTATCTTTTTAATTAAGATAGAAGACAATTTTTTTTTTCATTTTAACGTAATGTACGAGATTTAATTTATAAAAGTAGAAGTTTTTTTTACTTTTTAATCTATAGAAGGTGGAGCAACATTATCGAAAATGTATGCGTTCAATCAGCATTTGCTGTTCACAACATGTTAAAATTCCAATTGTTAATAATTAATTTCATGAAAACTTTTCGTCAGATTTTTTTCAAAAAATTATTTTATACGTATGATTTAGCGATTACATATCAAATTGTAACATTGATATGTTATTAACATTAATAACATTGCCGATTTTACGTATACATTTGTCCGATCCACCTTAAACTCCACATATTCATATTTTTAGACCGACTATACCAGGACATTTTGATATATTCCAATATAGTTCCAGAAATTTTATCGACATGAACAGATAGATAGTATAATAGGTAGATTTAAAAAAATATGATATTGAAATTGTCTTCGATAAAATTCTGTATACCATATCATTAACCTGTTTTAAAAAAGCAGGTTCTATGTCTTGCAAGGCATATATGTATGCCTGGTATATATGTACGTTTGTGATTTAAAAAAACTAGATCGACGTATGTTATCCTTTCATTAACATAAACTCATTCATTCTGGAATCCGAAAATAGGGTACAAAATACATAAGTGTCGGGAAAGAATGCAATAAGGTGGAAATGTCAGAAATACAAACGTTAAGGGACATATTCTCCAAAAACGTATAGAAATTCTAAAATCTTTCTTAGTAATTATAATTTCTTTTATTTGACTTGTTTCCAGATATTTTTATAACATGTAAAATACTAAAAAGCTATTAAGAATAGCTTTGAAATGGTTTGGCTCTCACGTAGATATCTCTACTTTGTTTCGAGTGGATCGTTACTTGACGAAAATTCATTTTAATTATTAACTGAAACAAATCTTAGATATTTTTGTAACAATATTTTTATTTTGACTATTGTTTCGGCAACATCTTTTTCAGGAGATACAGAATCTACTCAAAGCTTATAATTTGACTTAAAAACTGATATTTTGTCTTGCTCGAGAGATACAACTCGAGAATATTCACTGAAATAGAAAGGTGGAAGTGTTGATAAATATTTGAAGTAGTGAACGCGGTGGGAAATTACATTGAGATTTTTAGTCTTAAAATGACGGGAGTCAGAAATACAACGATAAGTCACGCACAAAGCAACGGGTATAAAATAGTGAATTTATATTATTATATATTTTCTGAAGAAGAAACTGTGCTTTCAAAACTATAGTCCAAATAAAAAATATGATAGTACGAAAATCTCAAATATTTGTTTTATTTCATAATTTATGTTTTTGATAAGGATAATATTTGTTCTAAGCATTACTCAGACATTATGTAAGATAATATAATATTCGTAGAACATAATCAACTTAGAACTTATATTATCTAGATATATTCTCTTCCGTATACAAGTGACTATGCCAGTATGTATATATATCATTGATATATATATACCTGGTTTACAATTTCCCTTGTCTTTGTAGAGTTGGTTGCTTTGATAATATCATGTATACTACAATACTACTCGTATATACGAAACAGTCTGTTTTATTATCAAGATTATTAATGACCAAAATACATTTTACAAGTAAATGAAGCTGATAACGAAAATCTTGTGTTATAAAACGAATTTAGAATCTGTATAAATTCTCTGTACCAACCAACATCAACAATAATCACTTAACTATAATAATCATATTATCAAGAAATTTGTATAACGAATGGTGCATAATTTTTTAAATGGATATTGACCAATGTTTAAAATAGTCGAATTCGCTGTTTAAATATTCTGTAAATACTGAACAAATCCTTCATTAGTGTATGTTAAAAAGTTACGGTATCATTTCAAAATTTTATACTTGATTTGTTCCTTTAGTTTTCGGTTTTTGAAAAAATGACTCGAATAAACGTTCATTATAAATTAAATTTACTAACAACTTTTGCTCGAAACATTTTTCCAAAACAAGAATGTACTATTTGACATGCATATTTGGTTCAAAACAAAACTTATTGAACCATGCATTATTGAATTAAAAATATTTTTAAGATTCCAAAAAAAAGTTTTGAAATGAAATAAAATATAGAGTTGTAAAAACTATTGCTGTAATTATAAAAATATTATAAAAAGGTAATACAAAATAAAAGTTTTTCAAATAAACTTTTACAAAACTAATGAATTGTTTGAAATATTGAAACTCTGTTTATGAAACAGAGTTGTTTGGTTTTTAAAAAAGGAAGTTTTTGTAACATAATTTGAAGGTCAATGTTTTAATATGAAAAACATTATCTTGGCTGGGAGCTGAACCCAAGACCTTTGGCATTTCAGCCCAGTGCGCTCTCTGCCAACTGAGAAATGTTATTGAAGAACGTGTATAATTTCTCACATGTGTTTTTACGACTTGTTATTTGACTATTTACATATATTTAACAGTTTTTGAAATCTGTTTGTTTTTATTTTTAAATACAAAAACGCTCATTGTATATGAAATTATCTCTGAAACTCACAGACCGATACACAGACCGATTTTGTCACAAAGTAGGAGGCACTTAGATCAAGATCAAGAAATTAAGGCGTGTTATCCCTTTTCGTTTTAGACTTTTGTTTCAAGCTTATTAAAATCGAATAAAATTTGGGTTTGAAAGAATAAAAATAATCTTTATGAAATTTAATGACATGATCAAGTTAAAAATGGTAAACGCAAAATTCAATCTTGTTTGACAGTGTTATTCAAATTGCATTTTCTAAAGTTTTTAAATTAAAATGCATTTTTCATATAATAATTTCAGGATCCACAATCTCTCCATAATTAAATGAAAACAGACCTAAATAAATACAGATTTCACTAAGATATGTACTCCTCAACTGCATTGACTTTCATACATGTATGAGAGTATAATGTATGCATAAGTGTGTATTATTTGTAATATGTCTGTCTATCACATAACATATCATGCAGTAATATGTTATTGTGAATAATATGCATCTGCATATATTTAAGTAATAATATGCTATATGTATTGTTCATAATGGGATCGAGTACAATGTAGTCTTAACTCAAAGTATATATTGGTTGTCCTTAGGTAAAGATGTTCTAGTCCTAAAGAGAGAAAATATTCTTTATTTCGATATTTTTTTCAATATAGTATTTTTAATTCAGTTTTAAACAAGAGATTTAACAATTAACTTATTAACTAATTAAGAACCTGCACATACTGAGTTTTACACAAGTACGTGTACTGTTTTACTAGCCAACACTCATAGATATATTAAAATAGGATTTGCTGTTTGTATAGCAAGATGCAACGTAGATATGTTTGAGCTGAAATTATCGTAAAACTATTCAATTTATGAAAAAACACAATAAATGAAAGTTTATTTTTTTAAATTAGGAAGTTTCTTAAACTATTCTTCTATCTCTTAAAGATACATGTATTTCTCCCAAGAGAAAGGGGTTGCATAAATGCGATTTCGGTCATTAACAAGCTCGAAGATGCATTTTAGAATCAAATCAAAGTTTGGAAAAAGTGTCGAAACATGAAGCATTCTATTCCTGAGAAACAGCCCAAACAATCATCTTTTCGAAAATTCAGAATTAAATTGTTGAAACTACGAGAATAATATTCTAGTACTACCAGATCTAAATTTGATAAACGCAGATGTTTATAATTTTCGACAACAAAACGCATAAGTGCTGAACTAAACGGAATTATATATTTTTTCCCTCATTTTATTTCTGTGGTTTTTGATTTCGAAAATAAACATGGAAAAATACCAATAGTTAGAATCTTATATAGACCTTCAGGCAAACAGGTTTCCATTCCGTAAAATGCGGTCAATTGTGAAAATAACAATTACTTAACGTTGTATTTATGGAAGGATACGAGTGACATGAAAGCTTTATACAGGTTAAGTTTCATACTTTCATCAGGAGAATGCAACATATATCTTCAAATTCGCATTATGATTTCATTGTTCTCTGGTATTCGGACTAAGATCCTGTTTGGTTCAATCTGTATATTTTCAACATACAATATATATCAAAATTATGCTACGATCAAAACACATAACATTACTTTGAATAAATTTGTATGCATTTGATAACATTAACATAGTTTATTTAATTATATATACATATATAGGGTGATTCATCAAGAATGAACTAAGAACAAGTCAAAGTACTATTCTATATATATTTATCAACGTTAATCCAAAAAGTTTCTGAAGTTTCAACTTTTTGGTTTTGTAAATTTTTTTTTATGTAAAACATTTATTGCGGCGGGTTAGCCATTTGTTACCTAGCAACGGCCAGATGAAATTTTCTCGCCATGGGATCAACAAGTTGCTCATAGGTGGATATTACATAAAACAAATCAGTTTTAAAAAGATGCTCATAGATGGCGTTACATAAACAGGTTCAAAAACTCATTCGTAGGTGGCAATGCATATATTCTGTATTTTTTGATTATGCCACATTTATTTTCTTTAATAGACCATCGTTTCATATATATTTTCTATACAAAATAGTTTCGGTGATTTACCAGACGTTGCCGCGACGGCTTAGTTTTTATTTTAGTTATCATGCCTTATTTTTCGTGGACTGATGGCACTATTTTTTGTAATGTTTACTGTAAAATTTCCCCCTTTGCGCCCTTAGTTTTAAAAGATTTTATTTAGACTCACTTTTGTATATTTGTTTCCTACAAATCTTGCAACCGACTTTTTTCCAATACTCTTATTTCCGATTGTAATGAAACTTTCGTCAGCTGTTTAATTGTCATGACAATACATTGGTATGTACTGTAGGCCATAAAAGTAGCCCCCATTTTTCAAAATTATTTTGTTGTATCATATTCACACGGTTTTGAGAAAATGTTGCGAATAAAAATTGTTATAATGAAAAACTTTAATCCGAAGTGTTTTCTTCGAAAATCAAATAAATAATTTTGTAAATCAATAATTTTGTGGATATGTGTTCCAAGGTCTAATGATGAGTTTCAAAAATATAGTTTGAAACAGAAATAAGAAATATTGGTAGCGGCTTCGTGAAAAATAACGTTTAAAGCCTTAAAAAATTAATGTAAAATAGTTTTTATGTTAAACCGTTTATTGTACAATCGATGATATAGTAAACGTTAGATAAAATTAGGTGTCAGACTCAAATAAAACCGTGGGATTACAATTGACTAAACACCCCACGCATAATCGCTTACTATAAATAGTAAGGACAAAGGAAGCAACCAAAAGTCAAATTTATCATCAAAGTATTTATGTTATAAAAAATGCGTCCCACGATATTTTTCAGTCTGATCCCAGATTGATTAATATTATTTTGTACCTTTTATTACACCCTCGATTTTACAATAAAAACGTTACGCTCTTAATGTATTTTTACTTTACTTTTGACATTTTAAAGATCAGTCATGTTTCGATCAAAATATTAATCGTATTTGAATCTTCAGTATCTGCAGTTATTTTTCTTACTCATTCCTGATGAATCATTCTGTATATTTGTTTTAGCTAATAAATATATATCAATCTATACCCATTATTGTGGTTGTTATTGATTTGATTATTACTAATAAAATTTATGTGTATTGTGTATTGGTTTGAAGGTATTTTGAAACTTATGTGAGATAAGTCCTTCGTCTAGAAACTTAACGATACGATTTGTATATGAAAAGGTATTGGATATGACGTTTTACTTATTGATTTTAGAAGTCATGTTAATTTTACTTTTGTTATTAACATGGTATTGTTTGTGTAATAATAATAATGTTTCATTGGTTGGTTTATATCAATGAAGACTTATCCAGAGCATATTCTTATTTATTGAAACTTTATAAAGTTATATTCAATAATTTTGATAATGTTGTCAATCTTTTTATATGTCTTATATTCGAGTATTTAATTAAAATGAAAAAAAACCCAATATATCGATAAGTGATTCGTATTAGGTACGCGTAGTATACAAATGAAAATAAGTTTTTATTTGGATATTACGTTTCATAAAATAAATAACATATTGTTATTTAATTTTCGGAACACTTGTTTGAGAGTCGTCATCAAATTATTTCGTTTCAGTTTTTACGGTCGTAAAAACATTTGCATTGCTCTTCAATACACAATAGGCCGCGCGATTGTAGTAGGCTGCTTCTTAAGGGTGGATAGGAACCAGCCATACATGTGAACTACTGTTAATGCCTCCATAGGGATACTCCGAAGACTGGCTACAAGAGGAAATTCAATCGAAAACAAAAATGTATGTTTTTTAATGAAAAATAAAAATTTCATTCACTAATTTGGTATATTTTTTTATAAATCAAACATTTTTCGTTATGAAGCCTGATGTGATGTAATCATTTTATTTTTAAAACTTAGTGACAAAGGGTTAGTCAACCCTTTGTTTAATAAATTCTTCTTTTAATCTAAAATTTCTAAGCTTTGTGAAAGGTGCATGTACTAAGAAAAGACAACTCAAATTTTTTTCAAACATATAACGCTCTTATTGTTAGTAAAAAGTGGTGAAATTCTTTACCATCCGAAAATCTCAGACAGATCGGACACATTCTATACAGTTGGAATGCTGTACAATCTATCTTTGTATATATAGGCAAAGACATAACAGTTCAGAAACTTTTTCTCCTTTGTTTGTCAACCGATTTTCTTGTTTTTTTAGTAGCTTTAGTGTTATCAATAAAAAATATTTGGAAACAGTTAGTTAGATTTTTTTCATATTTTCAATAATTACTATGGTCGAATTTCGACAATTGGGGAAACACTAGTAATAAAAAATGGAGATTGACAAAAGAAATTGAAATTCCTGAAATTAAAGAAGACAATTCTAACACCAAGGACATAGAAATACTATCTATGGAAAACTTTCCAATAATGTAAACTCATAAAACAACTGGGCTATAAAATAAGAAAGAATTCCCGCGTAAGATTTCCCTGTTGTTTTTCAAACAGAAGTAGGGTGTGTTCATGAATTAAATAGATTTTGACAGAGATCACGTTAAATGTGTTTTGATTATCTTAGATTTAGAAATAAACTTTGATGGAATATCAAACTAACTGAATACGAGAAATAGAAAATTTGAGGCCTTCATAAACAACATTAATTTGATCATTTTCAACAAAAAAAATGAGGTTGACATGACAGTGTTGAAGAAGATGATTTATTATTTAAAAAAAAAGAATATAAATATATATCAATTTTAACTAGCTTTTACACATGATTTTGATGTCACAGTTGTATGAATAAAAGGTATAATTTTTGTATCATTTAAAGTGTACCACATTTGTTTGGCTCCATAATTACAGGATATTGTTAATTATTCTCTGTGAAATTAATAACAAAAACATTCATATACATAGTCTCATCCATCTCTGAAGGTGGAAAATTCTTGATTATACATATTTGTTTTTGGTGGGTATGAGTGAATGAGAATATATCCCTATCCATCCGTCCTCTCCCTATCTCTACACTCGTCATACTAACGAAAAAACATGATGACACAACAGATACAGTTAGACTTACAGACACACATGTATTTGGTGAAATGTCTAAACACGTCACATCAAATACTATGACAATTGAGCCCTCTTGTTTTGTCGTTAAAATATATTTATTTCCATGCTATCATTTATTTTTCAAAAACAAAAAAAAACAAATATATATATATATATATATATATATATATATATATATATATACATATATATATATATATATATATATATATATATATATATATATATATATATATACATTGGTGTTAACATCCATACAACCTCTGTGTACAGCCGTTGTTATATAAATAATGTGTGGTAATTTCAGACTAGTATTTCATATAATAGATAGATAGATTGTAGCGGCTGTCCTGGACACCCTTCGATCTTAAGGTACATTGTGATGCCTAAGGATGTGAAGATGTGAGTGGAATGAAAGTAAATTTGTGTGTAGACTAAGCATTGGTAGGTTTTACCAATGATATTCATCTGGAGTTCCTGAATGAAACTACAGAAAACCTTCACAATCATAGCCGGTTACTTCGTTCTTGTCCATACGCCGACAGTTTAGTCAATTAACGGCTTTTTTTTTTTAAATAATTGATAAATTGCCGATGTCGGGATTCCAACCCATAATCTACCAGATCCCAAGTAGACAGAGCGCGTTAGACAGCACAGCTACTTGGCTGGTCATTTCTTATAATAAGTAATATCCATCCCATATTAGTTTTTGTACAGAATAAATTTTTCTACCAATGCTTAAAATTTTAAACTTCACTTCTTATATATGACTAGTTTATGCCCGCGGCTCAGTCGTACCTAGTTTGGTTTTGATTCATAAGTTTTAGTTTTAGTCTTTTAGTTGTAGTCTTTTAGTTTTAGTCTTTTAGTCTTTTAGTTTTAGTCTTTTAGTTTTAGTCTTTTAGTTTTAGCATTTTAATTTTAGGTTCAAAGAATATAGTCATACTAATAGAAAAATTACTATCTACAAAACTTCATTATAGACAATATTCTTCACTAATCAATTAGTTGGTGCCAACACCACCAAACTACTGGGCTAGCTTACGCGTGAGCATGCTGCGTAGAATTAGACGTGTGAGCCACTGTTTTTTCTCAAGCCTATTCCCGCAAGTTTGAGTGTCTGTCTTTTAGACTTGTTTATAGTCATTGCAAAGCAGACTTAGAGGGGAAACGGTAATTGTTTAGAATTAAGTAACAATTTTCGTCATCTTTTAAATTGTTAAATTGATAATAATATTTTATCTATCACAGTACGTGTCTTCTAAACGGTGTGAGATACAAAAAATTTTTTCAAACAAAAAATATTCATTCGAGTCGAAAATGAGCAAAAAATACTCCTTACAACAAAACCTAAACACAAAGCAAATGAAATTCCAATTTCAAAGCAGAGTTTACGAAAGAGAAAATCAAAACCGGAATACAACTAATCCGGAATACGGAGCAAATCTTAAACCTTATGCACAAAAAGATATTAAATTATTTGAATTATTATTAAAATTCGTTTGTTCGTCGATAAATATATCCGTCAACAATGTATATGGTATCGTAAGTTATAGTGGAATGGATTATGAACAAAATGTTCTCACGTCTACGTTCTGATTGATACTCAAAATAGGTATTTTCAGGTAACTTCCAAACGTATAGATACGATCAAAACTAAACACATTTGGTGGACTCCGAAAATATGACCTATATTTAATATTTTACAATACTTAAATCTGTATACAGAGGTGAAAAAAGTTTATTTTTCCTGGTATGTTTTATATTTTTGAGTGACAACCTCATTTATTTTATTACCTGGTTTAAATTGGTAATTGTGATTTTTTTTCATCCTTGTTGATGTTAATTGTTTTGACATTTTTTATTATTAATTTTTTGATTGTATTAAATTTTTCAAAATATTTTAGTAGAATGAAAACGACGAATTCAAATAACGAATTTCAAGTCTGTTTCAAAATGTTGCTTCTGGAATTATTACTATCAGCTAAACATGTCTTTAAGCACTGAATGCCAGAGGCTCAAAGGATATTTTTTGGATTAACGATATTTTGTTGCAGATGCAGGTCGATAAATGTTCTGAAAAACCAAGTGTGGATTTTGGTTGTCGAAAAGTTTATGGAAAAAAAGTTTATTTATTTTCGCGTGTACCAATCATGTTTACAAAATCTCAAAATGTCATTTTCTTTAAATATATTCAAACAGCCTGTATTTTGAGTCTAAAATATGCTTTTGTAATGTCTTTTATTTTAAAATTGAAAATTTCTAATTATTGGTAAACTTGTTTGTTGTTTATTCGACTACATGCAAAAACTGCAGAACCGATTTTGTTGAAACTTTTGTGTTTTGAAGCTTATGAGTTGCCTCAAAAACTCGTATGTAGTATCTCCCTACGAGAGAAAGAGTTTGAAAATATACGTTTTAATAGAAATATGGTGGGAAGTGTCGATAAATATTTGAAGTATAAAGCGGTGGGAACGAATAATATTTGAAGTAATGGAAGTGGTGGGAAATTACATTCAGATTTTTTAGTTTTAAAATGACAGGAGCTGGAGATATAACAATAAAATACTAGGGTATAAGTCGCGGGTATAAGCTAGTTTAAAATAATTTACATGAAGTGATTGAAAAAATAACCCTGTTTCTAACCACACCCTATAAATAATTGTTGTATTGCATTCCTATCCAATACATTTCGAATGACTAACAGGATAACAGGATTTATACATAAAGCTTTGAACTTAACTGTACACATAAAAAAAAACTTTAAATGTAAAAGTTTTTTGATTAATTTTGATTAAAACATAAATAATTATCCTGGGTTTTATCAGTTATGTTTTATTGTTTCGAATATTGATTGAAAAACTTTTTACTTTTGAAATGTATTAAATTGATGAAGATCGAATTTTGCCCATTCTATCACACGTATAAAAAAAACACGGAATGCCCACCCATACAATTATATGCTCATTCACGTTGGCTAATAAAAATTTTATGCTAGAGATTTTATTATGGTTGAATATAATAAATAAAGGATATCCCATCTATATATTTTTAGTACAAAGAAAATCATTGAAGTTTAAATGAATCAGTAAATATATTTTATACAGTGTGTTCAATGATAACACCAACAAATAGACCGATATATCGTATAGTGTTTCATATTAGGTACACTCAAGTTCATAAGTAAAGCTAATTTTTCAAAATTTTATAATTCAGATAAAAATTGTTCATTATAAATATACTAACAACTTTTATTCGAAACATTTTCCTGAAAATCGCATAATAAATATGGCACAAATTAATAATTAAATTTTGAAATGATCGCGATAATTTTGTAGCCGATTGTACACCAAGAATACAATAGAGAAGATGATTTTGTTTTAATATCACCTCTCATAACACAGATTACTAGTATTTTGTTTTATTTACTCTTCGCAACACTTGTTTGAGGGTAGGTAAAATATGCATTTTCTGTGTACGAAGGCTGTCAAAACATTTATCATAACTTACTTGTGAGGCGCTATCTGAGTTAATGGAAACTAGCAATGCATGCAGACTTCTGATGGTATTTAGCAACGATATACTGTATTTATACAGGCTGTTCTGAAATTCATTCAAGAAAACTGAACCAATCATAGAGCGCATAGTGCAAGGAGGCGGGGTATTATATTTGATATTGTTAAAGTGATTCTGACGCACATAATGAATTTAAGCAATTCAAACAATCAACATTCGGTTATACCGAAGCGGGGTCCCACCTCTTTACACTATGCGCTCTGTGATTGATTGAATTTATCAATGTTTAATTGATTATATCTTAAGAAATAAGCGTCAAATCGAAAAAATTTATTAATTTTTGTTTGTTTGTTTTTTGCATCTCTACACCGTAGTATAGTTTTCTTGAATTAATTTCAGAACACCTGTATATATGCTTACCAAACTGTGTGACTAGAGACGATATACTAATTGTATGCTCGTTTTAGATAATTTTAATTACAGCTCGTATTGTGTATGAACAAATAGTTGTTTTATTCTGTTTTATACATACAAACAACCCATTGCAAACAACCCAATTTGCTATACATAACAATCAAATTGATTACGCTTAGTAACCATTACAAGTTTCTCGTTTATACGTTCAATGGCAAATCAAATCAAAGAATAAATATATTTTCAGTACAGCAAATACGAAAAATTTGTTAACCCAAAAAATGTGCACGTACACAGGAATCAAAATTGAATTGACAGTCCTTTATAAAATGTTAAATATAAAATAAAATATTTTTTCTAGTAAATCTCACATACTTGATATAAAACACATAGAGAATATATAAATTGTTTAGTGTTCAGTCAGTGTTTGTGATCTATTTATCGTATGTGTATGTACCAACTAACGATCATACACATACCGTTGTGTTATATTCTCGTTCGTTTTAAATGTTCAGCCCGAAAACCACCACAAAATAAATTTTTTGTGGTTATTTTGATAGAAATGCGAATTATCAAAGGTATGAGTTATAATTTTATTTTTATTTTTTGTAAACGAAGTTAGTAGTATAGTGGGTAGCAGATTGTTGTTAAAGTGATTGAAGTTTTCAGAAATGTTACCACCACTACGGCTGACTGCTCATACACTGCCCAGTTAGTAGATATACGTAGATATGAATAGGGCTCTCACCACCACAAACGTACATAAAGTAGTTGTTCTAGTGGGTTGTTGGTTGGTTGATTTGATCCGAAATTGTTAATATAAAAGTATATATACTAGGAAACATATACGATAAAAGGATGCAAAAGAGATCAAAACATGCTGACAATTTTGTGGTATATATGGTACAGGATGTTTTAAGTTTAGATTGTACATTTCAATTCAGAAATAATTCTTGGTCGTTCAATTGTTTGCATTGTAACTTCTGGTAAAGTGTTCAACGACGTACACACTCGATTTGGAAACATACATTGCCCTAGTTGGTTTGGAAATTAGTTGCATACTTCTTTTTTGATTGTAACTATAGTTACAATCAAATTAAATGTTATGGAAATATCTGAATAAAAGATTGAAAAGTATAAGATATTGTTTGAGCTAGGATTTTAGTTTATTGTAAAAGAGTTGTAGAGCATTGAAATTCTGGGGAAATGAGTACCAAGATGATACCAGTAGTAGGGCCTGTATGGAGGACGATGAAACCTCCAAACATGTTATGTGCAGAGTGTCACGTATAGAATGTGTGGGTCCGAAACCTTGGATCCATCAATCCTGGGAGCAATCCCGGCGGAGAAGTTTTGGATCTTCTGTGTGGCGTCTGAACTCGACAGAATCCTATAGCTCGGGTGACAGGTTGTTCTCAAGGAGGGCACAAAGGCACTCCTTGGTCTAGGTATTAGGGACCCATTTGCGGTACCCCTCCTTCTAATTATTATTATTTGTTGCAAATACAAAAGATGCAAGCAAAACAAATGTAACCAATTTATCTGTTTAATTTCGTTTTGTATGTTTATTTTTAGAATTCCAAACTAACACGTCGTAAACTTAGTCGTACACTAGAGTACGATCAAGATTGATTGGAAAGAGACAAAAATTCCACAAAGCTCAAATGGACAATACAAGGCTGGTTGTCATGAACAAATAGAACTTTTTTAAATAATTTAAAACATTATCGATTCATTTATTTTGTCCTTTTTTTATTTTCACGGCTTTTTATTGTATACAGAATTTAAAGCTTTAAAACTAACTGACAAATGATTCAATGAGTTGTACATGTCAATCTGAACTAGATTTTTAATATAATATTCCCTAATTTCTGTGAACCACGAGGCATTTTATCAATGTTTGTTCGAGTAAAAACTACCTGAATAAATGGAATCAACATAACTCAAATTTTTTTCATAGGTACGGTGATATTTATTGTTACAGCGTTGTTTTAATTTTAAACAGTGTTATAAACCCTATAAAATATTTAAAAATAGATATCAACATCACAGATAATAAAAAATCATATGCATTCCAGCACCATAGTAAGTTGTAGCTTAGAGGTAGACCGTTTGATCTAGAATTCCAGTGGTCGTGGGTTTGAATCCCATCCTAGATGTCTATGATTTTTCATACCAAGAATGTGTATGATTTTTCATACATGTTACTTATAATTGTCAAATTAAATAAACGCTAGTCACTTTCGTTGGTATAACATAACCGAGAGGAAAGCAATACTAACAATAGATGGATAGGAGTAAGTTTACAAAAAACAATTAAAAATATGAAAAAATGTTCATGAAATAAGGAACCGAGCAAAGCAGCCATATTTATACCGATTTCCGTGAAAGGCCATTTAATACTTGTATCAATAAGGCCAAATTGAAACAGTTACATACGAGATCTTTGACAAACTCAATTATAAATAACTCAATTATATTGCAATAAATCTGCGAATTTAAATGTTTTGTATGTATGAAATATTATGTGTTTCTATATGAACACGCTATTCTTTGGTTCGGCCTGAAACAGCTTGTAACAAATAAACAAACCAGTGACTTGTTAGAGGGCGGTCGGTCAGTCATTCATCTGACTCAGTGTTATATGTAGATAAAATACTACACACTTACTTTGGCAAAATCAGCTATTTACTAATCCTATGTGACCATCGTCAGTCGAACATTTTGAAATGTTTTTCTCTGTTCTATATACTCGTATGTGTAATGGTCTTTGAATTGTTCCGTTATATATATATATGTATGAAAAACCTTTCAACTATCATTGTGCTCATCATTCCCGAAAATACTAACAAAATACTTCTATTTCTATGAAGGTAAAATTTTTTTGTTTGTTTTGTGAAAATTTTACAACAAACATCATACAGAGAAATGTTTTATTTCCTGAAACATCATTTGTCCTGTAAATAATGCTATTTCCTCTAAAAATCTAGTTTTCTATGTTTTCGTTTTTTTCCCTTAAGAAAATATATATTGGATCCATAAATATTATTCTAATCTAAATGTTGTGAGAAATAGTTGAAAAAAAAAAGAAAATAGAAAAGAAAATGTTTTATTTCATAGATGTGATTTTAACCGGATATAATTTCGTTTATATAGCAGAACAATTGGCGTGTGTCCTACTACAAAAACCGGAAAACACCTTTTATTTCTGAAGAAAACGATTTGTTATTGAATCGTTGTTATTTATGAAACTGTTGAACGAAGAAAGACGGTAATTTTCAGTTAGAAAAATAAATTTTAGATGAATTACTGCGATCTCACGATCAGATTGCTTCTTACCTGCATGGAATTTCATTAAATCGAATGCGATAGTTTTCTAAACTCACCTGAAACAAAAAAGAAAATTTTAGATTAACTAATATTTGCACCGAACACCAAAGTAAAAATTTTAATTACTAGGTAACGCACTTCAAGCTACAATTTTTTTACAAGCTTTGCGTACAGATAGTCTTGAGTACAAAGGAACCGGTTAGAATTCCGTTCCAGCCAAATTAAATAATATCTGATAAACATTACGTAAAACTTACAACATTCCTATCTCGAAATTTGGTAGGAAAATAAATGCACAATGACCACAGAGAGAGATTTTATTTTCAGCGGAGTTTCAAAATGGTTTTCAGAGGGATATAACAACCAGGCATGCTGTTTAGAACAGCAAAATCAGCTTAACAAGCTCTCCCATGACGAAGGCGCACTCTCATGTCAGAGACCCGAGTCTAGTCTGTCATCTCGGAATACCTAGATGACAGACTACCATTGCCCTAAACGAATGCGCCGCAAGGTCCTTTTGACTTATTAGCAAGAACTGAAAAGAGATAAACCTTCTGGTTGGGGTATTTAATAGTCAGGCACAAAACGCATCTATCCTTTTTGAGGGTGGAGAACAGTACGATCTGTCCAAAGTGTAACGGGGCGGATTATACACCCTTTTAGATTCTGAAAAAATGTCCTTACAAAACCAGAATGAGGGACTTAGCCCTCGGCTCAACCAAAGTTAGGGAAAGTGTGGTAAAAATACTAAAGTGGTGCTCTGTCCTGTCAAGCACGTAAAGAGGACGGTTAGGTTCGACAACAATCACAGAGCTAGAGGAAACGAACCAGGTGTGAAAGAGAGCAGTCGAGGTTGAGGGAATTAGTTCCTTAGAGGCCGGTAAAAAAGCCTAGAAAGGCCCACTTGTCAGGCTTCGGTGTCCTCTCCGCTACTACTACTACCACTACCAACATAGGCTCCTAAAAGAGGGCTTACTGTTAGCCAACTTAATGCATTTCTGTTCTGCATGTAACCAGATTTTTACAACAAAAAACTTTCTAACCCATCCATTTTTTTTTGGGACAAAATGTTTTCAATGATGTTTGTAATAAATATTCACAATAAAAAAAGATACTCGATAAGATAAAGATTATTGAGATAATAAAAATTAATGATTGGTTAGATGTAGACATTTCAAAGGACATTTAAAATAAAACTTTTCGCATTATTTATTCATACTTGAAGTTGAATTTGGGGATCAAAATGGCAAACATTATTACGATTTTATACAAAGCTCTAGTAAAGGGGTCTTAAAAAGTTGTACATGGTTTGAAAATATCTACGAAATAAGAATTTTATATGGGATCTCTAGTTAATCCCAATCTTCACCTTTTTTTAATAACATCTGATTTTAATTATACATTGACTGGAACAGTGTGTCGATGTCTTTATATGGAGTACACTCCCGTTCATAAAAATTTAACTACCAGTTACTTAATATATGTATATTACATGCAATAACGCTTAGAATGTTTCAAGTGGTTCAAGTTTTAAGAACAGCAGTGTATGTATTTATAGGGAAGGCTGACTTTGGACTTAAGACTACTAACATTATTAATATGTATCTATACTTCTATGAAGATCCTATGAAGGCGTATTTGATCAAACTTAATGAGTAATTAAGATTTGTTTACAATATAATATGGTGTGAAAGACTCACATAACCTCTTTATAGACAGAGTGGAGTGGAAGGAATTTTTGTGTATAGACTAGGAATTAGTTGGAGATGTGGCTGTAGCCGACTATGATAGGAACTATGCCGATATTCATCTAGCATTCGTGAAGGAAACTGCAGAAAACCTTCTCAAGCATAGCCGGTTACTTTGTTCTTGTCCATACGCCGACTGTTTAGATCGCCCCTTTTTTTCTTAATAATTGACAAACTGCCGATGTTGGGATTCGAATCCATAACCTCACAGTTTCCAAGTAGCCATACTGCGAATACGTAACGTCTTAGACCACTCGGCCACTTGGACTGGTCAATCTTATAAACTAAGAGCCAAGAACAAATTCCACACCTAAAAGTCTCACTGTTTATCTGAGATAATTATTTTACCATTTTCAACACCAAATAAATTTTATACTCTAAACACTACTTTAAAGACATTATCGATTTATCCCGATAATTATATATATATATATATATATATATATATATATATATATATATATATATATATATATATATATATATATATATAGGTCTTTCATTGAACGGCGTTTCAACATTATGGATAAATCCGAAAGAATTCTTTTTAAATTCACTTTTAAAATTCCAAAATTTTCAATAGGACTTGTTAATACACAATATTATAAAATAGAAAGGCATGCTTTTGTAGCTTTGTGTACCATTTTTGATATTTCAATAAAATATCTATCTATCTTTGTTCTATTATATAATATTGAATTTTAATGAAATATCAATGTTGGGAAAAAAGGTTCAACCTTTTATTCCAATATTTTGAAAGGTTTATATCTTCTATAAACTTATTCAATGTTTCATTATAAATTCTATTCAAAGAAATTTACACACAAATTTCGTTAAATATTTCTATTGCATAATTAATATTGTGTTAAAATATTATATATTTACATACCATATTATATGGAATGATGCTTTTTTGATGGTCCTTACATATGTATCACGGTTCTCGGTGTATCCTGTATAGTGTATGTTAAAATCATTGACCAAAAAATACAATATTATTTGGTCTTTAGTAAGTAGATAATAAACTTATCGTTTTATATACGCTAGTAATGTATTTTGGGTGGGCGATCTCGGCGCCGTTTCGTGTTTTTTAATTAAAATTTTGGTTTTGTCAAAAACTAGTAAACATACGGATATGTAAAATGTCAACTTTAATTTTAAGATCGGACCATGTTTGGGCCAAATGGGCAAAACTGTCTATCTTTGAAATCGTAAAAGATAAAACAAAAATTTAATGACAAAAAGTGCCCCTTTTTTAAAAATAAACTTCTGTTTAAACTTTATTCATAAATTAAATATATACTGGGTATTTCAGTAATTAAATCAATGAGTTGTTATTTTCACTTGTCTATCTTAGGCTTCAGATTGAATATACAAGGATACAACATTTTCAAAAAAATGTCGGAGAAATATGTATACAGATAGATAGATATGTATAGATGAGAGACAAATCCATAAAAACCTAGACAAAGTTTAGCCAGGATATGATATTAGTTTGAAATAATCATCGGACTTCAGCGATATAAAAATTGTAATATTTTGGAAACGCTTGATTTAATTGAAAAAATCACATTCACCCCCTGAATCCTTTCGACGAATCTCATACAAATGTACCTACTACCGATAGAAATAGTGGTATTCTTTTTAGCAAAATTTTATTGTTGATATGTGCTTTACTTTTCGAATAAAATGCTTGGAAAATGATCCAAGAACTTTTTTAATCCAAATGCTTGTTGATCATTGTAAGTACACTACCAACTTTGAAAAGCAACTACTTTTTGAAAACCGAATAGATTTATCAAAAATCAATTGTAAAATTTTTACACATTCTTACAACACATTCTACAAAACAACAAACAAATTTCTTCTGCACACATTCTTGGGCTATTGTTTCGTGATTCTAATAACTTAAAAACTTACTACAATACTACACATATGAAAGTGAACGTATTATAAAGTTATCCTTTTGAATTTACTATTTATTTATATTGAAGACAGAATTATATATATATATATATATATATAATAAGTGATTAGTGTGATTAGTAGATATATTGTAATAAGTGATTAGTTCGATCTGGTAGAAGTATCACGTATAATAGATTCACCTTTTGTTACGAGAAGGAATAATATGTTTATATGTATGTATTTTACGAACTAAGAACATAGCGGTTATAAATGAGCACGTATCGCGGTTTCGATAATTCCCAAATGCACAGCTGTATATATATATATATATATATATATATATATATATATATATATATATATATATATATATATATATATATATATATATATATATATATATCTATGTATATATATATATTATATATATAGTTTGTTCGAATGTAGAAACACATACGTATTCATTATTATACGGAGTGTTTCTTAAAGAATGGGCCTGTAAATACCGGGAGACATGGAATTATGACAAAAGAGTAGTACCTTGATCAAAAATGAAAACGTCTAAAAACCAGTAGAATATGATCAAGAGGTAAAATAGACGTCAAAATTGATTCTAGTTTTCAAATTTTATGATTGACTTTTGCCATATTCATTCGGTTTTCGAAAAAAATTTTCGAATAAAATTTGTTACTATATATTTATAATGAACAACTTTTATCCGAAGCATTTTATCGAACACCGATTCAACAAGGCACAAATCATTTATAAAATTTTAAATTTGAGCTCAATTTTGGGCGTTGACTGTACATATGCCGTTTTATGTTACCTAGAAGTTTCCAAAATATCAAATTTTCAAAAAAAGCACTTTTCAAACGCCGATGAAAATACTGTGTAATGTAAATTTTAATAAATGCCAACGTTATATAAAATCAGAAAGAAAAAAGTTATTTACTAAATAATCATAACGTTACTTATGCGCCAGCCTATATATACACAAAACTTAAATGCTGTTCGTTGGTAAGCGTATCCCTTGAGAACGGCTGGACTATTTTAGCAATTTTTTTTAAGTGTTCGTGATAGTCCGAATAAGGTTTAAGAGAAAGAAAAATTGGAAAAGTTGTCAGGAAAATTGCAAAATTCGGGAAAAAATAAATAAAATGAAAAGCTGTTCGTTGGTAACCGCATTCCTTGAGAACGGCTGGACGGATTTGGCTAATTTTAAAAAAAAGTTCGTATTAGTCCGAATAAGATTTTGAGAGAATGGAAAATTGGAAGAGTTTTCCAAAGAGTCCATATTTTCCGGAATATTCGGGAAAAATTGAAAACGCTTTATTCGATGGTATTTTTGCACAGGACAACGTCTGTCGAGTCAGCTAGTATTGAATAACTTTCAAAATGAGTAATACAGATTTTATTTCCGAATATTTTAAACAATGGGTCTAATTATTTATTCTTATAATATCCTACTGTTGTTTGAAACGTAGTCTAAGATCAGGCATTAAGAAAATCTACCCTCACCTGATAATTGAATGAAATAATGTTTAGAAGGCAGATAACAATATTATAAATTTATGACTGCAATGTCTTCCACCGTACTCCTGCTGCTATTAACATTAATTAATTAATTAATAATTAATTATTTATATATTTTTTTTGTTTCTTTTGTTAACTTTATATCGCAAGTACAAAATTTTCGTGTAAGGTGTAAATATAAAATCTATCTAAATATAATCTAAATATAAAATATATACACCTTGTTACAACAGGAAGCGACCTTTATGACTGCTACGCTTACCTGCAGCCAGGTGTAAACAGGTTGATAAACTGAACTAAGTTCCGTCATCTGTTGATTAAAAAGTATTAACACGTATGAAAAGTTTACAAAAATCTAAATATATTTATAACTGGCAGTTACAGTTGCAGTTATTTGCAGTTTATATAAAAAAAATTTTTAGGAAATAAAATTATTAAAAAGTATGTTCTACGCAGAGAGAACATGTGTGTTAGATAGATAGATTGTAGAGGCTACCCTGGACGGGCTACACTTCGACCATAAGGTCCATTGTGCTACCTAAGGATGTGGGGATATGAGTGGAGTGGAAAGAATTTGTGAGTAGACTAGGAATTGGTAGGATATGCGACTGCAGCCGACTCTGATAGGAACTATGCCAATATTCATCTGGAGTTCTTGAAGGAAACTGCAGAAAACCTCCTCGAGCATAGTCGGTTACTTCGTTCTTGTCCATACGCCGACAGTTTAATCAATTTACCCTCCTTTAACCTCCCAGTTTCCATGTATGCAAACTGCGCAGACATAGCGGCTTAGACCGCTCGGCTACTAGGACTGGTTACATGTGTGTTACCTCCCGAAATAACTTGGAATATGAACGAAAGGTTAAAATTCTAAAGGGTATATCTTATTTCATATAAAACACTCTGTATATATTTCTATTCTATATATTCACAATAATAAATATTATTAATATTTGATACGTGTATTGTTGCGTGTATGTTTAAAACAAAATATGTACAGAGCAAAAAAAAAACACTAAGCGAACAAGCAAACATTTTGTGTTCAATAAAATTCAATCATTGTGTGACAATGTGTTACAGAATATTTGGCGATTATTTTTATTGGCTGTGAGCTCGTTTAAATATTACGAAACATTATTTAAGGAGGCGGCTACTGTTAACACTATTTAATGTTATACAAGGAAAGTAGAGGAATCAGTTAATGTTATGCCATTTTAAAATAAAAATAAGGATAAAGTTATTGTTCTAACTTAAATAGAGAATGTAAAATCGTTTTATATGTTCTAAGATTGCAGGATTACAAAACCGAGTATATCATCAAATTGTAAACAAGATTAACGAAAATCTACCGTGGGTGTATAACGATATCAGATCTATTACGAAAAGGAGATACAAAATATAAAATCACGTAACGATAGATAGATAGATAATATCTTGGTGTATAAAAAGTATTGCATTTATACCATTGTGCCACTCCTTCTACTTGAGTTTGATGAGATTCGCTTCTCCTATTTTAGCAATAGCCGGGAACCTGCTTAGCAGGTTTTTCTGAAGGTTCGTAGATTTTCCTCACACTAACAGTCTACACTTAAGGGATCCATTGTGGAGTCCTATTATGTGTTGATGCTTTCGTAGGTGATAATGTCGGGTGATGAATCCGGTAACCTATCGAAGTTGTGTCTTGTTCAGGTTGAGTGCATCGAGGAACAGCCGGTTGGATGCAGTACAGTAATTTATGTTTTTATGGCGGTATATTTTCCCACTGGTCACAGTATTTAATGTCTACCTACTCGTTCATCACTTGTATAGATACTGTCTTAGATATTTATAAAATATGTTCTGGGTTTATCAAAGGTATTCCGACTCCCATCTTTGCTAAGGTATTTGCTTTTTCGTTTCCTTCGAAACCTGATATCCAGATCAATTTAAACGATTCTTTTCTTGGGATATGATGGTTCTCCTTTCATATACATGACCTAACGTTACGTGATACTTGAACGAGTGAAATTATCTAGTAGGTCACTAAAATTATACCTCGTTTACATGTGATTATGTGATGAATTTATAAGTATTTCAGAATAATATGTCCTACAATTATATAATAAATCATAGAAGCATTTTACAAGCTTTTTTTTAACTTGCAATGTATGCATGTATGTATGTATGTTCGGGTCAAATCTTGTAAGCTGAATTCGAACCACTTTCTCTTATCATACGGAGTTTTTTACATGTTGGTTCAGTTCCGATGACAATGCATTTTAGGGTAAGCATGACAAGAATTGGCATGGGAAAAGGGAGGTTTAGAGGGGTTTAGGGGGAAACACAAAATTTGGTATATCTCTCTTAATATTGGAAAAAATCAAAAAACATATAAGAAGTAAAGTTTTAGAAAATTAGTTTTACTAAAAAAACATTTTTTTAAAATGTTTTTTAATATAAACTTATTTTGAAATAGATAAAAATTAAATTAAAAAAGACTGTGCCAACAGATATGAATGTTCTGTAACACACAGTGAAATAGAATTAATACCAAAAAAATGGTACATGGTTGGGATAAATATATATAAACATTGTAGCAGATACGTACTTAAAATAAATATTTGTTACAAAAGCAATCAATACTTTAGTGGTAGTATGAATTTTGTATTATTTTTGTTATTATTATTATATTGTATGTAATATCTATGTAGTATTTATGTATGTGTGAGAGCACAGGTGTATTTGAACGTATCTCAATTTCATTACCTCACAAAATCATATTTACTAAATCCATTTACAAGAATTACCTTTAAATCCATATAAAAATATATAAATTTATATATGTTTTGTGTGTTTATATTTTGGTTATACAATGTTGTATAAACTGGTATAAGTTTATTTATATTTAATATATGGATTGTCCGAAAACTTCAAATCAGATCAAAGATATAATACTGGTTAAATGGAATTATTGAAACAAAACAAATTTTATTATAATCTAATAAGAAATGCAACAAAAAAAATGATTTAATTGTTTAAATACACTGTATATGATATCTTTTCTTTTCTTTTTTTAATTTTGGCGAGTTTAATTCTTTTTAGGATGTTTGAGCTGTAATTTATGTCAAAACTGTTTACTTATAAAATTTATTATGTTTATTTCAAATTTTCGTCTAACAGTCTAAAGGTTAATTTCGATTTGTTTCCCAGTTAACAGACGAACATATGCAGAAATTAGACTGATTAGAATATTTTATGAATATATTTACTAAAATTAATAGATTTTCGAAATATTGTGAAAATATGTGTTTAAACAATCAAAGGGATTTAAAAGCATTTTTATTTTACCTTATTAGCAAGGAGCAGAATAAAATTTAGTAATAACCTTGATTATTCATAAGCTTAGAAAAATTAGTTAAGAATGTTCATTAGTTTAGCTAAATGGTTGCTATTGGAGGAAGTTTTTAATCAATATTTGGAAATACTCGGTCAAAAATTTGGTTAAAATTGTAAAACATAACAAGGAAATAAATATTTTTCAGCAGAATTGACAAACTTTCCACAGATTTGGTTCGAAGAACTGTCTATGCTGCATATTCATTTATTTCAACATAAAAATATATAATAAAGTTTTACCGGAAGAAATAAATAAGCACCAGTTTATAAAGCCTTAATTGTACGACAAGAAAAAGTTTCAAATTGTTAATCTCACACAATTTTGTTTATACTTTTGTCTACAAACTTTAAAAAGTCCCTCCAACTTTCCAATTTCCTGCTCTCTAGGATTTATAGTTTTTGAGAAGTGAGACGAAATCGGACATTAACTAGCACACTGCTTGAATACACTCTGTCTAATGTCTTTCCATTTCTCAAAAGTTAAAGCTCTTGGAGCTTGTCATTGAACATGTATAATAATATACAATATATTTGAAACAGTAAAAATCCCTATATACGAACAAATCAGTTGCGCAACACCATTTTCATAACAAAAGTCTACATACATGATCAACAATTTGCGCAAAATAAATTTTTTTTAAATTAATTTCAAGGTCACTTGGCCAAAAACTGTTAAACACTACCATACAAGCGCAAATATCTTGTCAAGCGTGTTGCGGAATGATAATTTCCCCGATATACGACCAAACATTTTGCGTAACAACTCTGTTTGTGCAAACCTTATTTTGTGGTTTTTGATCAAACACTGCCATACACGTTCAAACCGCAAAATTTTGCGCAATAAAAGTTTATCCCGACCGATTCCTTTCTAACCGTTGTGCAACAACTCAATCCATGGCATACATCCTCAAATGGTTTGCACAAATTACTTGATCGTGTATGGAGATGTCTTCCAAACGATTTGCTTCAAACAATTGTTTGCAAATATAGAGTTGAATTTTTTTGTTTTGACTATTATATGCGCGTAAGGGGAACATATTTAAAAGTAGAAGGGCAACTTATTTAAACCATATTGTAATCATATGTTCAATACTAAGTATTAAATATATGTTTCCTCCCACTCATTTTGAAAATAGACTGATCCACTCAAACTGTGACGATATTCGAGGCTTCTTTACAAAATAATATACTTCTATAATATTATTTATATGTTTTTATATGTTTATAAGTGGTTCAAATTTTTTCAAGTTAGATATTTAAGCTATCTATTTCCTAACTACATGTTCCATGATTATTTATAGATATAATAAAGGTGGTTTTAGCAATTTATTAAAAGGTATTAAAATGATACCCGTGAATATAAAATTAATTTTACGTTAGACCCCAAAACTCGAGGAATATTTTTCGGAAAAAACTTTTATTTAATAAAATTGTAGGTAGAAAGATATTTTATAGATATAAAAACATTTTTATAGTTAAGAAAACTTTTCTATATAATGTCGAAAAGAAAATAATAATTTCTATACAAACTTTATCTTTAAAAAAAATCTTGGAATAGTCACAGAGATTAATGCTTCCTTAATCCTTTGGAATATAATTCTATATTAATGTAAAGAAAAAGGTTTCCTCGAAAAGGTCTTCAGAACTTTAGTCTCTCGTTACCATTCATTTATCATTTAGTTTATGACATCATAATATCGACCTTTTGTAATGTAAATTCAAAAGTTTTCGGCTAATTAAAAACAAACCATTGCTATTATATGAATGGCATCTTTAGTTCATAATAATACTAAGAAATATAATACTCTCTCTATGTACGTGTCATATAATATAGTGTTAAAGCAATGGCCAAGAAGAAGAAGCTTATTAAGGATAAGTTGACTGTATATTATATTCAAGCAAGTGAGGATATTATTTACGTACTTGAAATATGATCACTAGTATATCAGCTATAAGATCGAAAGATGTTACATACTTGTTTGTATTTAATGATGTAATTTGGTATGAAAATGTAAGGGGATGTTTTTGTGTTGGAAGAAAAGATTCATTTGACGACGTGAATTTATGTGTAGTCGTGATGCCTGGTTAGTTTGATTTCAAAGAATGTGTTTTTATTTTTTATTTATTTTTATTTATTCAATTAACCGCCCCTTTTTTTTAATAATTGACAAACTGCCGATGTTGGGATTCGGACCCATAACCTCCCGAGTCCAAGTACACATAACCTTTACAAGCACGGCTACTTGGCTGGTGACATTTAGTCGTTTGATTTTGCGTTTAAAATTGTTGATAAGCAAACTACTTGGCATAAAGGCTGATGAACCTTTTGAAAATTTCTTAGAAACGGTAGATATAGAAAGTGAGTAACAATAGAACTATTTTGGATTATGTTGTTGTAAGAGGGTCCACCAAAACTCTTAATCCGAATCAGTAGTACCAATTTCAAAATAAATAAACACTGGTCACCTCCTTTGGAATAATATAAAGCAACCATAATAAAAACGGATTAATAGACACAATACTTAAAAAAAAATTTCTTCGGGTGGAAAAAGATGACTTGTTTTTTAAAATGTGTCACGTTCTAACAATGAAGCTTTGTGAAAAATGGATATTATTATTTTTGAGTGAAAAATTTTCATAATTTTTCAACAAGCTTAGTATACTTATGTAGGAAGGGTATAAATTGTGATCATTAAAGTTTTCTAAATGGTTTGAAACCGAGAAAATGTACCCGAAGAAAGATACTTTATACATAAAGTACCGCCGAAAAACTGGAAACCTGACCATTCCGGCCCTATAAGTTAAAAGTTATATATATATATATATATATATATAAATTTCATTATTTATATTGTTTGAGATATTTAAAATTTGCACGCTCTAAATCATAAAATATTTTATAGAAAATTTTATTATTATGCAAGTAGAAATTTGGACATCTTGAACAAGCAAACAAGTTTTTTTTTTTAAATGCCTGGTAATTATTATATATATGTTCATAGATGTCTTTAAAGATGTTTCTAAGCGCCAATAAATATATGACCTATGAAGAATCGTTAAACGAACAATCGAATCTGCATCGTTGAATAACGTTGTTAGTAAATGTCATGTAACTTTTTATATTATTTTGTTGAAAATCATATTTTAAAAAGTCTATTGCTCTAGGAATTTGAATTTCGTTCATTTCAAAGAGGTAATATCAAAGGAGGATGTGGAATATTCTTTACATGATATGTTTTACTAGAACACTTTACTTATTCAGACTTTTCGGTTATTCATCACAGCGTTCAACTGAACTATTGTAAAATTAAAAAAAAGCAAGTTATATTTATTTCTATTTTAAAGAGAACCCGTAAAAATTCGACAGAATCGTAAAAATAATAATTGACCTTCTAAAACGTTTCTTCTGCCTGCCATTGTTCAGTTGAGACAATGTTTGATTGAGAGCAAATTAATTTTAAAACGTAAAAGCAAGCTCTAATTAAATTGATCTCTCGAAACAGTGAAATAACATTTATTATTTCCGATGTTTAGAACTCCGATCACAAATAACAAATGATCTAGATAATCTTCATGGCAGTTCAATTCAATTACAAATAAATCTACAATTTATTTAATGAAGAATGTATGTTTCAAAACTGTAAGTATTTTGTGAAACAGCTGCGATAGTATCGTTAGTTTTTCAACATGTTTGATCAGGTTAAATAAATAATGATTATAGCAGGCATGTTATTAATTTATAATATCATAAATACTTAATACTATAAATATCAATTAAGGAAAACTTCATCAAAACACTTGTGTATGATTAATAAATATAATATATGCTATATACTGAATGGCTCAAGAAATAAAGGTTATTCCAAAATATTCTGACAATATAATTATTTAATAATTTGCAGTTTTTATTTGATAACTAATAACATTTGTAGTTAATTCAAAGGTACTGATATAGCAGTTTTGTATAATAAAAAATTCGTTACGCAGGAGCTGCTTCAACTTAACGAATTTCCTTAGAATATATAAATCACTCTCTAGCGGTGACAATTTTAGTCTGATCAAAATCAAATTTCGTATATGATTTTAGTATTTGCCAATTATTTTAAGTCCAATTTTATTAATAAATGACATACGTCGAGGGGAATTGGAGCGGGGGGGGAGGGGGGTATAAAGAAGGAAGAAAAAACAAAATATAAAATATCGCTCTTAATATTAGAACAATCGAAAAATGCGTAAGGAATAAAGTTGTAGAAAATCAAATTTGCTACAATTCATCACCTTATTTTTTCTCAAACTCTATTGTGTACAGAGATATTTTAACATTCAATCTTTAATTATAAATATTTCTGTGAATATTGATGTAACAGAAAAATGATAAGAAACAAAATTACAGTAACACTTAGTACCAACAACTTTACTTTTATTAAATTTTTCGATTTTTCAAATATTAAGGGAGATATATCAAATTGTGTGTTTCCCCCTTCCTCTAAACCCTCCTTTTCCCTTGTTCGATTTTACCCATTAGCGCACTTGACCTTTTGAATACCAAAAACGCCTCAAATACCAAATTTCATTCCAATCAGATTAAAATTGTGACCGCTAGAGCGATTACAGACATATATATATATATATATATATATATATATATATATATATATATATATATATATATATATATGCCCATAGATATATATATATAAATTTTACAGATGGCGATTTTCGACATCTACTAGGTAGAATCGATGGACATTTGAAGAAATTTTTCCAAAATTTTAAAGTCGGTACGAGACCTAGTAGACAAATGAGCTTCATGTGTACATTCTTTTAAGAAAATTTCCTATAACATGTTGACATAATTTCGTGGAATTACCGGCAATGTTGTATCGAATATCTGATTAAAGGTTCTGATTTTGGTTGTGATTTTTGTTGTACTTATTTGATGTATTTTGTACTTTTTGATAACTGCCTCTCCCTCCAGGAAACTCGGGTTCGATTCCCGGTATCGGAACCAAATGTAAGAGTATATCAAAATATTTTGGTATATCCTATCTGAAACCTCTGATAAAAAATATGAAATATAAAGGAAAATTAAGGACTGAATTGTCGCCAATCTATTATCAAAAATTAGTGAAAAGTTGTCTCGTTGGTTAAAAATCTGTTGACATATGTATTGAACTAAAGTACACTACAAGCCGAAGTATATGTTATTGAGCAAAAGCCTAATTTTACTAAGACAGACACCCAGTCTAAAATGATAAATAAAGCATGAATATATTAACCTTAAAATTAAAATTCCTTCCACTTATTTTGGTAAATTTGCCACAAATCTTTAAAATAACATTATTTTTAAATAAAATTTCAAATTCGCCCCCTTTACCTAGATCTGTTTTTTGTATTATATATACGTATTTCGACCACAATGTAGTCATCATCAGTATAAATTATCTAGTCGTAATTTACTCTTTGACAATTAGAAATAGATAGAAAGTCGAGATCAATAGACAAAAATAAAAATAAATAGAAAATTAACTAAATTAAAGTCTACTAGATTTAAAATAATAAATTTTAAATTATGTTGAAATTACTCTTGTTAAAATTTTTTCTTCACATTTATTCCTGTTAACTTTACTCTTATTAAAATTACTCTTATATTGTTTTAGGATATGTTACTTGCTGCTAATTTGGTGAGCATTTCACACACAACATTATTTCTGTTAAGAACTTGGAGATTAGTTTCATGAAATGATTATTAATAAGATGTGAGTATTGAAAAAAATTTCAAAAATAAATATTATTCAAACTTTTTTTTCAAGTATATACGAGTATATATCCATGTTTTTTTTGGGTTTTTGAACGAAAATAACTTTTTTACTGTTTATTCCTTAACGATTTATTCCTTGATTGAAAAAATAGTCTCTTTTAGTTCCGTAAATAGGATATATTCGAAAAATCAGCGCTGTAGATCATTTCGTTCAGAAGTTATGATGGGGTCAAATCTAGTCTAATATTTCGGCTCGTAATATCTCGGAAATGTACATAGGCAAAAACCCCTTAACCTCGGTGTGTCGCACTACCGTGCTCTAGATATATTATTATAGCCACATGCGCCCTTTTTGGATATGGTAGATTTTATATATAAAGCATTTACAATAATTTACAAAAGGTTTAAAGACGATCCGAGCGATTGCTCGGAGTTTCGAAGTTAAGGTACTTTTTTGACTCATTTTATTCTACTTGTAATTAAGGAACATATTTATTCCATTTCGTAGTCGTCTAGATATTGAAGTCCAAGATAGAAAAGTCTCCTTTCCCTTAGACACCCAGTCTAAAATGATGAATATACCATGCATATATGGTATTTGTGTATGTTATATATTATTATTATTGGATAGATTATATATTAAGTATTCATATTCATGCCAAACACAAAACACGATGCCTAACTTTCAAAGGATTTATTTTGTGTATAATAATAATAATAATAATAATAATGATAATATGAGGATATATAGTTGAGATATAAACAATATACTCACTCAGTTTAAGTCTATACCCTTAACAGTGTATCATCATCATATTCAACTGAACTACCATTATAGTATATGGCATAACAGTATTTTATGCATCATGTAATATATATTTTAGTAGAATATGTGATAAAATTTTCTTATTTCATCATTAATCTTTACCCTATTATAAGCATAATAAATATATAACACAACAATACAACCCATCGACCAAACGACCATAATGTCATTTATTATATGGATTGGTGATGGTACACGATATGCGTTATCGGTATAGCATGGTTGGTTTATTTAAAACTTTAAAGTATCTATCGATACATGGTCTTATACAGAATAACTTTTGTTACAGAAGAGTCTTTAGTAAACAAAGTCAGTCAGTCAGTCAGACTTTAAAAAAAAATTTACATCTAAACATTTAAGTACAGCGTGTTTTTCTTAGAATACACTTACTAACTTGTCAACTGTGTTGCCTACTTGGAGGATTTTGCCCTAATTTAGTGGATTTAAAATATGATATAATGTATGCCATCATTAATCGTAATATAAATAAAAATTTCAGATTCGTCCACATTAAATTTAAATTAAAAAAATTTCAGATTATTTTTATAACAATCCCATCAATATCTACATTAAATAAAACCTATTTTGACAAAAATGGAATCCGACTTCAAAAATCAAATATTCTATAACAAAAAATGCACTAAAAAGTAACAAAATAATTGCATATTCTTGTGCCAATTTTAGTTCACCTAAGCAAAAATTTTTAAATATGTAAGTACAATTATTGTTATTTTTGGAGACGGTGTCAGCATAGAGAAATTCACATAACTTTTGGACACCGCCTCCAAAAATAACAATAGTTGTACATATATATTTAAAAACTTTTGCTTAGGTGAACAATCCCTTTAAAACAAAAAGAAAATTCAAAATCGGTTCATAAATGACGGAGTTCTGAGGTGACACAAAAAAAAAAATACAGACGAATTGAGAACCATTCTCTTTTTTGAAGTGGGGTTAACAAATGGGTGGATAGGTCTATGAATAGCAAATGGAAAGCTATAGCAGGTTGCAGACAAGCCAAACAAATTATAGCTGGGTACCACACTGCGAGGTCAGCGTGGCTTATTGACAAGTACCGGAAAGAGACCAACTTTGTGGTTGGGGTACTTATTGGTCCCTACAGGCTCAAAAAGCACCTATCTCTGATAAATATGGAGGACAGTACAATCTGTTCGGACTGTAACGAGGCAGATGATACGCTCTTACATCTTCTGGTAGAATGTCTCCTTACAGTGGCCGAATGAGGCACTAAGCCTTAGGTTCAACCAAAAGGGGGCCAAATTTGGAAAAACAACTAAAGTGAAGCTCTGCCTGGTCAGTCGCAAGGAGAAAGAGTAGGTTCGACCTCATGAGGAAATAGGTGTAGCAGAGGACAGAAGACGTTGGAGGAATGAGTTTCTTAAGGGCCTAACAACTACTACTACATATATAAAATATACCACCTAGACTTTTACCAGGCTGTATAAAAACTACTAAATTTATAGAAAAATACTTCAATATCGCAGCATTTACTAAGTGTCCTGACAAATATCTAAATATATGTAATACCTTAAGGCTGGTCACAAATAATTAGTTAAAAAATCTTCTAAATCGTGATACACATCTCTTGAAATTTGTCAGCGAGTTTACAAACGACAAAAAGTAGTTAAAAATATTCCGATACATCTCTGATTTGATAGATATTGAGAAGCTTTCTGATTACCAAAAGTATGGTTCTCTTCTTCTTAATTTCTTACATAATCCATATTATAATTTCAAACAAGTAAGTGCAGCTAAATTTCCATTTCAAAGATGGATGTAAACTAGCAGCATAGGATATTAGTTTTTGATCAAAATCTGGAAGAAATCTGAACAAATGTACATTCATTTGAACATCCATTGGTTTAATCAACAATAAGAGAGTAAATACACATTTTTTTGGATCCAAAAGTGATTTTATAAGAATTAATTTCATCTAAAACAATCGAAATCCCTTTCAGTTAATTAAAAATCCCCGTCGCTTTTGGCAACATAAACATTTACAAGCGTAGTGTTTTTTTAAAAAGCGTACAATTAAAAAAATTTTTTTTTTTAAATTGAACCTAGTTTTAACAATCAGATAATTTATTTAAATACATGTAAATATCGATTAAATAAATAGTTTAAAATATATCGGATTATACATTTGTATCAAACTTTAAAGCTCATCACTAATTAATACAAATAAATGTTTGAATATTTTAATAGTGGCGTATAAACGCCATATGTAGGGTAATTTCACTCTATAATACGCATAATAGTTAAATAATTTAACTTTTTCCTCTTTTAATAATCACCTCATTCTCTTCTGCTCTCGCTCGTATTAAAGGTGGGATATAATACTGCAGGCTGTTTTAAATAAATGTTTTAAGTGTTGTATACGTGTGTATTTATATACTATATGTATATATATATATATATATATATATATATATATATATATATATATATATATATATATAGGCCTTGTTTAATTACTTACCATAATAATCTATATTAAAATGAATATATATATTTAAAAAAATGAATTTAAAAACCTCATGTTACCCTCATGAACATCTAATTTTATCCTAAAGTGTTTGTGTCAGTTAGTAAGAGAAGCTTCACTGTAAATAAAAGTTATCTCAAAGAGTTGTCCATCTTATTGTTGTGAGCATTTTAAGCACATAGTTTTCAAGTTCACTTCCAAGAAAAGTAACTTTTAATAAGGGATATTAAATTCTGATCTAAGGCAAATTTTGATTCAAGGCAAATTTCATTCATTAGTTGTTCACAGCTTGTTCCATTAGAGTTCGAGGTTTATTTTAAGGATGTAGGTACTATTCGCGAAAGAGCATGTACTTGACTTCTAAACTCTCGTAAAAATATTATAATTATTATTGTTTCTGTAAATTTGGCCGAAATATTGATGTAGTTTGTAAAATTTATACCGAAACTCAAAGATTGGACCCCAATATTGTTGTTTGGTTTTCACACAGGCATCGATGTATACAAATTCAAAGTAATTTATAAAGATATTATACACATATATTATTTTATAACCAAGAGTAATTACGGATGTTTGAGGAAAAATTATTCAGTTTATGAGGAACCCCGCACATTTCTTATGGGAAGCCATCCTCCTGGAAACGATATACGTTTCCGGGATTTAAAGCTCCTGATCAAAGGTTATCCTGCTCAGTGATTTCTGCTGGGGTTTTTTGGGTCCATGATTTCGAATCTGACATCGAAAGTAGCATTTAACAGTTGATAGCTGTCAATAGCTCTGTCACATCGCTTTATTTACCGGAACAGCAGTATGCGCAGTCCGACTTTACCCATTCGCAATCTTGATCTCTATCTTTAGATCTTAAACACACAAATATACTGAATACACTTTTGTATACATTATATATACATATATACCGGGTATAAAAACTCTAATTAGAATCAAGAAAATGAATTTTTAACCATATATTATTATACATCCCACGTTTTTATAATTCAAACAATTTTCAGATTTAATTATTCGACAAATAACAAAATCTGAACCTTCAAGTTTCGAAATTACGCTTTGCGATGATACATTTATTTAATTGAAAATTCCAAGTATCCTTTTATTATTTGAAATATTTTCATTATGCAACCACGTGTACTTCAAAATAAACTATTTCAATTTGATCCAGCTGTAACCAACATAACCTTAAATAGTAGATACATACTCACTATTCATGTTAGAATGGCTGTGTGACGTTATACGATACACATATTTATTACTAACATATTCAACATCCATTCATATGATATGATCCCCTCTAAAATTTATTAAATATAATGTCGTTACATTCAGAGAGTATATATATGTATATATAACTATATAAAATAATAATATAACGCATCTTTAATAATGTTCCACAAGAGACGTCATTACATTGGGTTAACTATATTTAATATCTTTTACTTGTAACATATAATGGTTTATTAAAATGCATAATAAAAAATATTATTTACTTCAGCTGACCTTCGCTCACGTAGAAGCAAAGATATTTAAAAAATTTGCCTTCACCACCACCCTGGTGTGGACTTTGTTTATTTTTGAAAAAGGAACATTTTTTTCTTTGAATTTTTTTGTAATCTCTTAAGGTTTTAAAGTTAGATATGTTCATACCTGCTGATGGCAGTGGGTGTGTAGGGGACGTGATCGACTTTACAAGTTACATATTTTTAACGCTGGGACTTTTTTTGTCTTTAAATTTGTTTCCTATCGCTTACGGTTTTTAAGTTAGAAATTTTCACACTCTCTGGAGGGCGTGGGTGTGTAAGAGACAATGATTGTCTTTGAGTGTAAACCTATAGGTTACAGCAGATATAGGATATTCGGTGCATCTCACCCCGAATATATGAACCTTCCGGAAGACTTGATAAGCAAGCTACTGGCAATTGCCAAAATATGGGAGATGCTAATCTTGTTGGACTCAAGTAGAAGGGGAGCATAATGGAACATCATAATAAATACCTTTTATGCGATGCTTTTTTCGATAACCGAATGAACAAGGCACAAATCAATTATCAATTTTTGAAAGACGAACGCTTATTCTGTAGCCAGGTGTACTATGAGTCTATTTTGATAACTTTAAATAACTATCAGCTTCGTAAACTAGCTTAATAGTAATGGATTATTAAAATAAACAATTAAAAATAACTATAAAAAATAATAACAACCCCCCTTGTATTGTTTTATGGGAATAATTAATATCCTGTTTAACATTTTTATGATATTCTTTTAAATTGATTTTACTATTAATAATAAATAGATTTTTTGCCAAAAACATTAAGCATTTTAAACATTAAATTTCAATATGGATTGTGTATGGATTTTTCCTCTGAACTAACTTCCTACTTATTATTAAAAAAGTTTTTTTATTGTTAATATTAACAGTATTTCTTTCATATATATATATATATATATATATATATATATATATATATATATATATATATATATATATATATATATATATATATTATATTTGTGTATACTTTGGCGCCAACAATACAATATTCAAATTCCATTTTGGTTACGTACGTTTGGATAAATTCGAGAGGACTAGCGTGTACTTTATAGACTTTGTTGACGCCAAAGTATACACAAATGTAATAAATATATGAAGAATAATGTTGATATTTGACACCAAAAGTAATACTGTCAATGATATGAAAAAGTTGGCTCTTACGCCAGAGTCGTCTTTGGGGTAGCGGTAAGCACGCTGGACTAGATATCCAGGGGGCCGAGGTTCGATTCCCGGCCAACGAATTAATTTTTTCATATCAACATTTAACTAGTATTTCTTCATTGAGTCGAAAGAATTTTCATTATTTGACGAAATGACACCAACGTCCAAGCATATTAGGGAGGTAGAAAATGCTACGAGACGAACGTAGAATGTAGAATGTTCTCCTCTTAATGCTTATGTTACTTTGAAAATTTCAAAACGTTTTTCTTAGCCGTTTAAAAGTTATTGCTTTAAAGAAAAATTGTAATTTAAATGGAGAATGGTATTATGGAGATTTGTTCTCTCAATAGATTAAATTAACTTCAATTACCATTAACAAAAGCTACGAACCGTCACAAATTCACAAATTATTTAACTTGAACTCTATAGAAACAATTTTGCACAATTTTCTTAACATTCACTTAGCGATTGTTTAGAAAAAAAGTTATAAATAGGAACAAAAAAATATGTCTTTGTAACTTATACGTAGATGGTATAGAAAGAAAAATGATATATGTTTTTGTTGATTTAAATTAAAGGTACATTCACTGCCCACAGGTTTTGAAACTATTTGTTATTTCTTCCTTAAGGTACTTTTGCCTGCGATTGCCTCTCCCTAACATCCTTGAAATACTATTAAAATTATTATTTCGCTTTTAATGTATGGTCCATTTTCATTTCCAGTTATTTTGTAGATAATAATGTTCAACCTATAAATTAATATCAATTTTTATATTTTCATGTTACGAGAGAGCTTTTAATAGTCACTTTTTTCGCCAACCATAATGTTGTAAATAATCGGTTTAGTTTTGTTGGTTTAGTAACTTTATGGTGGGTAATCATAAAAACGTAATTCACTCTGTTGAATGTAAAATATTTTGGGTTGAATTGTGATAATATCATCGCATAACATGATAGGTACACACTAACTAACTACCGATTTAGAGCCAGTTACAACAAGTGAAACAGAGATATTCATAGAATATATAAAATGATATTTACGTTTATACTAATGATACGTCATCGTATTTATATAGTGGTGGGGGGTATGTAAATATATGGTGATTATGAAAAAGTTCATTATATCATATCAAAATGTAAACATTTTGTTGGGGTTTATTTGAAACGACTTTAAAGTGGACAAGGTTTGTAGACATAATTCAGAAAGTTATTTCCTGTGAGAAATGTACTATGCCAAATTATTCTTCTTCTTTTAAGCTTTCAATGAGTATAGGCAAGATTGATACATTTTTAATTTGTTTTTTAACCTGTCAAATCTTGTGAGAAATTTCTGGAACCGTTTAATTTCTCTTGCTTGATGGAAATTTATTTACATATTAGAATCGTTCGGTACAATGGAATTGAACGATAGTATAATTGTTTGTAACGAATACGTCTCCTAATCGATATGGAAATAAGCGTGATTCATTCAAAATTTCACTGTCAGTTTTATAGAAAGATCATTAAATAATTCATATTATTCATAAGTTCTCGTATAATGTGATATTACTAGTGTTTCACCGAGGCTACGAGGTAACCTCGCCTCGCCTCGGTCCACGGTTACGAGCCCACGGTCACGCTAACCGAGGCGAAATTTACAAAAAATAAAATTTAAAAAAAAATAGTAACATGTATTTTTACAAAAAATATGAAGCAATAGATAGATTAGATGTGTTTTAAAGGAAAAATAAATTTTATGCCATGATTACTTTTTATAATAATAATCATAAATTTGTTTGCAAATTTTGCGCCGGTTTGCAAATTTTATAGAGAAAAGTAAATGGGTTATTTTTATTTTGTCGATCGACTTCATATTCTTACTTTAGAGAAGAAAAAAAATTGTGCCGTCGGGGGACCCCGTCAGCAACAAAGTTCCTTACGTTATTTTTTCAACCCTAAACGTGATTTAATATGTAGATTTCTATTGATTATATAAGTGTATTTTTGTCACGCCAAAAAGCGCAGCCCCCTTTTATTCATCTCTCTCTCTAATTTGTATATTTTATTTTATTTTAGCGAATTTCCGGAAAGGAAACAGAGCTATTGGTCCCGTACAAAAGTCAAAATTTTGAAAATATTATTTCAAATGTCCATCGATACGAGGACATCTAGGTCTAGATCTACCTAGACCTAGATCTCGACATCTACCCAGTAGATGTCGAAAATCATCGTCTCAAAATCACGTTTTTTTTTACCATATTATGTACATTCATGCAAAATAAGTCAAAGTTAGTAAAAATTTTCCCTCGCCTCGCCTTTATGCGAGGGTGGTAGCTAACCCAACCGAGGCGAGGCGAGGTTTATATTTAAAAAAGCGAGGCGAGGCGAGATGATACCAGGAAATAGAGCTATTGGTCCCGTACAAAAGTCAAAATTTTGAAAATATTTTTTCAAATGTCCATCGATACGAGGACATCTAGGTCTAGATCTACCTAGACCTAGACCTTGACATCTACCCAGTAGATGTCGAAAATCATCGTCTCAAAATCACGTTTTTTTTTACCATATTATGTACATTCATGCAAAATAAGTCAAAGTTAGTAAAAATTTTCCCTCGCCTCGCCTCGTGCCTCGTGAAACACTAGATATTGCAATTATGTTTCTAAAAGTTAATTAAAATTACTGCTTTTATCAACAGTATTTCACTATTTTAAATGTTTTTTCCACGAAGTGATGGGCCGTTAGTTTTAGACATATGATTTTTATTGAACTTACCTGTAATTAATTAAATTGGAAATGCAGCTTTTTGATTTTATTTACTCACCTGAAACAAAAAAACAAAATAGTTAAATTAAATTAGGTAGTCGATACGCAATACGAACTATTTAAATCTATAAATCAATCAAGGCAGAAAGAAGTTCTGTTTATTTATAATTCAAAAATAAGTTTGGACAATTTTTCAACAATTTACACAAGTTTTCAAACATAACAAGTTTCATAACATATCGAGTTTCTCTGAATAATATTTCGTACCTACGGATGTTAACTAATTAAACATCCCATTATTAATTTCTATTACAATTTAGACGATCATCAATTGTCATAAGCCTGTATTGTAGATAATAAAGCCTTATATTAGTTTTATATATTTTTAAGATTAAAATACAAACTTTCACAATTCAAAATATTTTAGGATTGTATGTAACTATCTTATCGAATTACATTTCAAATTTTGCCCCAATTCCTAGAACATTTAATGTATTTTATAAATACGTATTTCGACTACAATGTAGTCATCATCAGTATGAATTAGCTTATCGTAACTATCTCTGGATGCAGAGATATGCTGCTTGTTGCTAATTTGGTGCGTGTTTCCATATCCCAGAGGTAGTTACGATTAGCTAATTCATACTGATGATGACTACATTGTAGTCGAAATACGTATTTATAAAATTGGGGCAAAATTTCAAAAAACCTAGAGTTCTGTTTGATTATTTTAATAATCTTTATCTTATCCAGATTATCCAATGTCAAAAATTTCTCAGATATATCATGATTTTTTACCGAAATATCACTTATAAAATAAGAAAAAAGTATCCGGCAATGTTTGTAAAAGATTTCTAAAACTCTCTTTCACGAATTCCAGATGAAAATCGAATAGTTCCTATATAAAACCGGCTGCATTCGCATAATCTACGAAATTTCTAGACTGTATATCCATTTTTTGCCCTTTACAGGTCGGTAAAAAGGCGAAAACTATCCCACTAGCCAGACTAAAATCCCTCCGCTATTACTACTACTACTATATTTATACACAAAATCTGCAATTTTAATTTTGCAATAACAATTATTCGTTTTAAAATCAGCCTATATTTTATAATGAGTATAATGTTGTACCTACACACATTTCTATATGAACAAACATTGAATCTAACACATACTCATGAGCATATAACACTACCACTGATAACCTCGAACATTTCCGGTCATTTTGCATTAAATACCAGCAGCATAACAGTTAGCAGTGAGGTAGGCTATATAACTCTGGATACAGCTACTAACTGATGATGATGATGATGATGAAGCTGATTCAAAAACTACCGATATACATACCTACATCTACAGAGCTCACGAGGTGGTAGGATAACTAGTTCCATCACACATTTTATGACATTCATAAAATTATTTTATCAAAGTGGTGAATATATATAAATATATATATATATATATATATATATATATATATATATATATATGTATATATATATATATATATATATATATATATATGTATATATATATATATATATATATATATATATATAAAGCATTATATTTATTTTTGTATGCAAAGTACACTTGAATTCAACTTAGATTCAAACAACCAGTTCAAGTGACCGAGCGGTCTAAGCCGTTATGTCTGCGCAGTATGCTTTCTGGAAACTGGGAGGTCCTTTCTCTGTTATCAAAAGATTTCCTAAATTTTTTGTTATTGATGTCAATAACAAACCTATCTCTATTTCATTTGATAGGCTAAAACCTGCATACTTTTTTCAATGTTAATCTTTTCTTAATTTATTTTGTTTTTAAATATAAGATGTACATCAACTATTAAAGTTTTTTTCGCGTGAACAAGGTTGTTTTATGTTACAACCTTTTTCTAGTCGTTTTTCTTTATTAGTTGATGGGGGGAAGTATGTAGCGGTGTCGCTTCATCATAAAATTATTATTTTAATTTTGTTTATCATTTTTATCTGTTGCATAACAACTATAATTTCCCTCTGTTACCACGGTTGTTTTGAATGTTAACAACCTTGGTAATTTACATATTAAAATAATAAAATTTCATAAATCAAATTAATAAAGATCAATTACATCTTTTATATATATTTATTATTTATTTAAATAATAATTATTTATTATAACAAACAGTTTGTCAATTATTAAGAAAAAAAAGTGGCGGTTAATTGACTAAACTGTCAGCGTATGGCCAAGAACGAAGTAACCGGGTATGCTTGAGAAGGTTTTTTGTACTTTCCTTCACGAACCACAGTTCCTATCATAGTCGGCTGCAGCCGCATATCCTACCAATTCCTAGTCTATACACAAAAATTCCTTCACTTGTGGTCGAAGTGTAGCCCATCCAGGGCAGCCTCTACAACCTATTTATCTATCTAGATTCAAACAATCTTTTAGGGTGGTTCGAACGAAACAAATAAGTCAAGGCAGTTTTTTTTGTTTACTTAAGCGTGTTTGGGACATACAATCGGAGGCAAAAGCACTGAAAAGAGGTTGGTAAATAGCTACGTTCTGTAGCATTATAAATAGTGTCAATACTAAAATATTAACAGAATTTTAAATAAAATAGGAAATTTTAACAGTATTGTTGAATTAAACAAGAAATAACAAATAATATGTAAGCATTTTAACAAATTTTTAACAGAGGTAAAACCCCATTATTTTATATCTAAATAATTACAATGGTAACGACATATTTTTTAAATGTTATACTATTCTGCAAATATTTATTTCTATTACATTCGGTTTTCCATTCATTAAAATTTGGGAGATTAGAAGTGAAAAAAAAAATAGAAAAAGAAACGACGAAAGTTTGTCAGCTATATGCGCTTTTGTACTTGTGACAAACGTCATATCAAAATACGTTTAATTTTTTTGATCAAGTGTGTATATAATATACGCTTGTCAAAGTAATAAATCCTGGTTGCCGCTATTTAACTAATGTTGTAGGTAGGTACATTGCATAAAAAACTACGTATATGATAACATTCACAGTGTTCATGTTTACCTAATTGACATTAAAAAAATGTGGTGTGAACAGTCACCACAGCCACCTCTATATAAAGACTGTTTTCATCGATATATTGAGTCACGTGTTTAAAATAATAGAATGGCATACCGATTCTGTTAAGTAGGGGGGATTCAACAGTGTAATAACATGTAAGAGTAACTGAGGTCAATATAAAATGGAGGTTGTGTGACTATTGGCACCACATTTTCTTACACCACATACCGTTAAATAATAACGAATTTGAAAAATCAATTGTTTATATTTTTATAAACAATTAACATGTTTGGTATCAATGATTATTAAATTATTATTAAAATTTTCAAACTCAAATACTCCAAGAACAGAACAAACAGCTTTCACATTTGAATTTAATGGTTAATTTTTAAGTAAATAGAGGATGGATAAGACGCACATTACCAAATGCATTTAAGACAGATGTTTTTAATTTCCACCCATCAAAAAATAATGGCTTAAACATACCAAAATGTAGGAATTCAAAATGAAAAAATCAGGTAAAAGCTCAAAAGCGACAACGAAAACATAACCTCTACTCGTATACAGGGTAATCCAGAAAATTTACCTTATATCCCCTAAAAACAATAAGTAAAGTTCATAGGAACTTGAGATTTTCAAGCTCCATTTTCGAGATATAGGTTTTGTTTTCGAGGTATGCCAATGGAAACGCTGCATTCGAATATTTATTAATAATCACCAGCAATTTAGTGATTTTGGATCACCAGCAATGTAAGAAGAATTCTAAATTATTTTAATAGAAATCGTCAGACAAGTGTTCGAAATTTTATTTGTTTCTCGAAGCTAGATAGACAGAAAATGTGAGAGACAATAAATTGTAATTTTAATAACTGAATATAAAAAAATGCAACAGAAAAAAGCACTGGCATACTCAAATTTTTCTTTAAAATATTTAGTTAGGATATAATTACGTAATACTAAAAACGTACCAAGTGTAAATGAAATCGCCCACGAAGTTTTTGAGATATTTGAAGTTTTTTTAATTAATTTTAACAACATGTATCTTGAAAACGAAGCTTCAAATCATCTAATGCTTCATGCTCATGCTTCTCTTCTTATTTTTGGAAGTACTATCACCTATTAAATTTTCCGGGTTGAATCGAGACACCCTGTATAACATTCTATGTTATTGTAATCTGTATATAGAAGTGAAAACAAGCGACCCAAAACCTTGTTTACAAGTAATTAAATTTTTTTTATGGCTAGAACTTTTTTTTATATTTATTTTATGTTTTTACACACAATTTTCTATATATATTTTTCTGTATTCATACTTTTAATAAAGTGATTACCGCCTTGATATGTAGGTAGCTATAATAATTATGCAGGTGTATTAAGGTCACATACTTATTAAAATTAAAGCTATCATGGTTAAGTAAATTTGTTTTAAAGGTGTGAAATTAATTCAGTGTGTGGGATTGCAAAAAATTTATTCATTTCACTGAAATGCAATAAGAATGTTACAGAAATATATATTTAGAGAAAATGTGACCAAACTTAAAATTTATAGCGTTTAGCCTACGTTCGCTAATAATCTGTTCCCCCGTCTTAAATTAGATTAATAATAAATATTTCATATTTTCTATAAATTTATATTTATATTTATTTAAAATAAACGCTTTGATTACTAGGTAAGTCACTAAAAACAAAAGAATAATGAAATTGTTAAAGCATGTGGAGCTACGTTTTGAAATAAAACCGCCATAGTCTTCTCAAAGCTACATGACCCAATCTCATGAAGTAAACTATTGGAGTTCGAACGAAAACCATTAAGAAAAATATTTGGTACAGTTTATGAGAATATTGGATGAAAATCAATGTTATGTTTTAGAAATCAATCGAAAATACGGGAAACCTGATATTGTTAAAGTCATAAAATGCCGTAGGACACGATGGACACTTATTTAGAACTGGTGAAAAGATCCAATTACACAACTGACATTCAATAATTCTGTGGGAGCTATAAAACAAGGAAGACGAGTACTGAGGTAGTTTACGTTGAAAATAACATAAAAACCATATATAAGGGAACATGGAAGAGCCAGCGGAAACTAATAGGGCCGAACTGCAACCTTCGGCCTGTAGTACCTTCGAAAAAGAAGTCTTCTCAAAAAGATTTTCAACAAGAAGTGCCGAACGATTTTACAATTAACTTTATTTTTACAGGTTTTTGCTCATTAGTGTATTGTCTGATAATTAAAGTATGTATTTTTTTTTTTTGAAAATATTGATTTATAAATTTTTAATTTTTCATATTTTATCAACGCCTCCACCAATTTATCAATTATTTTGTGATATACTCGTATTTTTGTATTCCATTATGAGTTAATCTGGAGGTAATTATACTCGTATCATTATGTTACCGTCCGAATTGCATATTCATTTGAAAATTTTCTCATCGATTATACAAGTAAGTGAAATCAATTTCTAACATTTGTTTACAATCTTAGGTAAGTAGTACGGTACAGGCAAGCTTTTAAAATGGTTAACTTAAAAACAAAATACTTTTTAAACATATAAATAATTCTTCAAATTCTACAAACACTAGGGTTGTTGTAATGAAAATTATTGAGATTAATTTTTTTTTGATCCAACATACATTTTAATAGAAAAATATTAAGTAAAATATTATGCAAAATATTTAACAAACCAATATTTTTCTCCTTGCAAAAAGGAGTTTTTTTTTTTGAAAGTACAAAAAGAAAATAATATAGCTCGATTTATTTTTTTTTCTTAAACTAAGTTTTTTTTTAAGTCGAAAAATGATAATAAGATTAATTGTTGCTTTTGATTTAAAGTTTTTCTATTTAAAAAAAAATCAAAAATTGAAAAAAATTATTACATATAATTTAATTTTAATCAAAAGTCATACAAATTGAATGTTTTTCAAAATAACATAAATAGATCACAAACAAATAATTTTGTAAAAACAAGATAGTTTTTGTAAAACAAATAAACAGAAGTAAGCTAGCTTACAGTAATGAATGTATAATAAAATTTGTGTATGGATTTTGAGTTCACACTGGCCGTGTTCGTTAAGTCGCTAGTTGAATATCAACCAAGCGGGGTATGACTGTGGGTCAAACCCAAGGAGAGGTATAATTTTTAATTAATTTTATATATAATCTGAACACTCCGACTACGTCCATGGGTGTTGATATACTAAAATATTCTAGAAGCCTCCATGCGAAAGTATATTGTCAACAAAAAAATATTTATTCAAAAAAACAATCATATTCTAGAACGACCCATGGCGGGTATATAAACCGTGACCAGTGTTGATTCAAATCAGTTTTAAATCGTGTCTGATGAGTTTTAAATCGATCATTGTGCGATTAGTATAAAAGTTGAAATCAAGTATTGTCTGTTAGTTCAAAGTATAAAATTCGTGTTCAATCCAGATCAAGTTAAAGTTGGAATTTGTACAAGTAATTTGATCAAATAATTCGAAATTTAACATTGTGTGAAAAAGAATTAAAATAATTGTTGAAAAAGAAATTGGATAATCTTTTTTTTTTTTTTAAAGCAATAAAATCAGGTTTTTTTTTGTTTCGTAAAAACTTGTGTTTAATTTAATTTTTTTTTTCTTTTCTTTAAACAAAAACGTGCGTGTTGTTCCAATTACAAAATATTTAGTAATATCGTTTACTAATATATTTTTTTTGTTTTGTCGAGTATCGGAATCATTGCAGGATCGGGCAGCGCTCCTTTGAGGATAAAGAGAGCCAGGATACCGCGACAGGGTCTACAACGTTTTCTATGTAAAAAATTATCTAAGGTCATTAAAACATGCTCTTTATACTTTACATAATTATATTAATAGATAATATAATAGGTGAACGGTGCAGCTCCAAAAAGATGTATGATAAAAAAACGCAACTAAAACAGACTAATAAAATCTATTTGCTATATTTGCTGGGCACACTTTTGTTTTGAACAAAAATAAACACTTTTTTACTCTCATTTTTTCCAAAAACTACGCCGATTTGAGCTTCAATTGCGAGTATGTGGAAAAAAACTAACATGACATGGAACACTCATCTGAGAATAAGAGTACTTCTTTCAAACAATTCCACCACACTAACACCAGAAATTGGCAACGTTGAACAAACTTAATGGTGCAAACTAACATACTTCCGCCCATGCACAAATAAAATCACTAGAGAATTAAGGGACCACAACTTAAAAACAGCGTTTGTTAGTAAAAATAAAATCAAACACTTGCTGGGCACCCCTAAAGATAAAATTAGTAATGAAAAACAATCGGGCATATATGGTGTCAATTGTCAAAAGTGTTCGAAAATTTATTTTGGTCAAAGTCGTCGCCAAATCGGTATTCGAATCAAAGAACATCTGGCTCATGTGAAATTTGGGAGAACCGAAAAATCGTGTATAGCGGCGCACGTTATTGAGAACAACCACAAAACTTATAAATCGAATCTAAAACTACTTAAATCGGTACAAAACCTCACAGAATTAGATGCATACGAAGATGCTTTCAACATATACAAATTGAGAAAACAGATAATAAATTTAGACAATGGCCCAAATCCAAATTCTGATTTAAGAAAATTAAACCATTTTCAAAAATAAAAATAAAAATCCAATACTGAATGTCAAGGTTAACGTAGATACACTCTCTTTAGTAACAAAACAAACGCCGCATAGTCACCAAAGAATACCGCCAATAAATAGGTGGGGCGTTCCACACACCTAATCCAATGGTCAGGCTACTCAAATAATTCTCAAGTCAGATTATACCCTCCGTCAAATCGTATAAAGGGCAGAACTTTTTTAATATCATTGTGAGACATGCACCAAATTAGCAACAAGCAACATATCTCTGAATCCATATCCCAGATATAGTTACGATTAGCTAATTCATACTGATGATGACTACATTATAGTCGAAATACGTATTTATAAAATACAAACAAATGTTCTAGGAATAGGGGCAAAAATTTGAAATATAATCTTCTTTCATGCTTTGCAAGAGAGTATGTGGAAAAGTCTGGGGTCTAAAACCCAAAATGATCCACTGGGTTTATACAACAGCAGTTAGGCCCATTATAACCTATGCTTATCTAGTATGGTGGCCAAAAGTACACCAGATTACAGCATGCAAAGAACTATCCAGGATCCAAAGACTGGCCTGTTTGTGCATCACTGGATTCATGAGCAGTATACCTACAGCTGTCATGGAAGTCATACTGGGGCTGCTTCCGCTAGGTATTGTAATAATAGCTAAAGCAAGAGCTCGGTAAGGTATTGCTTTAAGAGTGCAACGAAGAGGGTATCTCTCGATGCACTGAAGCTGAACAAGACGCAACTGCGGAGGGTTACCGGATTCATTACACGACATTATCCCCTGCGGAAGCATCTACACACAATGGGACTTCATAACGGGTCCATTGTGTGCAGATTGTGTGGTGGGGAGAAAGAAACATCTAGCCACACTGTCTTTGACTGAGAACCTCTAGGTTACAGCAGATACAGGATATTCGGTGCATCTCACCCCGAATATATTAACCTTCAGGAAGACATGATAAGCAAGCTCCAGACTATTGCCAACATATGGGAGAAGCGAATCTCGTCGAACTGAAGTAGATGGAGGAGCACAATGGACCATAAGGTCGAAGTGCAATAGTTTTAGACCCCAATATAAAATCAACCAATCAAAATGTGGAAAAAAAAACTTAGTTTTCATACATATTTAGTACGCAGTTTTATTATAAAAAAAAAGAACTTTCTGACACTTGTCAATTATTCGAAAAAAGCTTTCCTTTTTTAGCTTCGCTCGTTGTTGAAGCGACGCGGTTTTAGAAAATTTACATGTGTTTGTTTTTGGCAATTCGAGATATTTTTTGGATTACGATAATTTTTATGTTAATTAGCAGACTGCGGTGAATACCATCGTGAAATTTGGTCCTTACTTGTGTAACGTTGCCAAACATTTAGTTTTGATTATCAGTGATAGGAATTACTTTGGTTTTTGTACAAATATTTTTATACACACCAAATATTTTTATGTGTTATTTTATTCAATGGAAAATGTTAGGGTGTGATCTATTTGGGCGCTTACATGCTTTTAGCGCTCACGCTTTTAAGCGCAATATATTGGCGTTCGTATTGGCTGATGAACGATTACGTTACTCTTGAAAATTCCGTTCGTTTCAGGCATTCTAAGTACGCGTACGCGTCAGTTGGCATCAATATTCAATATAGCGAATGAAAACCGTTTTGCTTTTTTTCAAGCAATAGAATGCTTGTTTGAAATCGTCAATAATAATAACATCAATGATAAAGATGTTGAACATTTTGAATTTATTCCCCTTGAATTTAGAGTAAAATCCTCTAAGTTGACTAAATTATGCACATGTCAGATAAATAAACAAACGCTTATACAGTATTCGTTAAGTACGAGTTAGTACGAGCTTTTGCTATCCTATCTCGATGGATACAGCTTCTGTGAGCGTTGTGTCCACCGTTTGAATTCAAGCATTAGCTCGCGTAGTCAGCATTCACAGGGTCAAGTTGAACACTAAAATCACTGCTTAATGGTGCTGTAAGCGTGTAAGCTCCCAAAATGAATGCGCCCTTAATGTGCTACAAACTCTTATTAAACAACTTTTCATATCTTCCAATGTTAAAAAAAAACAAATTTTCAAAATTAACTTGTTCTATAAATTGTGGAGTTTAACTTCATACAAGTTGGAGTTGGAGCCTTAATGAGAGTTCGACTGGTATTTTTTCATGCATATTTACAAGGATACACCGTTCACCTTTAACATTATGAAATGTTCATAGTACCATATTAAATATAATTAAGTTTACAAAAAAAAAAAAATTGGAAAAAGATTATAATCTGTAATGAAAATATTATTATTTCATGATTAAAAAACAAACAAGTAATCAGACGGACATAAGAGTATAATATAATACACCTTTATGACATGACCTGTAAAAAATACGTCGGAAGCAGAAAAAATAAACAAACACGAAGTAATTTTTAAATTAAATGAGTTGATAATTTTAAAAGAATGATTTAGGGCTTATATATGTTTTTTTTCTCTAAAAGTTACTAAATAATATTTAAAATTGTTTACCGGGGTGTAAATTTTATTAATTAACTACCTACCACTAAAAATTTAATGTTATGCGTATTTAATGTTAAAGCTAAAATATTTTTAAAAGTGGGGAGATAATATTATGGAGAGTTGATGTATGAGCTAATATTTTATCTCAACTGAGGTCAAGACAAGACGAAAAACACATTATAGAGAGTAGACATGCACATGTCGAGGGCCAAGGCAATATAGAATATTTTGTACATGAAAAAATACTTATAAATTCGAAAATCGATGCTAACTTATATAAGATTATCGAATTTTTCAATTACATACTACCGCGTTAACTCTTTTTTTCGACATTTGCCCCAAGAGGTGAGACAAGGAACGACAAAACTAGATTTGTCTGTTTCTTGGCGAGAGGATACACGTAATAACTTTCCCAATTACCGTCCCCATGCTGGCTCTCATTCGACCGAAGGAGCGAGCAAGATTGGGAATACTATTATAAAGATTATTAAGATATCCTAGATCAATGATTTTTATTTTTAAATAAGTATTTCGACTACAATGTGGTCATCATCTAAGCTTGTCTTAACTATCACTCGTTGCTAATTTGGTGCATGGACTGAAACACACCAAATAGCTGGTTTCCTTGCTATATTTGATTAAAATATGTTTAGTCTTTTGAAGATTATCAACTCTTTTCTAAAATGATGAATAGGAAAAAGTTCTTATGTGGGTCTCTCTATGGATCTGCCTGTGGCATCGTAGCTCTCTCTTTTCCAAGATTTTGTATAGGATAAGTTGGTTTTTTTAAATTGCAGTTAAATTTGGTGAAGGTAACGGGAAGTTTTTATTATGTTTCATTTTATTGCGTTGTAGTTTTTTTTAATTTTTATTTTCTCAGGTGGAAATAGTGATGAGTTTCTTCGGATTTTACACGTTTACGATATTATATCAGAAGACCGGATTTTTTTTTTAAAGAAAAATAACCCTACAGACATAATCATAACAATTTTATGATTTTGTTAGAATAAAATTGATGTTAAAAATATATTATGATGGACAGTTTGGAGTGAACCTGCAAAAAGTGAGTTAAATTTTGACGTATATTTCATTTGTTTCTGATAAAAGATAATCTTTGAGAATTTAAAACATTTAATAGAAAACACACTGTATGAATTGTTACCTGTGTTGATGTAATAAATTATAACACTCTAGTTATCATGACAATCATTAATCATTGATACAGTTAAAGTATCGTTCTAAACTCATTCCCTGTCAACATGATAGCACTGAATGAATGTTTAACATTATTATTGTACAATGAGTATTCAATCAGAGTATAGATGGCTTACGCCTCCGTGTATACAACAATACAGGGAAAATTGTATATCAATGTTTAAAGATACTTGTTAATGGTATTGTTTTCTATGTAAACATCAGATAATGAAACACATAGTTGAGTTTCAAGTATCAATAATTGCCTAACTTTCATTATTTACAAAATGTAGAGACCATGACCATAAACTTTTGAAATCTATTCAAAATATAGTGAATTTGACAGGAAGCTTTGATAAAATTACCCAAAATTAAATAGAATTACATACTTAAGGTAGTACCAGCATTGTCTTGTTAAAAACGGTTTGCTTTTATTATAGAACAAATACATATACGCACATACACGACTCAAACAAATATTTATATACAAATTAATGTAATTTTGAAAAAAAAAATTTTTTGAACTATGATATTTCGAAAACAAAACGGTAAAACGCGATTTTTTTTGAAATTTAATTAATAAATATTTATCTTTGCTATCCCATTTTTTTTAAATTTTGTCGAGTATTTTTGTCGAATAATTCTGTCGGCCAACTATTAAACAGATAATAGGTTGGGCGGGCATGCAGTTTTACATGGTTCTAATGAGAGAGAATGAGAGAGAATGATTTGATTGATTGATTAATATCGGGGTAAAAACGATTGCACTTCGACCTTATGGTTCATTCTGCTCCCTCTTCTACCTCAGTCGGACGAGACTCGCTTCTCCCATATGTTGGCAATAGCTAGGAGCTTGCTTATCAGGTCCTCCCGAAGGTTCGTATATTCAGGGTGACATGCACCGAATATCATGTATCTGCTGTAACCCAGAGGTTCGCAGTTAACCCACTAATTTTAGGGTAATAATTGTCAATCATTTATTTAATACTAGGTGAAATACCCTTATAGAGAATGGAAATGTATGTCAAACAATTTTTTGTTTCGAAATTTTGATAGTTCGATACGTCAATTTTTTTTATTTTAAATTTAAAATAATTTATTTCCAAAGTTTCTGTTTAATGCAGGTATTTATTTATAAAGAAACTAGGAAATATATTAGAGATCTGCGCTGGCTATAACTTTGGAACGATCAGAAAACGGCTATAATTTTGGAACGGTTTGGAATGTTGGGCTCTGAGTTATTTGGAAAATTTACCTAGGGTCTTCTCATATCATTATTTGGCTATCTCTCATAGTTTTCTCTAAACAATTCCGACAATCACACCACACATTGCCCTTTTATGTATAGAAAAATCTATTTCTTTAATAACTTAGCAAAGTTTTATCTGATTTGATCAAATTATTTTTAAAAAAATTAAAAAATATATCCCAAAATGCAAATAATTACTTACTTCATGTAAATCCGATAAAAAATACAAAAAATCAATTTTTTGAATAACCTAGCCAAATTTTTCTGATTTTGGTGAAATTTTTTTTTTACACAATAATTATCGGTCTTATTTTCTTTTTTAGTGTAAATAATCATCTCACATTTATGATTTAGGTACCAAGCGTAGACATTACGGCTACGAACTCTTGAAATATTTTCCAGATACAGTGAATTTGACATTAATTTTGAAAAATTTGACCCAAAATTGGTAATATTGCACATTTGAATTTAAATTAGTTATCTTCGCATTTCAGAGTGATGCAGGCATAAATGATGTAATTTTTTAACGGGTTTCTCTAAATAGTTATATTAATATTACTGCTTAATGATAAAAGGACCACCCAAAATTATTATCAATACAAAAAGCAGCCAGCCAGTCAAAATTTGCATATTACAATTATAATATCTATTGTTAAAAACAGCATTTATATTATTAATACAGCCGCAAAACATTCACTTGTAGGTTAATTAGGGAAACATATACCTCATTAACCTGCATGTATGTGTTTAGCACTTCAGTTCATTGTGAAAATATACATTAAATATATTCACAAACATATTGAGGGGGCGGGGTTGAATTGCTGATTGTATACAAAACTGATTTGTTTATTATTTATACAACATAATTATTATAGACGTTTATGTGTGTACATATATTATTGGTATTTCAGAATTTATTATTTAAAAGAAATTCGTTACACAGGAGCCTTAGCAGGAAACTTAGCAAATTTTCTTAGAATACATCAATTACACTCTAGCGTTCACAATTATAGTCTAATCAAAATGAAATGTCATATATGATTATTAAAAAACGGCATCGGTCAAGGGGAACGAGGCCATAGAGAAAGAAGAAAACACAAAATATAAAATATAAAATATAAAATACCTTTCTTAATATTAGAATAATCGAAAAATGTATAAGGAGTAAAGTTGTAGAAAATTATGTTTGCAATAAATCGTTACCTGATCATTTTTTCTCAAACTCTAATGTGTACAGAGATATTTAGGATTTTAACTTTCAATCTTTAATTCTTCTATAGATTAAAAACTAAAAAACTTCTACTTTTATAAATTAAATCTCATACATTACGTTAAAATTAAAAAAAAAAATATCTAAATTAAAAAGAAATAAAATTTTCGAAAATTATCGTCCGTCATACTTGAATAGAGTCAAAAGACGATTATTTATTATGTTTAGTAATTAAATAATTACATAAATCCGATTACTAGTGATGTTAGATGCTATCTAAATTTAAATAATTAATTTAAAGAATAAAATTTTTAATTTCTGTTTAAAAAAAGTGTTTCTGTTTATTATGATTTGCTGGGTACTATTCGGTCGATCTTAACTTTGGTTTAATCAACAGCTATTTCCCTATGGTCGTGTTTAGAACAACCAAGACCTTCGTAAATTACTAAGCATATCTAACTTAGTTGTTACGCAGGACACTTGACGGATACGAAGGTGTTTAGTCAAACACGCTATCCTTAGATACTTAGAAGTACATTTTTTTCAGACGTTTACACAGAACCTACCTACCTCTTCTGAACAGAATCAATGTTCATGATTTTTTTTACATTTTAAAAATTAATCCTTATGATTATAGGCAATTTTTAAGTGTTCATTCAACATATGCAAAACATGCAAAATTCAATTTTGCATATGTGACTGCCATAACCAATAAGACCATCATACTCTATTCAAATTTCGAAAATCACCGTTTTGCCAATTTTGGTACGGAACACTAAAAAAGTCAGACGACATTAAAATATATTGATTATTTGAACGTGAATAGTAAACTCTCTTTTTTATTAGTTTTCATGAAATATACAGATAATGGAATATTAATAATGTATCTTCGATTTTATTCGAATACATCAATGAATACAACTGGTATTTTCGATGATAATATACACAGAGATAAATAATCGAAAATAAATTATGAAAGTGTATTGAAAGACATTATTAATAAATAATTTATTGTTAACAATACGAAAAGTTTATTATTGGTAAATTAATTATGCAAAACTGAATAACAACAAAGGCTATAATTCTTTATAGAGTCATTAGTATTGTTATGAGGATTATCGAAAAGTATCAATAATTTTGTTTTTATGTGTTATATATTATTAATTTTGTTTCAAACATGACAATGAAAATTCCATAATCGTTGCTTCAAATTCGTGGTTTAAATTATTATTTTTTTAAATTTTTTTTTGCATTTTGCATATATATATTTAATCATAATTATAAGCTGAAACATTGCAAACACGAATAACACGATCTAAATAATTATTTTTCACCGGGTTTACGGTGTATAATAATGATACAATACCGCCAGCTTAATTAATTTCGATGAATAAAGTGGCCCCACATCATATCCGATTTCATAATGAAACGCATATGGTTTTTGTTTTAAATATACTAAATTAGCGACGCAAAGTTTTATTTTTCATTAAAAAACTTCACGTTTTTGATGTGAAAACGTTTATCCTTCCGTAACACTGGTGTAACGGTTATGTAAACTTCTTTAACTTTATATAACCTGTAAATTTGACAAACAACAATTAGTTTATAACCTAAAAACTCAAAAATACACAGAATCTGAAACCAAATTGTTAAATAAAGGCCTAAATTTTACAATTCAACAAAAAACAATGTCCGTCCGAAAGTCTAGTAGTAGATATCGAAAACGGTATAAAATGGAAAGACGAAGCAACAAAAAAACCAAATTAGAAAGAATTGAACAAAAATAATAAAAAGTATTAAAAATGACAATGTTCATGGAAACAACAAAAAAACTGGCAAAGCACTAAAACTAAGACAGGTACACTATCTAAAAGCAGACATCTAAAGGCAACGAAATTGTAATAATGAGTAAACAGGAATACTCGGATAAAGTCAACAAAATGCGTACTTTTTTAATATCATTGTGAGACACGCACCAAATGAGCAACAAGCAATATACCTCTGAATCCATATCCCAGAGATAGTTACGATTATCTTATTCATACTGATGATGACTACATTGTAGTCGAAATACCTATTTATAAAAATACAAACAAATGTTCTAGGAATTGGGGCAAAATTTTAAATGTAAGTTTATTCTTCCGTTACACTGGTAGTTGGTCCAATATTTTTGTGTAACAAACCACCTTCAGATTTCAGTCGCTAATAACTTTGGGACTACTAATGTGTTTACAATGATTAAGCCCACAACAAATATATACGTAAAGGTACACGTAACGGCCCCTTTGTGTTTGTTTTGTCTGTGCTGACATCGTACCAGGCGCATACGCGTGAATGGTTACGAATAAGCTTGGTGTATAAAGTTATAAATCGGTGTAGCTTAGAAACGCGTTTAGCTAGAACATTGATTTTGATGTCATTGTGGACCACTACGAATAGGAGAAAATTGAAAATTTCGTCTCATATGACTTTTAAATATGCTATTAAAGAAGACGAATATCATAGGAATACTCACGCAGAAAGGAATTCAACGAGACTTAAAAATGAAGAAGCTTCGACAATCTCAAAAATGGAATGAAATACGTGAGCTATGTTATACGAGTTTGGATGAGTGAAAAGAATTATGTATTAAGGATGTTGCAGCACTGTATACACATATTTACACATATTATTGGCAGTCAGATACTTACACATACTATTAAATATTTCCTGTACAGTGTTCTGGCAACATTGCTCTGTGCATATACCTATATATTATTATTGCTTCTGTCAACAGTAACAATTCTCACTCTTTACTTGATGCAACTTGAAAGAGATTGGCGCACAACGTTGTCACACCACTATTTACCATAAACGGAATGTGATAAAATTGGACAAAAATAATATTTTAAATTATTATATTTCGAAAATAAAACGGTAACACATGATTTTTTTTTAAATTTATATAAGAAATATTAACAAATACTCTCGTAGTTTTTTTTTAATTCTGTTGAGTATTTTTTCTAATACAACAGATAATAGTTGGGTGTGCATGCAGTTTTACATGCTTCTAATGAGAGAGAGAGAGAGAATGAAAAATTTTATATTAATTATCTCGCGTTCTAAACGGTCAAAAATTCTGAAACTTATTAGAAAACTTATTAGGGATTTATTAGAAAACGTTATTTTTAGCGTGTGAAAAAAAAATGAGCAAAATCTGTCGAAAATTGTGGGTGGTATGCTGGACATCCTTAAATATTCAAATATTAGATATTTTTCATTTGATTCATTCTGTATACACATGCAAAAAAGATTGTTGAGCTTTTTAATATAATATGCAAATATTTTGAATAGTACAATAGGAAAATGATTTAAGTAAACAGTTTTTAATAAAATAGATAGCTATTAAAATAATAAGAAATAAATAAATTAAAAAATTCCAATATATTATAGAGATGGGTACCACCAACCATGATGATAAACAACGCCCAACGTTGAAGTGTAATCCATGTAGGCAGGCAGGCAGTAGGTAGTTAACATGAATGACATGAAGAGCTTTAATATTGTATTTAGTATTTAAATTTGTTTTTGTGATTTTATTTTTTTTAAATAAATACAACAATGTTGGTACCGAGAGTTTTTAAAATAATGACGAAAATATTTCCTTAAAGAAGTTATTATCACATTAGATTATCAAATGATAAGTAATGAGAACTCTAGGTTTTTGAAATAAAATTTCCAATTCGCCCCTTTACCTAGATCAGTTTTTTTGTATTATAAATACGTATTTCGACTACAATGAAGTCATCATCAGTATAAATTAGCTAGTCGTAATTTGCTCTTTGACAATTAGAAATAGATAGAAAGTCGAGATCAATAGACAAAAATAAAAATTAATGAAAAATAAATTTAAATTAAAATATAATAAATTTTATTGAAATTACTCTTGTGAAAATTTCTTTCATTCAAGTTTACTCTTGTTCACCTTACTCTTATTAAAATTACTCTTATATTGTCTCAAGATATGTTACTCGTTGCTAATTTGGTGACAGTTTCACCAAATTTCATACGTATTTATAATAAAAAAAAACTGATCTAAGTACAGGGGCGAATTTGAAATTTTATTGAAATTAATATCAGTATATAGATAATTCCAGATCCTGTAGTTCCTGTAAGAAACAGGGCTAGATGAAGTGCTCTAAAACGAGATCACTCCTAGTGAGGCGCTAGATGGAGGAGCACAACAGATCTGATAGTTAGCAGGGCACCAAATTCTCCCCGTTATCATTCCTTCATTTATTCCTTAGATAATTACAGAGGTATTTTCAAAAAAACTTCTTTTTTATTTTCCCTATTATGGCCCAGTAAAATTGTACTCAAATAGGAGCTTACCTCTTAAAAATACCCGTGGAAATTTTCCAACGAAATTATCTTCGCCTTGGCACTACGAGAACATGTAAAAAAAGGTCTCCAAAAATCCAAATTTTTCTCAAATATCTCGTAATTGGTTTTACTTTAACGAAGGTCATTAATCAATTTATTTCTTAGCAAATTCTATACATAAAAAGCTTTATAAAAAATTCACGTAGAACCAATAACTCTCGAGTTATACGACTGAGGAACGTTTTTCATAACGTTGCAGTAAACTGTTAAACTGAGTTTTAAAAGAGGCAAAATGTTCGTCCAATACGTTCCCAGTTTATATCCAATTGTAAGGTTAAAATTTATTGATGTTAGATTTTTTAGGGTCAGGAAAATTAGTTTTTCTCGAATGGAGGTCATTTACGTTAATTTAGCACAAAAAAGCCCTATTACAAAATTTACGCAGGACCAATAATTTTTGTTATACACAACTGTGCCCAAGTTAAATAGTACTTTTACATCTTGAAAAATACAAGTGATGATTTTCCAAGGGATTTCTCTTCGCTTTGGCACTTTGAAAAGTTCATAACGAAATCGTGCTTAAAAGATATTAAGCGTAAAAAGGTCGTGAAAATCGTAAATATTTTTCTCAAATATAATTGTAGTTACTTTTGCTAAGAAAATTCGTTAAGTGTACGTAGCTGCATGACGTGGCCGAATGGGTAACTCTCAATTCGATTGTAAACATTTTAAAATGGAAAGAACAGTACGACTTTCATACTCTATGAAAGCAAATAATAATTATAAGAATAATAATGGAGTTTTACCGCCGTTTCTGAGACTCCATGGTCTATAACAGAGGCCACCCACATCATTATTTTCCAACCTTTATTAATTTTAAACGATACATTTTTATGAGATGAGTGGCGAACAGGATTTGCTTGCAAACTAAGAATTGGTAGATTATAATCTGGAGTTTGTGAAGAGAAACTCCAGAAAACCTTCAAAAGCATAGCCGGTTACTTCGTTTTTGCCCATATGCCGACAGTTTAGTCTATTAAGCGCCCCCATTAATTTAAATTGACAAACTGCCATCGCCGGGATTCAAACCCGTGACCTCCCAGTTCCAAGCAGGCAGAGTGCGTTGGATCGCTCGGCTTCCTGGGCTGGTTGTATGGAAACAAATATGATTACTTGTTTTTTCGTTTTTAAATTCCACCTTCAATAAACTATGAATATTCTGTCTACAATCTATATCGTGCATTATCTGCTATATAAAAACCTCATCATAGTATTAAACAAATGTCGCATGAAAAACTAAACAATAATAGTAATAATAATCATAATAATAATAATAATAATAATAATAATAATACAACGTTCAGCACCAAGTTGTACCATCATCATTCTATCAATAAAACAATAGGTTAAAACGATATTTATATATCAGTGTGGGTGTAGGTTATTTCGCTCACATAACACTTGCATACTAGGGTTATAGATATGACTAACTAAGCTAGGGGTACTATAAGCCACAAAAGTTGATGTCAGTTTTTAAGATAATTGATTTGTGCCTTAATCGATTTACGAAATAAATGCTTCGGATAAAAGTTGTTCATTAGAAATATAGTAACAATTTTTATTCGAAAATTTTTCTCGAAAACCGAACGAATAAGGCACAAATCAATCATAAAATAAAAAAAAATGACATCAACTTTTGTGGCCAAGTATAATACTACTAACAACAGTAGAAGTAGTAGAGGTTATAGATATGACTAACTAAGCTAGGGATACTATAAGCCACAAAAGTTGATGTCAGTTTTAAACATAATTGATTTGTGCCTTGATCGATTTACGATAAAATGCTTCGAATAAAAGTTGTTCATTAGAAATACAGTAACAATTTTTATTCGAAAATTTTTCTCGACAACCAAACGAATAAGGCACAAATCAATCATAAAATAAAAAAAATGACATGAACTTTTGTGGCCAAGTGTTATACTACTAACAATAGTAGTAGTAGTAGAGGTTATAGATATGACTAACTAAGCTAGGGATACTATAAGCCACAAAAGTTGATGTCAGTTTTTAAGATGATTGATTTGTGCCTTGATCGATTTACGAAAAAAATGCTTCGGTTAAAAATTGTTCATTAGAAATATAGTAACAAATTTTATTCGAAAATTTTTCTCGACAACCAAACGAATACGGCACAAATCAATCATAAAATTTAAAAAGAAAATTACATCAACTTTTGTGGCCAAGTTTAATACTATTAACAACAGTAGTAGTACTATAGGTAACCCACGACAATTACCTCATTCTCTATGAATATAATATAAGCTTTATTATAGTCGTGTAATAGTTATTGTTTATTTTAACGAATATTGTTGTTGTTGTTTTAATAATTGTAGGTGTATGTAGGCTCTTTTAAAGGCATTCATATATATTTATAGGATGTTCTCTTTTAATACCCATTTTCTTCGTAAACTAAACCATTTTATTCCATTTGTAGTTTATGATCGTAAGTACTTTGGGCCATGCTATTATTTAAATATATTTTTTATTAATTATTTTTATTATTTTTGAGAGGTTATATGACGAAAGGTTTATACCCGGTATATAATATATACCAGGGTATATTAAGTTTAGTTCTGACTTTATAATAATTTTTGGGATAGGAATATATAAATAACCTAATAAGTCCCTTTTTGCATATCCATGCGTCCATCTGTAAGCACGAGATAACGAGCTGAAATTTTGTGCGAGTAGCTAAAACCAGGAGGGTAAATATCCATCTTTGAAACCGTAAGAAATAGAACAAAAATTTAGAGACATTTTTTTCATTAACTCAACATTTACCAGGTATTTAAGCAATTAACTCAATTATTTGTTTGTTTCACTTGTTATTTTAATAATTTAGTTTCAATAATATATTTCAGTAATACTTAAGTACAATACTCGCGTAATTGTCTATAGTTATACCAGTTTTGGCACTTTTGTTAAATGTAAAATGTGCCTAATATCACTTTTTACTTAAATAACCTTAAGAAAAAAATAGGAGGTAATATATTAACCGTGGATTATGTGCAAAATAAACTTTATGGTTCGTCATTTCTCCAGTTGACACTTTTATTAATGCAAAACGAAGTTTATGTTTCACAATTTTTAACCCGACTTCAAAAAAGAATAGGGTTATCAATTCGTGTGAATTGTGTTTTTTTGTTTTTAATGTTTGTTACCTTAGAACTCCGTCATTTATGAACCGATTTGGAATTTTTTTTTGTTTTAAAAGGTTTGATTTCAAATTTCGAAATCGAGAAAATCCTCATTTTATATGTGATCACCGATTTCTGCGAAAATTTTTTTTTCTAGTAAATGGTTATACTTATACTATGGAGGAGTTGAAAAAAAGAAGCTGTTCTTTTGAAATCTACTCACAAATAATAAATATATTTACATAAATTTCGTACAATCGGATTAGTCGACGTATTCGACCAAAAGTTTGATGTTGCATCTAGTAAAAGATCTTGCCATTCTTGATATACTGTGTGTTTTGACAAGATTTTCCAATAGGGAATCAATGTTGAATATTATTTATTACTGACTGATTATTTATTACTGTCCGTCTGATTACTATATGAAGTCAGTCAGTACACATGTTATGATAGTCATCACATGTACGATCATCATCAACCATACACATGTATGCGTATGGTTGTTTGTTTGTCATTTAAGAGTGGGGCTTTTGTGATTCACATACTAAAGTTAAGAATTCAATGAACATACTTAACCATTACATGTGTACTGACTGACTTTATACAGTAACTACACGGACAGCTAGTAATAAATAATATTTAACATTGATTCTCTATTGGAAAAGCTTGCCAAAACAGTCTGTATATGGTTAATGAAATCCTGTCATTGATATCGAATATAATATTGGTTTTTGAGGATATAGATACAATTACAGTTTTAAATATAATAATTTGTGGTTAAAATTGAAGTAGGAAAAAATGTAATGGTGGACTTTCACTTTATTTATGTTTACTGTCTAAGCTTGGAGGTTAACTTTCATAGAAAATACCCTTATAAACTAAATATATTTAATGTTCTTTTTACGACTTTGTCAATTAATAATCATACCGTGTGTATACCTACAAATATATATATATATATATATATATATATATCCGTTTGAAATCATTATTGTCATATTATACTATGTACGTACAATTCGAGTCAGTCGTTTTATAGAACAATTATATATATATATATATATATATATATATATATATATATATATATATATATATATATATATATATAATTTTATCCATAATATTCATTGTTTTGAAGGCGGGAGCCTACCTAAACATACCCTACACATGGTTAGATTAAAATTAAATATAATAACTAGCAATAATTATAATAATAATAATATTTAAATAGTTATAATTTTCTGTACCATCGAATTTATATTATGAATTGACATTTTATGTTCATTGTAAACCGACAACAAATATTTTATAAATAGTAGCGAAATATAGTTTTGTATATAATAATATTGTGTTGTATATGGCAATTGTTTTAATAAGCGCGAAAATTGCAATTCAATTTTTCTCGATATCGTCATGTATAGAGTCTACAATGTGGACATTACCAATAGTACTATTTTTTCAATCAATAGGAGTAAATTATATTCGAATCAGGAGATTGGTCTTATAAAGAGCTTTTGTACTGAGACCAATTTGATCTATTGTACCTCCTTTCCTTCAATATTGTTCCACGATTTCTACGGTCTTGATAAAAGTTAAATATTCTTTGGCGAGACTTCATTGATTTCCTCTGACTGGAGATCTATCCATCCCAAATGATAGTGTCTTTTGAGAGAGAGAGATACTTTTGAATTAGCACAGAATGTGAATTCCTGTTTCCTTCTTTCATGGCAAAAAACAAATCTGCATTAATCATTCCCTGTGGGATTGATTTTGTGCATATGTTTATTGAGTTTGCAGTAACCAGTGAGAAGGTCAATAAGTTTCCTCAATTGGTTTTTTCATAATTGTAAACGCTCAGAGGTATTTTTCCATAATCAGCTTTTTATAAGAACCTTTGCATGATCTTGACCATGAGTATTTAGCCAATAACGATTGAACTCTTCTACCGTTCCTTTATTTCTTTTATTTTATATTTTACTGTACTTTTCATCACTACAAGAAACGACCGTTTAGTGGAGCACTAGCATCCATTCTGGCTAACTCATTTCCATCAAATCCTGAATATTCAGGCACCCAGCCAATAGATTTTTCAATGAATCGATACACTCCAGGAAAAATCAATAGGATAGTATGTATGTAAAATGTATCGAGTGTTTGATGAAAAATAAATCTGAAAACAAAAGGTGAAAGAACTAGACAGATAGATAGATAGATTGTAGAGGCTGCCCTGGACGGGCTACACTTCGACCATAAGGTCTATGTGTAATGCCTAAGGATGTGAAGATGTGAGTGGAGTGGAAGGAATTTTTGTGTATAGACTAGGAATTGGTAGCATATGCGGCTGCAACCGACTATGATAAGAACTATACCGATATTCATCTGGAGTTCGTGAAGGAAACTGCAAAAAACCTTCTAAAGCATAGCATCGGTTACTTGGGCTCGGATTCTGGGACTGGTAATCAATAGAATACTTTCAGCTCAAACTTCTTTCATCACAACAGATTGTGTAGTATACCTACTGGTAATGGGGAATTCACCTTAAAAAATGCGCCAAGTGATGCGGCAATGTGTACATATTATGCAGAATATGGCTTTTCCAACCTTCGGAATCGCAATATGTTAGGAATGGTGATTCATTGAAAAACCAGTATTTGAACCATTTTTTAGACAATTGCACGGCCTATATTCCTATCACTCTTGTGAAACCTATTTTGACAATAATACATACCTTTTAAGCGAAATATGCGTAAACCAATATTTTTGACTTCGACTTTGAAAAAAATTTTTAGTAGGAATAGGATCGGTGGGGTCTTTTGATATTTCATTTGTAATAGTGTATCCGGCAAAAAACATAAATATGAGAGGGACCAAGTTTTCGCACACAAAGAGTATTGATATCCCATCAAAAATAAAAATTTTTGCCTTCAAAAGTTGGTCTCAAGCTACGTTGTAAATTTGACCTTCATGACCTTTTCGGTCCCTGAGATACAGAGAAAAACCCTAAAAACTGTCTCTAATCTTTCCTGTAAATATAATTAATCCTTAAACTTGGTCGGATACACTACAGTGCTATGTGATTTAAGACTTATACCAATTTTCAGCTGTATGCGAATTTTTCTAGATGTTACAATGTTTTTTTTGACTGGATTACCACAGCTTTTGTTGAGATGTTGGACTAATATTAAAATTACATATTACTAGTAATAATTATAATAATCATAAAATATAAATAATTATAATTTCATGTCCCAACGAATTTATATTATAAATTGACATTTTATATATTCATACAAACTCAAATATATATATTATATGTTTACATAGTTTATAGAAAATATTTTATGCATAAATTATTATAAAATATAATATTTTAATCAATTAATTTTATTTTACAATAATAATATTAAAATTGGGTATGTTTTGTTTTTGTTTTTTTTCGAAAGTGTCATATAATTTATATTTTTAGTAGTATATGACATTAATTTATATTCACATAGTTTTTATAGTTTACGAAAAATTTGTTATTGTTTATACCGCTTCCTCCCATGTTACTATTATTATTTTGAGTGTGTAAAGCTATTTTGTTAATTCATATTATGGCAATATCAATTTAAATTATTATTATAAACCACATATATCAAACGTTTGGAATATATATTGTATTGGTAATATTTATTGGCTTTTATGTATTGTGGCTTTTTTTACATTTTTTTATCAAATAAACTTGATAATTTTTTACTAATGATCGTAGTTCCTAGTTACGGAGATGTATTTAGAATTAATTAGGAAGAAAGTGTTCCAATCGTTGCAGTTTACGTCTGGAGTCCCTCAGAATATTGGAAATAAACAAGAGCGGTGGCATAATCCACCACGTGACATCAAAATCAGTCAAAAGTATAGTTGAAAAAAAATTTATCATTGGGAAAGTTGATTATATTTTCTGTAACACTTTAATAACAAAAAAATTTGCAATTTTACTATTCCTATACTTCATAATATTATAAATATTATAACCGTCACTACGGTGACTTGATTTTATATGTTTATGGTAATTCTTTTCTCTAATGTAAGATAATTCGCGTAGTATTCTTAGTTCCTACATGGTTCTAAAATGATTTTCTCTGCATATTAGGTTTACGACCACACAAGATACTTAGTGCATTCCAAAACAACTAACCCGTCATGGCGATGCTTGGAAGATGTGAAACATCGAAACTATTTTGTATAAAAAATATGCATGAAAGGATGGTTTACAAAAAGAAAGAAATATGACGTAATCAAGAAATATGCCATAATCAAAAACAAAATTTTCAGATTTTTTTTAAAGAAAAAAAATTCTTCTTTATTTAAAAGATTCATGTTAATTTAATACTAAAAAATTAAAAATTAAATTAATAAGAAAATCCTCACTATTTGATTTTACGCGTTTATTTCATAAAGAAAAGTGGGGTACACGGAGAGAAAATTGCTGTAAAAATTATATCACAAATTATTATGTCATAGAACACATTCCACGAAAACGAAGCATTGGAAATGTTAACATGCTGTTTGGGACAGAATCTCGAGACAACACAGGACACCTTTTTTTTGTAAAAGAACTGTTATCATAATAATATAGTTCCAAAGTTTGTTGAGAAGAACTGTTATCATAATAATATAGTTCCACTGTGTGACAAAATAAAACTAACAATACTTTTCTCGTCGTGATAGTTATGTTTACTTCTCACTCCTCTCCGTGTATCACATTATAAATTTTTTAATATTTCATAAACTCAAACTGCTTTGGAAACATTTCGATTAATTTTATGTGTTTACGAATAATCTATGACTATCGCGATTGATTGATTCATTAATATCGGGGTAAAAATTATTGCACTTCGACCTTATGGTCCAATCTATGACTATAATCATAGGTCACAGAATAAGCGTTCTTTTTCAAAAATTTTTCTGTTAATTTGTACCTTATTCATTTGGTTTTTGAGAAAATGTTTTTGATGTGAAACATTTATTGCGGCGTGTGAGACCGACTGTTAGCCCGGCGACGTGTACTCGCCACACGATCAATAAGTTGTTCATAGTTGATATTACATATAATAAATCAGTTTTTAAAAAGATACTCATAGATGGCGGTAAATATACAGGTTCAAAAATTGATTCATAGTTAGCAATGCATATTTTTGTTCTATACAAAATAGTTAATAATAATAGTTTAAGTAACTGATTGAAAGATTACATATTAAAAACAATACATATTAAATTAATATGTATTTTTACATAAAGAATAAATTTTTTCTTTAAAATAAATCTGAATGTTTTGTTTTCGATTATGTCATATTTATTTCCTTTATTAAACCACCCTTTCATGAATTTATCTATACAAAATAGTTTCGATGTTTCAAATCTGCCAGGCATCGACACGACTGCTTAGTTTTTTCAAAAACTGAATGAATAAGACACAAATCAATTATAAAATTCAAAAACATGAGCGCTAGTTAAGTGGCCATGTGTACACTTTTACCAAAATTTTTTATATCAAGAAATTTTTACAGAAATTTATTTTTCCTGATATAAATACTTTATGTCATTGTAATAACTTTTATGAAAAGATATCAAAACAATTCACATATTATATGGGGGGCAACCATGTATGTATGATATGCCATTAATAAAACAAAAAATAAGTTTACCAATTTTATGATCATAAGTTTTTAGCATGACAAAAACATGTATTTCGTTTTATTTTATTTTCTGGTTTTTTTTTTCATTTTCTATTTTTTTTTTCGTTCATATTGGTCACGAAACCGAAACAATTTATTTATTTTATATTATATTGTCAGTTGTTTATACGACTGTTAAATATAAATTATAATATAAATATGTATGTACAGAGTGTACAAAGATGCGAATGACAAAAACATTTTTCTAAGGTATTGGAGGAAAAGCTAGTTGCTCGCAATTTACACCTAAGTGCTGGCTGTAAAGCTTAGGGAAGAGAAGCATATTCTTATAAAGGTTAGGAGTCCGTGACACAGGCATTATGAGAAAATATATCATATATTCAATGCTATATACTTATAAAATTAACTTATACTTATAAGTATATATCATTGCCACATTCAAGAGCAATGAATATTTGTATAACATTTATATATAATGTTAAATTCCCATTTAAAACACAAATACATATCATTGCCGACTATCGCATAGCCGATCGGTACTAAGCAAACATGACATGCTAATCTAAAATTTCATTTGACTCAGTATATGTAATCATACTTGCATAGCTTCGGTATAGATATTTTCACATCAAAACACAATAACCATCAAACAATGCTTGATGTGTATGTTCGCTGACTCTTACACAATACTTAATAAAACTTTTTAACAAAAAATAGAACCGACAAAACAAGAAAGTAACTGAAATGCAAAAAATAATAATTTTGTAACAAAAAATTAAACCTTCGAAAGAAGAAAGAAAAAAATAAAAAGTAACTTTTTAGTCTAACTAAGTCCTACACTAATGTAAATAAATCAAAATGGGCGAAGAGTGAATCTCATTTTTGTTTAAAAGTTAATATTACAAAATATTACATTTTATTTGTTTGGTACCGACTCAATATTATTTAAGTACTTACATTAGTGACTAAAAAGTTACTTTTTTATTTTATCCTTTCTTTATTCGAATGTTTCATTTTTTGTTATTATTTATTATTTTTTGCTTTTCAGTTACTTTCTTCTTTCGTCAGTTCTATTTTTTGTTAAAAAGTTTTATGTTTTATTTTTTTGTGGCTTACAGATGATCGGTTCATAGATGAAAATTTAGTGGTGAACAATAAACCGTTTCCTATTTTTCAACCCTTTGCGAAATTTTTTTTCAAATTTATATGGTACCAATTTCAAAGTATACCCTATCTAATAAAAAAAGAATTATCGAAATCGGACTACTCTGTAAAAAGTTATGCGTGGTCGTACATTACAAAAATATAGAGGTTGGCTTGAGAACCCCATTCATTTTTTTTCGTCGGTTAAAAAAACATTCAAACTGCGCAAAGATATTATTGAGTAAATTGTGTTTACTCACAGAACGTATATCATGATATTTATGATATTTTTTTTTAGTGGCCTCTTATTTTTTATTTTTTTGTGGCTAAAATTTTAATTTTTTTTTCAAATTTATATGGGACCAACCCTATCTGACGAAAGTATACCCTATCTAACAAAAAAACAATTATAAAAATCTGACTATGTAAAAAGTTATACGTGATATAAAAAAAAACAAAAATATACAGGTTGAATTGAGCACCTCCTTCTTTCGTCGCTAAAAAAAACTGATTTTAATTTATGCACATAATCAATTTAAAAAATAAATTTAAACAGACATAAGGTCGTTCATGCGTGAAACTTAATAGAAGATATAACTAATACCTTCAATAAAAATTCAAAACCTTTTATCGATCATTTGAAAAAGTTATCAACAACTTAAAATCAATTTTTTATCGTAGAGCCTTATAACAAAATATAATTTTTAATATTTAAACTAGGTTTAAAAATTAGATACTGTGATAAATATTGTCTTAAAATATTCTTTGATTAATAAATACACTTTACGCTTCAATTGACTTAAAATAAGAATGAGACACGCACCAAATTGGCAACGGGTAACATATCTTCCATATCCCGGACATTGTTACGATAACATATTCATACTGATGATGACTACCTTGTAGTCGAACAGCGTATTTATTAAATGTAAATAGCACATGAACGTCACTAAATATTAAAATATTACAATTTTAGAAAAAAAATTAATAAACTGACAGTGTAAAAATTAAAATTAGACATATTTTGGTTTGGTAAAAATCTAAATAAAAAAAATTACTCAGGTTTTTTTAAATAAAAACCTGAGTAATTTTTTTTATTAAGAAACTAAAGATCGAAATTACAAAAATAATAGAAATGTTAGAATTGAAAATTATGCTCCTTACTAAAGTGTCCTTCTTAGTTAGAAGTGTACAAAAGGTTTACTTTGAAAGAAATTATGGGTATTGTTTACTTTAAAAACTTTGTTTATTTTGATAGATCGTTTTGGTTATCGATTAATGTTATTAGCCAGCCAGCTGGCACTATTTTATGATTCTGAATGACACAGTATTAAAGGATTATGTATAAAAACAGGTACCAGGGGATACCTTACGATACCTACCAGTTATTTATTACGTAACATATAAATATATAAATATATATATATATATATATATATATATATATATATATATATATATATATATATATATATATATATATAAATATATATATATATATATATAAATATATATATATATATATATATATATATAAATATATATATATATATAAATATATATATATATATATATATATATATATATATTTATATGGTATTTATTTATGTATCGGAAAATCTATTAGTAACACAGGTAATTTTTGGGAAAACAATAATAATAATGTCATAAGACTCACTTTATGGTTTGATACGTCTATATATATATATATATATATATATATATATATATATATATATATATATATTATATGTATCGATATGTATCATTATTTTGTTTTTGATAAGATTATATATGTAATAAATTACTTAGAGCATTGACAAATGTTAAAAGTAATTTATAATACTAAAACTATTTAGGTAAAGTAGGTACCTACACAACGATACATAATATTTTAAAAGGTAGAAGATGTATCCAAAAGATATAGAAAGTTGGACACTCGTCGATATAAGCAAACAGTAGAAAGTTATTGCTTAGTTAATTTGAAGAAGAAATGTAATAGTTATAACTGAAAAAGACCTGAGTTTCTATGCATTTAGTTTTCAAAAATTTGACTTTAACACCTACAAGATAAGAAAGTAGGGAATCTCGGGATAATGGCACGTTGATCACGAAATTGATCTACAACTGTTAAAAAATAACACATTAAGTAGTTAAAAATATTAACCAAATCATCTGATGTTTAGTTTCGAGCATATTTTGATATTAAAAACGAAAAATGTTTATCTCACGTACAATTTTAAACCGAGCCAACTAAAATTAATTTGATTAAAATGGTGTTTTTTTTACTAAAGATATATATCTCCAATAATAAGATATATATCTCTAATTCGTAACCATTCAAGCGCATGTGCCTATACATCTACGATGACGTTACAGACAAATAAAATAAATCTTGATAAATACGTCAAGATATAATCTATCTTATTTAGGCTCATCTTTTGTAAATGCATTATCAGCGATTCAAATCTTACAGTATTTTGTCCCACAAGAATGTTCGACCAACCACTGGTGTAACGAGCGAATAGGATGTTCAATTTTCTATGTCGTTCAGTATATATATATATATATAAGTTATATCATATACAAATACTAGGGAGTGTAATTATTATTTGAAATCTTATATAATGGATATTTAAAATGTTTCATTCACATGGGAAAAACAGGTGTGTTTAAGTATTTGTCTTTAAGTCGAAATAAAATATTTATAAATAATATATTTTTGAATAATCATTAATATTTTTAGATAAATTGTAGAAACATTTTTGTTTGATACGTTTAAACAATATTGTCATTATTAAAATTAATAAACTCCTTTTCATTTTGATTCAGTAAAAATTTCACTGTACAAACCTCAACCGTTTAAAAAAAGGGTTCATTTTTTATACATTTACAGTCAATTTATACAGAATCTGTTCAGTTTTCGAAAAATACCAATTTTAGAAAACAAGTATTTTGCCAAAAGCCGATTCAATTCGGTGCAAATCTGTTATAAAAATGGTCACGACTTGGTCAAAACGGTACTGGTAGTGGTGATTGACACAACGGTAGTGTCCACTGCAATTTTTTTCCAGATGGATTTACAACAATTTCAGCTCAAGAATTTACCTAAGATCTTCTACTATACACTTATATACTATACACTTTTGTGTATGTAAAAAGTAAAAACAAACAGTTCACGCATTGATAATGAACTCAGTTATCTTATCAATGTGTTTTTTTAAATTATTTCTCCTTTTTTGAACGATGACTTTGTAAAACGATTATGTATTGATGAATCGATGTTGTACTATAGGTAAAGCTTAGGCTGGGTACTATAGTTTTAAAAAAAATTGATATAGTTAAAAAAAAATATGGTAAATTCGATGATTCAATAAATTCTATTTAATTCAATTCAGTTGTTTAGGCTCGTAAACATTTCAAAAATCCATGAATTATATTTCGACGGAAGCTAATATTAAATTCCCAAAGGATCAGTTTTTTTCGATACTTTTATGAATGATCAAACAGTTTAATTTATATTCAATTACATCTCTGGTTTTTTTTTTTTTAAATATTTTTCGGTCCTATATGTATCTAGATATATGTTTTAACTAAATATATGTTTGTCTGTGTATTTTTTATAGTAATAACAAAAATATTTTGCCTGTATTTTGATATTGCTAATAAAAATATATACTTGTTGAATAATTCATTATCAAATCTAAAATGTGTATTTTCACCAAATATATATGTATCCCCTTTCAATATGAGTATATTTGATTATTTATTATATTTCTTGTGTATTTATTTCGTATTGTTATTCCTGGTGTAATCAGTCCTGGTTTTGTAGTACTAAACATATTTATTTCTTAATTATTCGTCATCAAACAACTGTAGCAATGAACGAAGCGTTGGTGAATTTTTCATTTTGAGAGGATGAGAAATTGAAAATAAAATTATTATTATTAAATATATATATATATATATATATATATATATATATATATATATATATATATATATATATATATATATTATTGTGAGAAAAGAAATATATAAATATATTTATAAAACCCATATAAATATTTAAATTTATATTATATTTAGCAATTTATTTCATATACGACATCACGTGACTCCAGTTAATTTAATTTGTGGGTTTGAAACATTTGTGTGTGTGTCTGCATTTCATAGAAATAAATTAAAACTTATAAACTGTGTCGAGTTTCTTTCATTTGATATGAATGCACGAAAAATGTTATTGGTTATCGTGAATGAAAATGAGATTAAACATGGATTTTACGAAAAGTTCATTGCAAGTAATATTTTCGAATGAGAATATTCGATCAAGCAAGGGAAACAGAAACGGGATTATCAGAAAATCCTAACATAAATATTTTAAGTCACAATAGGTTCGGAATAGCACCCGATTGAGATTATTTCCTTTTAAACAAATCGCTAAAAATAGCACGTCAGAGTTGCGCTTTCATATATGTAACTCGTTAAAATTAAAGCACTGTGTGTTTTAATAACAGTTGAAGTAATGTGTTAACTAATTTTTTTAACATATTGTCAAATAAAAAGAAAACCATTTCCCAATAATTGATTATTCGACAAATAAATAATGTTTTTTGGTGAAACAAAGCTTACTAGTAACCAAACTCATTGTCGAATTGAAAAGTATTAAATTTATGTAGATTTTTTAAATTTTGAAGTTTTTTTAAATTTCAATAAATTTTAAGTTATATGAGTCACGATTTTGGTGTTATTTCAAATGGGCCACAAAAAAGTTTATATCAGAGTAATGAACGGTTATATCACTTGGCATCACGTGGTGGTTTTCATCATACATTTCATTTGATAAATTTCGATGAATCACATGTACAGAATATTCGACAGTAGACAATATATTTTTGGGAGTTGAGAAATCATTTGAAAATAAAATTTGAATACTAAACAACAACGAATTTTACGTAAAAATTTGTGCCAAAAACCTCGAGATAACTCTTCAAGAAATAATTCCAAAAATGGATGGAAAAATTTCTTCTGTCTCTGTGCTAGGTCGTGGCTATTTTACAAGCTTTTATTTAACTTGCAATGTATGTATATATATATGTATGTATGTATGTATGTATGTTCGGGTCAAATCTTGCAAGCTGAATTAGAACCACTTCCTCTTATCCTACGGAGTTGAATTTTAACATGTTGGGTCAGTTTTGATGACAATGCATTTTTAGGGTAAGCATGACAAGAATCGACAAGGGGAAAGGGGGGCTCTTAATATTGCAAAAAATCGAAAAACACATAAGAAGTAAAGTTATTATTAAAATTATCTTTTTAATAGATACTTATTTCTCAAAAAAATACATACTTTTATAAACACTGTTTGTTGCCTTTCAGGTTAATAAAAAAATAATTTAGTATATTATTGTCTATAATATGGTTCCGGGAAACGGAAGTAATGAAAAGAACAAAAAAATATTTATATTATATTAATTTAAAAAATAAAAGAGAAATATTACAACAGAACAGAATAAAAAAATAAATTGTAATTTTTCTTATGAAAATGTCTGTACAATGGGATAATAAATAATTGAGTAAACTAGAAATATGGCAATTTGATATTAAAAGAATTCAAAGTATATGTTTTTGGCAAAAAAATCTAGTCATCATTATATATTTCAGTAAAACAATTTGAAATATCATTTAAAAATGTCATCCAGGATATTATTTATTCCCATGAAACAATAGCAGGGAAGTTATTATTATTTTATAGTTATATAGTTTTATGATTGCGAACATTTTAATAATCGATTATTTTATAGCTTGTTTCAACGATATTAAAGTCAAATACAACATAAATATAGTTTGATAAAATAATAAGACGAAAGGGTATGTTTCGTTTAATACTTCGGTGTTTAATACGACTCTTTCTTACTATTTATTGAATAACGATTTTATTACAAGAAAATCCTTTGTTAATAAGTTACTTTTCTGTTAAAAAATATGAAGAAATAAATGCCTGTGGTCTATTATCCCAGAAAATACACATTTTTCTGATTTACCACTAAATACGTATAAAATGTGTTCGAGAGACTCACCTAAAAAAGAAAGGGTTTAATGTTTACAATAGAAAACGCAAAATGGGAAAGAAACTTTTATTTTAACAAATCGATTTTTGGCTGTGATAATTTAGTTCTACATACAAATTGAAATTGCGGTAAAATCATTCAGTTTAAGATAAAAAAGTAAAGTTAATTAAAGTTGTTTATTTAAAAAAAAGTTGCATCTTCCGTTTGGAATTTTGATATTACTAACAAACACCCCCCATAAGACGCATGAACGGGCTTTACTTGTACACGAATTTGGAGTTTCGTTTTAACTTGTAAAGGTATATGTGTGATATTAAATAATTATTATTTAAATAAATAATAAATACATGAAAAAGATATAATTGATCTTTATTGATTTGATTTATGAAATGTTGTTATTTTAATATGTAAATTACCAAGGTTGTTAACATTCAAAGCAACTGTGATAATTAAAATTATAATAATAATTTAATGAAGATGCGACACCGCTTTTTTATCTCGTTTTTTAGTTTATCGTGTGGAAAGATTGACAGACGGACGGACATGCGGAAATAGACGGAATGGACTAATATTTCTGACGAATATAGTCATTTTATATACTCATATATACAGTGCTAGAGATGTGCTTAAGCATAGTTCTCAGATTATTGGGTATATTTATACTCTAAGTCAAAAAACAATATTATATTTTTTGCCGCAAGTGAAGAAGATTGCACTAATGCAAACTATGATTTCAGATTCGATAATTTTTATTTCTTTATTTAAAAAAAAATGTAATTTTGTGCAGGAAATTTAGAAAAAAGAATATCGTGTCAATTTGTACACTATCGTGTCATGGAAATTTGATGACACTGGATACAAAAAAGATGCCAATGATAAAGCTGGGTGGGGGGGGTAGAGTTTGGTAATTTGTTACTAATTTCTAAATGGTTAAATTTTACATAAAGTGGGAATACATATAGTTGTTGTTGTTGTTGTAATTATTGTTATTGCTATCATCATTATTGTTGTTATTATTGTTATTATTATTATTATGTTTTTTGGTGTATCTCTCCATATTGTAAAAGATATTTATACAATAAATATTTTATAAAACTAATTCTAAATTGATTGAATAAATTATTGGGCAATAATCGATAGGGACAACCTGTATTGAAACATCGTTCCGTCTTACTTCAAAACATACCTTTGTTACTTACTCTCACCCAACTTATAGAGAGTCGTTCGACTCCGGCGAGCCCACCTCTGGACTATATACAACGAATATATCCGGCTAAAGGGCAATAATAGAGGTTCTTTTCACATTCAAAAAAAAAAGTAATATTTTGAATTAATAATTGAATTTTTTTGGTTACGTATATGAACACTTAGGAATCAAATTTGGTTGACACTTTTTTTTATAGAAAACAGTCTTATATCACTACACTCACACGCAAAAATATAAATAACATGGGTGTATTAAAATTAAATAAAGCTCAACTCGTTTCTTCCCGGATTATATTCCGTCCTACTTGTAGACTTAAACAACAATAACATCTAATGTTCGCGGCTATGCATGGAATAATATACTGTAGCATTAAATCGGATTGCAGAACGATAACGTACTTTGCCTTACTAGAGCTAAAAATATCTTCATAATAGAACTCGAAAGCTGTGTTTAGTTACTAAGAATACCACATTGTAGCTTTAATTAGGTATCCATAACGATAAAAACTCGTCTTAAAGACAAATAAACCATATTTTGACAAAATGGAAACCCGACTTCAAAAATCAAATATTCTATAACAAAAAATGCACTAAAAAGTAAAAAAATAACTGCATATTCTTGTGCCAATTTTAGTTGACCTAAGCAAAAGTTTTTAAGTATATATGTACAATTATTGTTATTTTTGGAGGCGGTGTCAGCGTAGAGAAATTCACATTACTTTTGGATACCGCCTCCAAAAATAACAATAATTGTACATATATATTTAAAAATTTTTGCATAGGTGAACTAAAATTGGAACAAGAATATGCAATTATTTGTTTACTTTTTGATGCATTTTTTGTTATAGAATATTTTATTTTTGAAGTCGGGTTTCAATTTTGTCAAAATATGGTTTATTTCTCGCTTTTTAGTGACTTTGAAGTTCTATAACTGATTTTATTTGTCTAAATATGGGTAGAGCTACTAAACGACCTTCTAACACATTTTTTTGACCCGTTTTTTTTTTTTTTTTAATTTTTAGTGCATTTTTTTTATAACAGATTTTCAGTTTTTTTTACAAGCATTTTGTTTTTTTTTTGTAAAAATTTTTTTTTTGGGGTCGGTTTTTTTTTGTAAAAAATTTTTTTGAAGTCGGTTTTTAAAAAAATTTTCTTATTTTCCCATTATGAATGAGTATACCCTTTGAAAAAAAAAATTTCGCAGAAATCGGTTATCACATATAAAATGAGGATTTTCCTCGATTTCCCGGGGATTCCCTCATCAGAATGCGATTTGGTGCCAAAGGGACCAATGGGAAACCAAACCCTTTAAAACAAAAAAAAATTCAAAATCGGTTCATAAATGACGGAGTTCTGAGGTGACACACAAAAAAAAAAAGCAAAAAAAAAAAAAAATACAGACGAATTGAGAACCATCCTTCTTTTTGAAGTCGGGTTAAAAATATGGATAATTTTACTTTGTTTCAGTTAGTCGGGAGTTACAGCTATAGGTCTTTAATGAACTTAATCATGAATTCATTTAAATTTTGTAAATATGACCTTAAAACTCTTATAGAAGATAAGAAATTTCGTTTCCGTTATTTTTTTTTGTGCACGATTGTAGTTTAATATAAACTACATTTGATAATAATATGATTGCTTTTCTTGTTATTTCTTTTTACAACCAAATTCGGTTAAACATACAGGGTGTATAATCAAAAGTGAGTCGTGTCATGATAATATTATTCTACATGTACATTTGTGCCCATGTATCATGTAATCAAATTGCTTTCTTTGGGTATAAAATATATGTTTAGTATACTTCTGGCGTATCAGATTTTTGTAGTATGTTGCATGACAACAAAACGTATGTTAATTTACTGAAGGCCACGATGTAAATTTGAAAATACCGCCAAAATTCTCAATTGATTATATATATTAAGTATTTTGTTGTTCTCAATATATCAATTAATATATCATATAACATATCATAAAAAGTCAACAAGATGCAAACTGTGAGAAGTGTATTGTTATCTATGATGCCTGCTGGTGAAGTTGGTACCCATGACCACAAATGTTTCGTTCTATATTCAAAATTAAATAATTAATTTGTGTTTTAGTCATTCTGTTCTTGTATGCTTCGGATAATAGCTGTTCATTATAAATATAGTAAAAACTTTTAATCGAAATATTTTCTCAAAAACTGAATGAAATTTTCGATAAAAAACATTTGTGGTCCATGGAACTATTTCACATAGTTTTAAATTACATTGTATAATATGGTAAACATAATATGGAAATCGCCTTATTTATGTATTTGAAGAGTGGCTATTCGCTCTGAACAGGACCGTGAAGTCATCACCTGAAAAATGGAAAAAGTATGAAGTTTTAAATGGAGTTATGTATCAAACCCAACGATTTAAAAAGTTTGTATCTCAACTAGCCAAATATTAATTTGCCATATGGATAGAAGTATACGTTTTTTAACAATACGTCAAATTAACATTTGTATAGATATTTTCGAAATTTTTAGGCTTTTGAATACCCTCCAAATTTTTTCCGTTTTTTTACTATATGTGAAAATAAATTTCGGACAGAGCAACTTATTTAGATTATGTGTATTTTATAGAAGTGAGACCCACACCGAAACCGCTACGTGTATCATGTCTTTGACCCCGGAGATAGTTACGATTAGCTAATTCGTACTGATGATGACTACTTTTTTGTCAAAATACGTACTTAAAAAATATAAATAATTGTTCTAGGAATTGGGGTAAAATTTTAAATTTAATTGGATTAGTTACATTGGATTATCTATAGATTTTTTAAAGACTTTTTTCGAGATCTAGTGTTTGTGGAAGACTATTCACTCTGTATCCTCCTATATCACATAGTATACTTAAACTTACTTGTGTTCGGTTCGATTCAATAGCAACACACATATAACGGACTACTAAAATGTCGTTTGCAGCACCAATATATTTGAGAACCTTCTGTTCCCATTTCGAATATATATATATATATATATATATATATATATATATATATATATATATATATATATATATTGTTTTTATTTTGTCGTTGTTATATAATGGTATACTTGTATAAGTAAAGAATATATAAATGTGTATTATATGAACTATAATGTATCACTTTGGTTTATAATCTAAAATATAAAATATAAAAGATTATAAACGTTATAATCTGTGTATATGGAGGTTGAAATTGTAAAATGCAAAACATCTACGTGGCATTGTTTGCTCAAAGATGTTTATTTAAATGAAATATGTACATATATATATATATATATATATATATATATATATATATATATATATATATATATATATATATATATATATATATATATATATATATATATATATGTACATATTTCATTTAAATAAACATCTTTGAGCAAACAATGCCACGTAGATGTTTTGCATTTTACAATTTCAACCTCCATATACACAGATTATAACGTAGGCATGGTGTATAAAGATAATGTGTTCAAAATATAAAAAAAAAGTAATATATCAAAATATAAAATTTAAAAAAATGGAATCAACTTTTGTGGTCCATAGTACAAATCAACGATACAAATTCTGGAAAAAGAAATGGCTAATTTTGCGACAGTGTTAACAAGGTGAAACAAATGTTTCAAATAACGTATTACATTTAGTCGTCAAAACACTTCTTATGCGTTCGACACCCTGAACTGAAATCCAAGGTAATGGTTGAAATAATATTTCTCGAAAGTTTTCTACTCTTTATAAAAATTGTGTGGATTGTGATGACAATCGTATATACTGATATGACTGGTCGAGTTAATTTGACTAGACTTTGAAAAAACCTAACTCAGTTAATCCATCGGTCTCGACATAGATCTGGATTTGGTTGAAAAGGATAGCATTCATACTCATCAACAATATCTCGTCGAATCTCGTCGGTCTGAAGTAGAAGGGGGAGCACAATGGACCATAAGATCGAAGTACTAAACTTTTTAGACCCCAAGATGTATCTATTTATCTATCTACCATCGATACCAGTCTAATTTATTATCTGTATTTTATTTAAGGATAATTTATTATTTTTCAAAACACAATGAATTAAATTATATCCAAATTTTAATATGTATATGGAAGTTGTGTGATGTTTACAGTTATTGAAAATGTTCCAAAATATTATTGCATTTTCTATTGTGTGTGAAAACATGAGTAAAAATGTGAAAAACGTAAAACCCTCTTCAAAACGGATTCAGAAATTTTCAATCATATGACTGAGTAAAGAGTAAATATTAAATTTGTTTTCTTTGGAAACAACAATTATCGGCCTGTAACGGTATTTTTCAACAACGCAATATTACTACAAAGTAGTTTAGACAATTACAGATTGAAAATCTCATTTTTAAATCCTGGTTATCATCGGGATTTTCTGGTGTTGAATGTTGGATGTTATCAAGGAAACGAGTTTTGTTACAAATGTAATGCTATTTCATATTCCTTTAACAAACAATTCGATTATTTTCGGAAGAAGAATCTAGTATAGGTGTTCATAAAATGTGTCAATTATTCAATTTATAGAAATCTAATTGTCTGATATCAGACACCATAACACACAAAAACAGGAGGTGCTAACCGCTTGAAATGTCTAAAGCATGTGCTAAAGCTCCAGCAAGTTTGTGAAAATATTTCCAAGAATACCTAAAAATAGTTATCTTTAAAAAGGTTACACATAAAGTAATAATTGTGTCACAATTTCAGCTGAAACTTAAACTACTGTAGATTATAAAGTCATGCTTATGAATATGTCACATTTGAATACCTATTGGTTTTATGGAAACAAAACGCCATATTTAAAAATTTTATAATTGATTTGTCACTTATTTATTCAGTTTTCGAAAAAAAATGCGTTAAAAAAATTATTCATTATAAATATATTAACAACTATTATTTGAAACATTTTCCCATAAACCCAATGAATAAGACAAAAATCAAGTATTAAATCATAAAATTTTGAGTACTAAAATGAGTACTACTTTTGTGGCCCATAGTTCTTTAGAATATGAGTCACAAGTCCTGTGTGCCTATACTCCTACAACAAGAAATTCAGTTCTTTGTTCCATTTCACAATACATAATGCGATGAAGTCAAATTAAATCATATTCTGACACATTGTAAAAAGATGACAAACACGTTAACAATTTCAAATTAAGTATAAAAAAATTTTTTCTTTCCTCTAAACAATAATCGAAGATTACGGTGGAAAAAAATGAATGGATCATTAGTTTACAAGGGAAAAAATTATATGATAATAAAACTTTGCAACAACGACGCACCTTCAAAAATATATATATATATAAAATAAAAAAAACTTTTTAATAAAAAGAACCAATATTGTTATATATTTCTTGGTGAAAAACTTTTTTTCTTTCCATTGAAAACACAAAAATAAAAAAATATTGACGTACAATTTGATCACTCTTATGCCCGCTTACACCGTTTTTAATTTAAGTACGGCCTTTTCTAAGAAACACTTTAACTTCAGTAAGTTATTAGGTACATTTATTATTTTTTGAAATTACATTTAAAATTTTGCCCCAATTCCTAGAATATTTGTTTGTATTTTTATAAATACGTATTTCGACTACAATGTAGTCATCATCAGTATAAATGAGCTAATCGTATGTATCTCTGGGATATGGATTCAGAGGTATATTGCTTGTTGCTAATTTGGTGCATGTCTCACAATGATATTAAAAAAGTTCCGTATCTTCTATGATTAGACTGAGGGTATGATCTGACCTGAGGATTATTTGAGTTGACTGACTAAAGGATTATGTGTGTGAAGAACCCCACCTATTTATAGATGGTATCTTTTTGTGACTATGCGGCGTTGTTTTTGTCAGTAAAGTGAGTGTATCGAAGCTAACCTTAATATTCAGGTACTAGATTTTTTGAAAATGGTTTAATTTTATTTTAAGTCAGAATTTGAAATTGGGCCATGGTCTAAATTCGTTGTCTGTTTTCTCAATTTGTGTATGCAGATACTTTCGTATGCATCTAATTCTGTAGGGTTTTGTCAGTCCTTTAGTCAGTCAACTCAAATAGTCCTGCGGTCAGATCATACCCTCAGTCAAATCATATAAAAGACAGAATTTTTTTAATATTATTGTGAAACACGCGCCAAATTAGCAACAAGCAACATATCTCTGAATCCATAATCCCGAGATAGTTTCGATTAGCTAATTCATCCTGATGATGACTAAATTGTCGTCGAAATACGTATTTATAAAATACAATTCTCTTTGATTATTTTAATAATCTTTATAAAGCACCTTAACATAAATCATATTTTCATCATTAACTGATGCAAAGTATTTGGCCATTTGAAACATTTTCATGCGATCCGTCTAAGTGGTCCAATTGATTAAGGCATTCCAGTTAATTAAGGCAAGGAACTGGGAGTTTGCTTGTTCCATTCCCAACACTGGCAGTTTGTCAATTAAATTAATCTAAAAAAAACACTATTAAAGGGGCTGTCAATTAATAGTGTTTCTGTTTCAACTAGACTGTTGGCGTATGGACAAGAACGAAAGTAACCGGGTTTGCTTGTGAAAGTTTTCTGCAGTTTCCTTCGACAAATGCCAGATGAATATCGCCATAGTATCTATCAAAAGTTGACTGCAGTCGCAAAGCCTACCAATTCGTTGACTACGTACAAATTGTCGTTCAGGAGTCAGTAAAAAACACCTAGGAAGGCCTACTAGCCAAGTTTCGATCTCCCCTCCGCTACTACTAATATTTTCATCCACATTTTGCTTGATATAGCAAGCCTAAAAATAAGAACTGCTTTGTCTGATTAAGAATAAGTTATCTCAAGGTGTAATACACTTTGTCAGTTTCATATGTGTCTTATGATTCGGTGCAAACGGGCATTTGTAAGCATACCACATGTATGAGAGACAACGACGATAGGTATGTGTGTACCTATGTAATTTAACAGCGAAAAAAGTTTTTTTTCTTCTCTTTACCTTGAGGGTAATTTTTCGTTATAGGCTGCTTGTGTTTATTATTAAGTTATGTAGTAAAAAGGTAACGAAATTCTACTGTATATGTACTGAAAAAGTTTTTCAAATAGAAAACTTTGATGTACGTGAATTTTCTTATTTTAATTGAAATATAATAATAGAAGAAAATGTGCTGGTTTATGTTTGTGTTGTCAAGTAAATATGAAATTTATTTATTTTTTCTGAAAGAATTTTTCAATAAAATATCGGTACAAACCCCGATATTTGATAATTTACAATCATTCAATACGAATGTGCCAGTTTCTAAAGTTAATTTGAACATTTTTTATTTCACTCATAACTAAAAAAATTGTTATAACAAAAACACAGACTAACAAACTACAATACACGTTTTTATTAACGCCAATGAATATATATATTCCTTATGCTTAAACAAGAAGGAACCTGGAATGAAATCGCGGCCTACGTGCAGCGCATTCTGAAAGAAAAGATCTCTGAGGGAGATCAGTGAAACAGGTGAGGACGTTGTAAGACGCAGCATGGACTGGATTGAAGTTACGCTAACGCGGTTCCGATTCAGTTTTCCTTGCACCTCCATGCGGGGAAAGCGAAGAGGGGGTTTTTTAGTGGGTGTCTTTGAAAGATCTTTCCTTCTCATAATATAAAAAAAAATTGAATATATATCAGATAAACACAGGTCACTTTTTGTTCAGGCTTTGATCTTTTGAAGTCACCTTAAATAACGTTGAGAAAATATAGATTGGGTTTCAATATATTAACCGATAGAACCATTCCAAGACATCTTTTATACTTTAAAGGCTAGTATTTTAACAAGAAATTCGTCAAGTATATAAAATCCAAGGTCGGAATCAAAAATCGAATATAATCTGGGTTTGATAAAGCAATAATTATTTTCGAGTCAATGCCGTGTTATGAAGCTATAAAAATCAGTTTTTTTTCAAATACTTTAGCAAAACTTTACCGGAATATAGTTAATTTTGTTCAAAGCAAATATTTAATTTATTGGATTTTTAAACGTTTTTTTTTTTCATTGATTTTTAGAAAATGTGGGAAAATCTACTCATACATCCGTCTCTAGTCTCGAACGCTAATGTTTGTAAATAAACCAATAAAACACGTTATTGAAATATATCAAAAGTTTTATAAAACGAATATAAACGAATATATATGATAATAATCGTACCAATATTATAATAATAATTTTTCCTCGTACATGTGGTGACCCCTCACACACAGTCATTGTCCATATAATACATTAATATCATCATCATACCAAATATACAAAACTGTATCTATTGATAACATTTTATATGTAGTAGCTAGATAGAGCTACCAGCTAGCCACCAGAGCCCTACGTTATAATATTATTAAAATAATGAATTAATAATAATTTATTAATAAAATCGATTAAATAAATATACACAGTTCATTGAATATCAAATTAATATATTATACATTATTATTATTATTGTTATGATTATTATTATTATTATTGGTATTGGTATTGGTATTATCATTATTATTTAATTTGTGGTTATATTTGAATCATGTAATTTATAGTTATTCAAATAATTTAAAATTTATGCGACAATACTCAAAACTTTTTCCAGCCTCCCTCGCTGGAATCGATATATGTTATTGCTTTCGATTTTTCGGAATTTTTTCACTAAGAGTATGGATCTAGTGTCCATTCAACGCATGTTAGCTAGTTTTCTTGGGGTTTTGTTGATTTCGATTCTGATTTCGAACATTTGACAGTTGACAGCTGCCAATAGCACTGCCAGCTTCCATTATATACCGGAACACAAGTATCAACATAGAGACAAGCGGGATTTGGGGTCGCGGATTTTAAATCTGGTGTCAGAAGTGGCATAGATACACTACTGACATTAAATTTCATTATTTGATTTATTATAAAGCATTTTATTAAGCAGTTTTGCATCCTTGTACCGAGTTACGAGCAAACCCCGCAGCATCATGATTTACGACTTGAATTAGTCAAATCTCTCCATACAATCTTTGCCCTTACAGTTCAATTTCAGTATTAACTCTGAATTAATTATGTCTGCATACGCTCACTATATTTACTTGACAATAAGATCATGAATACCTGATATGATGGTTTGATATTTATTAATTATTAATGTATAAAAACAAAATTTAACAAAATTTATTTGTTTTGATAGCTCGGTCATAATAATATACAATCTCAACTAGTGTGTTCTGGGATCACTATCAAGGATGATACATGCCCACTCGTATGGGTAGATAGGTAAACTTGGTATTATTGTGTAGAGTAAGTTATACTTCGTTACGGCAGTGCAGCAATTCTTGAATTCGGTACGCTTTCTGTATATGCATAGTAGTGTTAAGGACTTAATGTCTACTGCAAGAAAAATACTAATATTTTTTTCATTTTATTTTTGTAAATTTTTTTTTTTCTTTCTATTTTTCTACAATATTATACTTTCAACACGAAATATTTTATATTACAGACGGTCAGACACATGTTTATTGACACGAACATAAATTTGTACTTTGAAAATGTCGGATTATACGTTTTTTATATTTTTCATTTTTGTTAAATTTTTAAATAAGGATTTTGAACAACATTTTTTAATACTCAAGTCATTTGTATATATATATATATATATATATATATATGAATATATATATATATATATATATATATATGTGTATATGTATATATATATATATATATATATATATATATATATATATATATATAATGTTTACTTACTGATTGAAGGTAAAGTCCTTTAATTTATAAGGTTATATAGATTTAATGATCAATTGTATAGCTAGAAAAATCGATGCCAGTTACACGGCTAACTTTAGGTACACAAAATAAAATCTTTTGCGACAAAACATACCGGATCTTTTAAAATCTTTTCAATATTGTCTCACTTCAAGTGAGAAGAATTAGCGAGTTTTAGTGATCCAAACTTATTGGCTAAGTATGCATTTCCTAGTGATTGTTTTTGAGATATCTTATTTATACTCATACCAATGCCCCAAAAATGGGTTTTTTACCATCGGGTGACCCCAAAAGATAAAAATCTGCACACACAGCTTTGATTTAGGAATTGCAGTCTATATTACACATTGAGTTGTAATTCTAAGCGATAGAGATCACTTATACTCTTGAAAATTAAACACTAAACGACAGTTAACTGATATGACAGTTAACTGATATGAGTTAAATCTAGGACTTGGGACACAACGAACTTGATCTGATTCGATTATTCCTTGAGATTTTCTTAAATCAGTGTAAATATAATCGACTGTTCCGTATCTGGTACTGAATGAACTCGAACTTAACGAAAAATTTACCTTTATTATTTAAATTTTCTTTTGGAAACTTTCATACATTGTGATGACTTTCAGTTATATTATACTAACAGAACTAACTGGCGTCGACTCACTCTACCATTTAAGTAATATGTTTGAACATTGATAACATTCATTGACATCAAATGCGTGATAAAAAAAAATTTTTGGATCTAGACAATTTCTCAACTTCTAAGCCACCAAATGCTATATTGATGGAACGCGTACAGCTTTTACACTATTTTGAACTATCTTGAAATCGATGTTTTTTGACTATTTACATTTTTCAATTGTCCGCTTATACGCTCTTGTTTGAAACATTTTTCATAAACGCAGTACCTGGTACCGGGTATATAACCAATTAACTCAGTTAGTTGTTATTTTTACTCGTTTATTGTTTACTTGCGTCTAAGTGTAATAAGGTTAGAGGAAATAGTAAAAGCAACAACCGGCGGGCGGATCGCGAAGTGATTCAGTAAGTGTTCCGGTTTTCCGATTCTAACACAGAAAAGCAAAATGCGGTCATATACAAGTTATACATTTTCAATCAACATTTGAAATACACTCCCCTTCTATCATATCAAAAGTTTGTCATCTTAGAGAACGTAACCATAAAGAATCAAAGGATTAAAAACACAAACAAGTTAATTAACGCAAATATGCAAGGATAAGTTCACATGCTTGTAAACTAACAATACTTCCCTGATTTGATACACATGAAAGTTGAAAATTTTATTTATCTATATGGAAATGAACTCGTTAATTTATTATTTAAATGATATATTCTCATGATTCAACAAACTTCACATGCAAATCTAGCATTAAAATTGTAAATAAATGATATTGAAAATAACAATTTATGTAACAACATAACATTTCAAAGACATTTGTTAAAAGAATGTTGAGATTGTTTTTATGCAGACAACCACGAAGAAGCAACAATGATTAAAAGGGGATAATAAGGATAATTTAATACCTGAGACAAAGACAGATCTGGGCTAATTTAGGGGTAAGTAAAGATATAAAAGTCTGAAATTTTAGTATCTTATTAATCAATAGTCAAGATAAATCAATTAATTTTTTAACAGAACAAAGCAATTGTCGAATCACTTCGGTGTTCGTCTGTTACAGGCGTTTATCTCAAAAACAATTTGACATAATCGTTTGAAATTTAGCGAAAATAAAAGTTCGTTGTAAAAATACTACTAACTTTTCTTTTAAACTTTTATCGAGAACTGATGGGATTCAGTACAAGTAGGGCTGCCACTTAAAAATTATGAAAAGTCGGGAGATCAACATTGATTATGTCTGGAGATCGGGAGGTCCATATATTATTTAGTGAACAAGTAAGGTGGCTGCCTAGGGGGCAAATTATGATTTTGGAATAATAAGTTAGCAATTGACAAGATAATCAAGCGAGGTGTAATGGGTTGCGAAATGGGCGCGATATACGAAGGTCTGGGGCTCCTTTTCTGGCGGACAAAAAGTAATTTTTTCATATTGATATTAATTAATAACATTATTTTTATTTTTTGGATTTAGATTCATATATAGAATTGTTTTTGCAAAATATATTAATTTTGGTATGCAAAATTTTTTTCCAATGAACTCTGGAAGTTGGGAGATTTACCTTTGAAATCAGGAGTCGGAAGAAACTGTACGATTTCGATAGTCTTCCGACGAAATCTGGAGAGGTGGCAACCCTAAGTACAAATCAATAATATAATTGGAAAAAAATGGACATCACTTTTGGAGTCGATAAAACAAAATAACCTAAGATGTATTGATCGTAATTGATTAACTCGTATCTCGTTTTTGGAACTGCTGTAGCGAAGCTAAAACAGAACTAGTTAGACACACACACAAAAACCTGAAGGTTTAATCGGGAATTTACTTGAATACAACATTAAAAAAAAAAAAAGCAAAATAAAACTTTTGTTCGTATTATTTTACCCAAGTACCTAAATTTTAAATATTTACATTTCAAAATAATAAAGTTGGTATTACTCTATGAGACTACTGTTCAAGTATGTAGTAGTTGGTACCAACAACCTATTTTGTTTTCTGTATATGTGAGAATAAAAAAACTGGAAATTTTTTTTTTTTCGAACATCTAACTTTATGAATATCAAAACCAACAGGCAGACGGCAAAGTAATGGCAAGTACTCAACCTAATTTGCATGCAAAGTGTAGTAGTAGTACACCTATCAAACACAAATTCATTATATTATTTTTTTTATATTTATATTCTATTATTTTACAGGGTGTTGTTGTAAAAAGATTAGATTCTTTTTTTGATCAGACAATAATACGTCATTAAAACAAACGCGGTAATAAGCTGTCAGTTCAAAATATCTTAGTCGTAAATATCACATTATTTTCTTAATTAAAAACAAGTAAAAATAAGAACTAAGTTAATTGTTTATGTACCTTTCATATTACCAGTCTGAGTGGTCGAGCTGTTAAAAGGTACTCTGCTCGGAACTGCGAGGTTGCTTTGACTAAACTTTCGTCGTATCAGACAAGAACGAAATTAACTGGTTATGTTTATAAAGGTTTTCTACAGTTTCCTATCACAAACTTCAGATGAATATCGGCATGGTTCCTATTGAAGTCGACTGCAATCGCACAACCTACATATTTCCAGACTACATACAAGGCCCTTGTCCTTTAGGGGTCGGTAAAAAGAGGACTAGAATGCCTACTTGCCAAGATTCAACCTCCTCTCCGCTACTATTACTACTACTCTCAATATATTGAGTCCGTAAATTATCAGTCCGTGATTATTTTACTTCTTCACATGGACAGACGTATAAAAATATCAATTAAAGTGTATATACAAAGGTACCATATGCATATTTAATATAGATTGTACATATGTATTATGTTTTTATATACATTGTACGCTACAGCAAATATAGATGTTTGAGCTGAAATTGGTACAAAACTATTCAGTTTAAAAAAAAAATTGATTCTATCTCTTATGTTTAAATGAGGTAGTGTGTAAAGGCTGCCCCCGACGGGCTATACTTCGACCATAAGGTCCATTGTGATGCCTTAGGATGTGAGGATGTGAGTGGAGTGGAGTGGAAGGAATTTGTGAGTAGACTAGGAATTGGTAGGATATGCGACTTCAGCCGACTATGATAGGAACTTTGCCGATATTCATCTGGAGTTCGTGAAGGAAACTGCAGAAAACATTCTCAAGCATAGCCGGTTACTTCGTTCTTGTCCATACGCTGACAGTTTAGTCAATTAACCAGCTCTTTTTTTTATTTTTAAAATTAAGAAAGTGCCCATGTCGGGATTCGAACCCATAACCTCCCAGTTTCCAAGTACTGCATACTGCACAGACAAAACGCCTTAGACCGCTCGGCTACTTTGACTGGTTCTCTTATGTTTAAGTAGTAGAGATTATTATTGTTTATTATTGTTTAAAAAGTAAGTCCCTCCCCCACTAAAGGGTAGTCACTTACCTGCTCTAGAAAGCACACATAAAATTTCCGACCATTGTCTGCCCTCGTTTTTTAGTTAACGAGTTCAGTACACCGTACATATCATACAGGTATAACTAGAACAACGCTTGATTATACATCACAAGGGTCTATGATAAAACATCACTAGTAAACCACTGGGATAGAACTATAATGGGCGTGGCTGGAAAATCTTGGTATAAACTCGAATGCCGCCAAACCAAATTCCTTTCGGTCTTTAGTTATCGTGTTTACGGCTGAAACAGACTCAATAGATCACTCGAGGTCAGAAGTGAATCAAATATGCTATGTTCTTCTTTAACTGTAACATTTATCCGTTTTGTCTGATCCAAGATGGTCAAAACGCGGTACGAAACATATATCCGATTTTCAGTCAAATGAATCGTATTAGAGTGTGATTAGAATGTGAAAATATTGAACGTCAGTTAAAAATTAATTTTACATAAAATTAAATTAAATCAATACTGACTAGTAAGCAATTCGACAACAGCTATCATTACATTACAAATTTCATATATATATGGGGAGTACTTGAAATTATTTAATAAACAGTTTGTCATTATATGTGTGAGACTAATAATACTGCACCTGCAAACTTTACATATATATATATATATGTTACCGTAAAAGTTTATAATTCTGTTAATGTGTGACAACGCAATTTAAGTGTGACTACGAGACGAGACGACAGTAGCTTGCCTCTTGTATTTTATTGACTTTAAAAGTTTTCTAAAGTCTCGTCTAGTAACATTTTCACAGTTGTAGATTGTTTAAGTAAAATATTTTTCAATTCATATTTGAGTGCATATTTTTCTAAATTATTTAATTTTTAATATTTTAATCGAAACAATACAGACTATAGAAAAAATTTACTCATTACCACCAAAAATGATTTGTTTTGTGATCGAGTAATTTTTTGATTGATTAAAAATCTATAGAGATTGAAAGAGAGTACGTACTATTGTCTATCTCTTGAATATTTATCGAAAATCAGGATTCTAATTTTCGTCTCGTCTTTCGATGACTTAATAAGAATAAATCTTATTATTAATCTTCTTAATAAGTATAAATTATTAAAATTTCTAAGATTTTAAAATCGTTCCTATTTCCACGGTGAAAGGTTGATGGTTTGTGAAATATTGTTTTTCACACTATCACCTGATTATAAACTTTAACGGTAACATGTATGCATTACGTTTGATATGTATAATTTTCTTGAATGTCCAATTTTCGGAGTCTAGAAGACTTGGGACATCAAAATTTTGCGATGTATCACTGTTTTTCAAAACGCCACATTCTACAAATACATGCATTTCAACTAGTTTCTTTCTGTCGACAAGGGGGGCTAATAAGAATTAAAAAGTGTTATTTTTTTAGTTTAAAAAATTATGATTAAATAGATCGTATATCTCAGCCAAGAATATAAACATGTGAAACTTAGAAGCTACGTAGATAAAGAGAAATTTTTCATACTCTCATATTTTTGTCAATATTAGTTACAGCAAAATGATCAAGAAATAAATTTTGGTTTAACAAAAAATGTTATGCCAGGTTTGTATTATTGTTTTTTGTTTCAACGAGCTTCACTTATCTAGTATAGATTTAATATAAAATATCTATTGAATAGAATCACATATATAATTCATTGTACAATAATATTCTATGTAAATAAATCATATTATGATTATTCAATTTCAAAACACAAGTATCTATACAATATTTTAATTCACTAAAATTTTAGTATATTGTATATAAGCTGCCATATGTAATCATACAAATGCATTATTCCTACATGCATTTGTATATACAGTGTGTTAATTTTGACACACATTGTATATTACGTGTATATCGTGTGTGTTGGTAAGCTATTCCAATAGAGAATCATTGTTAAATATTATTCATTAATAGCTGCCCGTGTGGTTACTGTCTGAAGTCAGTCAGTACACATGTAATGGGTAAATATGTTCATTGAATTCTTAACTTTAGTATGTGCATCACAAAATCCCCACTCTTAAATGACAAACAAACAACCATACGCATACATGTGTATGGTTGATGACTGTACATGTGATGACTCTCATTACATGTGTACTGACTGACTTTATACAGTAACCACACGGACCGTCAGTAATAAATAATATTTAACATTGATTCTCTATTGGAAAAGCTTGCCAACACACACTGTACATACAGGGTGAGTCGAACCAGGTGCATAATAACATACGCCTCCATTTCTTCCAATGATGCTCCTATTCTCCAATAACATCAATATGTCTGCTAGAATAGGTGTAATTTTAAATTCAAACTTAAACAGTAAACGAAGTATTATTGTATTGCTTTCAGAGCAATAAAATTCAAGTATGATCACAATTTATACTATTTGAATGTCGATTATAGGAAATGTCATTACACCTAATGAATGAGGATTAAGGTTTGAATTTAAAATCGCGGCTAATGGCCTTAATGGCAATTTATTGTAATCCGCTGCATATATGATACATATATGATTGAATAAGACAACGTGTCTTATTTTGAAGATTGGAAATGCGTCTCACAGTAAAATTGTCACACTATATACAATATAAAATATGTATTATAACATACAAAATACAGGTTCTTCGCATATGTAGAGAGACATTCCAGACGTTTATTTTCATATAATGACGCCATTGCAGCAGTTTTGAAACTATACTCATTTGTTTAATAATGAAATATGTATATTATTGGTTGTGTAATAATCCGGTTGTGATTACATACCCAATACATGTTATTATCCTCTCTCCAGTCTCCTATATTCACAATAAACAACACAGCCACAACAACAAACTGTTCCAATGAATTTTTGAACAATACTCTAAAGTGATTTATTCAATTGTTGTTGTTGCTGTTGTTGAAGTTGTTAGTTCTTCATTTTATTGTAATAATGGAATTTTCATGATTAAGTGATGATTATGAAATGAATAGAAAACTTCATTTGGAATCAATTTAATAATTATATTATGCAATTCTTAAATATTCCTTAAAACAAAACACAATTAGAATTAGACAATTTGAAGAAGCATTTTGTTCTTTACATCCCTAATATATCATGTCAGCATCGATTTTTTTACTGAGAAAGCGCTATCTTATTTTACCCAGCATGTGTAAATATACAAGGTGTATTAAGTTTAGTCCGGACTTTGTAACGCTTGAAAATATTAATCCTTGACATAAATACTTCGAATAGGTGGTCATAAAATCGACTAATTCGTCCATTTAAGCATGTCCGCCCGTCTGTGGATACGATAACTCAAGAACGAAAAGAGATAATGTGCTGAAATTTTGTATATGTGTTCTATAACAAAAAAGTGAGGTGAAGTTCTATAGCAAAATCGGATGTGTCAACTCCCGCCAGAGGGGAAAATATAAATTTTTGAAACCGTAAGTGGTAGAAATAGAATTTAATAATAAAAAATCTTTTTCTTTTTAAAGTAAACAACTTTTGTTTGAAAAATTTTTTATAAACTCGATGGTTTTCTCATAATTTGCGCTCAAAGAATAAATGTAGAGAAAAAGGTGGACATCTATAGAGATACATAACATCTCATATACTATTGGTATACCTAGTAAAGCTATTAACAATTCGAACATTGATATACAACTTGGTATTTACTGGGTATTCAAACAATTAACTCAGTTAGTTGTTACATGACTTGCTTTTTATGTAATTTTTAATTAAATAGAAGTGGTGTGTATGTGATGCAGTTTTCCATGTGAGTTCATGCAACACGAAGCATTCATAAAAAAAATTCATTAAAATTTCTGATGTCTGATTTTTTTCACTTAAGGACATCATCAAAATACGAAAAAATACTTTTGCGATTTCAATGAACTTAGTATTTACAATTATATTTTATAATAGAAACAAATTAATTTTGTCCGTACCCTTTTAGTTAAATTAATCGATTTAAAAAAGGTTTTTACTATGAAATTAATTGATTTAAAATAGAATGACCCTACATTTAAAAAAAAAAACAATTTGTCAAAATAAAATATTCATAAAGAGAAAACTGATGCCTTTCAAACCGTAAATACCCTAAATTGATCTCACATCAAAAATAAATTATAACCCACAATGCATAAATAAACTATATTGGAAAATATTTATATATTTATATAAATATATATGTATATATAAAAGTAAAATTTCCATTTTCTCAACAAAATAATGAAAATCATTTTGTTATTTGTTTGGCATATAATGTTTCATGTATATATATATATATATATATATATATATATATATATATATATATATATATATATATATATATATATATATATATGTATGTATATACATGTGTATATAACATTCTGATACAGACACCGTTGTAGAAAAGATATAGAAACTCTCTATTCTATTTGGCAAGTGTCCCGAATACTGCCAGGGAATAGTTCACAATGGTTCATATCACAAACCTAACATAAATAACAATAATATTGGTATTCCTTCATCCATGTGTGAACTATTGTAGACGTATCAACCAACCAACCCAACACAACCGTAATATTTAATACTATTTTTAATATTTCTATACTGGGATTTTTTTTGCATTATTACACTCTAGATAATAAAATATTGATAAACTTTTCGAATCAGATATATCTATCTATCTAATTCGGATATATAGATCTAATAATTGACAAACAATGAATACCTATACAAAAATTTATTTTCCCCGGCCAACTTTTTAGTTCTGAATCGATAGATAGATAGATTGTAGAAGCTGCACTGGACGGGCTACACTTAGACCATACGGTCCATTGTGATGTGAGTGGAAGGAATTTTTGTGTAAAGACTACGAATTGGAAGGATATGCGGCTGCAGCCGACTAAGATAGGAGCTATGCCGATATTCATCATGAGTTCGTGAAGGAAACTGCAGAAACCTTCTCAAGCATAGCCGGATACTTGGTTATTGTCCATATGCCGAAAGTTTAGTCAATTAACCGCCCCTTTTTTTCTTAATAGTTGACAAACTTCCGATGTAAGGATTCAAACCCATAACCTCCCAGTTTCCAAGTAGGCATACTGCACAGATATAATTCCTTAGACCGCTCGGCCTCTTGAACTGGCCCTGAATAGTTCAACTCTTCGGATTAAAAAGCACTTGTACTTGGACCTTATGGTTCATAGTGCTCTTCCTTCTACTTCAGTCTAACGAGGTTCGCTTCTCCCGTATCTTGGCAATAGCAAGGAATTTGTTTATCAGGATTTCCTGAAGGTTCATAAACTCGAGGTGAGATGCACCAAATATTTTGTATGTGCTCTAATCGAGGGATTCGCAGTTATAGATGATGTAATTAGATGTTTCTTCCTCCTCGTCGTTTAGTCTGCACATACTGGATCTATTGCGGAGTTCCATTGTGTGTAGAAGTTTTCAAATTAGTCCATTCGCGCAGATCACATAGTTTGCCTATCTGTTATCAAGAAAGCTCAAAAACGAAGATAGATAATGATCTGAAAAGAGAACGAGTTTATACACATAAAATGTTTCTTCTTTGAAAATAAGCAATTTTGATTCAAAATTTGTTTTTGAGTCGAACTGACAAACTGATTTGGAGTTTTGCACAAAATTTCAGCTCAAACATCTGTTAATATCGAAAGCATACATACATATAATACTTTGGTCATTTCACTGATCAAAATCTCAATATATGCTGGATAAATTTATTAAATATATCTACACCGAAATTTCGAAAATGTTTCGCTGCAAATACTTAAAAACACTATTGCAATAAAATAAACATCACTTAAAATATCAATGAGGTTGTTCCAATTTTGTTTATTTTATCGATAGCATTGATTGTAGACATCAAAAATAGAAATGATGATACAGCAAACTAACAGTTACCCCATAGTACACCACTCACAAATAAGCAAGACAATGTATAATATACAGTATGTTTACTAAATGAGCTATTTTATATATATATATATATATATATATATATATATATATATATATATATATATATATATATTATAATCCGAGCTTTGATGTTCCTTTTTAAGTCTATTTCAAAAACAAATGAAAATAACAACGAACTGAGTTAATTGCTTAAATACCCGATATATCCTAAATTTATGTAAAAAAGTTTATAAAAAAACTTGTTTATTTTTAAAAAAGGAACTGGTTTTTACCGACGAAAAGAAGGAGGTACTCAATTTAACCTGTATATATATTTTTTTTAATCTATGATCACGCTTACAAAAAATTTTGTTGGATAGGGAATGATTCAAAGTTTGTCCCATAAAAATTTTTAAAAAAAATTCCAAAATTTAAGTCTTCTCGGCGCTTCCACTAAAGATCACATATCATAATCGCTGTATATTTTCTGTGTGTAAACACTTTGAAAGCACTCAATATCGTTATATATATATATATATATATATATATATATATATATATATATATATATATATACATATATTATGTATGACCGCGCATAAATTTTTACAAAGTAGTCTGATTTCAATAATTCCAATTTTTCAATTTTTATTGGGTTGAGTATACTTCGAAGTATGGTACCATAAAATTTGAAAAAAAAATTCGTGCCTAAGGGTAGAAAAATAGGGAAAAATGGATTGTTTACCCACTGAATTGTAATCTGTGAATTGATTCTTTTGAAACTTGGCACACTTATGTAGTTCTAATGACACTATAACATGTATGCAAAAAGAAAGGCACTGAAAAGTGAATGAAAAAAAACTTAACAAACAATAGAACCGACGAAAGAAGAAAGTAAATCAAAAGCAAAAAATAAAAAAGAACCTTTTTAATCTCACTAAGTCTTACACTAATGTAAATACCTAAATAATTTTGAATAACTTTAAAAATAAACGTTCAGCTAAAACTTCAATGACGGGAATTGTTAAAATTAACATTAAAGCAGTGCAAACTAGCTGACAAAACATAGTGTTCCATTTACAACAAATGTGCGAGTTGTTTCATACAATGAAGTTTTTTATATCGAGACAAGCAAGGAGAGGTAACCAGTCCAAGTGGCTGAGCGGTTTAAAGCGTTATGCCTGCGCAGTATGTCTACTTGAAACTGGGAGGTTATAGGTTCGATTCCCGACATCGGCAGTTTGTCAATTATTAAGAAAAAAAAAAGGGGGCGGTTAATTGACTAAACAGTCGGCAAATGGACAAGAACGAAGTAACCGGCTATGCTTGAGAATTTTTTTTGCAGTTTCTTTCAAAAACTCCAGATGAATATCGGCATAGTTCCTATCATCGTCAGCTGCAGCCACATATCTTTCCAATTCCTACAAATCTATACACAAAAATTCCATCCACTCCACTCACATCCTCACATCCTTAGGCATCACAATGGACCTTATGGTCGAAGTGTAGCCCGTCCAGGGCAGCCTCTACAATCTATCTCTATCTAAGTAGAGGCTACAATTGTTCACCATAACGTTCGACCAGCTTATTAAAATTTTCGGATGAATATTTATTTTTTATTTGATATCGCTTCAAGCTGCTGCAACAGTTGGCTTGGGAATATTGGGTGATTGTTACCCGTATCACCCCCGATAGCTACACCACTGCCTAGCATTGACTACTCCAAAAATAAAAACCTTAATTTCCGTATGGGTAGATACAGATCATTTGGAAAACTTAGGTAATACCCATAGGGGTATTTCACAATCGTTCAATAACTAGTACATTTCATTTACAGTATAAAGAGCAAACTAGTGCAATCATCTTCTTTCAAGTTTTGGAACAATTTCCTGACATATCCGTTTCCATTCCACACACTTGAATGTTTTGAAAACTTTCTGTATGTATATTCATTAGAGAACTGTACATTACAGTGCTGTTAGTAACACTACAGTTAATAGAGAGACTCCATTGAATGTATATGTCATTCATATTATAAATATTGCACTTTATAAAACCTAACACTTCTCTATTAAGTTCAGTACGATACGGTGCTGGTTTATTGAAATTACTTCACTAGAGTAGCAACAGTAGTAGAGATGAGCCTTCATCTTCAACTTTTTTCCTCCATCTCACCTCTTTCTTGCTGAAGATTATACACCTCACTCTACTTCTGCCAGAGCATTGTGCCAGATGAAAGGGCCATACACAGTTAGGATAAACCTCGTTATCATCTAATCCCGTGGGCGAAAGCTATGCTTGAGGGGAAAACGGTAGGCACCTCAACCAGAATGTTGATGTTTTTCAGCGTCATATCAATGGACCAGGTTAACCTCGCGGTGTTATACTCCACTACTATTTATTTGTCTTACATGCCGTCTGCTATAATATTAGAATACAAGTTCATGAACATGTTTTCGAGTTTTACCTTAATATAGCCGGTCCCTGACACGGTAGGGCGAGTCTTTTACGGACAACTTTATCGCATCTTTCGTTATCCTCAACTCCACAGTATTCCAAAACTAATATAAAGTGGATTTCTTTCAAAATTCTTTTGTGATTCCGCTCATTTCCGAGAAGAGGGTGGGGCGTTATTTTAGAGTAGCAGATTTAGCTTGACAATTCAGGCCATTATTTTGTAATTGTTTAACAATAAAAGCTTATTTTGTTGACAGATAACCTAGTTACGTATATTCAATATAATTTTATAACCAAAGCAAAAATTAAGTTTTTTTCAAACAAACGTTAATACGTGTATTCAAACTTGCAAGATAAATGTCCCAAATATTCTCTACCTCTTTGGCGTAGCTTTAGTATTCACATGGGGGGAGTCAAACAATGCAAAAAGGTGTGACATTGACACACTGGTTTTTGTACGCCATCAAATAGCAGAGCTACAAACGCCAATAAAATCTATCAATTTAAAATTACATAAAATTATCATTTTTATAATTTAAACGATATAATAATCATTATATGTTATCATATGAACTGAAGATTAACAATTAAACAATTAACAAATTAACTAATCAGAATTTTTTTGGAAGTATATATTTTTATTTCACCTTTATGATTGATTACATACCATCGTTTGTTTATATGGTTTTTTATATTGATGACAGTTTTTATTATATGTCAAAATACAGTTTTACCGCTACTCATACGGAGCGTCAGGTTCACTTATTGTCAACGACAATCGCATCTGAAAGTAATCGTTCTGCGTGTACCTTCGTAGAAATGTCAAATCAAAAATTTACCTGATAGCAATTTACCTGATAGTAATTTATCATTGACCGGTAAAGGTTATTATTCTTGTTGTAAATAATTATTCGTAAATTGTATGTTCGTAAGTTTCCGTAAATAAAAATTTTGTGTAAAATATATTCGATTGTGTTTTCCGATCTAGGTTCATAAACATTAATAGTGAACATTAATTGATTTTAAATTATTATTCTGTTTAAATAAAATACATTACAACAACTATCAACTTTTATTTTGAATTGTGTTACCATTAAAAATTGATAGGATATTGAAAGCATTTGACATTTACTTATTAATAACAAACTTAAAGTTGGACCTTCATTAAAATTATTGAATGTGTAGTTTTTATCTTATTAAGTGGTATGAGTATTTGAATTTAATAAATCCAATTATTTGGCAAGATTTATGAGAAAATCTAAATAGAAATCGGAGTGTGCTAATTTAAAATCATAACATGCAAAAGCGACACAATAGATTAAAGAATGATATAAAAATCATTGCAACAAAAACTTGTTGCCATGATTGATAAGTAATGTTCCGAATATTATGGTTAGGCAATATAGTTTCCAATCTATTCGTATATAGATATAGTTTTCAATCTATTCGCGCTGTGTTATACTAGACTCATACAGATATATGTTTATGAATTCCAATGACTGAGTTATATGGCACCAGAAGTAGGAAAGTCACATACAAATTTTCAAATATACGTGACAACATTATCTAGTACAAAACATGAATAACGTTTTCATGTTAATAATATTTACTATGAAAATTATATTGACAGTATTCACCATACGAGTATATGCATATAATGTATTTGCTGACACTTGACAAAATGTGAAAAAATTTTTATTTAAATATTATATAGAAATAATATGTAGTTGTTTTTTTTTAGTTTGAGTTTTTAATATCGGAAATCAATTGATGTGTTTTCAATATATATATATATATATATATATATATATATATATATATATATATATATATATATATATATATATATATATATATATATATATATCTGTGTACGTTATGTATATGTATCATCAAAATTGATATTTTAATATTGCAAGGAAACTTCTCGTGTACATGCCAAAATAGCTGTGCTATTATTATTTTAAAATTAATATATGCATATCCGACATTTAATGTAATATGTTAATAAAAATATTAGATACATTATATAAATTACAGTTTCCAAGGGTTCCGTACCAGCTTTGGTACTTTATTAATGGTACACAAATCCTCCACAAAACTATTATCCCATCAAATAAAGAAATGTTGAAAGATAGTGTTCCCTTACATTCTTCGAAAGGGCCCAAGCCATTACAATTTTTAGTAGCTATTGAACATTTTACTTGATAAGTTTAGTGTTACGTATAAATTTCCAGTTTTTAGGTGTTTTCCTTTGCTTGTGCCCTAACACCTACATTTCTCCCAAAGTTTAAGCTTTTAAATCTTCGAGAAGTGATAAAGGGCTTTTGATCACTTTTTAATTGTGAGTTTCTCGTAACCAATCTAGATAAATTGCAATTCGGAATACTCCATGGCTAGACACTTTTCATCTCGAATTAAAAATTCAGATTGCTTGTTTACTGTGAAACTGGGGAATGCATTTGAAAGTTCGCTGCGCACTATCAAACATTTAGATCTCATAGAAATTTTTCAATTCGTCAATCCATTAAAAAAAAAAACCCGCTTTAGGTACACTAAATTCTAACGCTCTAATCTCAATTCACACTAACAGTGGTTTAGAGTTTAGTATTTGAAATTGATTGATGTTTTCGATATAACGTATATACTTTACGATTCAATATTCATAAACATGCATATTGTATATGCCAAAATATCAGTCATTGTTTTCAAATTACATATCCATTTAATGTCATATGTTATTAAAAATATTCGATACATTATCTAAATTACAATTCTTGTATCAAGGATTCAGAACCATATTTCAAAACTGCCTTTACAATAATTGTTTTTCTTTGATGAAAATGTTCATAATACCTTAACTTGTCCTGTAAAAACGCTTACAATACCTTTGGCGAATGTCCATTTGGTTTTGATCAACGCCTATAAAATTCTGGAAAAATATTCTTTGAATCTATCTAAACAAAGGTCTGACTGGACGATGCAGACAGTGTTGAATATGAGGTCCTTTTTCCGAACGAGCGTTGTTTTAAGAGTCAAGAATGAAATTGTTTCGGTAGTTTTTTCTTGAATTTCAAACTTTATTTCTGTAACGGAAATAAAGATACACTCGAATTAGTTACTCAACTTATTTTCAAGGTAAGACAAACCTTGGTTAGAAATAATTTGATTTCGAAAGCTGTTGGGATTTTTAGAGAACAGAGATTTTTTACATTTTACAGAAAAATTAGCAGTACTTTTATATTGGACACATTTTTGAATTTCATTTTGGATTTCTACTGCCTTCAACCAAAGAAATGTGTACGACCTTGAAGGGAAGTTAATTTATACTTGGGTTGTTTCAACCCAATTTTAGCCCAAATCAAATATGGTCTTCGTTTGCTGTGTTAATAGACGGGCCTGTTGGTATCAGTTGGTTTCCATTTAGGTCTTGTATATCGACTAATTTCCAGATTCTCCTTGGCGATGCTCGTAGATTTCCACAGGTGTTATAATTAATTAAATCAGTACTTTATATGATTAACTATATATATTTATTTAAAATATATTATTTTTATATATAAAGACGAAGAAACGAAACACAATATTTAACAATTTAAACAACAATCAAATTTTCAACAAATAAGTACGAATAAAACGTTTAAACATTAAAAAATCTTCTCATTTAATTTTTGTGCAAACTCGAATAACGTCTTGATGTCCATGCGTTTTTACAATGCCAACGCAGGATTCAAGTTTTTGTTTGTTTAGAGAGATATTTGCAATTAAACCAACGGATTACGAGAGATGCTTCTGCTGGATTCTATATTGGATGAAATTTCGCACCAAACAAAACACAAACAAGTTTGTATCAGATTATGGTGAGTATTTGATGTTTATTTATTTTTTAATTTTGCCATTTTATATTAATTATCATTTAATTTCATTCCAGGCTATGTAAAATTCAACAATAAATAATGATTTAAATTTATTGATTTGGTAAGTAAATTGATCTTAATTGTTTATCTTTTTATTGGTGAAATGTCTCCCTTGTTTAAGGAAAGGAATATGAAAAATTCTCTCAACTTCTTAGAGATTTATTTTTTTAATTTATCTACCTGATACATAAATCGTTTTCTCGGTAGGAACGAGAAATTTAACACCTAGCCAATATACAAAACATTCAAGTAGGTTTTCACGTTTCAACTGCCGGTCTATTTGAAGATGTCACTTAGCCACCGTACTACTAAAGGTTTATTCAATCTTAAATGTAAATCTATCTACAAATTCTCTTCGTATATAAAGCAAACAACATATCTATAATATGTAATTAATTACAACATCGACAATAGACTATTTACAGTTAATTATTACTATTGTTAAACATCAAAGATTATTAGGATCCTAGCTATCTATATTGATATTGGCAAAGTGTAGTTATATATACTACAAATTATGGATATATTCAACAAGACAAAGGTGGTAGGTATTATCAGTTATATACGTAATAATAATTGTATATGGGGAAATGAACCCCTTCACATATATAACCTTACGAGTGGTTTATAAAATATATTATTGAACATTATTATATACTTTGATAAGATGGGCCCCATTAAAAGTTTAATCAATCCTAAAAAACAATTCCTATGAGTTCTGGAATCGCGTAGCAGTTTTTAGATCTAATGGGTCAAGTACATTTAACTATTATTGGCTCTGAGCATCTTCCCGCTAGGGCGTAAAAGCTAACTTTAAAGATTTTTTAAAAATAAACTTTAATATGATCTGCTTTTTTTCATAAACTGCACTGCGTAGCTATACAGAATGCCCGTAAATCACGGACACAACTGAAGGTATGAATAAAAAATTGAATTCTGAGATGAAAAGTCCTTTAGCATTTTTTGATCAGACGTACAGGTAAGTAGTTATTAGTTAAAATAAGTAACCAATTAGAGGCGCAGAAAAGCGTGGGTGCGTGAGTGTTTATAAGTATGTTAGTGGGGAATGCATGTACGTGTGTCCGTCATAACCCAGTGCGCGCCTCTGATTGGTTACTTATTTTAATTAATAACGAATTACCTGTACGTCTGATTAAAAAATGGTAAAGGACTTTTCGTCTTAGAAATCAATTTTCTATCCATACCTTAAGTTGTGTCCGTGACTTACGGGACACCCTGTATAATCCCTTATATCCCTTTGTAAAAAGTAAAATAAATAGTTCATGCATTCATAATGAACTGAGCATTAGTAGGTTATTTGGGCTTGTTACTCAGTTAGATGTTATTTTTATATGGTTTTATATCATTTCTATACACATTTGTTTTTTACTTTAAAAAATCTGTGATATTTTTTAATAAATTAATTAAAAATTAATTAATATTACTGCAATAAGTGGCCTACTGTTATTTGAAAACACCAAAATAATGGCGGGGGGTGTTTCAGGACGCCCTTCTTGAAACACTTCTTGAGGTTACTTGTGTACTATTGTACTATTGTACAAATTCATGTGGTGACTGCGGGCTTAAGGATTATGAGATGAAAAATTACAGACTTGTTTAATTTTCCTATTATTTATACTGTACGGCAGTCTTTTTCTACCGATAGACATCTACACATCCTACATTGTTTTTCTCAATTTCCACAGTGAAAAGTTGTTATTTAGTTTCTAGTCGTCTGTAAAGGATAACATTAGAATGGTTATTGCAATTGTTATATCCTGTATATATTACATAATATTACCCTGTATATATTATATAATATAATATGTCACTGTTTTATAAGTTTAGTCCCGAGTTTGTAACAGTTGAAATGAGGGTCGCCGAAACAAATTTTGCTATCGGTGTTCATAAAAGCAGCTAATAGTGAACAGGCAAAACGGATCCATGCATTCCCCCCACCAAATCAAATGACCAGTAAAAATTATTGTTTCTACTTAAGTACAAAAAATGATTTTTTTTAATTATATTTTTTCAAGAAATCTGCAACAGTAAAAATGACACGCGACGAGACGATAGAAGACTTTTATAAGTCAATGCAATTCAAGAATCATGCTACTATTGTCTCGTCACGTCTCGGCTTGCGACATAACTAGTAAAAACATAAATAAATAGTTTACGCATTATAAAATCATTATTTACCAGTTATTTAAGCAATTAGTTCTTATTTTTACCTGTTATACCCAGTATAAAGTATATACCAAAGTATATTGAGTTTAGTCCCGGCGTTTCAACTAATCAATTTCCACACGATTTTCCATGTCAACACGATAAACGATAACTTGTCTGTCTGTCAGTCAATACGTTAAAAAGTAACTATGTTTGGGTTAAATGGACAAAACTGTCCATCTTTGAAATCGTAAAAGATAGAACATAAATTTAAATACAAAATAATGTTCCTTTTATTAAAAATAAACAACTTTTGTTTGAAACTTTTTTCCAAAAATTCAGTATATACCGGGTATTTTAGCAATTAACTTAGTTAGTTCTTATGTTCACTTGTTTGAAATAAATTTTCCTCTATAAAACCATATTTAGTCAAATAAACTATGCAAATTATATTTAAAAACAGAAAAAAACAAAAAAAAAATTAAATTATCGATTAAAAGCTAAAATGTGATATTATAACGTGTTTTAGTGTTTGAAACCAACACAGAACAATACTCACTGAGTGTGAATGTTATTTATATAAATGATAATGCCTCCATCATTGGTTGTGCCGCATATGTGTTGTGACTTTTAAAAACATATAAAATTAAAAATGTAAATATATTCCACATATCGTTTGGTTGATGGTACATAATACGGCAAACACTCACATCGGTAATCGGTCTAGATGAGAGAGACAAAGTGCGAAACATTTATTTGTATATTTGCATAAAACCAAAACAATAAAATTTTTACTAGTATTATCCCGCATAATATTATTTACATCAATATTATGATGATAAGCTTTTAGGTGTTTGTCGGCAAGTGTGTGAAAAATTGACATATGTAAATGAAAAATATAAAATACAAAAAACAACTTTATTTTAATTAAAACAGTGTTGGAAACAGTGTGTTGGTTAAAATTTTTTACAAAAAAAAAATGAATAAATAGATTTTATCTGAAATATCAACGCCCGTAGTATCTCTTTCATTTATGAAAATATTGGTCAAGAGTAAGTTCAAAGAAAAATAGATATAAATAATAGAATTTAAAAAAAACTTTTTTAACAAGTTGTAATTTAATGAACTTAAGGGGTTACATGGAAGCCTAAAAAAAAGTATATTTTCTCTAAGTATTTACTAATATAATAAATGAAATATCTAATGAAAACTATCTTCTATCTATCTTGTGAAAACTGTCACCAAATTAGCAATGAGTAACATATTCTGAGACAATATAAGAGTAATTTCAATAAGAGTGAGGTTAACAAGAGTAAAATTGAATGAAAGAAATTTTAACAAGAGTAATTTCAATAAAATTTATAATATTTTAATTTTAATTTATTTTGGTTAATTTATTTATTTATTTTTATTTTATCGATTATTCGTCTATTGATCTCGATTTTCTATGTATTTCTAATTGTCAAAGAGTAAATTACGACTAGCTAATTTGATGATGACTATGATTAACTGATGATGACTACTTTGTAGTTGAAATACGTATTTATAATTTAAAAAAAACTTATCTAGGTAAAGAGGCGAATTTGAAATTTTATTTCAAAAACCTAGAGTTCTCATTAATTATCATTTGATATTCTAATATCTAATTCAATCTTGAAGGTATTTCCAGACTATATCAGCTGATCGGGTGCCCGCGCGAAAAGAACTATATAGAAAATTATATGCAATCCGAGAGATTTTGCAATAAATCATCATATATATACTAGTAAAAAATAACCATAAAAAATAACCTTCTGCTGCAGACATGAAAAACATTTTTTTGCATATTTTATCAAAAAACTTAAGTTTTAAGGAAAAATATTTCTAAGGAATTGCGGAAAGTAGTGTCGAATTTCAGAACAACCGTGACTATATTGAGAGAGTTCGAAGTAAAAATAGTCGGAATCGTGCATTTTATTTCACCATGTTTATGAAGATGCATGTTAAATTTCTCCAACTTGCATAACGATTTTCTCAAAAACGCCTTGGGGATAAGTTGAGGATTCTTTTTACTAATATTGTGAATTTCGTGAAGTTCTTGACAACCTAATAATAGTTTGGAAATACCTTAAATTGTATATATATATATATATATATATATATATATATATATATATATATATATATATATATATATTATATATATATATTATTTATAAATATATATATATATATTATATATTATTTATTATATATATATATATATATATATATATATATATTATATATATATATTTATATATTATATATATATATATATATATATATATATATATATATATATATATACATATATATAAAAATTTTAACGAAAGTACTTTTTAACATCTATTAGGTAGAATCGATTTTCGCGAAATTAAAACATCGATACAAAAACTATGGCTGCATTTCCTTTAAGGAAATTCGCTAATACATACCTTATATTGTTACTTGTGTGATTTAATAACCTTCTATTTGTCTCCCTTTCAAAATCTCAATTTACCCTTTAATAAAAATGAATCGCTTTATATTATTAATTTTTCAATCCTGTTAATTTTGGTTCAATCATGCTCTATTTCTCAATGTCTACGAGTTTTTTCAGATTTTTCTGAACAATGCTTTTGATAGAAAAGTTAGGGACAGCAATTAACCGTTTTTCATCATTTTGCATTCCTCACAATATTGGATATTTCGTTCTTTCAAAAATAAATATTAAAATCATATTGTGTTTAGTATTGAAACATAAAGTCCAAATAACAAGAATTTGCATAATAGAGGGTTGAAAGATTCCTCGTCCAAATTAACTGTAAAGTAGACGAACAAATATACTGCACACACGACGTAAAGTAGTCGTATCTTTTTTCGTAAGACCACCGCCCTAAATAAACAAAGGTCAATGGTTCTAATTTTAGTGGTTGTATTATTTTTGTTCATATTTTTAAATTATAATAAATTATTTATAACAAGTAGAATTTTTCAAACACCTCCAGTCATGTTAAAAATAAAGTTGTTTCTTAAATAAGAAATTTTATAGTTTTTCCAGGTAGAAAAGAATTGAAACTCAATTACTTATTAAAATTTTCATATAGCAACAAATACAAAACTTTCAGGTCAGTTTAAAATGTACCAAGTGTTTATTTAAAAATGTGTATCAAATTATCAAATGTAATTAAAAACAAGCCGCAAAATATTTTTAACAACGATTCCATTTATAATGCGATTTTAGCCGAATGTTTTCGATTCCGTAACTTTTTTTTAGTCCCAGATTTATCGATTTTAAGAAATATGTATAATTTTTACAAATGCGCAATTGAACGGTTTTTCAGTAATATTATGCTAAAATATCCCCTCCACATGAAAATAATTCTAGAAATAGGAATATATCGAACTACATCTGATAGCAAAAAGTTAAAATCCAAAATGTTGTGATGCGGCCATCTATCTAGGAACGTAATGGCCAAAATGATCAAAATAATATTTGTCGTAAAATTTCGGATAGCTTTTTCATTATAAAGTGATGGTGAAGATTTTGATTAAGAAGTATGATGATGGTGAAGATTTTGATTAAGAAGTATGATGATGGTTAAGTTTGTTCCTGACAGTCATAGCAAAACCTTTCAGAGACAGTATAGTAAACGTAGATATGACAAATGAACAAATATTGTGCTGCAACTTTTATGATGCACTGTCTCTTGTACATGCAGGCTACTTTGTGCTGACAATATTGGTAAAACTTGTAGAATATGTTTTATTTCAATTGATATGTTAAGTTCAACTTTTTTCTGAAAGGAATATATAGAAAACTTTTCTAGTTTTATAAATCAGGTTGGCAACTTACATTTACTTCACAATCGGCAGATTGCACCCACATTGCACAAAACTATCACTGGTATGGCATTATGGATATTAACACGTAGTTTCATTTATTGATACTACGTGTTATATCTTGAGCATCCTGGGCATGGTTTCCTTGCGCAACTTGTTGAGCATTGAACAACTTGTATAATTAAACCGTATTTTAAAAACTGTTAGAAGGAAAATAATCAAGTTTAGTTTTTTCAACTTTTTTTTCGATTTACGTCGAATTAGATCCATGTTATATGTAAAAAAAAAATATAAAAAAAAACCTGAAAACTGGACCTAGATTATTTTCTAAATGTCTAAGATACAGTTCTTAATCTTAACAAAACCTGATATAGATTCTGAACTTGTCTGTACATAAAATCGTTATTGACGCAACGCTATAATATGACTGAAATTTTAAAGAAACATTCGGTATTATATTTTATTTATAATTGTCTGTAAGTCCATCTACCTAGGAGAATGCAGTACGTTTTGTTGTAAGGCATGCTGTACAGATTGGTAGGTTTATATAGATGCAAGAGATAGATGTAATATTGTTTTCCAAACAAACTCCAGGTGCTACAACAGTAATATTTTCTCCCATTAGTAAAATACAATACAATATAAAACAATAGGTCTTTAAAAATTTATAGAACAATTCGTATTGTAGAATGCAGTAAATAAAATAAATATATATATATATATATATATATTTATATAATCTCTTGTTTTGCAGTAGCAGAGCGCACCCACAGATACGTAGCCTACCCTACATATTTGTTGTAGATTTATTACCATAATGTTTTGTTTTTTTTTTGCAGATGTCATGAAGAAACAGTAGTTTACGATTGCGCGTCTGTTAATTTTAATTTGTTGTACATAAAAGTAACAAAACGATTTTCCAGTTTTGTTTTTTGCTCCATACAGGAAATACTAAACAGACAAATTTCAATATGCTTGTGTTGTTAATTTGTTGGAGTAAAATATTGATTTAGTAATTGCGGTTATTACACGCAGAGAAGTCTGTAAACATTACTCCATGAAGAGAAAAGTACTATGCCGCATTGTAATTGATATAATATTTTTCACTTTGCGACCGTAATGTTGACTGTGCACATTTTGTCTATGTAAAAACTGCTACAATGGTAATTATAAAAAAAAATGTATTTCGAATGCATAGTAGTCATTATCAATACTAACACAATGGTAAGTAGGATGGACAATGGTAAACAATGGTAAGTAACATATCTGCATTGCAAATAATTACGGTTCTATGTCGTACTAATCATAACAAAGTTTTAGTCCAAACATCCCGTATAGGATTTAAGTTTTCACACAGATCTTCATAAAATGTTTAAATTACTACATTATTGTCGTCTGTCTATTGAAATTTTCCGTCAACGCGATATGTATTTTGTCCGTCATTATATCCTGTTTAAGGATTCAACCAAGAAACCCTGATAATCATCAAGTATGTCTGATACTTAAAGATACCTTAAAACAAACAGTTAATTAATTTTACACTTCACCTAGTTAAGCACCTAGTTAATAATTAATTAAACAAATTAATAATTGAGGGCCTTGGTGCAAGTAGGTACCAGGTTCAAATATTCCAATTTTTTTTAATGCATTTTTGGACTCGGGACAATATAGATGTATTGCAAAAATGCATTTAAAAAAAATGTGGAAAGTTTGAATCATCAATTACTATAAAGCATCGGAAATAAAAAATCAAAAGAAAATAACAGCGCTTTATACGTTGTGAAAAATTAAAATATTATCCTGATGCTGTGCAAGATTTTAAGCGATGAAACCTGATAAATAGTGGTATCGAATGTTGTCACCATCTATATTAAAATTCCAGATACCCAGTTCCCACATTCCAGTACCCACATCAAATGGTGCAGCTATATAAATCGATAATTGTCATACATTTTGGTACACACAGTCATTACATACTGAATATTAATACAATATTTGTTTACCTATGGTACTGACTGTATAAATAAACACATGATATCATATTATTTATAATTTTTGATGAGCATCATCTATCCGATGTCCAACGGGTCTCTTATTTCTGGAAGTATTAAGCATAGAACAAGAAGTCGAATGAAACCAATATGCAAGTTGTAATAAAATCAACCTTGAAGAAGTCGATAGTGATTTCGGACACATTAATTTCAAATAAGTCACTATAAAATACATAAATATACCCGTTGCCACCCATCATTAATTACCAAAACACATAAACGTAACCTCAACAGCCATCTGTTATTAAATACCTGATAAAATGAATGTAATCGACGTAACGATTAACTACTTTTGCACAATAAATGGCGCTGATAGCTCATAACCAATTAAAACCCAATATTAAATTTCCCATAACCAAATAAAAGCATTAAATTTTTATGAGATATCACGATGAAATTACGAAAAAATCAATATGATTCCAGAGTTACCATCTATATACAGCGTAAATTTCATTAAGGAATATTTAGAAAAATATTTTTTAATAAATTTTAGATCAAGAAAAGGGGGTGTGTGTTTCTATTCACGACGGGTTTTCCTTCTTTTATCATTACACTCGTAAATATTGCCGATATATAGGTGTAAATATTGAAAATTACAATAAATTTGTATTTATACAAGCCATGGGCAAGTAAATCTCGCTTTGAATAAATAAAAGCTTCAGTAATATAAATAAATGTATACATGTAAACAAGAAAGTACAGTGTGTAACAGAAAGAATGCTACAGTGAATGTAAAGCTGAGTATTTTCAAAATTTTAAACGTTAATGTGACATTGGTAAAAAGTTTTAATTGATAAATTAGTTCGAATTAAATTAACAGCAATTATTTTCAACTCAAACTATTAAAATAATGTTAAGTCCGATTATAGCAATAAAATGAATATATAAGGTCTTTTTCAATAGTTTTGATATGTTAGACATTTGAATTATAAAAATAACGTATACACTCTAACCAAACTTATGTCTTATTAATTATCTTTTTTTTTCATTGTTAAAATATTTTATTGGTTTTAATTTTACCTACGTTTCCTATTTCCTACGAATTAATTTATTATATACTAGCACTGCCCGTCGCAGCTTCGCCCACAAAAATAGTAATTTTACAGACCTTATATTACTTAGTATTTAAGTAAATATACTGAATGTCTATGCAAAATTTGAAGTAGATTGGACCAAGGAATCACGTTGTCCCATACAAACTTTGCCCCCGTTTTTCACCCCCTTAGGGGTAGAATTTTGGAAAATGCTGTTTTATCGGATGCTTATGTCATACAAAGAACACAACCTCCAAGTTTCAGGTCTCTACGATCAGCGGTTTAGGCTGGGCGTTGATCCGTCAGTCAGTCATTCAGGACAAAGCATTTTATATGTATAGATTATGGATGATTTATTGTATATTATGGCAAAATATTCATTAATTCATGTTGTTGGCACAGTGGCTTTATTGTGATTAAACACTTTTTTGTTTTAGAGTCATACATCATCAATGTCAGGCTTCGAAATAATTGTCAGGCTCGCTAACATAAATGGCTCTCGTAATCCATTACTTATTTATCATCCTTGCGAATCGGAATTATTTCTTTTTGGCGGTAAATACACTTATTTTTACTAATTTAACATTAAACTAATTTGATCTGTATTATAAACTCTTTAGAGGGCTATCCTTTCAAAATTTGCATAGGGTTTAAGTTATAACTATTTGGATTTCAAAACAATTGATTAGCAAAAGTTGATAGTATTTTGATAAGGAACATTTTTTATTGCAATGTAATTATCGCTTATGGAATTCAACATCTTGATAGCATTTTTGTAGATTCATTTAATTTAATATTCTAATAAATGTGTATAAAGAAGCATCACATATTTTCTTCAGACATCCTGTATATTTATGTACCTACAGCCCCGCAGATCTGAGTGAGAATCACTTTATTTTTACAATACATTTATTTATTTTTATAAACAGTTATACAGCCAATATACGCTGTATAATAATGAGCGTTCGGAAATTGTCGAAATGATATTTCACTCGTATAATGTGTACTTCTATTAAGATACTTTCAAAACAACGTTTACTATATTTTCCATTTTGGTATACACAAAATCAAGATCAAAATGGCGAGCAAACTATCAGGTCTGACGTATAGATTTCGATATACTTAAATAACAAAATTGCAAGGTTTCACGATATGGAATATTGAAAGTGTGTCGCGTTTAACTTGTAAGATAGATAATATTCCCCTATACTATTACGTATTTGAATTGATGAATTACAAAATAATAAAATTTGAAAAAAACTCTACCTTCAATATTTTTACAACACTCAATAGAAATGTTTTTATGAGTTGTCTGATATAATTGAATAAAAATAAATAACAACCAATAAATAATGAAAATATTATTGTATTTAATTATGTAATATAATATGAACACGAAATATATGAATTAAAAAAATAAAATAAAACACAGTTGTATTTAGTTTGTGTATTCCTGTGCGACAATCGAAGCATAAAAATTTATTATTCATAAATGTTCGTTGTGAATTTTTACAATCGGTACCATCGTGTACCCATTTATAATAATAGTTTTTTTTTCATCTTCAACTTGAGAAATTGTAGTATAGTGCGGGGGGTATATATCGTGTATTTCCGTAATATTTTCATCAAATGAATGATATTTCTCATTTCAGTGTACATGACAGGAATTCTTTAAAAAAAATTTTTTTCCATAGACAATGTTAAAATTTCAATTGGATACGTTAGGGTGGCCGCATTTTAACTTACGCGAATAGTAATATTTATAAAATTGTATCAAAATGAAGTAGTTGTATTTGTAGTGGAGGGGAGGTTGAAGCCTGGCAAGTAGGCCTTTCTAGGTCTTTCTACCGAACCCAAAAATACAAGAAATTTGAATGTAAACTACGAATTGGTAGGTTATACGACTGCATAAGACGTTGACAGGAACTATGCCGATATCCATCTGGAGTTTTTGAAAAGAAACTGTAGAAAATAGTGTTTCACGAGGCACGAGGCAAGGCGAGGTTTTGGTATCACCTTGACTCGCCTCGATTTTTTAAATATCACCCTGGCCTATTATGTTGACTAGCCTCGTCTCGAATGGGTTAGCTACCAACCCAAAATTTTTACTAACTTGACTAATGATTTTCGACAACTAGGAAGGATTGATCGACATTTGAAAAAATTTTTGCATAATTTTGACTTTGGTACGAGACCTATAGCTTTTTTCCTTTCCGGAAATTCGCTAAAATAAAATAAAATATACAAACTAGAGAGAGAGAGAGAGAGAGAGAGAGAGTTGAATAAAAGTGGGCTGCGATTTTTGGCGTGACAAAATTACAATAATATAATCAATAGAATTCTATATATTAAATCACGACGAGGGTCCCCCGACAGCACAATTTTTTTTGTTCTCTAAAATAAGAATATACAGTCGATCAACAAAATAAAAATAATACATTTACTTTTTTCTATAAAATTAGCAAACCGGCGATGAACAAATTAATGATTATTAATATAAAAAGTAATCATGGCATAAAATTTCTACATCCTTTAAAATGCATCTGTCTATTGCTTAATGTTTTTTTGTAAAAATGCATGTTATAATATTTTATAAAAACAAATTTACTTTTTGTAAATTTTTCTCGACCGAGACGAGGTTTTTTGGACAATATATATCGCCTCGCTCCGGTTAGTAACGAGGATTAAAATTTTGAACCGAGGTGAGGCGGGGTTCGTAGTCTCAATTAATATCTCAATTAATATTTTATATTCTAATTCGTTTAATTGACAAACTGCCACCGTTTGGAATCGAACCAGCAACTTCTCAGTTCCAAACAGAGCGCTTTTAACAGTTTGATTACTCGACTGGTGAAAATGAAAATTTAAATTCTAAATTTTAACTTGCCTCAATGTATATTCTATAGAAATATTTGAATATTGCCAACTCACCTAAAAAAAACGAGAAAAAAAAAATTAATTATAAATTCTCCAATTTTCGACGAAAATGTCCATAGGAAAGGGCATTGGAAAGCGCTAAATGGGCCATAAGAAAGCGCTTTTTTCAAAATTTTATAGTTGAATTGTGCCTTATTCATTCAGTTTTTGAGAAAATGTTTCAAATAAAATGTGTTAGTATGTTTATAATGAACAACTTTTATCTAAAACATTTTATCGAAAACCGTATGAATAAACTATATTTTGACAAAATGGAAACCCGACTTCAAAAATAAAATATTCTATAACAAAAAATGCACTAAAAAGTAAAAAAGTAATTGCATATTCTTGTGCCAATTTTAGTTCACCTAAGCAAAAATTTTTAAATATATATGTACAATTATTGTTATTTTTGGAGGCGGTGTCAGCATAGAGAAATTCACATAATTTTTGGACACCGCCTCCAAAAATAACAATAATTGTACATATATATTTAAAAATTTTTGCTTAGGTGAACTAAAATTGGCACAAGAATATGCAATTATTTTTTTACTTTTTAGTGCATTTTTTGTTATAGAATATTTTATTTTTGAAGTCGGGTTTCCATTTTGTCAAAATATAGTTTATTTCTCGCTTTTTAGTGACTCTAAAGTTCTATAACTAGTTTTATTTATCTAAATATGGGTAGACCTACTTAAACGACTAATTTTTAGTGAATTTTTTTTAACACATTTTTTTTTTTACCCGGTTTTTTTTTTTTTTTAATTTTAAGAGCATTTTTTTATAACAGATTTTCAATTTTATTTACATGCATTTTGTTTTTTTTTTGTAAAAATTTTTTTTTTTGAGGTCGGTTTTTTTTTTGTAACATTTTTTTTTTACGTTTTTTTTTTTTTTTTTAATTTTAAGAGCATTTTTTTATAACAGATTTTCAATTTTATTTACATGCATTTTGTTTTTTTTTTGTAAAAATTTTTTTTTTTGGGGTCGGTTTTTTTCTTGTAAAAAAATTTTTTGAAGTCGGTTTTTAAAAAAATTTTCTTATTTTCCCATTATGAATGAGTATACCCTTTCAAAAAAAAAAAAAATTTCGCAAAAATCGGTTATCACATATAAAATGAGGATTTTCCTCGATTTTCCGCGGATCCCTTCATCAGAATGCGATTTGGTGCCAATGGGACCAATGGGAAACCAAATCCTTTAAAACAAAAAAAAAAATTCAAAATCGGTTCATAAATGTTGGAGTTCTGAGGTGACACACATAAAAAAAAAAAAAAAAAAAAAAAAAAAAAAATACAGACGAATTGAGAACCATCCTCCTTTTTTGAAGTCGGGTTAAAAAGGCACAAATCAATGAATATGCCAAATAAAATGTTGTTGGGATAGGTGTGTTTAGAGGGAGGCGGAAACGAAAAATTTGGAAGATCTCTTTTCATATTCATAAAATGGAAAAATATTACATGTGTTACCATAAAGTTTTAGGAAATTAATTTTTCCTCTATCGACTGACAATTTATTTCGTTACTTTCCGCTCATATTGACAATTTTAATGTTTAAACAATGAGGATTAAAAGTGTCAAAGTGTCTGTGAAAACTTAATTTCCTAATCACTTTGATTCCTTTTTCTAGAAAAAAACTTGCTAGACTAGGCAACTACTGCCTGAGGAACTTTTCTTACAGCTGAATCCATCATATAAAATTTTAAACAACGTAACAAAATCGCATTTATAATTAATTTGTTACATGCTTTACCATGGTTTCAAATAAAGAAGAAATATACAGCAAAACTTTTAGGGAAACGAAGTTGTTCTTTAAAAAGATACTAAAAGCTTTTGTACGAAAAATTTTTACAAAAACTTTGATTTTAGTATCATTTATGCTATAAAATACAATAAATTTGGTTTTAAACCAATACCAATTTGCAACAAATTTTAATTTTTGGTTATTGTTCTGTTCAAAAATAAACATTTTTTTAATAAAATTTGCATGTAGTCCAAGTAGGGTGTCCATTTCAGAAAATATAGAAAATATAGTGACTTTAAACACATAGGTTGTCTACCGAGAACTTGATCCAACAGAGGGGATAGCACCATCCTCCTAATTTTGATCGCGCATAAATTTTTTTCTATAATAATTACGAGAAAAACACGTTTGTATGAAAAGTTTTTTTCATATCTATAAAAGTTTCCGATATCTATTATTTTTATATATTTCTTTTCTTGAAGATATGATATATTTTTTATGGTCGTCGCTTCTACTAAAAGATAAATTAAATTAATTAAATTTTTTTACAATATACTAGCAAAGGATTGTTACTTGTTTAAACTAGATATAGTTTGCCGGTTCACTAGTAACATTTTCTGAACTAAATTTAAAATGAAGTCAAATTAATTAAAACTATATATGCTGTTATATATATATATATATATATATATATATATATATATATATATATATATATATATATATATATATATATATATATATATATATATATATATATATATATATATATGTATTATTATTTTTCATCATTTAAAGAAAAATAGACGAATTTATGAAAATAAATTGTTTCATATTAAATAAATATCATTGATTGATGACAATCATTTTTAATAAATTTAATAATTATTAAGAGCAGTTCAGTTTCTTTGTTTGAACACATCATAATTTATTATTTAAACTTCTAACACAATCATTTATATAATATATTTATATTTACTAGCTTTAATATACAGAGTAGTCATTAATTATTCCAGATATTTTTATGTACTATGGGCCACTAAAGTCATGTCATGTTTTAAAAATTGTCTAGTCATTTTCCCAAAAACCGAAAGAATTAGGCACAAAATGGCTATCCAATTTTGAAAAAGCAAACGACTTCTGGGACCGTTATTAGTATATACAGGATGTTCTGAAATCCATTCAAGAAAACTATATACCACGGTGTAGAGCTAGAAAAAAACAAACAAAAAAGTTTCATAAAGTTTTTCAATTTGACGCTTTTTTGAGATATAATTAATTAAACATTAATAATAAATTCAACTAATCACAATTGCATTTTAGGGTTTCGCTACTCTATTCCACCAATCACAGAGCGCGTAATGCAAGGAGGTGGGGCCACAGTAGTGGAGTAGGCCGGCCATGCTAGTGAAGCGACAATCAGAGTTCTGAATAAGTGTAGCGACACCCACAAAATGGTTGAATTTATTAATGTTTAATTAATTAAATCTCAAAAACTAAGCGTCAAAACGAAAAACTTTATTAAACTTTTTTGTTTTTTTTTTCCAGCTCTACACCGTGGTGTAGTTTTTTTGAATGAATTAAAGAACACTCTGTTTAAGGCTTTTATTAGTATATATTGCATTAAAAAGCAGAATACTGTGAAGTAGTTAATTGTAAAAGTGTTCGACACTTAGTGTTAAATAATTTCTCTGGTAATTGACTCAGTATATACTAGGTAGGTATCCTATTCACTCAATTATTGTTATTTCGATTTATTTATACTTGTTACAATATTTATATCGTAGCCATTATGCATCTTGCTTTGAGCATACAATTGAATCTGTACAATAAATTTGCTTTTCAATCGATTGAGTTCAAACTATTTTCTAATATATACAAATACCAATTACATTTCAAATATTTACGAACCCTCGGTACATATTTATGTTGTAAACTAAGTTCTTGTACTAGGGCAGACAAAATATTAATATTGGTTTTAGTTTACTTTTATAATTATAAAATATATTTTATAAGCTTTTTGAATGTATTTATATATATATATATATATATATATATATATATATATATATATATATATATATATATATATATATGAAGTTATTTTATACAAAAATAAATAACACGCGAATTTTAAATACTTTAGTAATGTTTCACATTTTCATGTTCCATGTCATGAAAATAAAATAGAAAAAGTATCTGCTGTAAGTATAGCGCTTCCCATTGGTAGTAGGAGGTAATGGCAGCTAACATTTAACAGCTAACTAAATGAAATATGTCACTATGTGATTTATTTACGACTCGCTATAAAACTTTCAAGCAAGTTTTTAATTCAAATATATATAATATATAACGCGAAATAAAATGAACGAATGTTTTTTAGTATATATATATATGTATATATATTTATATATATATATATATATATATATATATATATATATATATATATATATATATATATCTATATATAGATAAATATATATCTGTATATATATATATTTATATATATATATATATATTTCTAGTTTATATATATAAGATTTTATTGTATTTTATATTATATGAAAGGCCTAGTTTCTACAATAAAATTATCTTATATAGTATTTTTTATTGATTTTACATTATGTTTAGTGCTTAAACTCAAAAGTCAATCAAACCGGGTTTAATGTGTCTGAGACAATGTTTAATTTCAAGTACTTCGAGGTGGATAGGAGTGATTTTATAAAAATGCGCATGTTGGCAGGCCTACAAAAGGAAAATGATAAGAGTCCAATGTTTGTATAAAGATCTTGAAATATTAATAACTAAATAAAAATAAAGTACTAAATTACCCACGACCATTGATAAGCCGGTGCCATATAACAAAAAACCGACAAAGAACCTGCCCTGACGTTATACCTATGTAATGCAACAACCCGCATCAAAATCGGTCAAGTAGTTTTTGAGAAATGAATTCATCTACTGCAACGTCCTTTGGTGGCTTATAACTGTAAAATATGACAAAGAAACTGCTCTCAGGTCATACTAATGTAATGCAACAAACTGCATCAAAATGGCTATAGTATTTTTTGAAATATATCTACTGCAGAGCACTCTGGTGGCCTTTAATCGTAAAACATGACAAGCATCTGCTCTAAGGCAATACCAATGTAATACAACAAACCGCATCACAATCGGACCCGTAGTTTTTGAGGCAAAGATAACAGTCACACAAACAATCTCTAACCTTAACCACATACACAGTCTCCGTTCCGCAGTGGGTAAATAAGTAGATTGAAACTTTTCTATTGAAATTTTTACTTTCAAAACTAGAGATTTTCCTTATTACACAGACTAGAGATGTTACAGATTCGGGTTGTCTGGAGATGTTGCGGACATTTGAGGCTCACATCCGCGGGTGTATATTCAAATGTTCAATTTTTTTAAAAAGAGAAACTTAATTTAGGTACATGAATAAATGAAAAAGAATTAGACATTTAAAAAACTTGACATTTAAATCCGCATCCGTGAACGTGAGCCATAAAATATCCGCAACATCCCTGCAAAACCCTTATCTGCAATAACCCAGCTCTGGATACATAATATTTAAGGTTATTAAGAATTTAGTTCGGATTTTCTAACCGTAAGTAATATTGAACCTAGAATAAAGATTTTGGTACAGTTGAGCGAAGATATTATATCTACACAAATTCGAAAAATGCCTGTGACCCATTCATGTGAACTCAAAAAATATTATTTAAAATGTGTAAAATCGGTTGGTGCATTCTTCGCTAGTGGTAGGGGGGAATCTAGCCTGGAACCCGTAAGAGATAGAAATAAAAAATAAGAAATATTCATGTGAGCTCATAAAATATGATTTAAAATTGAAAATAAATCAGTTTTAAATATTTTTTGAATGGAAGTTTATTTCATATTCTTAAAAGTTTTTCCACAATTTCAACTCAAACATCTGTACTGTCGATAACATATTTTCTCCGAATGATTTTATTAAATATCGATATGCATCACATGTTATATTTTTGTACTTCTAGGCTGATGTATAAGACAACGAATTTACTGCTTATAGTATGGTATGGTAGGCATTTAAACAAGTAACTCTTAAAATACTTTTCACAATTCTTCCTTATGGTTTAGTTTATTTTTTTAATTAATCATATAATAAATTCAATTAGTTGCATGATAATATGATTAATTTTGATTAACTGTTTCTTTTGAAAACAAAATAAAGGTTAAAGAAGGACATAAATTAAAAAATTTAAATCAATAGAAAAATAAGTTTAACTTTAGTTGTTTTTTTTGTTAAACACAAAGTTGATTGAAACTGACTAATTGACAAATTTTATTTGTACATGTTGAAATCATGTTTGAATTAGAAAAGTACTTAATCTTTTTATTTTAAATTATATGGTACTTAAAATTTCATTACTACATTAAAACCATACACAAATATACTTAAATTTATATATTTAATATTCTTGATCATTTCGTTACTATTTTAATGATTATTTTGTGGGGTCAGAAGTACATCAAATTACTTCAATTGTTCAGTTCAAATGTGATTAAGTAATTTAAATATATAAAGATTATGAAGATAATCAAAGAGAACTCCAGAACAATTATTTGTATTTTATTAATACGTATTTCGACTACAAAGTAGTCATCATCAGTATGAATTAGCTAATCGTAACTATCTCCGCGATGTGGAGTCAAAGATATGTTTCACGCACCAATTTTAGCAACGAGCAACATATCTTTGACTCTATATCCCGGAAATAGTTACGATTAGGTAATTCATATTGAAGAGGCATCTTTTGTAGTCGAAATACGTATTTATCAAATAATTGTTCTAGGAATCGGGGAAAAATTTAAATATGTTTTTAGAATGTCTGCAAGTGAAGCAAGGCAAGTATTGGAAGTTGTACGATAGTTCTCCTCTAGCAAAAAGTATATTTGCTAGAGAACGACGCCTTTTGTTGTAAACATATATAGTAATAATTTTTTAATTTATAATATTCACAATCAGAAATAATTAATTATTTTATTTATAAATTTATTAATTTATATAATTTAAAAAAAACCAAATAGTTTGCCAAGGTAACAAAGCAAAGCCTGGATTCTAAGCTGATAATCAAGGCTGAGGTTTATGATGCAATTTATAATTTATTTAATCGATGACCCTTGAAATCAATGAATCGATGAAGGTACTACAAAATTAATTACCTAACACTCTTTTACTATAAATCCGTATTATTTTAATTACATCAACAACTTTTGTATTTATGTAAAGACATCAGTTTTTTCGTCTTCTAAAGCTGATAAATTAATCAAGTTGAACGTTTATATAAAAACAACCTGCATCAACTATGTCAGCAAATCTAACAACTTACTTTTCACCGATTTTGATCTGATATTGGTGAAAACATTGCTCAAATATGAAAAGTTAAATAACTCTTTCAGTACTAATTTGGTGGAAGCGTAGGGACAAAAAATTTTGAAATTAAATTTCAAAATTTACCCCAATTCATACAATAGTTATTTTTATTTTGTATCTTTGATTATATATCCCAATATCCCAGATTATACTGATGACTACTTTGTAGTCGAAATACGTATTTATAAAATCTAAATAATTGATCTAGGAATTGAGTTCTCTTTGACTATTTTAATAATCTTAATATAAATATATATAGTCGATAACGCACTAAAACGCAAAAGAAACTAAAGGCGTAGAGTGTTTTGTGTTAAAAATTTCTTTGCGAAGACAATCATGGACAAATTTCAATATACAGCACTCCACGATTTAACAATTATTTTATTTGCGTTTTAATGCGTCACTTACTAATTAATACATATAATTTAATTTATTTGAAAATATAAAAGTTTCTATACGAAAATCTAAAAAATAAGAAGTGTTTTTAAAACATTTTTCCTCCATAATTTAAAACTTATTACTCCATAATTACGATAATAAAGCAATTGTATTTTTAATAATAGTTTTTTAATAGTGCATAAATTATTGCCCCAACCGTATTTGTCTAAATAGGTATATTATAATATTAATCATTATAAAATTTTTCATTATATATTGACAGGTATTTTAAAATATTTTTCAATAAAAAAAACCGTATGGAAGTGATTACTGAATTGAAAAACCGTCGTCAAATTTCATAAAAGTAACAAATAGTATATTTATAACTTTATATATATATACACAAATATATATATTTGTATGGATAAATTTAAAAAAAATTGTTTAACTGCATTCTAAATAATTTATTACTATTAATGACTGTCTTCCGTGACTTGTGAGTTACGAATAGAATAGAGCTCATAAAATATTATTTAAAATTGAAAATAGACCAGTTTTATGTTTGTTTGTTGACTGCTTATAACAAACAAACAAACTAGAAATATATATGTATATATATATATATATATATATATATATATATATATATATATATATATATATATATATAAATTTATATATACGAGTATATATAGTTTATTAAACTATATACATATATACTTTATGAATAGTTTTTGAATGGTTTTATATTATAAAAAAGCTATTTTATGATTTAGAACTACTCGGAGTAATACATGGGAGCTATACCGTGTGTGTTGGACAGCTTTTCCTGTAGGGAATCATGTTAAATATTATTTACTATAATAACTATACACAATGCTTAATAAAGATACAAAAATAGTGGGGGTACTCTCTGGTGTATGGGATGTGTTGTGTACATAATGCTGGCTGCTGTCTAAAGTCGTCAGTACTACATAAACATCTAATTAGAGTGCGTTAAATATATTCATTAATATAGTCTTCTTAAGTTTAGCCATTACTTCTAACAATTGAAAAATTATTTTTTGAATATCCCTTATTATTTGTATGTGGAATGTTTGAAAATAAATGATAGAATTCTATTAAAGGTATATCATAAATAGATTTTATATAAAAATTGAAAATTTATAGAAGTTACCTTTTAACCATATGACAAACTTCTTGACAAAGTCGTCTTTTGAATTCGTCCCATAATGTTGAACATTTTTATCACATTGGCGCTAGTCTAAACAACTGTACACCCTCAAGGCAATATAATCACCAATCAGAATTGTCGTTTTGTAAAAATCCATTGTCATATAACATGTATTTTAAAATGATCTGAGTGGAAATACATTTAATGATAACGTTTTTTTGAGACAATTTGTATAATAGTTAGCTAACTCTCTAGTTAAACAATAAATAAAAAATATTTTACAATGAAATGAAATATTATAAAAATGAATATAGAAAATAATAATTGGTTTCATTTAATCTCTCTTTATTATTGATTCTGTTTTTTTATCAAACTAAAAAAAATGTTATTGTCTACAAAAATGCTGCTTATTGTTTCGATAAAGTATTATATTGGAAAAACATATTTCAAAAACAGATAATAATTTTGCAAAATAAAAAACGTAAAGTTTAAAACGTACAAATGAATTGTGGTTGTTTTATTCTAAGCATGCATGTCGCCTCGTGTAAACTTTTGACTAATAAAGACTGTATTTCATATATATGATCTCTTTGTGAAAAACTTTTTTATTGTATTTTTACTTTTTGTATGTATATATATTTAATAAATACAACGGTAGATTCAGTTTAGTTTTGACTTTGTAATGGTTGAAAATATTGGTCTGTTTGTCAGTCCGTGTACACAATAGTTCAAAAACATAAAAAGAGAACGAGCTTAAATTTACCGTGTGTGTACTCTAGAGTTAAAAAGTGATATCAAGTTCGTGAATGGGTAAAATTCAAACATGTATTCCCCGCTAGGTAGTGGAAAATATCTAAAATATCTATCTTTGAAATCGTAACAGATACACAAAAAATTTGAAAACAAAAAAATGTTCTTTTTTTTTAAATAACAACTTTTGTTTGGAATTATTTTGCATATACTGATTAGTTTCGCTGTAATATCAGTTCAAACATCTATATCTACTATTACCGGGTATTTAAACAATGAAATCAGTTGTTATTTTCGGGCACAACATTTGGTCCTTGGTCCGTAAAACATGCTTAGATGTAATATTCTAAATTATAAAACAATTGAAATTAAACAAAAAGATATTATTTTTTTGTTTCGACGTGTCTCTAACACCGAAACTATCAAAAAGTTCCAAGATCTTGGAGCTTCCATGTAAATTTCTTGATAAAGTCAAATTTATCGAGAAGACAGTAAGGAGTAAGAAAAAATGATTTAGTTTTTTCAAAAAACCATATCCTCCAAATTGTTTTAAAAATACACTGTTCTATTAATCTTTTAATTTCAATGACATTTTCACATCAAATTTCCGTTTAAATTTTTCCGTAAAATATATTAAAAATAAATAATGAATGCCAGAAAAATAATTATCCGAGTACGGAAATATTTCCTTGCCAATTTTATGATGACAAAAACTGACTAAAACTACTTTTTAATTCTATTGAACGTAGAAAAATGACTTCATCGTTTTAATTATGAAGAAACAAAAAGCTGTATCGCAATTGTATTAAGAGTGTGTGTTACGTTTATCAAGACCAAGAAATTCGTGTACAAAAACTAAACCAAAGGAATAGTCAAATAAACTCATTGAAACCGATGACTACAAGTTTAATTTTTTAGTATTTATACCTGAACCAAATTGCAGCGAAATAAAAAAAATTTAAGGTTGAAAAGTTTAGATTGATCATAAAAAATACAAAAATTATGTTCGATTGACATTTTGGTGATAGGTTTACAAGATATCGCCTAATATCCTACAAAAAGGGGGAAAAATAATAATGTTCTGAAATATTTTATCGGGACTTATACTAATCTGGCTCATTCCAAACATTTTCCAGCTTTTTCATTCATTTATATAATAACCATGCCAATAAGTCGTTTAAAGCAGTACTTTTCAACTCTTATCTTTGACCCACTTTATAAATAGTCTAATATTTCTTCCAAAATCAAGTCAAACAAATCTAATTTTTTTTTTTGCTCACTATTTATATTATTCTACGTCAAACCCCCATTTGATACAATTTCCAATAACATATTTACATACAAACACTCAATTTATATGCATGTATGTATAGGACATTATTTAATCTATTAAGATGATAAAGTAGCATAATGTAATCTATTTAGAAACATTCTAGGAAAAAGTATACCTACGAACATAGTATATTGTATATACCGTATACAAAAGTGTATATGTGTATACACATGCCTGATAAGTGAATGAAAAATAACCCATTGTGATTTAAATAAGAACAGGTTATGAATGTTAAGTAAGGTTAACGAGGGTTCAAGAATATAGTTACTAGTCTAGGGTGTACTTATTCGTATATATTTAATATATACGTATGTGTAGTATATATACTGTATACAGTTAAAGACATATTTAATATCGTGGTGTTAGAACGAAATTTAAGAACACAAAATTAGCAAAATAAACAACAATTGTACAACAAAAGGTGTTCCCTAGCAAATACACTATTGGTCCGACTGTTTGAAGAGAACGGCCACCAGTCCAAGTGACCAAGCAGTCTAAGGCGTTATGTGTGCGCAGTATGGAGGTTATGGGTTCGAATCCCGACGTCGGCAGTTTGTCAATTATTAAGAAAAAAAGGGGGTGGTGAATTAACTACACTGTCGGCGTATGGACAAGCATGAAGTAACCGGCTATGCTTGAGGAGGTTTTCTGCAGTTTTATTCACGAACTCCACATCAATAGCGGCATAGTTCCTATCATAGTCGGCTGCAGCCGCATATCCTACCAATTCCTAGTATATACACAAAAATTCTCTCCACTCTACTCACATCATCACATCCTTAAGCATCACAATGGACCTTATGGTCGAAGTGTAGCTCGTCCTGGGCAGCCTCTACAATCTATCTATCTATCTAGAACGAAAAGTCAAATTGAAGTAGGAAAAATATTTATGGTTGAAAATAAAATTAGTTTATATTGCGTAGTACCTGGGCTAAAAATGAAAGCTTGCATACTTTGTTCGAGCAATAAAAAACTTGTACACACTTTCATTGAACCCTACTTTTAAATTAGGAAGAATAGGTCAGGTTCAGGGGTTGAAAATGAAGGTAAAATGGTTTTTCCCAAAAATCTTAAAACTTTTAAGATTTATCATGAAGATTGTCATAAATTACATAAAATTAAATCAAATTTGGAATTAAAATGGTATTTGACTGTTTTTGGTAAAATCATTTGCTTGGAAATATGAGCTTTTTAAAATGTATCAGTAAAATGTATTACCAGCGGTGATATCTCTTCAATCGAATCCGATCAAAGTAGGGCCAAATTTATAAGTATTGTTTAAAGATACTAAAAATTTATTATGGTTTAAAGATAAGAGATAAAGCTAATTTCTAATTTTTAAACTATAAGTTGAAAAGTTGTTCCGTAAAAAATACTGTTCTACACATTTTTTCAGATTTTTTACATGCGGTTTATGCCAAATACTCAGTTTTTGAAAAAATATTTCGAGCAAAAGTTGTGAGTCATTTGTAGGAAACATCTTAAAGTTTAGCTCCCATATCTTGTTTCATGTCAGTAAATTGTAATCTTCGGTGAAAGGAACACAAAATATATCTTTGATAAGGGTCTCGAGTTTGATATTATGCTACAAGCAAGCTTGCTTGTATTCAGATAGTGGTCTCTGTAACATTATCTAATGTATTCGTCATACCGCCGAAATTATCGATTGATCACATATGCTTAATTATCGACTGTATATAAAGATTGTTAAAGACATGCATTTTTGAGGCCCACAATTTTATAGAACTCGACAAATAAGTTAAACAAATTTTTCTTTCAACGAGTACTATTTGGTCAATCTTGTTCAACCATGATTCAATAATTCGTGATTAGTCAATATTTCGGTATAAAATAATTTCTTTTATATTTCGTTATAAAAATAAAAATACTTTTTAAATTGAACGGTTTTATTGTACAATCGATGATGTATTAAAAGCTGAAAAAAAGTTACGTTCCAGCTTCGAATCTTTGATCAAACTTAAATAAAATAGATCCTAAATCAATAGTATTATTTTTTATCTAACTGAAACTAACATAATTTTTCACAACGTTTCCACCAAAATTTCAGATTTCCGTTTAATGCCATATTTTTCGAATTCCATCATTAGATCATCACGACGCTACTATAGGCCACAGAAGTCGCTTCCTTTTTCCAAAATTGAATAGCCATTTTGTGCCTCATTCTGGAGAATAATTTTTTTTAGTACTCCACTATTTAAAATTTATTATTATTTTGTTTTCATATTTTTATTATTCAAAAAATAATAATTTATATAATTATTGGTTTATGCGAGTTGAGAATTTACATAATTTCAACAAACATTTACTTAGATCGGATATGACTTGCGTATATCCAAGCTTACTTCGATATTTCCGCACATATTTCAAATCAGTTACAAAAAGTACTTGTCTCAAGACAGTTACTAAAATTAGTTGTCTCACATGAATTAATCAGATGGTATTTTGAATTTTTATTTCTTCAATTTACAAATTGAATATTTATTATGGATTGTGCTGAAGTATCGAATAGGCGAATTAATGGTTTCTATCTGATTGTATCTAAGTATATTTTTTTTGTATAATTTATTTAATTCACCATTCCGAAACTTGTGGTTTTTCAAACTTGTCACATTTCAATACACATTCTATACACATTTTGGCTGTACAATTTATGTATTTTATGTGAATATGCAATGACTCTTTCAATTTATATCTATATTGTTTTGTATACGCTTGGTATTTTTGGCCTTGTAGTTTTTCTTTACAGAAGCGTAAAGTCCCCTTTATATACAACTATGTATCTGAATTAAATTTGTAGTGTATATTTATATTTTTGCAAATCAGACATATTTGAACATTTTTTTTTACTGTAGTGTCGTTTTTTTTTTTATATACGATATTTCCTTTTACTACAGTTCAATCTAGTACATATTCATGTAATTTTTTTTATAACTTGTACAACCAAACTTAGTATTTTAAGGATAGTTATACTATCAACATATTAAATGAAAAATTATTTATTTCAAATATATTTTATTTTTACATATATTTTGTTTTGTTCTTTTTTTGTACTTTTTTTTATTTTCAGTATTTCTGATTCGAATCACTAGTCGATAACTTAGACACTTACTGGATAGTAAAGATCTTACTACCTCAATATTATCTTTTTTAATGGGCCCAGCTTTTATTGAAAGACTTTCGGTTCAACGTGTTATTTTTTTTTATATTTACGTGTATCGCGTTAGCACCGATCGTTTTCCAATTTTCATAATTCCACATACAATACTCTGCTTTGGATTTTTTTTTCTAAAGTACCGTATATTTAGTTTTCATTATTTTTTTTTTAAAAATACATCATAATACCTCTTTTAATTAAAATTACTAAATTAACAAAATTTCATATTGATGAAAATAATTGATAATTCAATTATTTTCTATAAAGTGTTTAGTTTTTTTTTAAAACTAAACACCAATTTTTTTTTAAACTAAACACTTATTTTTTTTTTAAATACACAATTCATTCGGTTTTTGGGAAAATGTTTCGGATAAAAATTGTCCATTATATACATACTAACAAGTTTTATTCGACACATTTTCCCAAAATGCTAATGAAAAAAGCATAAAATGGCTGTACAATTTTGAAAAACTTCTGTGGCCCATAGTTCCATATTATTGCTTTATCATGAGGATTAAATATCTTTAACAACTGTAATTATAATCGGTTAAGTATAAGAAAATGAAAACTTGCATTTGAACGAAAAAAATATATGGCAGTGATAAGTACTAAATATAGTACTTAAATTAATGACCTCATATTGAACTTGCACTATACTAAACTATTTCACAAGCTATACCCATATATACTGAGTATATACGTGTACATACTCAGTTGTCATATAAATGTCACAAAAACAATATTTATAATGAGATCCATGTAGTTAGCGGAGATGACTATAATTTTATTAGTTCATTGTTTCACATACGTCATAAAGCACATGGAAATACTACATATGGCTATAAAAGTGGCGATCTTCTTTCCAAATTGTATAATTGATTTGTGCCTAAATCATTCGCTATTCGAAAAAATTCTTGGGATAAAAATTGTTCATTATAAAAATATTAAAAACATTAATTCAAAACATTTTCCCAATACCAGCATGAATAAAGTACAATTATACTATTAAATTTTGGAAAAAAAATCCTACTTTTGTGTCCCATAGTACATTCTACTCTGCATACCTAAGTTTAAACCAAACAAATGGACAGAAAAACATATGGCTTTAATTTATATGAACAGAGAAACGACTGACTATATACTTTTAATTAAGTGTAGAAAATTAAATTTAAATGTTGTATAGTACATTATATTATACAACTCGAACTTTAGGCTTATTTATGTTGGGTCAGAAATTTTTTGTTTTTCAATGAAATTGTTTTTAGTGGCCTTTGAGAAAGTTTATTTATTTGCTGTACCCTTAGTGGTCAGTGGATAATTTATTTGATGAAATAATTATTCAAATCTGTGATGAATTTAAGACCTCAATCAGTATACAACAATAAATTTGATAAAAATGTATAATTTCTTGAATGTCGGATCTCGAATTCATATAAATGAATTTTATTATACATTATTGTAAAACTTTAATAAAAAACATTATTGCTAAATTCACCAAGTGAAACTGAGTTAGTTGAATACTCAGTATATATTGAGTTTCTGAAAAAAGTTTCAAACCAAAGTTGTACAAAATAAAAGGAACATTGGAGAAATTTTTGTTCTATCTCTTGTGCTTTCATAGATCCGATTGCCCTTTCACAAAGTTGGCCTTATTTTTTAGCTCTAGAACGAACACACAATTTCCGCTGGTTTTGTTTTTTAGTTATCTTGTTGGCGGACAGGCAGACTGACGGACGGACGGATTTGCTAAAATGGACTAATTATGTCATTATATGAAAATCTATACCAAATTTTTTTTCCTACTTTCAATATTTTCAACTGTTAAAAAGTCGGGACTAAACTTAATTTTATACCGGGTATAAAGGTATATTACTGAAACTATGTTATGTTGGCATAAATATTAGTCTGAGCAGAAATTATGGGAAATCTATTGAGTTAATATGTTTCAAACAAAGGTTGTTAATTTTTTTAAATGGAACATTTTTTAACAAAACATTTTTTTCTTTCGCTTACGGTGTTGAAGATGGACATTGTCCGAGCAGCGCTTGAGTACAAATCATAAGAAATCAATAAAGTTTATGTTTTGTTCAAAAATTTCTTCCAGTTTCAAAGATATACTTTATATATATATATATATATATATATATATATATATATATATATATATATATATATGTATATATATATATATATATATATATATATATACACATATATATATATATATATATATATATATATATATATGTATAAATACATGGGTATATAAATATATATATATATATATCTTGATCTTACTTTTTAGCTTTACATACACAATAAATTTTAGCTCGTTATCTCTTTTTGTTTTTGAATTATCGCGTACTCATACGGGCGGCTATATGGACATATGGACTAATAAGTTCATTTATGAATACCTTTCCAAGAAAATTGTATTTTTATTAATATTTCAACCGTTACAAATTCGGGACTAAACTTAATAATATATCGTGGTATATATCATATATACCGGATATAAGATTACAAAGAATTTTCACCTTTTTGCCTTTTTACAAAATTAATTCAGAATTTTTTGTATCAAAATGAAAATATTGTTTGTTTTATATAATAAAAAACAATAAACCATACAATACCATTATAAATTTTCTTTTAGTTTTGTGTTTTTTTATGAATATGAAAACAGAAATATATATATATATATATATATATATATATATATATATATATATATATATATATATATATAACAGCTTTTTCATCATAAAAGAATTAAATTTCAAAAACATTTCAAAAAGTATGTACTTTACAGTTTACACACAGTGACTACTACTTCTGCTTCTAACTATTAATGCTTGAAAGTTTTTATATTATATTTTAAAAAAATGTCCATTTACACGTTAAAGAGTACAAGTAATTTATACAGATGGATGATATCGTATTAGATTCAATAATTCACGTGTACATGGTGCATTACGCTATTTCCACTTGTATGAAATAACATGAAAACTTAAAAAATGTAACTAACATTGGCCGTGTTCGGCCGAACTTAGTCCTTAGTAAACTAAGTAAGCTAGTCAGAGTAAATAAAAGTTTGTTTGGAGCGTCTGAGCGCTGCGGGTTTGGGCCTAGATATACTTACTATCTTAGTTATCTCATAAATAACATTATCATACTCATACTGCCCAATAAAAAAATTTGATTTATCCATTTTTTATACTTAATTTTCCACATAATAAAAATTCACTAAATATGTCGAATGTTCTGTTTTACTACGTCGAAATTTCATGTTACAATGGCCGTAACATGCTAACTAAAATGGCGCCATAAGAAAAGTTTCTTAGGATCTATAAATAGGGTCCCGGCTAACAACTGCTCTGACTAACTTACTTAATTTACTAAGGACTTAGCTCGGCCGAACACGGCCATTTTTTTTCGCATATACTTAACCTCATTTGGTTTTTTTTTGATATATCATACGATATATGTCAAAATATTTATTTATCACACGAAATTATTTATTTATCAGTTAAATATTATTAGTAAGTTGTATGAAAATTATTAGTATTGCAAAATTATATAATGCGGTCATTTATGTATTATAATGATATTCAAATAATCATTATACAATATTTGTCATATTCAAAATTAATAATAAAAATATTGGACAAATATAAGCAAAGCAATATCTTAGTATCAAATTGGAGTCCCTTTCATTCAGCTATTCCGTAATCTCTGTACAACGATCAACTATTTATTTACGCACTGTTTATACAAACATAACAATTGAATAATTACGAAAATAATTGAAATATAATTCATTATATTATATTTCAAAAATTTAATTAAAATATTTTAACATTTTCGTGTTCTTATAATAACGGTTTTTATTCCCAGCATATGTAAATATACAAAGTATATTAAGTGCAATCCTGACTTTGTTACGCTTAAAAATATTAATCGCAGACATAAATGTTTGGCATAGGTGTGGCCTAATTCGGTAATTTTCGCATATTCGTTCGTCCGTGAACACGATAACTCAAAAACGAAAAAACATAACGAGCTGAAATTTTGTGTGTGTATTCTAAAGCTTAAAAGTAAGATCGGACCAAGAAGTTCCAAAAATCGTACTAAATGAGCAAGATCGGACCATGTTCGTGGATTATGGACGAAACTGCCCAACTTGAAACCGTAAGAGATAGAACAAATATGTTAAGAAACAAATGTTCCTTTTTTTAAAATTAACAAATTTTCCTATACGGTTTTAATTTACATAAATTCAGTGTATACCGGATATTAAAGCAAATAACGCAGTTAGTTGTTATATTGACTTTTTTGGTTCTTATTTACTTCAAATTTTGTATTCAAAGTTTGCGGGTCAAGTTGATTTGACAAGTCCTCTAATTTTTGGCATTGAATTTATATAATTATTGTATCCACCCCAAGTTGGCAACATTAACTTGGTCAGTCCTAGATGTGTTTACAGTTGAATTACTTCAAATTTTGTTTTCAACCCGAGTTGATTAAGACCATCTATTCTCAGATATCTAAGGCAGGTAAATAAGAGTTTTGCTCTTAATTGCTTCATATCTTGGTTAGCCGAGAATTACATCAAATTTTGTGTTAAAGTTATTTGGGTTGGCTCTAATTTTGACTTGATATAACTTGATTCTCTGCTCAATTAAAAAACATAAACAATTAAGTATCTTAAATAAGAATAATTAATGACTAAATTTTGCCATCCACATTAATTTATAATTTAACATTAGAAGGAAAGCATATTCTATGAGAACTTAAAGTTGTAAATAAATAAATTTCCGAGCCGCAAAGTCTTCATTTGTCCAAATTGAGTTACTCGTTAAAATCATTTTAAATTGTAAAAAGCGTTATAATTGTAAAATGTAAATAGTGTTTCATGTAATGTACACTTTCAAAGTCATATCTTATAATTACGTCATTAACATACTAATTACACATGAAATACACGTTAACCTGTAAATAGCCACGCGTATTATTATATAAAAGGGAAGATATGTAACACAGAATTATATCTTAATTAACAGCAATGTTTCTTTGTGCACAAAATGTTATTATAGTAGTTAACACTACGGTTATTCACTATAGGAGATCTAACGTAGCCTAGTTAACTCGCTATAGAGCAAAACGAGTCTCAAAGTATATATATATATATATATATATATATATATATATATATATATATATATATATATATATAATTTAATTTTCCTGGAATATTTTAAAATTTTCTATAAATGTGTAATTTAATCCTCGTGTACAGTGTGTTTGACAAATATCAGTCGGATAATTTTTTTTAAGAATATTTATTACTGGTCGAATAGCTTAGCATTCAAATTGAAAAATTTTTCAAACAAAAGTTGTTTGTTTTTATGTGATAAATTCAAAATTTTAAGCACAATAAATGATACACAGGTTCTTAAACGATGCACAAACAAACGGGCAGACTGTTTTTCATTTTGACAATTATAACTTTGGACCAATTCATGTTTGTTTGTAATAAAAATAGTCTATTATTGTCGAAAATTCTATGGGATTTTCTTTATAATTTTATCTATAATAATTTCGTATGTATGAAACATCCTGCCTTTGCATAATATGTAAAAATGTTTGTATAATTTTTTGGTGTATAAATTTATTTGTATAACTTTCATTTCTATTACCTGTGGTTTAAATTCCTTGTATATTTCCGGAAATAGTTTTTACTGATCTATATTTTATTTCAACTATTAATTTGTTGAATTTTTTGGTTAGGTTTTTTTATGTATAACATATAATTTTTTTTACATCTTATATATTTATCTTTTTGTTAAAATGAATAAATTTTGTATATTATTTTTTCTCAAGAAGGAAATGTATTTCGAAAAGTAAAATATAAAATTTTTTTACAAATATTTGTTTCATTTCATAAATTTTGCTAGATTTCATAAAACTTCTTATGAATTTTAAATGAAAATTTTGAGATGTTTGATTAATTAAAGTTTTCAATTTTTCCAAGCTATATCTTGTATTCGTATCCTGCTCACTGTATCAGAATATATAGGTAGTTTGTATATATAGGTGTGTTTATAATTTCATAATGAAGATTTTTACATCCTGTTTTTCTGTATACCTCCGTTATGAAGATATTTTTGGTGTTCTTGTACACTATGTCTAGTTGATTTCTGAAGATTTATAGAATTATGACTCTTCGTAACTTCGTAACTATTCAAACACTCTGTATATAAAAGTATAAACATACAGATGACATTCAAACAGAATAAATTATATATATAATGTCTTATTACCCATATAACTTCTGTATTTTATGTTTTTTTTTTTTTTAGTTTTTAATTATATTTTGCTGATACTAAGATTTTGCACCAATTAAAATTTTTTAACGCCAAAACTTAAGTGATTTGAGGACAAAAATTCATATAATAATATTATTATAGTATTATATTAATAAAAGTATTTTATTTATTAAAGGAATTTTGGTCTGATCTTCCAAACATGATAAATTAGAGTATCTTGAACGATTACAGAAGTAGGAGTATAGCAACTGAAACTTTGCTTGAAATATAAGGAGGCTTGAACAAGAATAGATATATAGACGAAAAGCCAACCATTTTTCATAAATATAAAGCTTTGAGACAGACCATGCATCGAAAATTTCATTAAAAAAATTGATTGTGATATAAAGTTCTTAAATTCTCAAGGTTCAAAGGTATCCATATGTATCCAAGAAATATAAAAGTATATTTGTATTTTTATCGTCAGCTTAACGATTTAGAGGCGTGGTCGTGTTTTTTCCGATTTTTGAATTAAAATACTACTTTAATACTATTTGCTCCTTATAGATGAGATTAAAAACGGTGTGTTAAAATGTAATCTTTCTATTTTCGAAAACGCCGTAGCTCTTTTGATTCAAAAGTTCAAGGGGTCATTTATGACGTTATATTTGCTGTAGTATATAGTTCACCGAGAAACGCATGGCCACGCCCCCTTAAACTTGGTTTCGTGTCCTATGAAACAAGTAATTTATACTTATAATGAAATTATTGACAGGCTCTTTTTCTATAAAATATCACGGTGATTGATATGAAATAGCCATTTAAAATTTTGTTTGCCTAATTATTCGTTTTCACAGCACATTAAAATGGTTGAAGTGATTTTTTTTATCGCATGAAAAATAATTTTACCGGGTAATATATAGGCTATAAATATACTAAACAAATAGGATATAATTTTAGCTAATGATAACTGTGACAACATTAAAACGATGTGTGAAATAGAAATGATTTTTAAATAAAATATAAACTTGTTTAGTTTGTAAAGGTAGATGATAGTTATATTAAATAATTATTATTTAAATAAATAATAAATATATATAAAAGATATAAATGATCTTTATTGATTTGATTTATGAAATATTATTATTTTAATGTGTAAATTACCATGGTTGTTAACATTCAAAGTAACCGTGATAATAGAGGGAAGTTATAGTTGTTATGCAACAGATAAAAATGATGAACAAAATTATTATAATAATTTAATGAAGAAGCGACACCGCTACAAGTTTAAACAACTTCTGTTTGAAACATTTTTCTACATAACCAATAATGCAAAGCCAGGGTGAGAACGAAACAAAATTATAAATTATTCTTTGGTCAGTTTTGAATACATTCAAAGAACTTCCGTAATAATTGCATAATTATTATGGTAGTAAAAATATAGAATACGACTGTATTTATTAAACGTGTAATGTAATTACGTAAAATAAACAAATGCTTACGTATTCAGGATATATATTATACACATTTATAACATATATAACAATAAGCAACTTTTGTACCCATATTTAAATATTATATGTACATAAATACAGGGAGTTCGTACAATATTCAAAGTGAAATTTATGTATCTTAACATAATCTGTTTCAAAATTATAAATCTAACGATGCCTGTATGTATTAAAATGGGATCAGTAATAAATACCTAAAGTAATATATGTATATATATATATATATATATATATATATATATATACAGTCCGTAAATATATATACATATATTACTTTAGGTATTTATTACTGATCCCATTTTAATACATACAACTAGTCTAGTCAACAAGTGCCATTTGGTCGAATTTGGGTCTAAATTCACCTAAAATTATGAACAAGGTATCATTCGATTTGTAATGACTTCTAGAATGTTTTTGGAAAAACCCCATATGGGGCTGGTTTAAATTACAAAAGTTATAAATAATTTAGTAAAAAAAACGTGGTTTCGTTTTTTGAAAATATCTCAAAAACTATTGCATGTATCGGAAAACGGAAAAGAAGAATGTTGAAGAGCAGAAAATTTCCTAAAAAAAAGTTCTACCTCCCGGAACTGTACCACTAATATTTTTAATTTAAATAACTATTTTGTTATTCTATAATGAATATTTTAACATCGTTACTGGCTAAGTCAATCATGACGTCATAATGCAAAAGGGCGGATATAGTAAGGCTAAATTTAAAAAATTTGTTATATTTTTCATAAAAACAGATGAGTTTCATTAACAAAATAATAATTTTTTGATTAAATACTGATATGAAAAAATTAACTCGTCAACCAGGAATCGAACCTCGGGCGTCTGGATGTCAAGTCCAGTGTGCTTCCGCTACACAAAAGACGACTGTGACGTAACAGCCAACCTTTTCATATCATTCTTATTTTTTTATTTTGACTTCTCCTACAGTTTGTCGTACGTAACCGAAATGGAATTTGGACAAACATCGTATTGTTGACACTTAAGTATACACAAATAAATATATATGAATAATAATTTTTTGTTTATTAACGTATCACATATAAAATCATCACAGTTTAATCTGACTTCTCTGTTTCTAATTATTGTCACCAGATGTCATCGTCTTTGTGGGGACAAAAAACAATATTATATGTATTTTACGGTTTATATAAAAAGTATTTCGATTTCAAAAAGATAATCATTCCTGTTTAACGATCAACAAGATACAGTCTGTAAATTCACCAGAAACATTTTAGCTTCGTTTGAATTCGCTGTATACCGGTTAGAAAGTCTCTGTATGCAGGATTATAAACATGTTAAATATATGAAAAGTGTACCTCCTTTTTTATTTTTAATCATTCATAAACTCATTAAGCACGAAACGGAAGTATACATACATTTTTATACATTTATATACACTGCCGTTCACAAAAATTGAACCAGTTGAAGCATTTGAAGTTATACTGTATGTAATATTATACATATATTATGAAATATTTAGCTTAGAGTGTAACTTACTGGTTCCATTTTTATGAACGGGAGTGTATATACTATCTACATACATAGGTACTAGGTAGATATACTTTTTAATATCTCTTTTGAATAATCAAAATTGTACTATATATATATATAGTTGGACCATGTTAGGAAAATCTTTTGTCAGAATAATGATAAAAAAACACTGAGTCGTGTTTTAACATTAAAAGGTTTTCTTCTGAAAAATCAAACATATCTTGGATGGTAAACGACCCCCTGGCATTCTAGATGAACGGTCTGCCTCTGAGCTACGAGATGCTATCACGATCAGTCCTAAAAAGAATTATAAATAAATATAATAGCTAAAATGACTTGAAAAGCTGTAGCCTCTGTATAATATTTTTCGTAAATCTAAATCTTAAGTCTAACACATTTTGTCTATTCATCCTGTTCAAACTGTAACTATTGTATAAAAGATCTCTTCCGTATTTGAATGCAGTATCAAGGCTGAACTTCTTTGAGTCGAAGTATTTAACTTCTTTATCTTGAGGAAAACTGACATTGTTCATGAGTCATTCCATTTGAAATCACCAAATCGGCAAAGCTGGAATATTTCATATTTTGCTTAAACTTTGTGAAAATGTTCCTTACGGTCCCAAAGACGAAAACTTGCGGTAGTTTAATTTAACAAGCACCACTTCCGGTCCACATAAAATAAAGCACTTAAAAAGTATTTTTAGGGCTTACGGTTTTAGCTGTAAAAAATTTTCTATTAGAGATATCTACTTGATTAAGGTATTTTAAAGCAAAAAGATAGTATTTTCAAAGAAAAAAAATCCACATAGCTCACATATCCATACAAAATAATATGGTATTGAAAATATGTATATTTAAATGATTTTTCGTGATTTTCAACTTACTACGATACCTATGCTAATACACGTAAAGGGTTGATTGTTCTCAGATATCAAGTGCTCATATTGTACGAGAATAAAAAATGCATATCAACTCGTTCCGTCCGCTCCTAATAAACAAATCTTGGCTTGAAATTTTGAGATTTTAATAATTTGTATATTTCAGGCTATTTAGACGTTTGACAGGAACAATAATAGTTTAAAAGCTACAGGATACTTAGTTATTACCTGCAACTTCAAAAAACTGGAGGGAGAAAAAGGAGTTTTTGGTTGTTTTCATCTCTCGTGTATGTAAGCACGTGGGGTTTAAAAAACAGCAAAAAATACAGTGATTTTTTGGCAACTTACAACTTTCTATTCTTTCAAGTAATACATTTTGCATAACTATGTTGGAGCCTTTAGTTTAAAATTATGTCGTATATAATTTGTAATGTGTAATGTAAAGAATAATTATTAAACACATTTTAATATCATTTGAGAATTCACATGAGAGGAAATTGAGTTAACAGATAATGATTATTTGAATTAGGTCACAAAAGTTTATTTTATTTGTTTGTTAGTTTGTATGATTGTATATTTGTATGTTGTACCTACCAACCTATCTATATATTCATTATTTATTTGTATAATTATTGTTGATTTGTTACTAATTTGTAACATATAATGAATGTGAAACTAGTAATTAAAATTGAATAAACAATTTTCAGTTGTTACCTAACTAAATTCAATTTAGTTACCTGTAGGTATCCAAATATTATTATTCAATCAAGTGGATTTATATTTTATCTACGAACTATTTTCGAATAATTTATTAGGAATTATGTACGTTACGAATTCATTCATTTTATTTGTAACCAATTGTATATATTGCAGAGGTACATTCTTGTTTAAATAACCCCGTCTGTCATGCCTATGTGGATCGATTTCCCACCGGAGCCCCAAAAATGTAGGTGCCAAGATATCCAGAAACCTAGTATACAAATATTAAATAATAAGACATTAATTTGGGATTTCTACTGAACGTTTATTTTGCCGGAATATCTAATCAATACATGAGTTATTTGTAGTTACCATGAAAACTCAGGGAAATATTTACTGTACGTATAGGTATCCAAATATTAAAGAAAACTTATAATGGGTTAGATTTATAATGGGTTTATTACAAGTCTTTACCAATCTAATATCGATTATTTTTCTTGAAAATTACCCATCCAATTTGCAAATAATTTGTAAGGGTCTCGGGTAGTTAAAATTTTTGTTTGTTGATAATTCGATTTATAATCGAATTATATGCCGAACAGAAATCGGCCTTCACCCATCTGTTAACCGGATTTAACATATTTTTTATGAAGTTTCATTAATAGGCGAATACGTCTAAAATGCAGTGCCTATCAAAACGTTGTCATGGCTATTTTTAATTAAATTAATTTTAATTTTATTTTTCTGTCCTTCACCCACTTGTTAACTAAGCGAATTTTTTTTAACTGATAGTTTATCATTTCCGGTCATGACTACGTGGCAAGCAGGTATGGACATGTAAGTAAATATATAGGTAACTACACTGATCTGTTCCGGTTAACAGATGGGTAAAGATCGATCTCTGTTCGGCTCTTGTACTATTACTACATAATATTCGATCCAATTATTTAAATAATTGTATTGGATTGTCAAAAAAAGCAGATCAATAAGACTGATATTACGCAATTCCTTTAGTATTTTTTGAATACGGAAAATAAATCCTGGCTATTCATTACGAAAAACAGATGAACCTCTAATCAATTTGACTATTTTCAGGTAATTAAGACTTTTTTCCTACTCATCTTCGTTGAGAGCGAACCCACGATCTCTGGTTTTCCATTTCAGTACTAAACAAACTATTCAAGAACGCAAACATCGATATATTACTTACCTTTTAGATATATTACTGTATGTGTATTGTGACTTCATTGCTCCAGCAATGGCGCGGAAAGTCAGATTCGATTCCAACCAAGATTTGTACGATTTTTCATTTTTTTAATGTCAAATTAAGTAAACGCTGGTTATCTCCGTTAGCAAAACAATGTATGGATCGACGCTAAAATTGTAAAAACAATGCTAGACTTTTAAATGACTTAAAATTGTTCGAAATTATTTCCAAAGAGTGTTGCAGAAAATGATTTTGTTGCTGATTTGGGTGAAATTTACTATCAAAGGTAAACTGGAAATTGAATGATAGAAGTCAAAACAAATAATTCAGAAGAAAACAGATATGTTCTAATCATTTCGAATATTTTCAGGAAAAAAAGAGCTGCATAAGAGTTCCTCAAATCAGAATCACCATACTTTATGGATATCAAAATGTAGAAGAATCTGAATCCTTAAATATCTAAATACCCAATATCAGAATACCCAAATTTGAATATATAATTTTTACAAATATTCAGTCGAAACAAATTGGATTTATTTTTTTTATATTATTTACAAAAATCGAGTGTGATTTGTTGTGGCATGTAAAATCCCCTAACCAAATAAAATACTACATGTTTGTCAATAAGTTGTCTGATTATATATACACCGTGTAACTGAGCAACCGTGTTTTTATAAATTTAAAATAATAATTATAATTTGTTAATATTAGTCAAAAGAGTTTAGTTAATATTAGTCAAAAAGAGTTTTATGTTACATTAAAAAAAAGTATTCTAAATTAAAAATCTATATATATATATATATATATATATATATATATATATATATATATATATATATATATATATATATATATATATATATAATATATATATATATATATATATATATATATATATATATATATATATATATATATGTATATATAAATTCAGATTAGCGTAGGGATTATAATGATACTAGAGTAGTTTCAAATTTATAGGCATGTATAAAATATGTTTCGTATCAAATGGTATAAATATTTCAGCTCTTGTTTATAGCTAGCAAAAACCCGTTAAAACATCAGTGACACACTCACGTGCACCAGTATCTATGAGACGATTTCGGAATTTCGAAAGAATCATTCATAAAACCAAAAATGCACTCGTCAATTCTTATATTTACAGTATGTTAGAACTGTAAACAGTATGTTATAAAATAATATATACATACTTCCTAGCGCTTCATAATTTATTTACTTTATTTCTTTGTGTAAATTTCTTTATAAAAATTAATTTCAGTCTTATAGATAACAAATCGAGACAAAAATAATGATCAATATTGATCAATAATTGTCAGTTGAAGTCGGTTCTCATACAATCATACGTACAAACCAATGGACGGAGATGCATGTCGCTTTTTCGTTGTAATTTTTGTCGCTTTTTCGTTGTAAGTTGTAATTTTTTTTCTAATGAACAAATGGAACCCTGTTTTAGAGAATTCCCTCTTTATAAAACGCTTTCTTGGAAAACCAATTAAAGTTACCACTGCCAGTCAATGCTAGTGGCTGTCGTGTTCTTCGAAAAGGAAGCACACACCTATAGAGTGTGAAATAGTTAGTAAAATTAATAAAATATTCGCTTTAGTTTCGGCAACTTTAAAGTGGCAACACTGAGTTGTTAAATAAAAATATCACGCAATTTTGTATTCTTTCGGATATTTTTGAACTGACAGGGGGGGGGGGCGTGAATCGAATATTCAAGAAAATTTAAATATGATTGCATCACTTCCATAATCGTATTGATAATCTACAAAATTGTATTGAAATATAGGATAATTAAAAGTAATCTTGCCTAAGCCACTTAATCCATTTTGGTACAAAGTTCCACTATTATAGCTTTTTATGATTTTTAAGAATAATAATAATGGCTGCAGCTAACTTTGATCGGAACTATGATCGGAACTGATATTCATTCGGAGTTCGTGAAGGGAAATAACAAGCCGGTTCCTTCATTCTTGCCCATACGCCAATATTTTAATCAATTAACCGCCCCATTGAGAAACTTTCACCGTTGGGAATCCGCAACCTTCCAGTTCCTAACAGAGCTCGTTGACCTTGAGACAATTGGTACTAGTTTTAAAAATAACCTGGAATAACGAAAATTTATTCCAGTCCGATTTGTTTATTTAATCAGTTTTGCTTTTAGATTGTTGTTAAGAAGAAAAAAAATAGACCCGTAAATTTACTGGAAAATATTCACCCGGAGGTTACAGTCGATATCACTTTTTGAAACCGCATTTCTTAGAACAAATAAAAATTTAATGCTGAATTAAACATTTTTGACATGTTTAAACCACGCATTTAAAATGTATTGGTATATTGTTAAGCTACATTGTAGTTAGCTAGTGAATCTTTTTATCCACCCCCATATCCCATCTTTGAATTTTATGACGGCTAATTCAGATTTCGCTTGAAGAAGACAGAAAGTCTAGTATATTTAATTCGCGATAAAACCAGCCAAGTAGCCGTGTTTGTTAAGGCGTTTTGTTTACTTGAAGCTGGGAGGTTATGGGTTCGAATCCCGACATGGGCAGTTTGTTAGTTAAAAATTAATGGGGCGGTTGATTGACTAAACTGTCGGCATATGGACACGAACGAAGTAACCGGCTATGCTTGTGAAGGTTTCCCACAGTCGCCCTTCACGACCTCCAGATGAATATCGGCATAGTTCCTATCAAAGTCAGCTGCAGCCACACACATACCACTTCCTAGTCTGCATACGAATTCCTGATCCTCCACTTTCATCATAAAAATGTAAAGTAAAATTTAATAAAGGTTGAAAAATAATTATGTGGGTGGCCTCTGTTCTGGACCACCGTGTCTCAAAACGTAGGTTAAACCCCATTATTATTTATAATTCGTGATAAGCCATAGATTTTTCTGGCAAAAATATTTCTGACTTGGTCATTTTTTGTGAATGGAAGTATTCATTACCAATGAAGATGTACGAATGCTGTGTATTATCACATACACAATAAACATATATGCCCAGTTAATCTATAACATTTATACATAGATAGATGTATTAAGTACACAATAGGACATTAGTGTTGGACAATATATCCTGAATATGTGTTTGTATTGAATACCATCTAACTGTTTATTATGTTGGAATGTTTTATACATGGTGGTCTATGGCAGAGGTGGGCTCAGACAGCTCGTCTGAGCCTTACGGGCTCTCCATAAGCTGGGTGAGAGTAAGTATAGAAGGTATGTTTTGAAGCAAGACGGAACGATGTTTCAATACAGGTTGCCTACCGATTACTACCCAATAATTTATTCAATCAATTTAGAAATAGTTTTATAAAATTGTTTATTGTTTAAATATTTTTTACAGTATGGAGAGATACACAAAAAACATAATAATAATAATAACAATAATAATAATAATAATAACAATAATAATAATAATAATAACAATAATAACATAATAACAATAATAATAACATAATAACATAATAACTAATAAATAATAACATAATAATTGATGGAAACCACGGGAAGACGGTAGGCGTCTTCCATCAGGAGAACGATAGGAATAGGTAGGGAGATGAAATAAAGAGATAAAATGGAAAGGGATAAGTACAATATAAAATAATTAAGAAACAAACAAAAAATTATTCGTTTTCTATTATTATTCTTTGAATAATTTTGATAAATTTTCAATATCAGGAATATATGTATTTTGGGATATTCGCATTATATTTTCTAAATGTTTATCCGTAAGGGAATTTCGCGAATCTGATTTTATATGTTTCATATGTGAAAATCCCGATTCACATAGATAAGAAGATGCGAAACAACTACTAAGTTTTTTATATATTTTTAATAATTCCGGATATTTAAACGAAGATGGGTTTTCTGCGACGATTTCCCAAATACTTTTTGTGCTTGTGTTCATGGCTCCTAATAAATTATAATTTGTTGGAAGGGTAATCATTTCGTTTAATAACGCGCAATCATTGGAATCCGGAAAAAATTTGAGAAAAACTTCTATTAAAGTGGAAATTTTAAATTGTCTATTAAAAGGGGCCATTAAAAAATCACTCATTAGATTTATATTTTCAAAATCTTTAAATCGATTATTAAATTGTAAAATTACCGTTTCTAATAAACATTTATATTTTAAAAACAATTCAGTAAAATCACTCTTCACACATTTTTTCGCAATGTGTAATAGTTTAGGAAAATTATTTGGAATTTTTAAACCACCAAAAAAATTTACCGCCATCTCTAAAATTTTTTTCAATTCTATAATAGTTCTAACCGCGTCCCAAATATAAATATTTTTGCCCTGTAATTTTAAATTATGTAAATTAACTATTGAAGTTAAATCTACGAGAAAAGCTAAAGTTGCTGTAAAATCAAAGTCTCTTAGTTCAGGGCAAGGCTCACCGATTTCTTCATGAAATTTTACAATTACATCTAAATTTTCATAAAATCGTGCAAACATTTGTCCCTTACTAAGCCACCTAACTTGAGAATAATATTTTAATTCCCTAAATTCCGGATCGTTTTTTTTCGCGAATTCGTTAAATAAACGATGTTTCAACGCGCGCGTTTTAATCGAATTAATTTTTTTTATAACAATATTTTCAATTTACGTAACTGAAAGGCTTTTCATGCATAATGCCTGCTGATGTATGATACAATGAAATGATAAAAGATTTTTTAATTCAGGGATTTTTTTAAAAAGTGCAATTAAACCGTTATTACAACCCGTTATATTGTGTATTTAAAAAAAAAATTTATTTAAAAAAAAAATTAGAGTTTAGTTTTAAAAAAAAATTGGTGTTTAGTTTTAAAAAAAAAACTAAACACTTTATAGAAAATAATTGAATTATGAATTATTTTCATAAATATGAAATTAAGTTAATTTAGTAATTTTAATTAAAAGAGGTATTATGATGTAAAAAAAAAAATAATGAAAACTAAATATACGGTACTTTAGAAAAAAAATCCAAAGCAGAGTATTGTATGTGGAATTATGAAAATTGGAAAACGATCGGTGCTAACGCGATACACGTAAATATAAAAAAAATAACACGTTGAACCGAAAGTCTTTCAATAAAAGCTGGGCCCATTAAAAAAGATAATATTGAGGTAGTAAGATCTTTACTATCCAGTAAGTGTCTAAGTTATCGACAAGTGATTCGAATCTGAAATACTGAAAATAAAAAAAAGTACAAAAAAAAGAACAAAACAAAATATATGTTAAAATAAAATATATTTGAAATAAATAATTTTTAATTTAATATGTTGATAGTATAACTATCCTTAAAATACTAAGTTTGGTTGTACAAGTTATAAAAAAAAAGATTACATGAATATGTGCTAGATTGAACTGTAGTAAAAGAAATATCGTATATAAAAAAAAAACGACACTACAGTAAAAAAAAAATATGTTCAAATATGTCTGATTTGCAAAAATATAAATATGGACTACAAATTTAATTCAGATACATAGTTGTATATAAAAGAGACATTACGCTTCTGTAAAAAAAAAATACACGGCCGAAAACGCCAAGCGTATACAAACAATATAGTTATAAATTGAAAAAGTCATTGCATATTCACATAAAATATAAATTGTACAGCAAAAATGTGTATAGAATGTGTATTGAATTGTGACAAGTTTGAGAGACCACAAGTTTCGGAATAGTGAATTAAATAAATTATACAAAAAAAATATACTTAGATACAATCAGATAGAAACCATCAATTCGCCTATTCGATACTTCAGCACAATCCATAATAAATATTCAATTTGTAAATTGAAGAAATAAAAATTCAAAATACCATCTGATTAATTCATGTGAGACAACTACTTTTAGTAACTGTCTTGAGACAAGTACTTTTTGTAACTGATTTTAAATATGTGCGGAAATATCGAAGTAAGCTTGGATATAAGCAAGTCATATCCGATCTAAGTAAATGTTTGTTGAAATTATGTAAATTCTCAACTCGCATAAACCAATAATTATATAAATTATTATTTTTTTGAATAATAAATATATGAAAACAAAATAAATTTTAAACAGTGGAGTACTAAAAAAAATTATTCTCCACTCCAGGGGGCCAAAAAAAATTAGCGACATGCTAATTGAAAAATATTAAAGCAAGAATGACACGAATAGATGAATGAAAAATCTTACAAATGTGGATTAGACGTGAAGATTTAAATACATTTAGATGTTTAATTAGGATGCAGTAACGTTACCATTCCCTTGATATCCTCTGAGATAGTATGGCCGAATGTTGTATATCGACATGCCGAAGGTTTTCTTATTAGATTTTGGAGCTTTTAGCCTAACTGAAGTTGGTGTAGTGAACTTTATTATCTTGTACGGTCCATTGAATTTTGAAGCGAATTTAGGTGCGATATTCTTGTTCATATTCGGGGCCAAGTTTTTTACCATGACCAATTGACCCACTTTATATTTAGACAGCGTTGGTTTATTTAAAGTTTGGTTGACTCGTTGTTGGTGAGCAATCTTTAACGCATCTTGTATATGTGCTTGTGATGGTTTAGCAGAACTCGTGATTAACTCAGTTAATTCGTTTATAATCACAAACGGCGTCATTAACTTTCTACCAAAATAAACTTCAGCTGGTGTTGAGTCGATTGTACTTTTGTAGGAGTTGTTGTAATTGAAAATTACAAAACTCAAAAATTTTGACCAATTTTTATGTTGTACAGAATATTCTTTGAGAATGCATCCTAAATTATATTTTATCTGTCGATTGAGGCACTCGCTCTTGTTCGAAGATGGTGTATAGCTCGAACAGTAGGCAGCTCTAATACCATTATTAAATAAGAAGGTTTTCCACTTGATCGACGCAAAGGCTGGTATAATAGGCTGGTGTAATATTACTTGCACCATCCGCGGTAAGTGAAACAAATTTTTCTAAAGGTAATGATTTTATTCGTGCAAGTACTCCGGCATAGAGATTTTCGGCGGTCGTTTCGCGATGTAGGGAAATCATCGCAAAGAGTTCTTCTTTAACAAATAAATCATCGAAAACCATACGAATGTAAATTAACATTTGCGCAGTATTTGTTGCATCGGTCGATTCATCCAACTGCAATGAATAGCAATAACAAAACTTAATGTCTTCATTTAATTGACTTGTCATGTTATCATCAATTGCTTCTACTCGCCGTGATATTGTTCGACGAGAAATTGGGACTTCTTTAACGAATTGTTTACATTCTTCTTCAAGTTCGGTCCCACCGAACATTGAGTCCACATAGTCTTCCACTACCGTCTGCATAAAGTCACATTCACTAAATGGCTTTCGCGATTTCGCGATTCTATACGCTGTTTTGAAAGATAACGCGGTTTTTGTAAACTCATCCTTATTAATATATAATTTTTTGGCGGACGATGGTTCAAAATAATTTTTTTTTAAAACAGAAATTACGCGATCGCGTTCTGCTGTACCTATTTCGAATTTATCAAACTCGGCAGAATGTTTCACGGTATAATGACGTTGGAAATTACTTTTTTTTATATAAATAAAAGTTTTACCACAAAATAGGCAAATTAGCTCTTTATCAGTTTTCTTGTATATACCAAAATGATGCTCCCACTCGTTGATGCCAAAAACTATCCTCCTTTTCTTAGCAAACGGCGCCGCACCTCCACTGCTGAACTTATCCAAGACTGCTTGCGATGTCTTCTCCATTATTAAATTCACTACTTTTATTTTTTTTTTAAAACAAATTATGCGAAAAATAATTTCCACTACTACAAATAGTACTTTTCACTTTTTCAATTCAAAGTAGACTAACTCGAAGAACTCAAATTCCTACTTTATGTAAAACTTAACTTAATTCATCAAATTCCCATGACATTATACCGAGCATACTCCATACGAAGAAAAAATAATTAAATCAGGTAAATAATTCTTTATTAGTTCTCGGATATGAATAGTAAAATATTTAGACAAATTATTTGGAATTTCCAAAACTATAATTATATTTAAATTATCCTTTGCAAAAATTTCCCTCTTTTAGTTTTATTACAATGGTCCAGCGGTAAACTTAAAGGTTCAAAAGATATGTATTGAATGATGTATTGAATGAGTATGTATTGAATTGTATTATTTACTTTGTATAATAGTGACCATAAAAAAGATTTGGTATTATTATATTTTTTTCAGAAAATGTTTTAATTAAAAAAAGAAAATATTAATAATTGGTAGGTTACCCTGTAGTAACTCTATCTCTCTTCCCTACCTCTCACTCAGAGCTTGGCCGAGTCAACTCCTGCTCACCTCTGGTCTATGGTGTTTTAAGGTCCAATCAATATGCTAGATTGGAATTTCATTTGTAATAATTGAATTTTTCGACAAACTATTTGTTCTCTTAAACCTGCGTACTATTTGGTCGAATACCGAATACCTTATCATAAAAAACAATAACAAATTATTACTTTAACACTAAATATCTATCATTGGTACTACTAAGGCCTATACGGTCCATCGTAGGTATAAAAAGACGCACCCCTTTGGCCTTGGAATAATGGCACCCAAAAAAAAATTTTGGTAATATCTTCTTTCCGATTCATTTTACGATGAAAATAGTTATGTAATAAACTAAACTAGAGAAAATTTCCTATAGTTTATAAACTAGTTTCTTACTTTTTTTTAAAATGAACAGTTTTAGCGTACGAGTGCTGCAAACTACGCGCTGAAAAATCGGCATACTAGGGCCTATACGGTCCATCACAGGTATAAAAAGACGCACCCCTTTGGCCTTGTTGCTTCAAATTATAAGACCGCACGCGACCACTTTAGGTCTAATAATCATCCTACGAACTTTGTCATATACTTTCACTTACACCTTGTAAACTAAATAATAACTAATTAGTGTGCTAAGAATAATCAACAAATACGAAACTTAATCAAACAAAAAACACAAAGATTAGTTTTAGTTTGTAGTTTAAGCGTTACAATATTGAGGTAAAGTTTAATTTGTATACCACATTAAACATCCTGTACCGTATACAATATGTGTAAATAAACATATATACACATATACGCTCCCGTTCATAAAAATTGAAGCAATTGAAATGAGCGTTATTGTATGTAATATAGATATACTCTGCAATATATACGCTTAGAATGTGACAGACTGCCCCTGGACGGGCTACACTTAGACCATAAGGTCCATTGTGATGCATAAGGATGTGAGGATGTGAGTGGAGTGGGAGGAATTTTTGTGTATAGACTAGGAATTGGTAGAATATGCAGCTGCAGCTGATTCCGAATATTCACCTGGAGTTCGTGATGGAAACTGCAGAAAATCTTCTGAAGCATGGCCAGTTACTTCGTTCTTACCCATACGCCGACAGTTTAGTCAATTAACTGCCCTTTTTTTCCCTAATAATTGACAAACTGCCGATATCGGAATTGGAACCCATAACCTCTCAGGTTCCAAGTGGGCATACTGCGCAGACTAATGCCTCAGACCGCTTGGCCACTTGAACTCGTAGAATGTGACTTGCTGGTAGTTCAATTTTTATGAACGGGAGTGTACATATTATGTAAGTGAAACACGCGTGAACGCACACTGCGGTATACAGTTAACGAACATTTTAGGCTTAGATAATACAGACCGACTAGGAGCTAGTGCTGTTCATTTCTCTCTTGTATGTACTCAATCATTATTGCTCAGTTACAGTTGAAATCCTCTGATACAGAAAATGTTGGGTATAGTACTACGGCTATATAGATAGCTTTTGATAGAATATTTAAACAAAAACGGTATATAGTCTCATAGCAGCCGATATAAAGTACATAGAGCAGCACACCATTTTGAATACACACACACACACAACTTTTCACAAAACAACAAAACAAATAGTAAAATAAGCAAATAAATACCTATAACCGGTTGTCGGGTAGATTTGTATTTTATCGATTACTAGTTCTGTAATATCATCATCCATGTTTGTTTACTGGGAAATTTAGTCTTTTTGGTAAATAGAACTAATTTAGTTTATGGTGTTGCTTTGTGATGGTATACATCCGCAAACAAAATCTCTGCTCTTTTGAAAAACTGTTTTGATCGTAGTATAGAAAATTTTAAATTTGGAAAAGAAAATTCTTAAATAACAACAGGCAGTCGAACAGTTCAGGCATTTATTGCCATTCTGTGATTACAAATGAAGATCATGTGCTGATCCATTTGTAGCGACTTTTCACCACAAGGAAACAGAGCTTCAAATGTCCATCGATCCTATCTAGTAGATGTGGAGGATAGCCACCATCAAAATTCATATATATATATATATATATATATATATATATATATATAGCCTAGGTGGCATTATGACTAAGGGCCCGGCACCCCCTGAGGGTAGATAATTCCATCAAGACAACCAACAAACCAAATGGTAATAATAATTGTCGTTAGCCTTAGATAAAAACCGATTTTATGTGTAGGATAATCAATGAGTTCAGCAGTTCCTACCTCAGTAGAAAACCAAGCCTTGTCTTAATAAAAATTTCAGGTAGTTTATCAATAAATTCTTCGTAAAAGCTACTATCGTCCTTAGCCTTAGATAAAAGCCGATTCTATGTGTAGGATAATCAACGAGTTCAGCAGTTCCTGCCTCAGTAGAAGATCAAGTTTTGTCTTAATGCGCTCCACCACCATTAAAATTCATATATATATATATATATATATATATATGTATATATATATAGCCTAGGTGGCATTTTGGCTAAGGACCCGGCACCCCCTGAGGGTAGATACTTCCATCAAGACAACCAGAACACCAAATGGTAATAATAATCAAATAGGCAAGATAAATTCTTCGTAATAGCTGCTGTCGTCCTTAGCCTTAGATAAAAACCGATTCTATGTGTAGGATAATCAACGAGTTCAGCAGTTCCTGTCTCAGTAGAAAACCAAGTCTTGTCTTAATGTGCCCCAGTGTAGAAAATCGTCTCTCGCAAGTTATTTGCGTAATCAATATTATGTGAATTACACAATAAGCGACGAATAAGTTGGAGTACGTCCAATGTGCTTGTTATATTGAGACAAAACTCCACATACACATGGTACGCAGCTTTGATAGGCAGGAATCTCTTCGAGAGAAACAAAAGCGGTCATTGGATCAATTCCAGTTGTTTTCCCTCCCTTTTTCTCCATGTATGAACTTTTTGCGTATGTGTAGTAAGCCTGGCTAAGCCACCGAGACTACAGTCCATGGTCGGTCCAACACTAGATCCGATGGCAATGAAATATCGTAAGTGAGGTTCTTTTGTTATTTGAAAGGCCAAGTTTGTTAATCAGTAAAGTTTGTCCCTTCAATAAAATACTTACTACATCGAAATAATAAATAAAATCATGGGAGTGTCGACAATCGAAACTACAAAATTTATGACAATAGTTGAATAACAGAAATGGATTTAATTTTATTTTTTAATTAACAAAAAACAATCTCTACATTTCAATAGTTCCTTTTATAGTGTCTAATAAGCCTATTTCCTAATTATTTATTTATTTTTCCACTTAATACATACATATTTTTTATGGTAAAAGTTTGATTTTTTTTAATCATATAAAAAAAAAACATTTTAATTATCTCATGAATATCCATTTGCATTTTTCGATTTCAAATTATTTCAATAGTCAATTTAAAATATAAAAAAATTGGAAAAAACATCACATGACCTCTATGCACAGACTAGAATCTCAGACAGAATATTCAATATTAGTTTCTTTCTAACTTCTATATAGGTATTTAATTTGGCGCTATTCGATATGAATTTTTGAACCAAGTTATTCAACAGCGGAGAATACTCGAACGTTCAATATTTATATTTAACTGTAACATAAATGGAGGACTAACAAGTTTTGAGACGAAATCCTTAATTCAGAAACGAAAATTTAGACGAAGATCCATGCATATCTTTTGGATTATCGTTTTAAATTGACATATTTATATATAAATATATATATATATATATATATATATACAGACATATATATATGTATAAATTTTAGAGACGATAATTTTCGACATCTACAAGGTAGGATCGATGAACATTTGAAGCAATTTTTGCGAAATTTTTACTTTGGTACAAGACCAATAGCTGTATATTTCCTTTAAGGAAATTCGCTAAAGTAAAATAAAATATAAAAATTACAGAGAGAGAGTTGAATAAAAGAGGGCTTTGTGACAAAAATACACTAATAGAATGAATAGAAATCTACATATTAAATCAAGTTTAGAGCTGAAAAAATAACGTAAAGAACTTCCTGACGGGGGTCCCCCGGCCGCACCCTTTTCTTTTCCTCTAAAATAAGAATATGCAGTCGATTAACAAAATCAAAATAATACACTTACTTTTCTCTATAAAATTTGCATACCGGTGATGAAGAAATTTATGATTATTACTATAAAAAGGAATCATGACATCAAATTTCGTTTTTCTTTAAAAAGCATTTATTGTTTCATGTTTTTTGTAAAAATACTTGTTACTATATTATTTTATTTAAAAAAATATACTTTTTGTAAAATGAATGTACATAATATGGTAAAAAAACTTATATATATATATATATATATATATATATATATATATATATATATATATATATATATATATATATATATGTATATAAATTTTAGAGACGATGACTTTCGACATCTACTATGTAGGATCGCTGGACATTTGAAAAAATATTTGCAAAATAATCATCTACTGCTTCTTGTTTTTTTGTAAAAATACATGTTAGTTACTATATTATTTTAAAAAAAAAAATTTACTTTTTGTAAATTTGCCTCGGCCGAGGAAAATTCTTCGCCTCTGCCGAGGCGAGGTTTTTGAGACATTATACCTCATCTCGCCTCGGTTAGTAACGAGGATTAAAATTTTGAACCTCGCCTCGTGACCTCGGTGAAACACTACCCCGGTTAGTAACGAGGATTAAAATTTGAACCTCGCTTTGCCTCACCTCGTGCCTCGTAACCGAGGACCGAGGCGAGGTGGGGTTACCTCGTAGTCACGGTGAAACACTATGCACAACAACACACTATCGGTACAACAACAATAGCTTAATTTAGTTATAACTAAATTTAAGCAATTATGGCAGTTCATCTTTATCTAATGAAAAAATCATCTACTTTCAATACCAAAATAATACCTCTAGTTTACATTTTCCGTTATACATGGAGGTAAAAGCTGAAACAAGTGAAAGAGATAAACATTTATAAATGTAGAAACAAAAAACGTTAATTTAACGAGGACAAATAATATACATGGATTGTGAATTCTATCTCGCATAACAGAACTGAAAAAAAGTAATTATCTCTTTATAGCCCAAAGATATTAAAAAATGTAGTATAGAGAAATTGAAAAACAATATTCATTTAATCACTCATGAATATTATAAAGGTTTGCAGTCTCATAGACGACGTTTGTTTCATTTGAGCAATTTTATTGTGCAAATTAATTTAAAAATAAACGAATTTTTAAATACAATTGCGATCAGTGTGTATAAAGACCTTTGTGAGCTGACAAACTTAGCTTTCGGGAATAAAAAGTTTTTTAATGGGGAAACATGCAAATATGATGATTACATAATTGCATTCTAACGAATTTTTGCAGGTAACAGTAATATAGTTGGAGTTAAATAGTAGACTTAAAGTTAGATTACGGGAATAAAAAGTTTATAATAGGGAGAGATGCAAATATGACGATTTCGCATTTTAAGGAATTTTCTTAGATAGTATGGGCCACAGATTTAGTTTTTCTTTTTTGAAAACTGTATAGTCATTTTGTGCCTTCATTCGATTTCTGGGAAAATGTTTCAAATAAAAGTTGTTGATTACACATATATTCAAGAATTGTTAAAAAAGCACACTACTTCTGTAGCCCTTAGGAGCAGCAATTTAGTTAATTTAATATTTAAGTATACAATAATTCGATTGGTTAAAGATTTTGAATCCACTGATTCAAGTTGAAAATAAGGTCTTGGTTTGAGACCTGTCATAAAATTTAGAATCTAGAATGATAATTTTCTAGGGCTAACTAAAAAAAAAAAAAAAATTATGACGTCGATCCTTCTGCGATGTTCCTCGAGTACGTAGTACCCTATGAGGTAGCCTGTTACCTCATTTGTTCTACAGGGCTGAATCAATTACTATTACCCTCTATACAGGGACGGACTAAGACAATTCGCCGCCCTAAGCAGCTGCAAAATTGCCGTCTCTTTTTTTTAAGGTTCTAATTTTTAGGCGGCGCAATGGGTTCCGTGACCAACTTTGACCCTATTACCAAAAACTGTAGAAGTTACGAGTTATATTAATTATAATTGATTTATAGTAAATTCGTTATTTTCGTCCTAGATTGTCATCCATATTAGATGAATTTGTTTAGAAAATGAAATAAGTTTACTATAAATTAGCTTGCTGTATGTTTGGTAAAACGAAAAAACGGAATATTATAAGAAAATAAAATTTGTCGTCCAAGGCAGCTGCAGGTATCAAATACTCGAAATGAAAAATCATACTCATTTAGCTGGGTTATTATATCATCTGGTGACCTAGAGGTAGAGCACTGGTCCGGAAATTCAGAAGTCTTGGATTCGAACCAAAACCAAAATTTGCATGAGGATAAAAGCTACTTTTTTCTAAGCTCTAACACATCGTAACAACAGCGTACTTTAAGATCGAATTTTGGGCAAACACAGCGATAAGTGCGTCCGAAAAACTCTTGTTTTTAATCGGATTTATTCCAAAATTTATTGCTTAAATTTCAAGGTAGCTAAACCTTGTGTGCATGGTATAATCGATTTCACACTGTTGATTTGTATCGAATATATATTTTCTTTAAAATGATCAGAACGAATATTGTTAGAATTTATTTCGCCAAATCCACATAAATTCGACACAAATCAGTTGCAAAACATACGTCACTTTAGCAATCAATAGTATCATATAATAAACATGTGGTTTTTGTTCCATATAAATGTTTAAATTTTATTTCAGTGTTTTATTCATTAGCACGATCTTTACTTGTTTGTCAAACAGTACATTTAAAAGCGCCTCATCAGTTCTCAAAAAGAACATTCTATTTTTCATTACAAAAACTTTATCTTTTTAGTTTACCTAAATAGAAAATCATTAAATTGATCATTTGAAAAATTTCCAGATATTGTTCTTTTCTTTTTCAAAAACAAATGGAACAAAACAAAATGAAAGTATTATTATCAATCTATTCAAAAAGAAATTACTAAATTACCAAAGGATATCAATAACAGTTAACGAATATGTAACTGTAATTTGTTAAACATTAAAGTTTCAAGAAGTTTCAATCGTTAAATAAATGAAGTGTTTTTTTTTCTCTTAGTATTAAAACATGTACACATTGGTTCCTTTATTATGTTCACTTCGAAAAAACTTTCTGCAAATACTCTTTCGTAATAATATTAGAATGATCCATTGGTGAGTGTAACATTTCAGGTATGCAAACTTATTTATTAATTACACAAAACTTATGTAATAACAAACATTTCTAATGTAGTGCAAGTTCTTTTTGCGTTTGGGGCGAATCTTTCTCCAATAATGCTTCCAATTCCGTATCTTTGTACGTTTTCAGCCACTGCGATCATTGTCTTCTACGCCAAAGTCACCGTCTTTAAACTTTTGAATCCACTCATGACAAGTTTTCTCACTTAAACCAGCCTTATCATATGCTTTTACAACCAATCGATGCGCCTCAGCTGCAGATTTTTTTTAATTGAAGAAGTAAATTAAAAGTTCCTGCAAATGATGATTATTTGGCTCAAATTTAGACATTTTCGGACGAAAAAAATTATATGATGCTGATACGAAGTCTGAAATACTTTAAGGTTATGTTGTTACTTAACTTACTTCATGCCGTCTTTCATTTGACAATTTTAACCTAAACCTTGTGCAGCACTAACTTTCTTAAAACGGCGGAAACTTATTTTTACTCCTTTGTATAAATATCCTACGTAATAAATACCACGCTAAATGAATCTGTTAGGAATATTAAATATGAAAACAATATGTTTTATATCGGCACCAATAAATCATCTTGTATCCGAACAGGAGATACAAATAGATGTACTGTCGCGAACAAGAGTAGTGTATATATGCTTGTGTGATGTTTATTTCTAAAACAAAGTGAGATGTCGATTTCAATTATTCAGATTTAAATTTATTGTTAGTCTCAAATAATATTTTGAAAACGGTAAGACATACATCTGGACATGCATACTACAAAGTTGTCTGATATATAAATCAAAGTGATTTGAAAGAAGAAAGTTGTTTGATGTTTGATGAAGATACATCAAAAATTACGGAAAGAAAAATTCACTTAATGTTGGGTTATAATAATGCTCTGATTGTCGATTTACTGCCGAATATATTCAATTGTCAGAATAAATATTTTTTAGTAAAATTTTTTGTGTTATAACAATAAATGGTCTCGTATGTTTTTTGGGTTAAGTGAATGTTTGGAAAGATATGAGATGGGTAAGTTTTATTCGAATTTTCACAAATTGTGAAATGGTTTATTGTGGTTTATTGCGGGTTCAAAATTTTTAAGCGTATATTTAGGGAAAAATGTAAATATAAATTGGTAACTGCTCCTATATATAACACTCCCATCCACCACTCCTATTTCGGAAATGGTAAGAGGTAAAATAAGATATTGAACTAGAAAGATTATTCCTACAGTAGTCGTGTTCAATTTTCAGACACCAATGATCGTGCGCGGACTAACGGTCCGCATATTTATAATCTGGGACCTAAATTATAATCTGGTACCTAGATTAAATTTATAATGAAGGAAAAACGAAACAAGGCTTTAAAATTTCATAATAGTATATTTATACACTTTTTCTTACAAATAGACTGACAATATTTGTATCAATATCTATACACAATATTTATTAATTCCAAACGAACAGATTAAAAGAAAACACTACTTTCTACATAATCAATATACCGTGTGTATTGGAAAGCTTTGCTAATAGAGAATCAATGTTAAATATTATTTATTACTATAATAAAAACACATTGCTTCGTAAAGAAATAAAAATAGTGGGCACTCTGTAGTGTGTGCTGTTTACATACTGGCTGGCTGTGTGATTACTGTGTGAAGTCAGTCAGTACTGCAGAAACATGTAATGAGAATGCGTTAAATATGTTCATTGACTTCCTAACTTTAGTATGTGCATTACAAAAATCCCCACTCTTGACAAACAAACACCATACGCATACAGTATACACCATCCAGATGTTTGTATGTATGTGTATTGTATAGTTTTATAGTTAATATTTTATTTATTTATTTAACGTTGATTCTCTATTAGAAATGCTTATGAAAACGGCCGTATAATATATAATATATACAAATTTAATTACGTCAGTGGTCGCGTGACAATAAATAATATGGAAAAAGTGACTGTATGAAGGTACTTAAAGCTTCTAATTGATAGGCTGGGGAAATTTTAAATAGCAAAGCGGCAAATGTTGTTATGAAATTATAAACAAAAATATTAAACAAAAATTCAATTGAGCCGTGTCACCGATATTTTCGGTTGATACAGATATTATTGGGAGATATTATTTGGAAGTATCCCAGTTGTCCTTGATAGTACATACCAATATATGTTTGGGTGTATATGTGTATGCATGAATGTATGTATGTATGTATGTATGTGTTGTCTCTCACAGAAAAAAGAATGAAGAGTATTGAGTAATGTAAAATAAATAGAATATTATTTTGTTCATTTATTTCACTTCATTGGATTTATTTGTTACATTCAACCGTGAAAAGTAAATAATAGTATTTTGATTCCGGTTCTCATTCGTTTTGCTATGTTACACATCGAAAAGATACATATTATTATTATTGGTACAGAGATATACACACCTATGTAAAACCACCATTGTTTGTGTCCATTTATCTCTCCTCCTCCCTCCTTCTCTCTTTATATACATTTAAATCGAGACTCCCATGTCATACAACTTTCGATTCTCTTATCATAACCACACAAAATTTTACACTATTAGATTTTTGCTGGTTACAAACAAACTAGGATCGAGTGTTGATCAAAATAATATATTTAGAGGGGCTGTTAATAGATCTTCAGTAATACAATATTTATTTCTTCCTAAAATCCTCCTCGGTAGACATGATCTCCAAATTCAGAGAATGCTGCAGTTCAGAAGGAAGTTTCAACGTCACTTTCCTTACGTATATTTAGAGAGACAATTCCGGAAAATATCTTTAGAGCGTGACTCTTTTGATCTATTTCTTCTTCCAGAGCTCTCGTCAGTATATATGGTCTACAGAAATGCCTTAGTCTAATTTGAAGTATCATGGTCTGGTTCCCAGAGGGAGGTTTGTTAATGATTCCTTCGTCGTTGAGCTTTGTAAGACAGTCCCAAACTATCTTAGAACTTACATTACAAATTTTTCCCCAATTCCTAGAACATTTATTTGTATACACGTATTTCGATTACAATGTAGTCATCATCAGTATGAATTAGCTTATCGTAACTATCTCTGGGATGTGGAGTCAGAGATATGTTACTAATTTGGTGCGTGTCTCACCGAATTTGGTGAGTTAATTCATACTGATGATGACTGCATTGTAGTCGAAATACGTATTTATAAAATGCAAATAAATTTACTAGGAAGTGGGGCAAAATTTGAAATGTATTTGCAAAAAACCTAGAGATCTCTTTGATTATTTTAATAATCTAAGCTGTTGGAAGACAGCTATGTGTCAATTTTAATAGTTTCTAGCGAGGTTAAACCAAGTGCATCTATCTTTACCAACGTAAATCATAGCTGAAAAGAATGGCATAAATCAATTTTTGGAAACTTATATACCGAGCTTAAATTTACATTTGTGTAAAAGAGCTTTAAACTACTTTTATGACGGTTTGGTTCAATTTAGAACCCATATCACCATCGCCATATGACCGTGGTAAATACGGAGCCGTGGATTTTTAATACCTCAAGAACTATATGGTTTATCGTAAACACTGTTTTGTAATCTAATTGATCTTATTTTTTGTTGTATCCAATGGTATTGGTTTGTTTTCGAGATTTTTACGACACTGAACCCTAAAACTATTGATTCAAAACATAAATACATAAATTTAAGTATGCTAATCAATGGACAGTAACTTATGGGTTGTACATAGTATTACGAATGTGTGCCGGGTGGAAGGATTTTATACAAACGTTTATTATTATTATTATTATTATTATTATGCTATTACATATGAAGCGTTACACATATCAAATTATATATAACGGAACTCATATATAATCAATTTACACCGGGGAATTATTAAAATATGAAAGTGTATCCTTCAGAAAATAAAAAGTATTCCGAAACAAGAAAGAGTTCCCCTCTGTTGAAAATAAAAAGTATTATATATGATTTAAAACAGATATTTGTATGCAATTATTAAAGATAAAAGAAAATTTTATATGTTGTCGTATGTTTCATAGCTACGCCTTCTTGATTGTAATACGTTTTTTTGTATATTTCATACGAGGGATACCGCAAATGGGTCCCTAGACCAAGGGGTCCGCTGTGCCCTCCTTGAGAATAACCTATCACCCCAGGGCGAGCCGGATTGATGGATCTAGAGTTTTGGACTCAAACATTCTGTACCTGACTCCCTGCAGGTTTCTGCAGGTGTTAATGACATGTATGGAGGTTTCATCGTCCTCTATACAAGCCCTACAAGTGGGATTATCAAAGATCCACAAGTTATGAAGGTGGTAGTTCCATCGACTAACTTTCACAAAATAAAAGCATCAAAATTTTCGAATGATTTGAAGATTACTTAGGGATACTTACTTAGAGATAATTCTACCTTCAATACTTCAATGAAATCCCTGTAGTATTTTATAGTACAGTAATAATGCGGGTATTCATGATCCCTTGAGTTTATTGTTACATAACATTCCGATATGAACACAAGTTTAATATATCATATATAATTCAATAATTCGAATTTAGGTTAATAGATTTGTGAAAATTATTGAAAAGATATTGTGATCAATACAACGAATAAACTTTATTACATGAATACCTTTTCATTAATATTTGAATTTTCATCCGTGCAAATTACTGTACGTTTTAACTTCAACAGATTCATGAATTATTATAATTTGAGATATGTTAATAAACTGTTCAATACATCAATGATCTTGGCAAATTTTTTACTTCTATATATACACACTAAGACGAATTATTTAATTTTAAATCTAACTGTAGATATCGAAACTGGCATAAAAACTATAGATGAACCCACTAGAAATCAAATTCGAAAAAATTGTGCCAAAATAATTAAGAAAACGTTAACATCGAAGCCTAACACAGATGTAGAAACTGTTAAGTCATTAAAACAAAAAGAGGTTCATTATTTAAAAGCAGACAAAGGCAATTCTATAGTAATAATGGACAAAACCGATTACTCACAAAAGGTTCATAAAATGCTAGACGAAGGCCCTTACCGAACTCAAAGGACCAACCCCTTATCGGCATTCATAAAAGAAGTTAAAGACACTTTAGACGAATGTCCAAAAACCATAAACAAACAAACAAAATACCAACTCCAATGTTCAAATCCGGTAACACCCAGATTATATTGCCTTCCAAAAATCCATAAAAACGACGGATCAATGAGACCGATAGTCTCAGGAATCAACTCTCCGACATATAAAATAGCAAAATGGTTAGTTGCAAAATTCCAGGCCTTTAACCAAACAAATTCACTCGCAATTAAAAACAGCATCGAACTAATCGATAAAATCAAAGACCAACCGGTACATCCAAAAGCACTACTAATGTCATTCGACGTCAAAGCTTTATACCCCAGTGTACCAATCCCAGAAACCATAAAGATATTGGAAAAATGGCTAAATACTCAAGATATACCCAAAGAAGAAATATCAGAATTACTAAAACTAACACGCCTTTGCATGAAACAAAATGTCTTTACATTTGAAGAAAAATTCTACAGGCAAACATTCGGGACGAGCATGGGTAATCCACTATCACCTTTTCTAAGCAATCTCTTTATGAACGACTTAGAAGAAAAAGCCAAGAACAGCTTCGAATACTTTCCGACGGTCTGGTACCGGTATGTTGATGACATTTTTACGATTTTTGATACGGCCAAAGAAAACCCAAAAACCTTTCTGGAAAAGCTCAACAAAATGTACCCATCTATAGAGTTCACAACAGAAGTCGAAAAGGAAGGCTCGATCCCCTTCTTAGATTTAAAAATCAGCAGGAACAAGGGCACAGATAAATTAGATTTTGACATATACAGGAAACCGACCCACACAGAAAGGTACATCACTTCTGACTCGAACAGTCCACCTCAACATAAACTAGCCATATTCAACTTTCTAATAAATAGACTACTAAAAGTGCCAATGTCGAGAAAAAATTATTTTAAAGAAGCCAAACATATTAAACAAATCGCAATATTTAACGGCTACACTCCACAATTAATAAATTTCATGATCCGTAAAATTAAATTTAAAATTCTTAAAAGAAACACTACGACACTAACACCAGAACGGGCCGACAACGAACAAAATAAATGGTGCAAGCTAACGTACTTCCCGCCGTGTACGAACAAAATTAAAAAAGAAATGGAAGATCATAATATAAAAATAGCTCTCGTGAGCAACTGTAAACTTAAACAGATCCTCGGAAACCCAAAAGAAAAAATAATAGACGAACAAAAATCGGGAATCTATAGCATAGAGTGTCCTTCGTGTTCACAAACATACATTGGCCAAAGCCGTAGACAAATAGGAACCCGATTCAAAGAATATATGGCTCATACGAAATACGGCAGATTAGAAAAATCCTGTGTAGCTGCACACATTATAGAGAATGACCATAAAATCGACAAATCTAATTTAAAACTTGTTAAGGCTGTTCAAAATCCCTCAGAGCTGGATGCATACGAAAGCATATACATTCAGAAATTCAAAAGAAATATTATGAATCTAGACAATGGACCGGTACCAAATTCAGATTTAATCAAAATCCTATGGTAAAATCAAGTGCCAATATATCCATCTCTCTCTAAAGATGTCGAAATACAAAGAACGTGTTCACTGCGCAAGGCATAACTCAGCACCAATCAGGTGCAGTCTTAGAATAGCGTCTAAAGTCGGCCGAACATATATAAGTAGCGTAAAACCAAAATAGTTTGTGATTCGATGTTAGATGTTGACACTGTGAACATCGCTCTATCGAAACAATTTTTCTCAAATTTTAACTGAGATTACATACCTGCTTTATTCTTACAATATTTTTATCTATTGTCGGAAACTAAAAATTTTCGTTTTTTCTGGGTTTTTACACTTCATTGTATCTATTGATAATACTTTATTATCTTGGATGCATGCTGAGTTCTAAGAATTCATAAATAACGTAGGGAGGAAGAAATTTTTGTCCTTTGTTCTCTATAGAATAACCTTTGACAATAGAATCTGTTTATAATAGATTTTATTGCTGGGGATTTTGTAGGAGGATTTAAAACAAATTTTTCTTTTATTTAAAATAAAATATATTTCCTGATTGTACAACCAAACAGTCATTGAATACTTTTATTTTATAACCCAGGCATATTATATATTTTATATTTAATCAACCAATGTGTTTTTCTTCTGTTTTATAGATTGGAGAAAAGTTTAGCTATGCCTACCACCGCCAAGCAGGCGGTGGTCCCTAGGCCGAAGATGCGCCAAGCAGCTCCAGCCCCGACAACATCATCATCATCATCACCATCGACGCCAGCCACATCAACAACATCGATGCCAGCACCAACAGCAACAGAACCAATGGATGCAGACTTTCAGGAGGTGAAGAATGACAGGAAACGACGACGAGGGAGGGTGGATAGCACCTCTTCGAAAAAACCAGCGATATACGTATCGAACAGGTTTGATACCTTGATCGACATTTGCGATCAAGCTGCGTCAGCAACTCAAGTGAAGCCTAAAAAACCATCGCCCATAGTTGTACATATGGGCCTCACCAGCTTCATAAAAGTTGAGGAAGCAATAAAAGCGGCAGCTAAAAGTAGCGTCCGGTTCACGTTTGGACCTAAAACTATTAGTGTCCACTGCGAAACGGACCAAGATTACACGAAGTGCAAGGAACGATTGGAATCCTTGCAGATGCCTCACCATTTTTATGGTTCCAAGGGTGATTACGAACCAAAATTCGTAATCCATGGTACCATGCGCCACCATTCAGACGATATGGTGGCTGATGCTTTGAAGAACTTCGGCCTTGAGCCCAATAAGGTCGTAAAGTTCAGCCGAACAGGTGAGGAAACCATTCGCGTTTCGCGTCTGGTTCAATTCACCAAGGGGACGCAAGCGCAAAGCGTCCTCAAGATTAAATGGATCGGTGGGGTACCTGTGAACGTCGAAAGGTACGTAAATAAACGAGGTGCAGTTCAGTGCTACCGATGCCAGCTCTACGGCCACGGTTCACGGAACTGTCGCGGAATCGTGCGTTGCGTGAAGTGCGGTGGAAATCACACTTCACGGGAATGCGCAGTCCCGCGATCGGAGCCGGCGAAGTGCTGCAATTGTGGCGCTGCGCATCCGGCCAGTTCCATGGAGTGTCCAGCACTCAAGAATTACGTGGCAACAACGGCATCACGAGTAGCAGGAGCGAGGCGCAAGGCCGCTCAGGGCGAGGCGCAACGCCGTCCACCACCATCATTCCAGGTCAGGGATTTCCCGGCCCTCCGTCATGCAAAAGACGGCAACGCCCCTAGCAGAGGCCCCCCAGCGCAGCGGATGACTCCAGCACCAGCACCAAGAATGAAGTTTGTTCCAGCACCACCTCCAAAAGTGAACCCGTGGACAACCAGGAAGCCATCAGAAAACGAGGTAATTGAGATCCTGTCCACTGCCCCACTTTCTCCAACCAACCCATTTTTTGAGTCAATCTTAGACTCTCCACTCTGTCCGTCTCCATTGGAGAAGAGCGAAAGTCCGAAACCAGAACTCGACTTCATGGAACTCCTGAAACTCAGGATCGACGTGGAAGTTGCATGGAAATCTTGCACATCGAATTCCGAAAAACTTCTCAAGTTTTTCCAGATGACTGCTCATTTATTCGAAAATGGCATTCCATCCTTCAAATTCTAGGTCCCAAATCCGATTTTTGCAATGGAACTCCCAAAGTCTCCTGCACAAACATCCCGAGCTTCACTCATTCCTCCAACAGCAGCAGATCCATGTTGCAGCCATCAGCGAAACATGGTTAAAGCCGGATAAGAAATTTAGAATCCCTGGATTCTATACCTACCGCCGCGATCGAGCCACCAGAAATGGCGGTGGAGTCGCCCTTCTTGTTCGACACGACGTCAAACATTCTTTATTGCCTCCCGAAGACGGCAGCCTTGAAGCCATCTCTATTCTTATCTCGGCCAATTGTGGTAATTATAAAGTTACGTCTTTATATAGCCCTCCTAATAGACTCTTACAGGGAGTGGATATTGATCGTATTATGAGAACTCATGATCGCGTCATGATCATGGGTGATTTTAATGCGCGTCACATATCTTGGAACTGTATGTCTAACAATTCCAACGGAAGCGCCCTCTTTGCGCATTCTCTCAAACGTAACTTCATTGTTGCGTATCCGGAGGAACCCACCTACTACCCAGACGCTGCTCGGCGCCCGCCACAAACCATCGACTTAGCACTATTAAAGAATTGCGACCTCATGTCGGATCTAGATGTTCACTTGGATCTGCAAAGCGACCACCGCCCCATCAGTTTCACTTTGGGTGAAATGAGGGGCGCTGCAACTTTGCAAACCCAGTTGAGCTTTGAGAAGGCAGACTGGAAACTTTTCAAAGAGTATCTCAACGTCGAAACCTTGATCACTCCACAGATCAAATCCGTTAACCAAATAGACTTGGAGGTTAGTAAACTCACGAGAAACATCGTAGTTGCTACCGAAAAATCTATTCCTAGGAAAGCCAGAACCTTCGGCTATCGACTTTACTTAGATGATGACACACTACGACTAATACGGACTCGGAACAAACTACGCAAATTTTGGCAAAGAGTTTGGCAAAGAGTCAGCTTCATGACGCCATGAAGCGAATGTCAGCTGATATTCGAGCAAAAGTCACGCGCACCAGAGATGAAATGTGGGACGAGAGGATTTCGGCTCTGACCACTCGTGACAATAATGTATGGAAAATTGCAAAATGTTTGCGTAAACGTTCCAACAGACTGCCCCCTCTCTCGTCAGAAAATTGGTACCTTTACTCAGATTCTGACAAAGCCCAACTTCTTGCTGACACCTTCTCTAAGGCGCACAGCTTAACTGATGGCGACGAATATCACGACGAAGAAACGGCCCGCCTGGTGTCCGAATCCTTGGAAAATGTTCGTTCTTCCGTCATTAACCCCATCGATGTCGAATGCGTGTCACCCCGTGAGGTTTCAAATATCTTAAGAAAACTTAAGTGTAGGAAGGCCCCTGGTGATGATGGTGTAACTAATGTTGTGCTCCGCTATCTTCCTCGAAAGACGGTAGTGCAGCTCAGTTATATCTATACTGCGTGCCTGAGACTTGGTTATTTCCCTGACCTCTGGAAATCTGCTAAAGTTTTAGCGCTTCCGAAGCCGGGGAAGCAACGTAAGTCACCTTCAAGCTACCGACCTATCAGCTTGCTGCCATCTCTCAGCAAGGTCATGGAGAAAGTAGTTTTGAACCGGCTGCAGTCGCATGAAGATATCCACAGACAGCTTATCCCCCAACAGTTTGGTTTCAGGTCAAACCATTCAACAGTGAGTCAGCTTCACCGACTCACTGACCACATTGCCACCGGATTTAACTGGAATAAATCCACAGGCATGGTCCTCTTGGACATCGAAAAAGCCTTCGATACGGTTTGGCACGATGGACTTATCCATAAACTATCCAAACTCGATATACCAACCTATATCCTGAAATTCCTGATTTCATATTTATCAAACAGAAAATCCCAAATTCATATCCAACAAAGCAAATCGAACCAATACCGTGTCAAAGCTGGTGTCCCTCAAGGCTCCCTGCTTGGACCCCGGCTCTTTTTATATTATATCAACGATATCCCGAAGGATCCTGCTACTGAAGCAGCCCTCTTCGCCGACGATACGGCAATCTATTGCTCTTCTTGGCAACCGAAAGCTATTTCGAGTTGCCTCCAAACCCATCTATCCAGGCTTGAAAACTATTTCAAGCTATGGAAAATCAAGATAAATCCCACGAAGACTCAGTCCGTTTTGTTTACTAGAAGGAATAAATTTTCCTCCTACCCACTTGAATTGAAGATGTTTAACACTGAAATCCGGCAATCTCAAAGTGTCGAGTATCTAGGAATAACTCTTCAAAGGCAGTTGAATTGGGCACAAGCCGCCAAAAAGCGTCTTGCCCTTGGAAACGCATCCTTTGCAGGACTATACCCGTTACTCAACACCAAGAGCAAGCTGGACGAACGTTTAAAACATCGACTTTACAAGTCATGTATCCGGCCCGTACTCACGTACGCAGCCCCAATATGGTCAAACGTTGCTCCTTCGCACCTTGCGAAAATGCAAAAATTTCAAAATCGTTGTCTTCGGACGATTTCGAAAAAACCCCTGAGATATCCGTCTGAAGCTCTCCACGTTGAAACTGGACATCCTACTATCCGTAAATTTATCCAAACTACCTCCAAATCCTTTTTCCAATCTTCCCGCGAAAATCCTTTCCCGGAAATCAACGTACTGGGTCAATTTGACCCGAATACGCTGCTCTTCGGGAAAAGATTCCGCATGCCACATGATCTCGATTACAACTAATTCTGTTGTTATCTAAATTGTACATATTTTCTTTTCTTTCCGTATTTCTATTTAAGTTTAGTTTTAGGGATGGCTTATCCATCCAACCTAGGTTAAGTTTCATGTCAATGGTTTTTGTATTAAATTTTTCCCATTTCTAAACGATGTTAAAACGACTCTATAATCTCGATGTATATAATTTAATAAGATGATATATTATAGGTAAAGCATAGGCTAGGAACTATACTTTAAGATGTGTTGTACTACAAGTTATGTAAAATATTGATGCAAAAATATACTTATTCTACTACTACTACTAATAGTTTGTGATACCGTCACCAAATTAGTAACAAGTAACATATCCTGGGACAATATAAGAGTAATTTTAATAAGAGTAAAATTAACAGGAACAAATGTGAATGAAGAAATTTTAACAAGAGCAATTTCAATATAATTTAAAATTTATTATATTTTAAATCTAGTATATATTTTAATCTAGTTAATTTTCTATTTATTTTTTGTCTGTTGATCTCGACTTTATAACTATCTCTAATTGTCAAAGAGTAAAGTACGACTAGCTAATTTATACTGATGATGACTACATTGTAGTCGAAATACGTATTTATAATACAAAAAACTGATCTAGGTAAAGGGGACGAATTTGAAATTTTATATAACTTGTATTTATAAGCTTTGTAAAGGTAATATGTGTGATATTAAATAATTATTATTTAAATAAATAATAAATATATGTGAAAGATATAATTGATCTTTATTGATTTGATTTATGAAATGTTATTATTTTAATATGTAAATTACCATGAACAAATTTAATAATTTAATGAAGAAGCGATACCGCTACAGCTTTTTTAAAATATAAATCTAAGTAGAGATAGCATTTTCAATGTAGAAAATCGAATATTTCTCCAGTTCGTAAATCGTAAATCATATCATTTTATCATGCATGAAACTAATATTCGCTATACGCGGGACCCTTCGCAGAAGGCATATTTATGTATCAAATACTATAGTTTCAACTAATTATTTTGTGAATTGACGATGGATTTTCAACTTATAGACCCATAATCCAACAATCCGTCTTTTAACCGTATGTGACGTTATAATTAGTTGAGGTACACACTAAATTTAAAATTTTTGGGTTAGAAAATAGTATAGTCAAAACTAAAAATTACTATTTATAATGGGTAATTAAAAAGAATAAAGGGGCAGTTCGGGTCCGTGCCGTAGATTTTTCGTGAAAATGAGCTGCGCCTAATCCGTAGACGCTTTGAATGACGCTGCCCGCTGTTTGTCCAAGGGCCCAGCTACGTAATCGCTTTGGGCCGTTTTTTCCTTTCATTTTTGATTATATTTTGCTGCCGTAGGTTGATAGATAGATAGACGGTGGAGGCTGTCCTGGACGGGACACACATTGACCATAAGGTCCATTGTGATGCCTAATTTTGTGTATAGACTAGGAATTGGTAAACTGGATAAAACCTTCACATGCATAGCCGGTTACTTCGTTCTTGTCCATACGCCGACAGATTAGTCAATTAACCACCCTCTTTTTGTTATAATTGACAAACTGCCGATGTCGGGATTCGAACCCATCCTAACCTCCCAGTTCCAAGTACACACAACGCCTTTTGACGCTGCCGTAACACTCGCATACGTTTGGAACTACACTTTGTAGTCTCTTTGGATTCCTTATATTTATAGTATATATTTAATTATTTTGTAATTTTCAATTTAAAACCAATTTAAATATGTATTCCGGCGAATATATTTTATGTTTCATTTTGTTTCTAGTAGTGCTCAGCAGGCTCTTTACAATGACACACCAATCGATATCTTTAGTTAAATGCGTTTCCATTATACATCAATTTATAACTTTACACAAAGCTAATTCGTAACCGATCATGCGCATGCGTCTATTCTGTGACGACGACTGTGACAAAAAAACCAAACCGCAACAGACAAGTAAAGACATGACTTATCTGTTGTCGCCTCAACCATTTTTAGTCTCGAAGTTATTAGCGATTGAAATCTTACAGCATTTCGTCACATTATGATCGAACATCCACCAGTATAACGAGCAAATAGTCGTGCTTACGTCAAAATCAACTGACGCAAAAGTAACACAATAGTTTTTGCTTAAATATGGAACCTATAATTCGTATACGGTATTAAATATGTTAGAAAATAATATGAATCCGTCGAAACGAATAACTTTTTTTAATAAAAGAAAAAGTAAAAAAATAAAAAAAAAAACGCCATAACTATCAAATACTCAAATTGAGTAGAAAATTATAAATAGAATAGTTGTTGCTGATATAAAAACGCGTGGTTTTTCAAAGACTCGTTATTATTACCTTGCGAGCTAATTTTAATTGGCGAAAAGAGAAATATGATAAATAACTTGTCTAGAATGCTTTTCATTTTCATAAAGCTCTTGTGTTCATTAAAACAAATAAAATCATGGATAATAAAATTAACTCTGATTTGTTGGTATAAAAGGAAAAATAATAATAAATGCTTACTTTTCTAGTAAAGTACCTTCTCCACATGTATCTATCTATCTATCATCGTCGTCATCATCTCTTCCTAATAGCAATAGAGAAAATCAACGTTAGATTTGATATAAAGATAGTATAGTAAAGTATAGTATAGGTAAATAGATCAAATAGTAAACATACATTCTTCAATTGAAATGTAAACTTCAAGTAGATGTGAGTGAGTCAACAATGTTTATCATATAAGCTGTTCAAAGAAATTCACTTACATCGCAAAATTTTATCATCTATTTTGCTGGCGTGCTTCTTTTTCTAAATAAGTTGTATGTACAATTTTACACCACATAATTGCATAACATTATATTATTATACGGGTTTCCATTTACAATGTGTTTAAAAACTGTTAATCTCCATCTATGGAAATATGTCGACACTATATACAACCCTTTATGTAATTTGCTGACTGATCTATACAAAATCTAACCCACTTCTAGAAATGCAAGAAGGAGATGATTTTTTGAATTTGACACGAAATTACATCAAACTTACGGGAAAAATCGAAAAACTTTTATTTTATGAAAATTGGGAATAAACCACAAATTACCTTCTTTTCTTTTATACATGCTAGAAGGATGCAGTTTTTTTTTGGATTTGACATGAAATACTTTAACGACAATACCTTCTAACTTTTCAGATTTAATTCAAGTCCGAGACCCAATTTTCATCAAATTTACGTAGTTTATAGATAATTGTGACCCCATATCCAACTTTTGCGCTTTTTTTGGTAATGTGGTCAATAAAAACACCATCTTTGATGAAATAGCCGTGTAATAATTTCATGCATATTCGTTTATGTTGGTATTAAATCATAGGTGGCAGCTCAGATTACGTATGCATTCATTTGTGCTGGTACTTAATGACAGATGGTAGTTAATGGCAGATCAGTAAATTCAATTAATTATTTTTAACGCAGACGTTAATCTTTATTGTTGTGTCAGGTGGTAGCTGCCAGACTATTTTGATGCTTCATGTTTTTTTTTCCGGGCAGAGATGTTCTGAGAGAGAGTTGTCTGACCGGTTTAGCACTCTATACACACGATTTTCTCAGTATCACTGTATCGAATATTCTCAATTTCTAAGCATATGTAATCTAAAATACAATTTTTGAATTAGTATAAGAATGCGTCAACGGTTTTTACTAAAAATATCTCCAATAACTGTTGGTTCCAGCAAATCAATTCAAAATTGTATTTTAGTTCAAAATGCTATTGTATTTAACTTTGTAACTGGCAATGTTTGCGATAAATTTTTCGATATATTTTGATATAAATGGGTTTACCCTCACAATATCCCCGACTTCATATAATTGACTATGGATTATTTTACAGTTGTATCTTTGTCTCTCGGTTTCAGATGGTTATTATACATCGAGACGAAGAAAACTTTAAATATTAGTTGTAGGCTTAATAGTGGTAGTGCCGGATCCTGGCTAGTAGGCCTTTGTAAACCTTTTAACTGACGCGTAAAGGACAAGAAATTTGTATGCCGATTAGAAAGCTTGGTAAGTTGTGCGACTGCAGCCGACTTTGTTGGGCCTATGCCAATATTCATCTTGAGTTCGTGAAAGGAAACTGCAGAAAACTTACACAAGTATAGCCGGTTACTTTCGTTTTTATACGCCGACACTTTAACCGATTAACCGGCCTTTTTTTCAAAATGATATACTGCCCTCGTTGGGAATTGAACTCGCAACCTCCCAGTTAACTGCACGGCCGATACAAAGCACTTGCCAAAGGTCGTGGGTTCGATCCCCATTCCTAGATGTGTATGATTTTTCATATTAAGCCTTTGATGTCAAAAAATGGTATCAATGTTCAGACATATTACTTAAATGTCAAATAAAGTAAACGCTAGTCGCCTCCGTTGGTATAATATAACCGAAAGGCAACCATACTAACAATGGAAATAAATAGACGTTTGTTTACCAAAAACAATTTAAAAATATGTGAATATTAAATAAACAAAATTAATAATACAATGGCATTAAAAATGATAGTGCAAGATTATATGCATAGCACTACCATAACATCTATGGTAGCTCAGCTAGTAGAACATTGGTCCAGAATGCCAGAGGTCGTGAGTTCGATCCACATCTATAGATGTGTATGATTTTTCATATCAAACATTTTATGTCAAAAAATGGTATCATAGCACTTGGCCTGGTACACATTTAACAGTAAACAATAATATCACGTAAAGATAATCAAAGTAACTATTACCATGCCACATTAAACTGAGTTTCAAAAAAAGCATTTGAAAATTTACTATGCCGCATGGTGGAAGTTTTTGGACACAGGCTTCTTTCTATATCCAATATTTTCAATACTTTCTTTTTCATGGACTAAATACTATTTAACATAGTTACAGTTGGTACATTTTTCGCATCGTGATAGTAATTTTTCTCATTCACTACTCTTCGAAAATACTTTTTAACTACATAGTAAGAAATTTAATACTTCAATATGTTATCCGATCTTAGAAATGTAAGTTCATGGTTGATTTTATTTCTCAACATAATTATCGAAAGGAATTGAACAGTTTGGTTTGTTCAAATAAAATAAATTTGTTATTCAATTACTCAAACGTATATTATGGATTAAAACTAATCAATTAGTATAATAATAATATGTTTGAATGAAAACTATCAAAAATTTACATATTTGAAAATGTTCTCGAAAATAGAAAACTTTTTTGAAAACACTGCAAATTCTATCTATTATATATAATTTATTCGAGAAGTTTATTGCATGATCATCATCATTGTACAATACATAAAATATATTCATGAAAAATGCAACATTCAAAAATTTTTGAACAAATATTTAATAATGTGCGCATGATCATTTTTTGTTTAGACTTTCACAAAATGTGTACAAAATAAGTAGTACAATCAATAGAGAATATTACGCTGCACTAAATTACAGGCGTTATTTTTTAGCGAATTTCCTCCAAAGAAAATGCAGCTATTGTTTTTGCACCAATGTTGGAATTTCGTAAAAATTTCTTCAAATGTCCATCGATCTTACCTATTAGATGTTAAAAATCACTATCGCTAAAATTTGTATATATATATATATATATATATATGTACTTTTTTTTAAATGTCTGTGGACTCTCTAGCGGTCACAGTTTTATTCCGATTGGAATAAAATTTGGTATTTGAGGCGCTTTTGGTATTCTAAAGGTCAAGTTCGTATTCTAAAGGTCAAATTGGTAAAATCGGTCGAGGGGAAAGGGGATTTAGAGGGAGGGGAAAACACAAAATATCTTCCTTAATATTTGAAAAATCGAAAAATTTATCAGGAGTTAATTTGTAGGTACTAAGTTTTACTGTAATTTTGTTTCTTTTCTGTAATCATTTTCTGTTACACTAATATTTACAGAAATATTTACAATTAAAGATTGAAAGTTAAAATTCTAAATATCTCTGTCTATTAGAGTTTGAAAAAAATGATCCAGTTATGAATTGTAGCAAACTTGATTTTCTACAACCTTACTCCTTATACATTTTTCGATTATTCTAATATTAAGAGAGATATTAAATATTTTGTGTTTGTTTGATACAAATACATGAAATATATTTTATTGTAAAAAATTTTGATTGTTGTTTCCATAGTAACTATAAACTAAAAGCGTTATACATCGTTCTATTTTGGCAATTAATAAATCTAATTTTTGCAAATAGTAAAGTCATATCAGATATTATATTTCATTTTGATCACACTAAAATTATGACCGCTAGAGAGTGATTTATGTGTTCTAAGGAAATTTGCTAACATGACGCAGCTCTTGCGTAACGAATTTTTTTTTTTTTAAATTAGGTTTAGTATCACGTACTGAATGTAAATGAACAAAATCCTTACAAATTTCGACCCCGTAAGTGCCGCCATATTGTGAAAAACTGTATAAAACTGTAAATGTAAGCCAATATCTCCATTACCGTTCAATTTAGACCAAAAATGGTAATCACCTTTCTTGTAGATAATTGAATTTCCTATTTTTGTTTATTAATTTTTTTGTATCACTTACCGTTTCGACTTACCCGACTATTACTATTTATTTATTGACTTTTTGACCGATAACTCTTTTAATAATTGTTTAAACAATAAAATACGTAAAAACTAAAACTTTTAAATCTACAAATTACCTACAATTTTATTTTAAACTTTTTTGTCTAAAATTAATATTTTTAAAGTTATAACGCGTTTAATGTTGTACTACCGGGTGCAAGGTTAATAAAAACGAGGAATGCATAGCATAATGATGAAAATTAAATAAATGTGTTAAGAAATAAGAATGATAGTGGTATAATTAAAAATAAATAATTTTCTTTCTAACAATTATTAGAAGAGTATTAGTCGTATAAATCGTAAACGGTAAGTGATACATAAAAACAAGAAATTCAATTATCTACAAGAAAAGTTTTACCATTTTTGACATAGAGTGCACGATAATGGAAATATAGGCCGGTACAGTTTTTCTCAAAATGGCGGCACTTATGGGGTCGAAAGGATTTTGTTCATTTACATTCAGTAGGTGATACTAAACCTAATTTAAAAAAGGAATTACTCCTGTCATTTAGTGCAATGCGGACAAGAGTAACGGACTTCTCTTTTGATTGTACCAAAGTATATTTCTTGGTTATTTGTATTCAAAACGGTGAATTGGCAACAAATAAATAAATAAATAAATAAATATACAGGATGTCTCAGATTTGAATACGAAAAATTGAATAGGTGTTATATTTCTCAAAAATAAGAAGAAAACTTCCTACGAACTTGGATATTTTTCAAGCTTCGTTATCGACATCCAGGTTGTTGAAGTAAATAAAATAAAACTTTTTTTTTTTTGAAATGACTCAAACTACTTGACTGATTTCGATTACACTTGGTACGTTTTTAGTAATAAGTGGCATAATTTGATGGAATCAGATTTAATTTAACTATTACAGGGGTGGTTAAACTAGATGGGGCTTCCAAACTAGACATTTAAACAAAAATTTGAGTATGCTACAGCTTTTTATACCCGGTATATAATGTATACTAGGGTATGTTAAGTTCCGTTTTTGGTAGACAAAACTGTCTATCTTTGAAATCGTAAGAGATAGAACAAAAATTTAATGAAAATAAATGTTCCATTTTTCAAAATAAACAACTTTTGTAAGAAAATTTTTTTAATACATTCAGTATGTACCGAGTATTTAAGTAATTAACTCAGTTAGTTGTTATTTTCACTTGTATCATCTTATTTTTAGATAGAGTAATTAAAAATATAATTATTGTTCCTCTTATATTTTCTGTCTACCTTGCTTATGCCCCCGTACGAAAAATAAGGAATAAACATTTTTGTATTAAAAGATTTTCCCTATCTGGCATCGTTTAAAACATAAGTTATACTACAGAGCACGGATGATGCATGGAATAAAAATATAATTATTGCATTATGTTTCCTCCTATAAACTAACTTTTGTTTGCAATTTTTTTTCTTCCAAAAAGCATATTTAAGCAAAAATATTTAATCAAAACTTGTGGATACTATTCAAATGAACACCATATAATGGAAATGTTCATATCAGTAAATAATAATCCAAATAATTTAAAATATTTAATCTATTTTAGAATTAGGTAATGTAAAGTTTAAATCATGATGAAAACTTAATAAGCTCCATCATATATATTTGATATATATATATATATATAGCGTCAAAAGCCGCGTTATCATTCAAAAATTTCAATAATTGATTTGTGCTTTATTTCTTCAGTTTTCGAAAAAATGCGTCGACTACAATTTGTTCATTATAACTATACTAACAACTTTTATTCGATACATTTTTCCGAGAGCCGAATAAATAAGGGACAAATCAATTATAAAATTTTGAAATGATTGCGCGACTTTTAACGTCGTACGTATATCGTTTTCAGAATACGATATATTTTACGTTTTGAAATTTGTAAACAGAGTGTAGAAGACTTTCTTCTGCTCTAAGACATTCTTTTCATATTACTGTCTACTGTATGCGATGTAAGTGAACGTTACGTTTTACTTTTGCTTATAAATATGGATAAGTGTGTTATATTTCATAAATTATTGGTATTTTCCTTTAACTCTATGTTCTTACAAATAAATGTTAAGCAGTCAAATACATACATACTACATATTGAGAGCATAATATTTTGTATCGTTTTAAAATATGCTTCTTTATACATAACATATAGACTGTTTTAATACTGTAATTTGTTTTGGAAATATTATTACTATGCATATTTTACAACAATATTTTGTAAATTTTACCGAATAAAAGTAAAAGATAATCATTTGCACTTTAACTGTTTACTAATTGTGCTCCTTGGCTTTGATGTCGTGTAAGTATAGCCGAGCAAATATTCATTTACCGAAGCAAAACCACACAAAGAGTTATTACATGTATATTCGTTTATTTTGGTATTAAATCATAGATGGCAGCTTAGATTACGTATGTATTCCTTTGTGCTGGTACTTAATGACAGATGGTAGTAAATGGCAGATCAGTGGCAGATCAGATCCAAATGGCAGATCAGATCAATTAATTATTTTATTCAACGCAAGTATCCATTTACCGAATCAAAACCACACAAAGGGTTATTTGAAATGGTTTTCATACACTCATTTGCATCTTTTCGCGCCACTCATTTGGAGAATTTTATAGTTGAGCAGTGTAAGCTTTATCGTGAGACCAAATTGAGTAGTCAGATTTCATTAAATCGTTCTAGTGGTGGGTGGTCAAAGAACTCTAGAATTCATCTTAATTACAAGAAAATTATCTCTGTTGGAACTGGGAGGTTGCTGGTTTGATTCCAAACGAAGGCGATAAAATGTATTAAATAATAATAATGGGATGGTTAATTGACTTAACTGTCGACGTATGTACAAGAACAAAAGTAATCGGCTATGCTTCTGAAGGTTTTCTACAGTTTGCTTCAAGAACTTCAGATTAATATCAGCATAGTTCCTAGTAAAGTCGACTGCAATCGTACTTACCAGGCTTCGACCAGCTATTCGTTACTACTTTGTTATAGTAAAAGAGCTGAAAGACCCGGAATAATTAATACGAAAAGTTTCAATGATATGGTAACGTTAGTGAGCTTAAGAATCGAAACAGACAAAGTTTCAAAAGGTTATTGGAGTACTAAAGCAATTTTTACAACGAAAGATATGATACCACGGAATTTTTGCATCTGCGATCAACATATTTTGTTTCAGACCATCGGTTGCATAATGGTAAAGGTCACATAAAACCAATTTTGTGGTTTTTGTTACGTAAATATAGTCGAGTTGTCTAATATGTTTTGACACTTTCCCTAGCAGTGTTAACCAAGCACGTTAACAAATATTGTTTGCAATTGTCTTGTCTGAAAGAAAGTTGAAACTTTGTATTGGAAAAGTATGACTAACAAAAAATTATAACAAATATTAAATGTCATATTGATTTCCGTTCGAAATAAACGGAAAGGTATGACTATGGAAATAAATAAACAACGAAAAACTTGATATAAAGTTTCTATATCTATTCAATATTTCAAAGAAAACGTTCGTTTTAAAAGAATAATGACTACTCGATAATCTCAATATAACATTTTATTATATATATACAGGGTGGCTCATAAGTAGTCGAGTTCCATTAGAGGCTAGGTAGAGGGTACGATTTTGGAACGAAAAGTCCTGAGACATAATTTTTATTAGACGCACCGTTAGTTAATTATTTATTATGGAAACTAATAAAATTAATTAATTAATTCATTAATTTTATCTGTCGCTCGTATCCGCAGAAACAGGATAGTAAAATTTAAGGGGTCGGATCTTTGTTTTATGGGGGTGCATATCTTACGATTTTCTAAACATTGATACTACCAAAAATTTAATTATTGCATTATTAAAAAAATTAATCAATAAAATAATTTTATTAATGCACTTTTGAGAAAACTTTATAATTTAACGAATTTAATTTGCGCATTTTTTTTTAAATTTATTATTAAAACAATTTATTTATTACGTTTTTCAAAAAATAAGAAAATTTGATTAATGCACTTTTCAAGAAATTAATAATTTGAAAAATGTAAGCAATACATTTTTCCAAAAATTGATAATTAAATCAAAAATGAATTATCAAAAAATGCACTTTTTGAAAATCTGGTTACAACCTAGTTTCCTTAATTAATTAATAATTAATTAACGGTGCGTCTAATATAAAAATGTCTCAGGACTTTTCGTTCCAAAATCGTACCCTCTACCTACCCTCGTTTGGAACTCGATTACTTATGGGACATCCTGTATATAGTTTAAAATGATTGTGACATTTAATTGAATGTGGAACTTAATAAAGTAATAAAAAATTGACTATGACTTTTTTGTGTGTATAGAAAATATTTTGTACGAGACAAATAGTTATACAACATTATTTTCGATATATATCTTGAGAACCATGTGATATATTTTATTAGCTATCGACAAACACGCAGACATAAATAAAACTACCATATGAAATTGAATTTGACATAGTCATCAGAGTGCATTGACCATATGTTATTACTTAGATATTTACAGTTTTCTTTGTTTGAACAGGAGCAAAATATTCCACATGCTAACATGCCATTTTAATGTTATCGTGATACTACTCCAGTGGGAAAACGACTCTTATCACACGTCTATTTGTAATATTTTCTTAAAAACAATACTCATTAGCTTATAAACTAGCTTTAAACTCAATGTACATTGAATCTCAAAGTTGGTTGATGTAATAGAGCAATGATTTATAAACATTAATTTTGCCGTACATAAGTAAAAGACAGGAAAGTGTGAAAAGTGGAAACCGAGCAAACTAAAATCTAGATAGATAGATAGATTGTAGAGGCTGCCCTGGACGGGCTACACTTCGACCAAAAGGTCCATTGTGATGCCTAAGAATGTGAGGGAGTGGAAGGAATTTTTGTGTATAGACTAGAAATTGTAGGATATGTGGCTGCAGCCGACTATGATAGGAACTATGCCAATATTCATCTGGAGTTTCGTGAAGGAAACTGCAGAAAACCTTCTCAAGCATTCGGTTACTTCTTCCTTATCCATACGCTGACAGTTTAATCAATTATACGTCCCTTTTTTTTTCTTAATAATTAACAAACTGCCGATGTCGAGATTCAAACCCATAACCTCCCAGTTTCCAAGTAGGCATACAGGGCAGATATAACGCCTTAGACCGCTCGGCCACTTGGACTGGTAAACTGAAATTTAAGTTTTTGATATTTCTAAACTAAATTATAAAAATAGTATTTTCCATTTTTGAACGAATAATTAATATTTTACATGATGAAGTCATTTAAGTGTGATTTTAGATCACAATTAATCAAATTGCCTAAAATAAGAGATCATCTGTCTTTAATTGTTGTAAATCGAAAAGCAGTAACATGTGATTTACTGCTTTTAAACTCTGTAAAATATAAATTACTGCTTTTTTTCACTGCTTTTAAATATATATTATTTTGTAAAAGGTAAAACGCAGTAACGCGGAATAAAAATAATTCAGGGTAGAAATATATAAATATGTCAAAGTTTACATATAAAGTTTGCAAAGTGAACAAACTGTGTTATGATCATAAAATGAATATTATTCGTTAAAATTTAGAAATTATATTTTTCTTTCAAGCACATACCTCTGATAATATTATTTGGACAAAGCGTAATATTTGTGTAAACTATAATCATAACAGTAAAAAAGCAGTACTTATATTTTACAGTGGATAAAAGCACTACAGTTTTAAAACCTCTGTTTTTATTTTCTTTGAAAAATTAATTTACTGTTTTTATATATTGGAAGTGCAACCTATTTAAAATATTTGTGAAATTAAAAAATATCTTGTTGAAATAACATTCTTAATGATTTATTTTATAACTGATATGTAGACAATCATCACAAGTGAAAGAGGTCTTTCACCTTTGCACGGCAGAATTAATGTTTGCCATATTTTATATCATCAAATTTGAAATAATTCTATACATTTTGTAATATACTAGTTTTTAAAATTAATACTTGAATATATCGCTAATATGGATTAATTGTTTAGGTTTGAACTCACCTTTTCTTGGCTCTACCTCAAAATAAACAAATAAATTTCACTTTATCAACTATACGAATATCTTCCAATAGAAAAATTAAACCACAAAAAACTTAGTTAAAGGTTAATTAAATACTGTTATAAAAAACTTAACTCGTCAACCAGGAATCGAACCTCGAGTCTCTGGATATCTAGTCCAGCGTGCTTACCGCTACACCAAAGACGACTTTGACGTAAGAGCCAAGTTTTTCATATCATTCTTATTTTATTTTGACAGTATTATTAGATAAAAGTTATTCTAACTTTTTTGAATTATTTTATAAATTAAAATGATGTGTGTGCCCTAATTTTTTTCGGGAAATAATTTTCCGACGAAAAAGATCATGGTTGGACAACGTTTATGTGTGACTATGATAGAAACCTGCTTTTTTGAGCGTTTAAACGTCTTTATAAAATGCATATCCCATTTTTGACAGCACATTATAAACAATATAATACCCATCTCAACAAAGTGTCAACAAGGCTGCTTTGGTTGCATGTTTTTTCAATTACCACATTGGTAAAAACAATTTTCTCATTTTCATTATTAGGATTGATATGCAGTATTCAAACAGTTTCTCAGATATATTACAAGACACATGATGAAACCTTTAATATGAAAATATATTCTACATAGTAAATTGAGTAAGGTATAATGAGGCAGTGAAATGTTCAATATTTATTTAAGGCAACCCCTAAATACACAAAGAAAAAAAAACATGAAAGAATATGATGTATATTCACATAATTATACTCTCAAAAAAATTTTTTTTTTTTATTCATACAAAAACATCTTTTAGAGTTCATTAAAATCGAGATGAATCTAATCAAAGTAATGAACACGTGCTAAACGTAACTAAACAGCTTGTGAATGAAATATATGGTGTAAGCCCCTCCTTACCTCTATATACATGCCACACTTCACAGTTTATTGCATTTATCTACCACTCAAGATCCTAAAAATACAAATCCAATTACAGACGAAAACGGGACGACTGTTGGGTTTGAACATTCAAAAAGCTGTTTCGAAACTGTATTACATCTTGTTAACAAAATATCTGAAATTTTTTTCTCTATCTCTAATGGTTTTTAAGGTAGAGATTTTCCCCAAACGGGAGAATACATGGATCGATTTTGATCATTCACCAACTTGATTATTTAACTCTAGAACGCAAATAAATTTCAGATCGTTTTTGAATTACCTATTGACATACAGACAGGCAGACGGCGTCTATGGGGAAATACTACCGACCGTTACAAAAGTATCTGCCATTTTAAGCAATGCACTTGAATATTCCTTCAAAGAAACGTTTTTGGAAAAATGACCCGAATAAAAGTTATTTTATTCAAAGGGGGTATCGTATGGTGATTTTCATCTTCACCTTATGCATGGCTTTGTATTTTATTTGAAGAAGAACTTCTGTTTTTAAAATAGGACCCATATTTTTTTTGACAGACAGGGTAATAGAGTCTACTTCGGTTAATAATTAACCACTTTATTACAACCGTTTTTAAAAAAATGAATTTTCAAAAATAAATTGCTTTTTTTGAGAAAAAAATTATTATTATATTTTTTCTTTGCTGGGATTTCCGAGCTTGAATTGTTCGACAGGCGTTGCAATTTTCACCAGCGTAGGTGTTTCTATTAGGTTCATTTTTGAAGCTTGATTATAAAATTCAAATGTAGTTGTTCTCTACTGCTATTTTCATTTTTATTTGCGAATTAAGATATCATATTTGCAAACATTCACTCACGTGCACCCAAATAAACATCATAATTAAAACTAGAAGTTTTGGCAACATGGAATTTCGCAGACTCGGTAAAAGCTTAATATCTATTCTCTACATGGAAGGCATATGATAATAATGCGACATATCGTCGTGAAAATTGCAAATGATTGAATGTCAAATTTATAAGACGCGAGAAACCAAAATTTCAATTGTTTTTCTCGCAGTTTATGTTTTCTAATTATAAAAATATTCCCAACAAGACTAATTATTTCACTAACAGTATTAATGAGACTAATTATATTAAAACTTCACATTTGTAAAAGAATTTAAAGTTCGGGTAAAATTAGAAAGTTTTTTTTTTGTGTCTAATGTAAAATATGACATTCGAACGCCTATTTGTATATAGAGGGAAACAGTAGGAGAGTATTTGTTAACTACTAAACGAAGTTTTTCTCACCACCATATTTTACCCATTCCTATATAATCAAAAACAACCTAGCTACCAATGGCAGTTGTATGATGTTTATTAAACAAAGATAGAGTACATTATTTTCTTCATAACACAAAAACAAACACACACACACACACATATATATATATACAAAGAAAATTGTAAAATGAAAGACTGGCATGCTGACCGACCTATCATTTAATGGATGTAGATAAGAATATGTATATATATATATATATATATATATATATATATATAAAGATCCAGGGTATCAAGAGTGTAACTAGAAAATGAGGTTGTAATATGTACCTACGAGAAAAGTTTCGACAATGAGATATGGTGGATGAGTGAGATCTTCCTTTTTCTTGGTATATGGAAAACGGAATCACATATATATTTAGAAAACTCTACATGAAAATGTATTCTATGATATTTTTTGGTACAGCGTGTTAATGAGTTTTTGTCTATATCCAATCTACACTTCCTATATAAGCTAGCTAATCCTCATCGACTTTGTACTCAAATAATGTGTCAAAACTAATGGTTTAAGTTCTTTGTTTGTATCATTAACATTTAAAGATTTTAAGATAGTTTTAAACACATAAAAAAAGAAGAGATTAAAAGAGAAGACGTTATGATGATTTATTTACAAAAACGCCCCGCGCTTTTACAATTTTTGTCTTCATAGTGCGTTACCTACTAATAAAAAGCATGTATTTCGGGTTTTTTTCTAAATATTAATCTTCAAACTCCACTTTTTCTACATACTCTTTAATCCTCTTCAAAACTGCTTCTACCAAAATTCTAATTTCTATTTCGTAGCATATTTTTCAATTCCGTACTATAGTTAATCTAGATAGTTCCAAATTGTATTTTCATAAATTATCAAGCCTTCAATACGATACTCAGAAATGGATGAAAATCAACTTTCAGATGAAGTTTGTTAAAGTGTAGTTTCGGAATGCATTTTTCGAAATGCAAGAGGCTTTCCCTCGATGCACTCAACTTGAACATGATATAACTTCGAAAGGTTACCGGATTCATCAACGTATATTATCACCAACAACAGCATCTAAATACAATAAGACTCTGCAATGGATCCATCATGAGCAGACTGTGCGGCGAGATTGAAGAAACATCAATCCACATTTTCATTTACTACGAATGTTTCGATAACAGCATATACAGTACAGTCAGTGCACCTCACCCCGAATATATAAATCTTTAGGAAAACCTGATAAGCAAACTCCTGGCTATTGCCAAGATATGAGAGAAGCGAACTTCGTCATACTGATGGTCTAGCACAAACGTGGGCAACCTTGACTGCACTAGTCTCTGAGTGAGAGGTAGGAAGAGAGATAGAGTAAATATAGGGTATCCTACCAATTATTATTATTTTCTTCTTTTAATTAAAACATTTTCTGAAAAAAATATAATAATACCAACTATTTTTTATGGTCACTATTATTCAAAGTATAGAATACATACAATACATTGAATACATACTCTGGAATTTTGGGCTGGTAATTTGGGGCATAAAATGTCCCTTTTTATTATATTTGGGTATGAATAAAATATAAATGTTATGTAAATTATAAAATATAAATCTTTTGATCTTTTGATCTTTTACATTTACCGCTTGTAAAATTTTTGATGATTAAGCTTTAGTTTAGATTTTAGAATTGGATTTTAAGAAATTCCGAATAATTTGCCTAATCTATTCATATCGGGGAACTAATAAACAATTATTTACTTGATTTAATTATTTTTTCTTAGTAGGGGGTATAGGGTCCTGAGAATTTGATGACAATGGATACAAAAAAGATACCAATGATAAAGCTGGGTGGGGCTGAGGTTCTGTAATTTGTTACTAATTTCTAAATGGATAAATTTTACATAAAGTTGTTGTTGTTGTTGTAATTATTGTTATTGCTATCATCATTATTGTTGTTATTATTGTTATTATTATTATTATGTTTTTTGGTGTATCTCTTCATGTTGTAAAATATATTTTTTAAACAATAAATATTTTATAAAACTAATTCTAAATTGATTGAATAAATTATGGGGCAATAATCGGTAGGACAACCTGTATTGAAACATCGTTCCGTCTTACTTCAAAACATACCTTTTACATACTCTCACCCAGCTTATGGAGAGTCGTTCGACACCGGTGAGCATCTGCTCCCATCTCTGGGCAGCATAAAGGGCCATAAAGTCGAAGTGAAGTACTTTCCTATCTATCTATTAAAGTGTATACAAATTACATATCAAGTGTATTAAGTCTCAAACAAATAGTCTAATAAAATTGGCTGATACTTTAACTTGCATGTATTCTATACAAATAAAACGAATACTATTTAGATTAACACACTGTATATGAATGAAGAAGATACAACAGAACTATGGGCTATGAATTATTTATCAAAATGTTAAACTTTGACATCATACACAAATAAAATTCCCTCAATTTTTGTATAAGATTTCTTCATGTTTACGTATTTTTTTCCAACTGACGAAAATTTAATGAACTTCATTATTGTAAGTTAATTTTTAACGTAACTTTACTAACTACTAATACTCATTAAGTCAAATATGTTTGTAGAATTAATTACCATATTAAATCTCAACTAATAATATAAAATGTATCAAATGTAAACAATCACTAATTAGATATACTGGATGCGGTTTATCAAATTGTAATTTTCTTTTTTAACCTATAAGTAATGACGTGCTTTTTTTAGTGGGAAACTGCTAGAGCGGGGCTATAGAAAATTTTATATGGGAAGTGAAATGAAATGAAATAGAATCAATACATTAACGTTTATGTTTTCACATTAAGCCTGAACCCCGGACTCATAACTTTTTTTTAAGGGGTAAATTATTTTGTGTTAAAAACTTTCCGTATCGCGCACTGTTTAAAACATAGTTTCAACCACGTGTGCTCAAATGTGTGATTAAATAACAAACCCACAAACTTTCTCTTGTACAATATTCTTAGGATAATTCATTTTACTTTTGTATTCAATGCGGAGAGTAGGTAACGGCTAGTGTATAATAACTATTTATTTCAAACGAGCAAAATCGGTCCGTGCGTGTCCCCACTAGAAAGAAAAATATATTTTAAATAAGTGCTGGAGAAGAACAAAAAAAATTTTTATATAAAAAATAAACTTCTGTTTGAAACGTTTGAAACTGAACGGTTTTGACACAATTTCAGCTTAAACATCTGTTATTACATTGATTATTGAAGCATGTGTCTTATACATTTTCAAGTATGTAAAAAATAAAAATAAATAGCTGACAATGAATATAATATATACAGGATAGTTAAGCTATTAACTCAGTTGTTGTTTCACTTGTTTGTTTGTAGTTGGCTTAAAATACTGCCACAAAGTCTTTTAAATATTCTTATTAAATATTTAAATTTTAAAATATTATATATATATATATATATATATATATATATATATATATATATATATATATATATATATATATATATGTATATATAGAATAAAAAGTTCATAATTAAGAAACTTATCAAAAACCAACTTATATATAATTTTTTTATTACACTATAATAAAAAAAAAACTTAAAAACTTTCACATATTTATTTACACTCAAGTTTTCACTATAAAATACCCATTCACTGACGCATACACACACATATACATATAAAAGATTTTTAAGCAGAATGCTATTTGAATAGCAATCTGTTTTTTCATGTCTAAATTTTATACAAACTTTATAAAACATTTTTACAGAAGTTTTATCTTTAGTGAGAAAAAAAAGGGTTACGTACATACCACACACTACGACAGCAACCCCCGCAATATTTAAGTTCATGATAAAATTACGACACATAATATTATGAGCAAAAAAAACATGGTAAAGTAGTTTCATTACATCAGAAATTTTTCTTTCTCGAAGTAGAGATGTTTTTTTGTTGTTCTGTTACTTATCACCCCTTCATTTTAAAATTACAAAAAACATATTTTTCATACTTTTTGATAAAGTTTTTTTTTAAGAAAAATTTATAGATATGTACTAACTTATGAAAGTTTTATAGTTTTGTGGTTTATCTTGCAAATTTCTGCGGTATTTAAACAATGAATAAATTTTAAATTCATTGACTTTTTATGGGCTGCATGTGATTAAAAGTCCGTATACAATTTTTTTGTATTTAATATTTCTAAATTAGTGTTTCAGAAATTATTTTTACATTCATCTGTTTATTTCTTAATAAACTCTGAAATAGTTGGTACATCTGAATTTTTATTGAAGTTATATTACGATAGGTACGTTGTGGAAAATTAGATGAGAGAATACTTTTAACATATGCGTGCACACCGTCAAATGCAAATGACAGGTTCAGCCATTAAATCAAAAATTTTATTTTTAGTAATAGATGGCACTATCATAAAAAATAAAATAGTTTATATTCTTGGAAATAAATTGCATTAATACTCTATTTTCAAAGACCCTCTAGTAAGTCAGAGTCTGAGTTCCGCCAAAAGTATTTGTTATGATTGGTTCATTTGATGTACAGTTTAGGTATGACTGAGCCAATCAAATGTGAACTCCGAGTGACAAACTCTATCTAGAGGATTTCATCAATTTTCAATGCTGTAACAAAAACACCCGATTATTTGGGACGAGTAAGCCGCACAGGTCAGCTTGTAAAATATAATTAATATCAAAAATTATATACAAGAGTTAAAAAAAATAAAAAATAAATTATTTTAATAGCCATTTAAAATAATTTGTTTTAGTCAAGTAGAGCGAAATATATATTAATTATATTACATCTGAACAGATGAACAACAGTGAATCGCAGTACCACCTAATGACGACACAATATGAACGTCACACAGTAGATATACTACGTATATATATAGTACAATTACAACATAGAAGTATTTCATTATATATATATTTATTATTGTATGTATAATAAAATACCAAAACGAATACTGTGAATGGCATATATTACATAAACAATATATGTGATATGAAACAATATTCTTTTATATATATTTAAATACTAGCTGACCTGTGCGGCTTCGCCGCGTAAATACTTATTAGGGTAAAAGCAAAGATTTTTCAAAAATTTACCTTAACCACCAGCATATTCCTGGTGTGGCCCTTGTTTATTTTTCAAAAAAGAACGTTTTTTGTTTTTGAATTTTTTGACGTGAATATATTTATAAATTTGATATATAGGGGGGTAATTCGAAAAAACTGATGATGACAAACTTGGGGAATATAGTTTGGTGTTGCAGCTACAAAACTATCAGCTACATCAAAATATAATTACACCCCTCGATAGCTAAAGGTTCAAAAAACTTATTATGCTGAGTAAGGACTGTAACGCATCGCGCGTGGCAGAAGGAAGCGCCGCCATTTTGATGTCGTTTTGCTACGTCACATAATTTCCGTTTAGTATAGCTTTTGACTTAGAGAAGCTAGTTTTAGCTTTAATCGACAGCTCTCGTCAAGGTCTTTTACGGTGATACCCGTTAATCACCATATAAAAGAATGCATCTGTGTCGGTGTCGACATTTTGATGTCGTTTTCCTTCGTCATATAATTTCCGTTTAATATTTTGACTCGGTAAAGCTAGAACGTTGGTTTTAGTATCAATCGACAGCTCTCGACAAGATCTACCATATATAAAACATTAGTGCAAAATAGTAATAGTAAAAATTAAAATAAATTATGCAATGTCGTCCTAAACTGTTCATTAGAACCTACGGAATTGAATTTTTACATGTTGGTTCCGTTCTAATGACATTGCATTTTTATGGTAAGCATGACCTGAATCGTCAATGGGAAAGGGGATTTAGAGGGAAGGGGAAACATAAAATTTGATATATCTCTCTAAATATTGGAAAAATCGAAAAACATATTAGAAGTAAAGTGGTAGAAAATTAGTTTTACTATAATTAAGTCTCGTATGACTTTTTCTCTTTCTCTAATATTTACATAGATATTAACGGTTTAAGATTTAAAATTTAAATCCTAAATATCTCTGTACACATTCGAGTTGCAGTAAAGTGATGAGGAAATGAACTGTAGCTTCATGCAACATGATTTTCTACAACTTATCTCCTAACACATTTTTCAATTTTTCTAATATTAAGTGATATATTTTATATTTTGCGTTTCTTTTTCTTCAAGCAACACTTTCCCCTTAACTTAACTGCTACTTTTCAAAATCAACGACGATTTTGAAACATTGTGTACATGTGTCCATACATACATATGAGTGAAAGACCATCATTTCATACCCGTGTCACTGTAATTTTATATCTGCCATCAATAAAACAAAATTAAAGTGAATAACATATATGCTTACTCACACAAATATATATATATGTATAGTCGAAACCGGCTGTACCGACATCGTTTACAACAACGGATCGGTTATTACGACAAAATGGCAGGGCCAGACCGAATCCCTATGTAAACAACTATGTAAACATGCCGCCTATAACAACATCGGATATAGCGACATATCGCTTAAAACGACGAAACTTAATCCAAATTTATCGGCTATAACGACCAACGGTCATATTTTTTTCAGTAAGTAAGAAGGATTATTGTGTCTTATAATTAGCTACGCATTTCCTCCCACTCGACACGCACTCTGTACCATTTCAACTATCGGATATAGCGTCCTTAGTTATGTTGTCTCTTCAATGCCGTTATTTCCGGTTTCGGCTATACATATATATATATATATATGTGTATATATACATCGAATAATAGCAATAATTTAAACATTTTAATTAAATAAAATATAATTATACCACGCATGTATAATATTATAATATAATATTATACTTATTAAACGTAATTATCATTAATGTTTCAAATTTCGTATTACATTTGTTTCGTACATATATATATATATATATATATATATATATATATATATATATATATATATATATATATATATATATATATATATGTATATACATATATATACATATTAGTGATGTAATGAATATTCGCATTTGCATTCGCAAGAAACGTTGCGAATGTTTGGCAAATGTATTTTAAAAACAAAAAGGAAATTATGTATGGATGGATATGGAATGATAATACAACTGATAAGATTTATTAAATTTCAAATTTTTCCTAGAATTCCTAGAACAATTACTTGTATTTTATAAATACGTATTTCGACTACAAGGTAGTCATTATCAGTATGAATTAGCTAATCGTAACTACTTCTGGGATATGGAGTCAGAGATATGTTGCTCGTTGCTATTTTGGTGCGTGGTAATTCATACCGATAGTTTTTCTAGGAATTGGGGCAAAATTTGAAATTTAATTTAAAAAAACTAGAGTTCTATTTGATTTATTTAATAATCTTTATAATGATTAGATTTATATTATTCACTTATAATTGAATAAGAAAATAAGATGATTTTTTGTGATTTCGTGATTTTGCATAGCACTGCATAGTGGTCCTTCCTTTGCGAGAGTATTTTTTATCACACAACTTTCATTTTACATTTTCAGCATCATAAATTGTGAAATAAGTCCAAACTTCGCTAACATGTGCTTTACTCATGGTTTTAAAGCACTTTGTCACTTTTGAATAATAGTTAAATTTGACAAATGCAACTTCGTTCATTCAACCTGTATCGGCTGGGCTATGTTCGGTTTCAACATGACATGACACGAAATGTCAAACCTGTATAACATTTTGCGAGCGCTTTATTTGAAAGTCAACATTCACATTCGCGAATGTGAAAAATCCAACATTCGTTACATCATCACTAATACATATATATATATATATATATATATACATATATATATATATATATATATATATATATATATATATATATATATATATATATATATATATATATATATATATGACAGGCAAATCCGGTGACTTTATTTAAGTACAAACAACAGGATAACTCTCATCAAGTGTAGGGCGGAGGACTATATATACCATTTGAAAGTTGAACAAGTTGGTAGAAAATCTAAGGGGTTTTAAATAGACCTAGATAGGCTCAGTCCTTCACGTTTAGTACTGATAGTATTTTTTAATGCAGGGAAACTTCGAAATACTAATTTTGTCGATGTTTTGTCGAGCTTAAATTAGGGCCTGTAGGAATATATTTTAATGTCTTTAATACATGTATCTCTAGCTTAAGTCTCTAGATTATAAACCTAATCTAGATTATATCTCTAGATTATAAACCTAATTATAGAATCAATAATCAACCAAATATTACGTGTATCTTAGTACAACATTGTATCTTCAACGAGGACAGTATTAAATAAATTCCAGTACAGAATATTTGACGTTAAACAAGAAACTTTCTATATAAAACATATTTTAGCAGGGAATTATGTCGTATATTTGTAATATATATTAATAAATATGTTCTCTTAATATAAATATTATTTATTTAGAATCAGTCATCCAAATATATAATAACATATTTGTTTAATGCTATTTGATACAGGATGAATCCCCGCATGTTCAAAGCTTTGACTGCACTTTCGAGAATTTTCTATAGCGATTATATATTATAGGCAAAAAAGTAGCTACAGTTTAGTTGTTTATGTTAATTACTTGGACTGCTGAATCTCTTCTGAATATAGAAGACTCTATAAATCGCTATTTAATGACCATACCAGTATAACATACAAAAAGCTTCGAATGTTCGATAAATTACAGTTCCGCAGCCAAAGTAGATCTTAAGAATACATAAACTCGAGAATAAATAAGTTACCGTTATTGTAATCTTTATTGTTTCCACACGACACTAGAAGCTAAAATAACACTCCAGAAATATATTGAATGTCAACGATAAGTCGATGTCCTGGAACGCATACTGTAAGAAGATACTGTAAGACTTGTCTACCAAAGGTCAGTAAGGTATTCTACTGACCTTTATCCGAATACATCTATTCGAAAGGAAGCAAAATAGATCTGTTAGATTTCACAGCTATAATCTTTCCTGACGGCTTGGAACATAATTGGTTTATGTTTTCTGTGAAATATTAGTAGTGACTACTGTAAGCTGTTTACAATACATTCGCAGTGCAAAAATATATATTTTTTGTGCATACGTCCTGCACATGATCCATAGTCGTTTTGACTATCGCTAGCCACTGTATGCCCGATGAACCAGCAACGTTATAGCTTTGCGCCGTTTTGTCATTTTTTTCAATCTTCAATGTTTTGTAATTTTTAATTTAATAATATGTTAAACAATCTTTACTTATATTCCGACAAACATTTTTATAGTGATCCTCCTAAGCTTTTCCCAATGACATCAGAATCAATGTCCCTGCTAATGGACATACTACACTAATTTCTAACCTTACATAAAGGTACTTCGTAACAATTCACGCGCAAGTGCCTAGACTGATACGATGACGTTACAGGCAAAAAAAATACAGCGCTACATATCTGTATAGAAATGATCTATCGGCTGTGGGCTCAATCATTGTAAACGCATAATTAGTCTCGAAGTTAGCGATTAAAATCGAACACTAGTTTGTCACACAAAAATGTTCGACCGACCTCTCGTGAAACGAGTGAATTGTCAAAATAAAGTAAATTCAAAAGTTATCGAATTTGTATCATAAGAAAAACTTGTAACGTGAAATAAAAATCATTGTATAAATCCTACCCATTAAATAGTTTAATTAAAGTTTATTTGTGTTTCCACTAGAATTAAACGCATCCAAACGACACACTTCGAACAAACACAATGGGGAGGAGATAAGAACAAATACAGACACAGAGAAATATTGTGTCATTCGTAGAGTATAACGAAAATACAAGTAATAAAATCCAGCTTGAAGCTACTGACAACCAAACCCCACATATATATACAAACATCTCTACACATAACCTAAAAGTTCAACATTATTATTATTATTATCAGAGAGAGAGAGAGATTTTAATGACTTACCGAAATGTTAATGTTGTTAGGGGACGATATGACTTATGACTATTCACATCCGCCATTGGTGTACCCCAAAAATCATTGAGGAAAATATGTACAATTGGATTCACAGCCAATACATCTTTATTTAATGTAACAGCGGGTATATCATCGTGCACAAAATCACCACTAAAACCATTCACATAACACACAAATGATACAAAACCGACTAGAGTATACATTGGCCATCGTGTACATTCTGTACCACTGCCGCCATGATGATGATGGTGGTGATGTGAGGATTTATGACAGTTATTATTACTTTCATGATCAGCTATATCATGCTGTGATAGTAAAACTGTTCCACTGCGTCGTTTCATTTTGTCTTGATTTGTTATTTGATATCACGTAATTTTTATAAGAATTATTTTATGAAATTATCATTTTATGACTTTTTTGAAAAATATTTTAGGAATAATATTTTTATTAGTTTCGATTGTCAACAATGTGAAATCATTTTCTTCGGTAAATGATTATATTTGATAAGAATACCCGAATTGCTCACGAACTTTACCGATATCAACCGAATTATTTTCGATTGTTAAATATATTCATTTGGTTAAATTTTCAAGTAAAAAAAGAAAATTAAATATTTTATCGGTACATAATCTTATTTAAAATTAAATTTTAACGATAATGAACGAGCAAAATCCGATTATTCACGATGTGACCGATGATAATCGAACTACCTTCGATTATTCACAAAAGGTAGAATATATTTTTTTTATAATAAACTTTGTATTATTGAATGAATGATAATAACCGAATCACCCACCACCATCGATTATTAACGATGCAATGAAATTTAAAAAAATAAAAGATGGGACATAATTTTTTTTGAATGCAGTTATACTTTGTTTGTTTTTTTAGATTTATATTTGAATCACTTTGTTTTAAAACACAAAGGTTTATAAAATAATACACACACCACTATAAAAGCTGATAAAAAATATTACCGAAAAAAAATAAAAACTTTTTAAAATTTTCTCGTAGGTCTTCTCTCGACGGTATTAACTTTTCACGTTTTCATGCATACAAATCTGAAACAAAACAACATATATTATTTATTGTGTTATTCATTCAAAATTGAAATAATTTTTTTGTATCGTTTGACATCTATATATATACAGATTATATACTCAAACTAGAAAATTGAGTTGTCGTCGGGAACTTTAAGTTTTGGGCATCCTTCATGTCAAAAAGAGCATGATAGAACAAAGGCAGTAAGAAATTGCAAAATATAGACACAATTTATTTATATTTCAGACGCAACTTTGACGTTTATGGCGATACTAAACAAAATAATTAACAAATCGTAAAGTCCTCCGGTAATTTTTTTGTTGAAAATTTTATGTTCTACTTTTAATCCATACATTTTGTTCGAAATTGTGTTGTATCAGTAAAAATTTTCGACTTTAGACTATTCACCATTACATAGGGATATGATAAGTTTTGCCTCGATTTCGGTACGATCGAAAATATTGTTAGCAAAAAAAACATACAGTACAGGTGTTCATAAAATGACCTAATTAGTCCAGTTAAGCATGTTCTTCGTTCCGTTTGTCGGTACAATAACTAACAAACGAAATGAAATAAAATTTTGTATGCGTGATATTCATTCTAAATCGTCAGTTAAATATATTGAATAAACAAGTGAAAATTACAACTAATTGCTTAAATACCCGGTATATACTGAGTTTATGGAAAGAAGTTTCATAGAAATTTGAATTTACAAAAAAGGATTTATGTCTTTTAGTTTTACTTCTATCTCTTACTATTTCAAAGATGGTTTGTTTTGGCCATTTTGACAAAACATGGTCTGATTTTGCCCATTCACGAACTTGACCTTACTTTTTACCTCTAGAACACATACACAAAATTTATCGTTATCTCTCAATACGAACCTGATTTTCCTACTGTTTGGGTCAAAATTACCCTAGAAAAAATGATTAATATTAAAATCGAGAATAAAAATTTTTTTAAACTTTTTTCCAAGGGCCATTAAAAAAATCACAAAAATTCGAGAAAATTTTTTTGCTCTCGATTTTAATATTAACTTCGTTTGAAGCTAATTTTGACTTTGCGATACCTAGCATTAAAATATGACAAGATTAACTGTTTTCAAGGTATCAGACCCATAGTGCTAAAATTCGAATCTGTATAAATTGAGAAAAGGAAAATATTGAAATCTGTGTACCGGACGTAAAAATTAACTTGATTTTCCTACTGTTTGGGGCAAATTTCCCTAGAAAATGATTATTATTAAAATCGATATCAAAATTTTTTTCGAATTTTTTCTAAGGAATCGCAAAAGTTTGGGAAAAATTGATTTTGATAAAAACTTTGTTTAAGCTAACTGGGACTTAGCGAAAACGATGATGTTGGTTAAAATACGATACGATTAATGGTTTTCAAGATATGAAGCCCTTAGTAGTTTATTTCCGAAAAGTAATTTTTTAGTGCACTTCTAGCACTCTCCAAGGAACAAATTTCAAATTTTATCTTCCAAATTTCCTGTTTCTAACTGCAATTGTTTCAGTCAGTCAGTTACTCATTCAATACATGTAATATGTATTTAGATTTGTCTATAAATCCATAAAAGGATATGCCCCTGTTTAACGTTTATAGGACGGCAGTCTGTACATAGAAGTCATGGTGCTGCGTTTACACCAGATTTTTGATATTTGTTTTTATTTTGTTTATGTGAGTATTCGTGTTTGTATGACATATCGTCGACATGTTTCTATTATTAATATCATCATTGATTGTGTCACTATTGTGCTCGCTATATTGGAATGGTATGTATCTATAGTTGTTTTTGTGTATTTTGAATACTATGCAACTGCTTTTGTTTTTGCAGGATAAAAGGATCAAACGTAGTAGATGTGTGATTTGTGTATTTTAAAATGGAATTCTGTATTGATTGAGAATTTTTTATTTAATCAGATACAATTGTTTTCATTTGTGCACGAATACGAAAAATTATATTTAAATTGTAAATGTTGTTTTGTTTTGGCTGTGGAAAATTTTGAATACTATGTTTATTGATGAATAAGTGTACATATTGTCTAAATTCTCGGAATTTTATCATGAAATTTGGTACCACATTTGATAATCATATTTGATGGTAATGTATTTCAGGTTTGGGTTTTAATATATTATTTATTATAGCTGAAATAGCCGGTGTTGCCCCAACATATTCTTATAGAAGTGCATAGGATATTTAGGTCAAATAATTTCTTTCCAAGATTAAGGTAATTCCTATAGAATCTGTAAAGTATATTAGAGATCAACCCGCCAGAAAACCTTAAAGCGGTCAACATTGTCACGACATTGGTCATGGCCATAACATTGGAACGATTTAGAAGAGATCTTGATAGTTTTTCTGATATTATAAGAACAATTTGCCTGGGGTCTTATGTCATCATTATTTCGCTATATCCTACAGACTTCTCCATACAATTCGGACAAACATCCATATATATATATATATATATATATATATATATATATATATATATATATATATATATATATATATATATATATATATATATATGTATATATATTCTAGGCGAATTTTTCTAACAATTCCAAAAAAAACTATCATAAGATCAAAATTCAAAACCGTTCAAAAGTTATAGCCGTTTCGTTTTCTGGCGACTATAATATACTCTCTAATATATTTAATTACAGAATTATTGATGCCGTGAGAAGAGACGATATGAGAGTTGCATGTCTCTTGTATTGTATTAATTAGTAAAATTTTTCAATCATTTCGTCTCGTCTCCTTTTAACAGTTGAATATTTTCTTGAAAACGTACAATTTAAAAGAAAATTATTTTATTTATTCTCGTTTCGGCACGTTTCTCTCGTTTCTCACGGCATCACTACATAGAATCCTAAAAAAATATACACTCCTATAAAAACAAAACCATATTTAAGCTCGATTGTGTTTGTAGTACGAATTAGGAAGTATTTAGTTTTTAATTTATAAATTCATTTATTATTCCAATATTCCAATACATCAACTAATTTGCATAACTGCAAAAGTTATTGTTATACATGAAAAGTGCTCAAACATCAAATCTATTCGAATAATATTTATTTTAACTTATAACGAAAATATATACTTTCAAAATGTTCTTGAAGATGTTTCAGCAGATGACGTTGTTATTATTATTCTATGTTACATAATTTTTCTCTGCAATATATATTTACCCATCATTGGGGAATTAAATTCGTGACATAACGCGTAATATTATCAATCCACACAAACACACACACGCCCTCATTCACATGATGTTGTGTTGTTGCGTTGTCAACGAGTTTCGGTTAGAATTTTAACCGAATAAAATATGTAAATTATAATTTCGTTTACAATGTGCAAATGAATTTTAATATAATGTCAACATACGTATTTGTTCGGTGGTGTCTAGAAGTAAGGAACAATGTAAAAAATTTGAACCTATCTTAGTGCAAAAACTGATGCTAGTTTCGATTATTTATTACTGACGAAAAAAAGGAGATACTCAATTCAACCTGTATATTTTTTTTTTAAATTTTTTTTTTTTTTTTGTACGATCACGCATAACTTTTTACAGAGTAGTCCGACTTTGATAAATTTTGGTTGGATAGGGGGAATGATTCAAAGTAGGTCCCATATAAATTTGAAAAAAAATTCCAAATTATAAGACTTCCTAGCGCTTCAACTAAAGAACAAATATCATAATCACTGTATCTTGTCTGTGAGTAAACACTTTGAAAGAACTCAATATCGTTATATATATATATATATATATATATATATATATATATATGTATATATATATATATATATATATATGTATATATATATATATATATATACAAGTATATATATTTATGTATGACCACGCATAAATTTTTACAGAGCAGTCCGATTCCTTTTCTATTAGATAAGGTATACTTCGAAGTTGGCATACTTATGTAATTTTAATGGCACAATAACATGTACGAAAAAAAAGGCACTGAAAAGTGAAAAAAAAAACTTTTTAACAACAAATAGAATCGACGAAAGTAGCTGAAAAGCAAAAAATAAAAACTTTTATACAAAAAATTAAATCTTCGAAAAAAGAAAGGAACGGAAAAACAAAAAAAACTCAGTCAATGTAAATACCTAAATAATTTTGAGTCGGCGCCAAAAAATCTCCATCGAAATGGGCAAAGGGTGAATCTGATTCTCGGTTAAAAGTAAATATTACATTTTATTTACATTGACTGAGTGTTTTTGCTTTTCAGTTCCTTTTGTTTTTTCGAAGATTTAATTTTTTTTATAAAAGTTTTTATTTTTTGCTTTTCAGTTACTTTTAACAGTTACTTCAGTTACATTTACAGTTATTTTTTGTTAAAAAGTTTTTATTGCAAAAGGTAATACGAAATGGAAAGGTACAGTTGGGTTGTAGACAACTAGTCATACTGATAGCTACCAAGTGATAGCTATAACACATACAGGTTAATCTGGCTTATTGGTATGAACTGGAAAGACATCAAACTTCTGGTTAGGATGGTTTCAAGTCACAATAAACTCAAGAGGACTCTAACCAGGCGACTAACATGCCGAAGATTCAAAATGAGATGGGAAGCATTCGGCCCGACGGAAATTTGGGAACCTGAGGTAAAACTAGACAGGTTCTGGCGTGTCATTCGTAAAGAGGTTCAATAACGAACACAGAGCTGGATAAAATGAATCAGTTGAAATTTAGGAAGAAATTTAAGGAGGTTAGTTTCCAGGGATCGGTTAATAAGCCAAGATAGTCTTACTTAACAGGGTTTACTTCCTCTCTGTCGCAACTACTACTAACAATATAATTTGCTGTTCATAAATTGTAATTGGTTTCCAAAAAAAAGTGTCAAATATAACTGGAGCTTTTTAAAATTTAGAACCTAAACAAAATTACCTAGGTAAAAACTGATTTTTTTAAACATTCGTAGATACTCGTATAATGCCACAGCCGTATAATGCTTGACATTCATACAAATGCCACAGCCAAACTTTTGCGAAATTATGCTTGGCATTCATACAAAGACTGCACTGTTGATTTGGGCCGAATGAATCCAGTTTTCGAAAAAAGTTGTTTGGATTTCTAAACCAAACGACTCTCACCACAAATCGATTGCAAAAATTTGAGGACCGCAACTTTTGGAATTCATAGTACATTCAGTATAGTACAAATATACTGCTCTTTACATTCTTTCACAACAATTTTTTTCTTTTTAAAGCTATACAATTTTTTTGGCACTTGATCACGGTTAATTCAAATAACTATGCATGTACGACATTCAGTTTTTATACCCAGTATATGTAAATATACAAGGTATATTATGTTTAGTCCAGACTTTGTAACGCTTTGAAAATATGAATCCTTGACATAAATGCTTGGAATGGGTGTTCATAAAACGGCTTAATTCGATCGATTAGGCTAATCCGCCTGTCTGATAACACGATAACTTAAAAACGAAGAAAGATAACGAACTGAAATTTTGTATGTCTGTTCTATAGCAAAACAGTGAGGTAAAGTTCGTTAATTGAAAAAATCGAAACGTGTCTCCCCCCGCCAGTGGGGAAAATATACACATATCTCAAAAAACAGTCACAATTATACCAATTAACGCATTGCGTTGTTGAATAACTAACGCTTCGCTTTGAATAACTTATGTTCCGTGTTGACTCACTTACGCTTCGCGTTAACTCACTTACGCTTCGCGTTAACTAACGCTTCAGGTTTAACTAACGTATCGTTTTCAGGTTTTACTAACAAAATTATATAACTCAATATTTGAAATTATAAAAAATACAAGAATATTAATATTCGTAAGAAAATTTTTACTGTTTCACCATTATTAACAAAAAACAAACATTTAAAAATAATTCAAATTTTATAAACATTGAATAGGCAGAACTTTTAACAATTCAAACATTGATATACAACTCAGTATATACTGGGTATTCAGACAAATAACTCAGTTAGTTGTTACATTATTTGTTTTAAACTATTGATAAAAACTATGTTTATAAACAGAAAACTATCGGATTTTCTATTTTATATATTGTAGAAGCTTCAAACTATTTGTTATCATTCTATAACACATGATATTAAAAATGAATAATTCAACGAAAAAAAAAAACTCAAAACAAATAAACTAATAATACTTTGATCCATAGGCAAAATATAAAATGATTGGAAAATTTATAAAATTAATGTTATAGTTAAATTAATCCGAGCTTATAATTTGAATATTTTATATGGTTTTAAACTAAATAACATCTATATAGGTAATAAAAAGAGAACGTTAACCAGGATTCATGTACACTAACCGGCTCAGTATACGAAACAAATAAAATAAAAAAAATATTAATTGCTTCTACATCTATGCAGCTTTGATGATGCATCGTGGAATGGGTATAATTGTTTTTATTCGATTTTTGGATTCATTCATTTAAATTTTGGAGTTTATTAATTAATGGCATAGGTCAAGGGGAAAGGAGGCACAAAGAAAGAAGACACACACAAAATATAAACTATCTTTCTTAATATAAGAACAATCGAAATATGTATTGAGAGTAAAGTTGTAGAAAATCATGTTTGCTATAATTCATTACAAAATCGTTTTTCTCAAACTCTAATGTGAACAGAGATATTTAGAGTAGTTTTAATAGGAGTAACAGATGATAGGAAACATAATTAAAGTAAAACTAATCTGCTACAAGTTTACTTCTTCAAATATTAAGAGAGATATGCCAAATTTTGTGTTTCCCCCTCCTCTAAACCCCCTCACCCCTTGTCCGATTTTACCCATTAACGAACTTGATCTTTAAAATACAAAAAATAAAACTGTGACCGTTAGAGAGGCCACAGACACATAAACAAATATGTATATCATTCATATATATATATATATATCAATTTTAACGATGGTCATTTTTATTATCTAGTTGGTTCGATCGATGGACATTTGAAGAAATTTATAGGAAATTCCATCATCGGTACTAAACCAATAGCTGCATTTCCTTTCAGGAAATTTGCTTAAAAAATCATTTGTGTGAATCGTTTTTCATTGCGGTAAACTCAATGGGTTTGCTGCACACTGGTATACAATTAATATCTATATGCGTCTGTGTGGATGTAGAAGTAAAAGGATAAACAATGAGTTCACTATACACTGGTAATTAAACAATTGGCTCAGTTAGTTGCTACATTTCTTATTTAATTTAAAAAAAATTGTGCGTGTCAGCTGTGACGCGCATGGAGTTTAATCTTATAAGTTAATTAATTTTGAAATATTCTGCGTATATAGCGCTAACAGAATAATGCATGTGCTGCCTTCTATTGTCAGGTACGTATATTACTATTTACGTAAAGTTATTCAATTTTGAAATATTCCGATTAGATGTCGCTAGCATTTATAAAAAATTTAAATTTAAATATATTACCAGACAAAATACAAATTTGCATATTTCTTATATACAATTGATAATGTGCTAGTTTAGTTTATAGTTTCTATGGAAATGACAATCAACAAAATTAAAAAAAAATAATTTTATAGTTAAAAAATAGAAGCTAACATTTAATATATAATTCAAAATATTATTTGAATTTTTATAAAAAAAATTATTTTAATTTTTTTTTCCTAAAATAAATTAATCGAATCTACGAAAAAGGAAAATTTAATGTGAAAATCAATCTGAAAAGATATTGTAAAACATCATAAATTCAAATTGAATATCATAGCGTCTAAAGTGTTAAAGCTTGTAAGAAAAAATAACGGTTTTTTTATTAACGCAAGATTTTACTACCCACGAATTGTCGTACTTTAAATGAAAGAAAAAAATGTCGGGGGCTTTAAATGAAATCGATTCTTAAGAAGTAAACTCCAATAATAATGAAACAACACTGATATATTGAGATACATGTTTAATATCGTCTCACTATCATGATAGGCCAGTGTAATATATTTTTGCTAAATGTATTGCTATATGTGTAGATACTAAAAGTTTGTTTGATTAATTAGCTTATTTAAACTAATAATTTATTATAAATTTGATACTTCCAAATTAATATTATAAAACGTATATTCTAAATTGAAACATTTTTTTACAAACTCCACACAACCTCTATATACAATATATATTCTGTATATAAAAACGTTTCGGGTATTGTTATTTAAAAAAAGAAAAAAACTATAAAAATTGAAATTGAGACACATTTGAGGAAGCAACAAAAATTGGTCGAAAGCCTCAAACTAGAAGAATGATTTCCTGAATGTGTTTTCAGGAAAATTTATAAAGTAAAAATTATTACTATTTTGACATAAATGATACAAATTTTCAGACGTATTACTTAGATGTCAAACGCTAGTCATCTCCGTTAGTATAACATAACCCTTAAGGCAACTATACGAAAAAAGAATGGAAAGACTCAAAATTTTTACAAAAACAGTTAAATATATTCCGTTGATAAATCACATTTACATCAGATAGTGAGAAATTATACACTTTCTACCAAACATCTGGTTTCTCAGTTGATAGACAGATAGATTGAAGCGGCTGTCCTGGACGGGACACACTTCGACCTAAGGTCCATTGTGATGCGTAAGGGATGTGAGTGGAGTGGAAGGAATTTTTGTGTGTAGACTAAGAATTGGTAGGTTGTGAGGCTGCGCTCTACTTTGATAGGATCTATGCCGATATTCATCTGGAGTTCGTGAAGAAAACTGTAGAAAACATTCAAAAGCATAGCCGGTTACTTCGTTCTTGTCCATTTTTTTTTAAATAATTGACAAACTGCCGATGTCGGAATTCGAACCCATAACCTCCCACCCAGTCCCAAGTAGACAGGACGCGTTAGACCACTCGGCTACTTGGCCAGTCAGTTGATAGAGCTCTGGTCTGGAATGCTAGAGGTCTTGGGTTCAATTTTCTACCAAGATGTGCAAGATTTGTTGTACAAGAAGCTGCTTGATATTAGAGTGTGGACGATTTTTATTCGAAAAACATTTGAAATAGAAAACCTCCAATTATATTTACACATATGCAAGTTACACATATAATATTAATTTTAAACGCATAAAAAGTGTTGTATAAATTTTCCTTCCCTTAAAAATCAAAATGATATACTAGCACTTAAAATACTCAAAATTGAAAATGAAATAACATAATATTTCATTTATGTGTCGACTTGAAAATAAATGTATGTATAAAAAAAAACCGAAAATATATATTATTAATTCCCTGGATAATGTTTTTTTAATGCGCATATTAATTAAAATACGTATCACAAAATATACACTTGGGAGGAACATGAATCTCCGAATATCTAGTGAGTGTATGTATATTCGTTATTGTTTTAAACATATGACTGATGTTGTAAAATATATGTGTTCGTGGTACAAAGAGTTTCAAAAAATATCTGGGTACAACCGATATATACATTAAAGAAGTCAAGTTTTATATTTTAAATACCATACATGATGTGAATGGCACAATTTTTGTATATTCAGAATATAATTTGGTATACTGTGGGTTTTTTTTGGTATTTCATTTTTGAAGATCGTTACTGGGTATAATCAGCCCAGGAAAAAGGGGGGTTTAGAGGAAGGGTGTTGTAATGAAAATTAGTGAAATAATTTTTAAGACCTCAGCACACAAATCTAATTGCAAAAAAAAAAATAATAATATTAAGGAAAATAATTATTAAATTTGGAAAAGAAATAACATCTAGATCTAAAATTATTTTATTTCAAAAAAAAAGATTATTTTTTTTAAAAGCTATTATTTTTTTAACATAAAAATAATAAACGCTTATTATTGTATAGTTTATGTAAGTTGGGTTACTAACTTTAGAGATAAACAAGATTTGTTTTTTTTAATGTGTTTTTTGTTGATTCGTCTAAATATGTTGTTGCGACGGTATATAAAGCCGGAGTGTAACCCAATTTAAGTCAGTTCTAAAATACAGTCCGAAAGGAACAGTAGTGCGGTTTAATGTTACCATTGTTGAATTAATCATTGTTAAAAATTAGTATTAGCATTGTTAAAAAAAATTGTTGATAAAAATTAAACTTTTTGTTTATTTTTGTTTTTCGTTTCGAGTTTTTAGAATCTGTGACAGGACCTGGAGACGCATTCACAATGGTAATTTTAAGCCGTATTACTGTTCTTTTCAATCGAACAATTGGATTTTCGCTTGCCCAAAAGATCTGCAAGGGTGGGTTAATGAGAGAGACCAGGAGCGTAAGGAGAGTGTTGAGAGGGCTCGGCAAGCAATGTTGGCCATGCCGAGGAGGGCGGCCGAGTGGAGACGGGACTCGTTTACCAACCTGGAGAGTCCGCCTGGGTGCGTAACAAAGTGCTCAGCAGTAAGGTGGAAGGTGTCCATGGTGCCATGGTGGATTGGCACCGAAATGGAAAGATCCTTACAGGGTGCTGAGATGTATACCAGCTGGTGTCTATGTACTGGATACAGTGCCTCCCACGAGGATACATGGATGTGTCTTGAAGCCGGCCAGTGCAAGGACCGCCGCCAATGGGGATCGGGGAAGATTGAGTGTGGGGAACGAGGTGTTCGGCCAACTACTTCCGGATCGATTGGGGGGGGGGAGGTCAAAGGCATGGAGGTGAGGGAAGACGACGTGATTATCGAGTGTGGAAGAGCCAGAGGCCAGGATAATAGAACCAGGGTAGAACTTGTGGCCCAGACGACCGGCAAATAACACCAGGTGCCGTAATAAGAACTAAGTAATGTGTCCATCTTTGAAATATGAGAGAAAATTAGAAAATGTGTGTTGAGGTCCATTGGGGGAGATTTTGTTGTAATGAAAATTAGTGAAATAATTTTTAAGACCTCAGCACACAATCTAATTGCAAAAAAAAAATAATAATAATAAGGAAAATAATTATTAAATTTGGAAAAGAAATAACATCTAGATCTAAAATTATTTTATTTCAAAAAAAAAAAGATTATTTTTTTTAAAAGCTATTATTTTTTTAACATAAAAATAATAAACGCTTATTATTGTATAGTTTATGTAAGTTGGGTTACTAACTTTAGAGATAAACAAGATTTGTTTTTTTTAATGTGTTTTTTGTTGATTCGTCTAAATATGTTGTTGCGACGGTATATAAAGCCGGAGTGTAACCCAATTTAAGTCAGTTCTAAAATTCAGTCCGAAAGGAACAGTAGTGCGGTTTAATGTTACCATTGTTGAATTAATCATTGTTAAAAATTAGTATTAGCATTGTTAAAAAAAATTGTTGATAAAACTTAAACTTTTTGTTTATTTTTGTTTTTTGTTTCGAGTATTTGAATCTGTAGTAGATTCAACAGTGCTCCTTTTTTTAAAAAGTTAAAAAGAGAGCCAAGATACCGCAACAAGGGGGAAACACAAAATGTGAAATACCTCATATAATATTAGTTAAATCAAAAAATTAATGATAAATAATGTTTAAGAAACTACACTCTGATACAGTTTAACTTCTTATCATATATTCTGTAACTCTAATATTTCCCAAAATATTTGCCACTTTCAAGAATTAATAATTAAGAAGTATCACCATGGTTACTTAATTTCTTTCCTCTGAGAAAATTTGCTTAGCCTACGTAGCTTCTACGTGATGCATTTTTAGAATGGAATATAGAAAAACATTTATATGGTCGTTACATCGTTGTCGTGCGTCTTGATCACGTGTCTGTTGCGGTGTATTTTGTTACGAATCAATTTTGTGTAAAATCTTAAATTAATGTAGCGTTTAGGTAGGACGCTGATTGGGATGTCATTGAAAAGAGCTTGTAAAGCACTACTACTCGGCGTGAAAAAAGTGATACATAAAAAATATACGCCGGAATATAAGTGTAAGTCGGTATTAAATGAAAATTACAAATTTAATTGAAGATTGCGTCTCACATGTCTCGAAACTATTGAAAACGCAAATCCAAGGAAAGCTTGCATCAAAATGAATCCAAGGCGTCTAAAAAGTCGAGTCAGGGCCAATGTAATGTGAGAGTTAAGGCAGCGTCGAAGGGAAATGAAAACCGGCGCAAAGCGATTGTGTAGTGGGTCCATCGTGTATACAGCAATCCAATTGCGCCTTCCTTCTTTTTATATTGTTTGTTTATCGGTGATGGATATTTGTCGTTAAAAAATATTTTGCACTTGTTTATTTTGAAACATTCTGTTCATATACACATATATAAATGGAAAGAAGTCACAATTGTCGTATTAAATGAAAACACTTTTCTGGTATTCAACTAGAGCCTTGTGACGACGCTATATATTTATTATAATAAAATCTACCTGCTCGCTTGTGGTTACCGTTAAAATATGGTATTAATTTTTTACCGTCATCTACCTGCTATAGTTTACAATACACAGTTGATATGTTAAAGTTAAGAAGCCTTTGAGCATAAATCAACTAATACTTTTGTAGATATATGTAGTATATCTATCTATAATAATATTATAGATATTATTATACACTTATTTTTTTCGAAAAGGAAAAACCTCATCTCCTTAATTAGTAACAAGTATAATGAAAATTATTTGACCTATTTTTGTATACGATTTTATTTATCTGTCTACTTTTATACCCAGTGTGTGTAAATATACAGGGTATATTAGGTCCCGACTTTGCAACGTTTGAAAATATTAATGCTTGGTATAAGTGTTCATGAAATGGTCTTCTTCAACCGCGTATTTAAGCAATTAACTCAGTAAGTTCTTATATATACTATACATTCCTATACCCTAAATTCCTTTAACCTCTAAATCCCTTCCAAAATTGCATTTATTTTTAATTATTTTCACCATTTTATATTTCATTATCTTGACAGAGAATATGCAGATTATGATAAATGTGTCTAAATTGGCTCCAATTGTACTCTTTTTAATTAGTACTATGTATGCATTTTATTACACTATTCCTGGGATTTTCTGATTAGAAAAAAAAAATAAAAAGCTTTGCAGTATCACAAACATATTTCATACAGTAAAAATTTAATTAAATATTTCATAATCACAAAACACAAAAAAAAAGTTATAAACTGAATAGGTAATGAGATTATATTATCTATTGAATTGATAATATAGAATAGTATATTGTAATATATGTAGTACATTAAATGCTATTAAACTGACACACAATAAGAGGGTAGAGTTTGACACCCCTATAACATTATTAGAGGGGTGACTACCGTATAATATTGTAGTTAAAGAATCGAAACCATAACACAAATACAATTTATTATATTGATTGCTTTCGATAGGGATCTACACATTAAGACACAACTGAAAAAAAGTTTTTAATTTATTGGTTGGTTGTGATTTATATTTGAAACAAGATGGAAATCCCGTTGAAAAGCCAATGTGATTGTCACACAGCAACCCTTTCAATAATTATGTCGTTTTGAAAATTAACGGGGAAAGTTCCAAATAATTATCCAAAATATTCAAGAATTTTGTCGTTTACAACTGCGAAAAACAAGAAAAAATAATCTCCATTTCATCCCCAAGAATAAGGGACGTACTTAATAAAGTCTCTAACATTGAAATTAAGCATGGTCGGGATAAGCCCATGGAACTTTCTACTTGTACAGGGTGCGCATAAGTAACGTTATGATTTATTTAATGAATAACTTTTTTCAGGTCCCAGCACCCTCACTTCTTCTCGGGTATTAGCCTTAAGCTCTTGGATGGTTCTTGGCTGATTGGCAAACACCTTACCCTTTAGATATCTCCAAAGGAAAAAATCTGGAGCCGTTAAATCTGGCGAACGCAGTGGCCAGTTAAAATCAGAAAAACCCGATGTTATTCGATCGCTAAAAATATGGCGCAGAAAATCCATAGTGGAACGAGCTGTGTGAGCTGTGGCTCCATCTTGTTGGAACCACAGTTCTGGATTGTTCTCTACCTCTGGCCTAAAATAATTTTTTAAACATTGCCGGTATTGAATGCTATTCACATTAACCGCAACTTGCTCGTCGTCTTGAAAAATCATAACGTTACTTATGCGCCATCCCACAAAAGGGGTTACAAAAAGTAAAACCATGCATAAATAACATAATTATTTTGACATCAATGCAAAATCAGACGCTTCATGGATGGGAGAGCCACATGCAAGAGCTCTGTCTTTCTGCACCAGTGCTCTACCAAATAAGCTACCAAGATGCTATTTGTAATATGTCTGAACATTGGTAACATTATTTTGGAATCAATGTATGTATAAAACCATACAGATCTTTGATGGAAATCGTACATGCAGTTTACCTGCACATGATCTTAGACAATACCTAGTCACCTTAATGGCAATAAATAGGTCGCCTAGTTATTTTGTAACTACCATATAAGGCGCAGTTCATGTCCGAGCCGTAGATTTTTCGCAAAAACGTCTGCACTGTCGCTGGTCGCAGCATGCACGATGCCCAACTAAGTAAGCGCTTTTAACGTTTAATCATTTCATTTTCGATGCTGCCGTAACTCTCGCGTTCGTTCGTACAGAACTTTTTATGTTCGTTGGATTTCTTTCGACGTGACAATTCATTTGATATGCGTTTTCAATCATGTGAGACGTAATATTCAAATTTTTCACTGTCTGCCTTTGCCTCCTAGTAGGACTTCGCAGATTTTTTAGAATGACACTATAATCCATGTCCTAGCTAAACGCGTTTCTACGCTACACGAATTTATAACTTTACACAAAGCAAATTCGTTATCACTCACGCGTATACGCCTATACTGGTACGATGACGTCACAAGCAAAACAGATACAGTGCGGCAGATACGTAAGGACATGAACTATCTGTTGTGGCCTGAAACGCATTATTGGTCACTGATTTATTAGTCGAACACCTACACAAGAATAAAATCATAATATTTATTCCAATAATAATTTAAAATAAAATTCCCGTACAAAATGTTAAAATATTATTATTACTTCATAAAATATCATGTCACCCCACAAAACAAAATTAATTAAATTAATAATAAAATATTGATTAACGTATCATAATTAATTACTTTATTTGTATATAAATTTATATATATTAATTTATAATACAAAAGTTGTAGACACTAATAATAAATTCTGTTGAATTATATATTCGTTATTTTACAATCAATTGAACAATATTAAATATTAAATGTAATTTTCATTTAAGGTATAATTCGTGGAGACTGACTGTGTACGGGTTTAATTTAGAATGTGTATTTATTATACAACGTATATATGTAAAATGTATCGAGTGTTTGATGAAAAAATAATCTGGAAACAAGAGGTGAAAGAACTAAACAGATAGATAGGTAGATTGTAGAGACTGCTTTGGCATATGGACAAGAACGAAGTAACCGGCTATGCTTGAGAAGGTTTTCTGCAATTTCCTTCACGAACTCCAGATGAATATCGGCATAGTTCCTATCATAGTCGGCTGCAGCCGTATATCCTACAATTCCTAGTCTACTCACAAATTCCTTCCACTCCACTCACATCCTCACATCCTAAGGCATCACAATGGAACTTATGGTCGAAGTGTAGCTCGTCCAGGGCAGCCTTTACAATCTACCTCTACCTCTACCTTGCTACATATGTATGTATATGTATGTAACTTTAAGTAATTACTGACATTTAAGTTGAAATTATGGTAGGTAAATCTACTTTTCGACTATTCAATTTATAAGAAAAAGTTCCCAACTACAATTGTATGGTTGAAACAAAGAAACATTTTGTTTTTGTTTAATACAATTCGTTTATCTATAACAGTTAACCGTCCAAGTAACCTAGCGGTCTGAGGCGTTATGTATCAGACGATATGTCTACTTGGAACTGGGAGGTTATGGGTTCGAAACCCGACATCCTGACAAATAAAGATCGGTTAATTGACTAAAATATTGGCGTATGGACAAGCACTAAGTAACCGGCTATGCTTGTGAAGGTTTTCTACAGTTTCCTTCACGAACTACAGATGAATATTGGCATAGTTCCAATCAGAGTCGTATACAGCTACACAACCTACCTATTTCTAGTGTCACACAAAATTCCTTCCACCCCACTCACATCCTCACATCTTTAGGCATCACAATGGATCTTATGGTCGAAGTGTAGCCGGTCCAGGGAAGCCGCTACAATCTATCTATTTATCTATCTATAACAGTTACGGAAATTTGTTAATCTACACAAATATGACTTTTGATGGGAAGATATTGGAAAAAAGCTTTATGTTTTATTCTTTGGAAATAACGACTGCACACTTCACAAATATGCACACTTCAGATTTCTATATACGTAGAACCATGACCTTAAATGATAAATTTTGGTATTACGCAATTCCAATAAGATAAGATCTAGTGAATACTCACAAAATAATTTACACAACAAACTATTTGCGAATTCCTATTTCTAAAAATTCGAATTCAATTTCGTACAACACTCTATATATTTCTAAAGTCATTTCGATAGTTATTTCTCTACATAAGGATTTGTATATATTTGTAGATATTCATATATATATATGTATATATTGAGACAATCAATTAAAATAGGATAATATCTCAATATATAGTAAAAGGTAAATACAAGTAAATATGGGTGAATATTAATTAGACAAAAAGACAAATTGGATACAACAACATTATTATATTAATTATATTTTATTAAATATTAAATCTATACAGGATGTCATCTACCAAAACTCATACGAATAGCAAACGAGTTGAAAATATTTTATTAATAGTATTTGTACATACTTACAGGTATGAAAGTTCATTATGTTAAATTTAAATAGCTTTAAAAGTTCTTTAGACAATTTGTTGTTTGAAAAATGATCATCGTGAAGTTATGAAATTATAAAACAATACAAAGATTCATGGAAAAAACGACGAAAAACACCACTATGTGTACGCAAAAAAGGAAATTTGTTTGTTTATTTCGAATAAATATCATACAATTTTGATAGTGAACTTAGAAATCAAAATCGAATCGCCTCATTGAAATACTGTATCGCCCAGGTTTTAGATGGAATACACCAGGATAACTGGTAGATTTCTGTAAGTTTGACATAATAATATCTCTTCATTCCTTCAAGATAATCGTAACACACATGTAATTTCAATAAGAGTGATGTTAACAAGAGTAAATTTAATGAAAGTAATTTTAACAAGAGTAATTTCAATAAAATTTATTTTATTTAAATTTATTTTGTTAAATTTTTATTTATTGTTATTTTTATCTATTTTCTATCTATTTCTAATTGTTAAAGAATAAATTACGATTAGCTAGTTAATACTGATGATAACTGATGATGACTTATAACACAAAAACTGATCTAGGTATTGGGGCGAATTAAAAATTTTATTTCAAAAACCTAGAGTTCTCATTAATTATCATTTGATAATCTAATATTTAGGATCAGTAAATATTATCGTATTCTATCACACGTAGCATGATAAATTACATACCAGTGTTAAAGTTTTATCATAAGCTTTTGAAATAAAATTTCCAATTCGCCCCCTTTACCTAGATCAGTTTTTTGTATTATAAATACGTATTTCGACTACAATTTAGTCATCATCAGTATAAATTAGCTAGTCGTACTTTACTCATTGACAATTAGAAATAGATATAAAGTCGAGATCAATAGACAAAAATAAAATTAAATTGAAAATTAACTAAATTAAAATATAAATATTTCACTGAAATTGTCACCAAATTAGTAACAAGTAACATATCCTGCGACAATATAAGAGTAATTTTAATGAGAGTAAAATTAACAGGAATAAATGTGAATGAAGGAAATTTTAACAAGAGTAATGTCAATATAATTTAAAATTTATTATATTTTAAATCCAGTATATTTTAATTTAGTTAATTTTCTATTTATTTTTATTTTTGTCTATTGATCTCGACTTTATATCTATTTCTAATTGTCAAAGAGTAAAGTACGACTAGCTAATTTATACTGATGATGACTACATTATAGTCGAAATACGTATTTATAATACAAAAAACTGATCTAGGTAAAGGGGGCGAATTTGAAATTTTATTTCAAAAACCTAGAGTTCTCACTAATTATCATTCGATAATATAATGGTTATAAGCTTTTAAATAAAAATAGTTTCATCAAAATCGTTCCAAGAGGTTCCAGGAGGTCGAGATGCTCGAACAAACAAAAAACCGTTCACAATTTTATTATAATAGAGAAGATTTTTAAGTGTTCTATCATTTTTGGGCGGAACATTCTGTATATATACCCATATTGTTCTTGCGTTTGTTTTAATATGTTGGTATTTTGAAAATGTCAACTTCACTAACAATAATCTTTATCATAAAATATATATCAAATTTTAATTACAATTTTACGTAAATTAAAATTAATAATATTAATTTATTATTTATTTATATTGTATTAAATTTGTTTAAAGAGTTTATGAATGAATAGAGATGGGATTATGTCGAAAGTTTCAAAGTAGTCACACGGATAACTATTTCGACAACTATTTACAATATAAGACATGTAATAATTAGCATTTGTTTATTTTGTTTGAAAAATTTTCTCTTTCCGAAATGCATAAAGATTTATTATGATGGGATAAGTGATTGCAATGGTTAGATTATGGAAATTTCTTCTTATCTCATGGAGTTTCATAAAAAACTTTTAACAAATATTGTTAGTCGAAAAGCATCATTTAAAGATTTAATAACTGTAGGCAATGACAGAAAATCAAAAACGTCATATTTTCAAAATTATCGAGTGATGAAAATAGGCCCAAACCGGATAAAACATTGCAATTTGATATCAAAGAATCACTAACTTTTAGTAAAAAAAAACCTTATTTTATATTTAAAAAATATTAATTTATTTAATATTTAAATATATAAGTTCCAAGTTTGTAACGGTTACAAGCATTTAGCAGAGAAAAAATATTTGGGTACAATGGTTCATAAAATGTTCGAATTAATCCATTTACGTCTGTTCGTCTTTCTGACAACATGAAATTCCTTGAGCGTGTCCAAAAGCATAAAAAACACTGCGAGCATGTGAATGGGCAAAGGGACGGGGTATCTATATCTTTCACTATCTATACTCCCCAGTTTTTCGACTGACTCACTTCCAATTCTATTTATGAGGCACTGCCTGTGGTCCGATTGGGCTCGGTGATTTCTATTGGACGCGGAAGATCCACAAACATTTGAAAAAAATTGTCAAAAATTCGAAGGTTAGGGGTGGATCTAGGTTAAAAGGGTGGTTAACTTTTGAACGAGGGTCTATATCAAAAACTCCACGTATTTGAAAAGCTAAATTTACAAAGAAGAAATTTTTATGTTTTCTTCATTTTTTATTGGTTTTCAAAAATTCAAAAATAGGGTTGGATTTACGTTAAAAAGGTGGTTAACTTTTGAACGAGGATCTTTATCAAAAACTCCAAATATTTGAAATAAATTTACAAAGAAGAAATTTTTGTGTTTTCTTCATTTTTTATTGGTTGGCACCAAAAGCCACCTCACTCTGGACGTCTGAAGGACTCCATGGAGGGCCCTGTCTATAAGATATAGTAGTAAAAAAATACACAGTTTTTTTAAAAAACCTGTAGGTATGCTTTTCTCATTAACTGAAACAGTTTTGCCACAAATATAGCTCAAACATGTGTAATATTTGTAATTTGTAGATTTCAAAAACATATAAAACATATGTAAATAATAGTACCTTGGTATGTATTTACATCAAACAGTTTTTATATTTATGCATGTGAAGAATAAACGCGCCAACCAAGAGCTCAGTTTATTCAGAGTATCAAAACAATTAACTAAGTTAATTTTAACATTTAAACTTGTCTTCTAAAAATAGTTGTAGAAAAATTTCATCTCATTACAGCTCAAGTTTATTCCAATGGCTCATCTTCGCTGAATACATATATAGAGGTAATATTAAATATTTCATTTAAAAATTGTATGCACACAATTTAAAACACAAATGGTGTTGATTTTTTATTACAGAAGTCCAGATGCTAACTTCAGACAATATGTCATCATATTACTTACTGACTATATATATATATATATATATATATATATATATAAATATAGTCAGTAAGTAATATATACATATATATATATATATATATATATATATATATATATTATATATATATATATATATATATACAGTAGAGCTAGTACTCGAATAGTAGTAGTAATGATATATTATATTCTATCTGTAGTACTATGGTATTACTAGAAGGTAGAGAAATATTATTGTTCAGTTTAGTTTATGGTCTAAATATATATACAGGCTGGTTCAGATTTTACTCCGGGAAATTATATAGGCGATAGATCTCCTAAAAATAAGACGAAAAGTTGATATGAACTTGGATGTTTTCAAGCATCGTTTTCGAGATACAGATAGTTAAAGTTTAGAAAAAAAACTATGTATTGGTTTTTAAATCTCTCACAACCTACTTTACTGATTTCGATTACATTTGACACCATTTAGTATGAAGTAATTTGATGTAATTATATTTAAGGCCAGGGACATAAATAGATTTTGAAGAAAATTTTGAGTATGCCAGTGGTTCTTTCTTAGTTTCATTTAATGTTTAGATTGAGTAATTAAAAATACAACTTTTTATTGCCGGTATATAAAATATACCAGGGTTTATCAGGTTACAAAGTTCCGTTTTTGTAATGGTTGAAATTATTGATCGCAGAAAAAATGTTGGTATTGGTGTTCATAAAATGGCCTAATTAGTCCATTTTTGAAAAGTGTCTGTCCGTTCGTCCGTCAATAGCGATAGCTCAAAAATGAAAAGAGATAACAAGCTAAAATTTTGTATTCTACAGCTAAAAAGTAAGGAAAAGTTCGTGAATGGGTAGAATTGGACCAAACATTTGAAGACAAAAAAGATCCTTTTTTTAAAATTTCGAACTTTTTTTCATTAATTCAGTATGTATCGAGTATGTAGGCAATTAACACAGTTAGTAACTTTTCAAGAAAAAAAAACTAATTTAATGAGAGAAATTTTTTTTTTTCTTAAAAGGTAAACGTAAGCATGGTAGATAGAAAATTCAAGGGACAAAAATATTGTATTGTTAATTACTCAACGTATAAATAAAGCAGGAGCGTACCAAATTTTTTCTTTAAAATATTTAGTTAGGATTTAAGGATGTTCCAGCATTTTTCGGCCGACTTTTTTTTCACAGGCTAAAAATAACATTTTCTAATAAATTCCGAAGTTTCAGAATTTTTGACCGTTTAGAACGCGAGATAATTAATATCAATTCATTCTCTTCATACCTGCCCTACTATTATTTGTTGTATTAGAAAAAATACTCGACAGAATTTAAAAAAAACTAGGAGAGTAAAGCTAAATATTTATTATATAAATTTAAAAAAAAATAACCGTGTGTTACCGTTTTGTTTTCGAAATATAAAAGTTTAAAATTATTGTTTTCTTCAAAATAAAATTATTCTGTATATATAAACAATGTATTTGTCTATGGTTGTATAGGTGTGTTTATGTATTTGTGCTATAATAAAATCAAACCGGTTTTTTGTCCTGATTATAAAACACAGTGTTAGAACATCCTGCCACGTGTAATTGAAATCAGCTAAGTAGTTTTAGAGACATTTGAAAGCAAACATTTTAAAAATATTAACTTTAACCACTACTCTTCTTTTTTTTTGGGGGAGATGTTTCGCCTATTTAAGTTTCCAGATTAAAATGTGAGACACTCTGTGTATATATCATCTGTATGTATAGTTCTTATTAGAATGTTCAACAACTTTTCTTTAAATTAAAAACGTATCATTATTTATACAATATGTGTGTGTGTGTGTCTATGCATCTGTCTGTACTGTGTATGTTTGTGTGTTTTATGTAAAATAATACGAAAATTAAAATCTGTAAAATACTCGCATACATAAATTATAGATAGGTTTGTTTTACATTTATATTATTTGTATTTATATGTCGGAAAATAAACAATACCACACATATGCAAATATATACAAATATTTAAATAAATGTCAGTGAATTGTTTTGAAATTTGGATCGCGAACATTCAAATATATTTATCTTTTAACCGTCGTTTAATTTTTAGTAAATACATTTAACTATTTTACGGGTACTCTTCCAATATAGATTGGGATTTGTGAGTATAATGTTACATGCTGAGAACTATGGTCAAGCTACGTCAATTGGCAAAAGTTTAAGAACGCGCAGCTACAAACGATGAACTAATTAAAATATTGTTTTTTTTCCAAAATCGAAAAACTGGTTTTTGATTTAACTCGGGGACATTTTAGTCGATTTTTATGAAATTTTTGTTCAAATTTATTAAATTTTTGTTGAGAAATTGAGTTTAATAGAATACGCAAGATATCTTTATTAACTTTTCAGATGGTCTGTACATATAGCGTCAAAAGTCGATCAATTATTTCAAAATTTTATAATTGATTTCTGACTTATTTCTTCGGATTGTGGAAAAATGTTTTGAATAAAAGTTGTTAGTATAGCTATAATGAATAACTTTTGTCCGAAGCACTTTTTCGAAAACCGAATAAATAAGGCACAAATCCATTATAAAATTTTGAAATGATAACTCGACTTTTGACGCAATTTGTACACGGAACTTGTAATTTACAATTTACCCATCAAGATGGGTAAACGCTGTGCAACTTTTTAGAAAGTTGTAGAAATAGAAAGAAATAGAAAGAAATTTAGCAGTGCTACTCAAAAAATTAATTTTTTTTAATTTGGTCGTTTTTGAAAAATCATTCATAACCCCATTCCATTGGTATGTTCATATGAATGATGTCACGCTACAGGTCGAAATTCTTAGACGATTATGATTTATTGCTGTGTCAAGTTGTTATTAATCTGCGTGAACAATTTGAATAAACAATGTTCTACAGAAACTCGTCATACTATATGAATTTATAAAAAAGTGGAAGCGCTGGTAAGAATGTGTGCAAATCAAAGGTTCAATTCAAACTGTAAATAAATGATGGTACAAATGAGGACAAATTTTTTTTTTTTTAATTTTCAATTGATTAGTATTATTTCGATTTTAGAAAAAAAAATTCAAATAAAAGTTGTACTATATTACGAATGAACGTCAAAGTAGTCGAGCGGTCTATGCCGTTATGTCTGCGCATTATGCCTACTTGGAAACTGGGACGATATGAGTTCGAATCCCGACATCGGCAGTTTGTTAATTATTAAGAAAAAAAGGGGCGATTAATTGACTAAACTGCCGGCGTATGGACAAGAACGAAGTAACAGGCTATGCTTGTGAAGGTTTTCTGCCGTTTCCTTCACGAACTCCAGATGAATGTGGGCATAGTTCCTATTAGATTCGGCTACAGCCGCATATCCTACCAATTCCTAGTCTACACACAAAAATTACTTCCACTCCACTCACATCCTCATTCCTTGGGCATCACCCGTTCAGGGCAGTCGCTATGTATCTATATTTCTAATAAACAACTTTTACCCGAAGCATTTTTTCGATAACCGAATCAATTAGGCACAATTCAACTATATAGTTTTAAAAAACCACATCAACTATTGTATTCCATAATACATACTATTTTTTAGCAAAATAAAATGAATCGTTATACTAACGATTTTTCAAACTTCCAAACATGTTTTCTCGGCTATCAACAATGTCGACTGACTGTCAGATATATAATCTCGTCTTATTCGGACATTCACGTCCTTCGCGGCAAAACTAACTGTAATTGAAATACTTAAAAATGCATCTCACAAGACCCACCTGCAGTTAATTAAATATGTAATAAAATTTATACATTAACGAAGTAAAGCATATTTTCATTTTATTACATCCTAGTTACATTCAAATAGGTTAATAAACAAAAGAAATAAATATAAAAAACAAACTAAATACAATAAAAGTTGTATAAGGATTGAAGACTATTTATAACAATAAATATAAAAAAAATACTACAACTATGTAGAGAGGTACTATTTAATATACAAAAGAATATTATTAAATAATAGTTTTATTTATATATGAAAAATACATTTAGTACAGAGACATACAGAAGAGAATGGATGTGTAGTAGGGTGGTTGGTGGTGCTGAGAATAAGTGTACTTTAAGAGTTTTTTAAGTTGTTGACAATAATAACTATGCTGTTATAAAAAAAAAATAAACATTACATTACTGAAAAATTTATAATCATAAAAAAATATTATACAGTATGCCAAGCAATATATAAACTTTTATAGTATACTAGCTTTTACCCATAGCTTTTCTCGCGCCCCATTCTTATATTACCGGCTCCGGTTGCTTGATATACCACCACTATTTTTCCACCACTATCTAGTATCGAGATCAAATATCAGTTTTTAAGTCTAATCATAATTAACATAAAAAAGTTTTATCAAAATCAGTCCAGCAGTTTTTGCGTGATTCTCGAAAAAACAAATAGACAAATAAACAAATAAACAGACACTTACATGTAGCGAGATACCACAGTTTTTGAGTCTAATCATAAGCTTACAAAAAAAGTTTCATCAAAATCGGTTCAGGAGTTTTTGCGTGATGCTCGTGCGAACAAACACACAATTATAGTTTTAAAATAGTAGAGATAAGATACTAGGTCAATCCAATCAGTCTATCGTGATCTACCAAGCAATCGCAAAATGATTCTAAATTGAACTTTGTTCTATTCCTAAACTGTACTTTTTGTGACAACAAATTTACGTTATTAAACACACAGTTTTTAAAGTTATTTAACGTGCTCTTAAAAGGCCCGCATGGACATTTTTACATTTTTTCGAAAACCGAATGGATTCGGTTTAGAAACTGTAAACTGTAAAATTTAAAAAAAAAAAAAAAACACGTCACTTTTACGGATTATAATACTATGGGAAATAAAAGTAGCCTTCTGTTTTTCAAAATTATATAATAGATTTGTGGATTATTCATTCATTCGGTTTTCATAAACAAATACTCCGGATAAAAGTTATTCCTTATAAATACGTTAACAACCTTTTTTCGAAACATTTTCCCAAAAAACGAATGAATAAGGCAAAATTCAGTTATAAAATATTGAAAAAAGAACGCTACCATTGTGGCTCAAACTCGTATAGCTATTCATATCATTTGCAGTGCAATAAAATGTTAGTGACATCAATTATCTATTGGGTGTGCCCCACGTTTATCGTTTGAAAGTATTTTCATAGGTATTAAAAGTTCAAAATCACAAATTTTCGGTTCAATCTGTATGAGGTTAGGAATCTGTATGGGGCTAAAAGAAATTATTTTATACTTTTTAGTCCGTTAAAAAAGTGATAAATTACTCTACTTCAAACATTTATCAACATTTCCACCAAATTTCTAACATTAATTTTATAAGGATCATATTTCAATATCAAAACAAATTAATATCAGATCCTTGCATTGTCATCCAGTTCTGAGTACCAGTTTCCAGTTTCAAGTCCCTGGCTCTCATCGGGAAGTTTTTTAAAATCGATTTATACTGAACATACAAACATACTGACAAGAAAGCGAGTTAATAAAAAAAAAACGTGTTGAACGATTGTAAACAAGTGAAAAACAATAATAAAGTGAAAATTACAACAACTGCTCAAATTGCTCAAATATCTACCCGCTATATACTGAATTTCTGAAATAAAGTTTCTTAAAAAAGTTGTCTGTTTTTTAAAAAGAAACATTTTTTGTCGTTGAATTTTCGTTCTATCTCTGACGGCTTCAAAGATTTTTGGCACTTACTTTTGTCATTTTTGACATTTTTGTCACTTACTTTTTAACTCAAGGACACACAAACAAAATTTCAGCTCATTATCTCTTTTCCTTTTTACAGCTAGACAGATAGCTAAATATTAGATTATCAAATGATACTTGTTGCTAATTTGTTGCGCGTCAATTTGGTGGTGAAACTGTCACCAAATTAGCAACGAATAACATATCCTGAGGCAATATAAGAGTAATTTTAATAAGAGTGATGTTTATAAGAGAAAATTGAATGAAAGTAATTTCAATAAAACTTTATATTTTAATTTATTTTGTTTAATTTTTTATTTATTTATATTTTTGTCTATTGATTTCGATTTTCTATCTATTTCTAATTGTCAAAGAGTAAATTACGACTAGCTAATTTATAATGATGATGACTACTTTGTACTCGAAATACGTATTTATCATACAAAAACTGATCTAGGTATTGGGGTGAATTTGAAATATTAGGCAGACAGCTGTTACAAAATCGGAACTAAACTTAATATACTCTTATTCTAAAAATTGTAATACTGTACTAGGCATCGAACCAGCGCGACACGAATGGGCAGTGGCCGTGTCTGTTGAGTGGACAGTTAAATATCAAATAGGATGAGTGTCGCGCTGGTTCGATACCTAGTACAGTATTATAATTAATATACTCTTGTATATATTTACAAAGGTATAATAATATACCCTTTATATATATATATATACATATATATAAATATATCGGGTATAAAAAGTTAAAACCTTTTATAAATTGCTCCAAAAGTATGTTACTTCAAAACATACTGTATATTCAGAAAAACTGAGTTAACAATATGTACTGTCTTGATTTCAATTTTATTACCAATTTGCATGTTGCAATATTTTAATTTAAAAATTATTATTATTTTGTATTGTAAAAATGAAGTTAATTTAGTGGAATTTTTTTTTCTCAAACCATGCATAATTTGAAATAGATTGTGTAGTATTTTTAACCTCTATATACATAACTGCAACGCCGTTTGTATATGATAATTTGTGTACGGAAAGAGCTGAACACAAATTTTTGGCACTCGAGTTATTAAGATGTAGTTTTGAACGAAATAACCCCACTGAGAGATATACTTTTTTAACCCGACTTCAAAAAAGGAGGATGGTTCTCAATTCGTCTGTATTTTTTTTTTTTTTTTTTTTTTTATGTTTGTTACCTCAGAACTCCGGCATTTATGAACCGATTTTGAATTTTTTTTTTTGTTTTAAAGGGTTTGATTCCCGATTGGTCCCATTGTCACCAAATCGCATTCTGATGAGGGGATCTCCGGAAAATCGAGGAAAATCCTCATTTTATATGTGATAACCGATTTCTGCGAAATTTTTTTTTTTTTTTGAAAAAGTATACTCATTCATAATGGGAAAATAAGAAAATTTTTTTAAAAACCGACTTCAAAAAAAATTTTTCCTTAAAAAAAAAACCGACCCCAAAAAAAAAAAATTTTACAAAAAAAAACCAAATTCCTTGTAAAGAAAACTGAAAATCTGTTATAAAAAAATGCATTAAAAATTTAAAAAAAAAAAAAAACGGGTAAAAAAAAAGTGTTATAAAAAAATTCACTAAAAATTAGTTGGTCGTTTAGTAGGTCTACCCATATTTAGACAAATAAAATCAGTTATAGAACTTCAAAGTCACTAAAAAGCGAGAAATAAAACTTATTTTGACAAAATGGAAACCCGACTTAACAAAAGAAGCACTAAAAAGTAAAAAAATAATTGCATATTCTTGTGCCAATTTTAGTTCACCAAAGCAAAAATTTTTAAATATATATGTACAATTATTGTTATTTTTGGAGGCGGTGTCCAAAAGTTATGTGAATTTATCTATGTTGACACCGCCTCCAAAAATAACAATAATTGTACATATATATTTAAAAATTTTTGCTTTGGTGAACTAAAATTGGCACAAGAATATGCAATTATTTTTTTACTTTTTAGTGCTTCTTTTGTTAAGTCGGGTTTCCATTTTGTCAAAATAAGTTTTATATTTTTCATTTTAAAAGCTTCAACGCTTTTTATACCCGGTATATAATTATATACCAGGATATATTAAGTTTAGTCCCGACTTTGTAACGGTTGAAAATATTTATTACAGAAAAAAAATTTTCGTATAGGTATGAATAGGTATTGGTAAAATGACCTAATTAGTCCATTTCCGGGTGGTCTGTCCGTCCGTCTGTAAACACGATAACTGAAAAACGAAAAGAGACACTGAGCTGAAATTTCGTATATAAGTTCTAGAGCTAAAAAGCCAAGTCAATCTTTGAAACATGAAGAGACCTTTTTTTAAAATTTTGTTTGAAACTTTTTTTCATAAAATCAGTATATGCTAGGTATTTAAGCAATTAACTCAGTTAGTTGTTATTTTCATTTGTGTTTTTTAAGCTTTTACACAAATTTTTTGAAGATTATATGGATATAAGGATATAAAGAGCCTTAAATACATGATTAGGAAGTAGCCGGAAGTGATGGGTTTCAAAAAAGATCCCAGGTTCACGATTATAATTATCAATATGTCTGAGACAAGTTCTGAAACTATCTAGAGATTAAAATCTATTTTGTACTGATAGATAACTCACAGCCTAAACCGGTAGGTTTAAAAACATGAAATTTTTCACAGGAGTTCCTAATATAGCGTAAGTGAAAAAAGGATTTTTGGCCCTTAAGATGGTTAAAGTGGGGAAAAATTTTTTATGAAAGTTCGTCATTTTCAGAGTTAAAAGTATGGAAATTAGTGTTTGGGCTTCGGTTTATAAATAAAAGTATGTTGTATCAGTATTCTTGGAAACTCATCCCCTAATTGGGTAAAATAAGGGACAAAAGTTTGTCTGGGAAGTACGTTGCCTGGGAAGTTTTTAAGTTGGTATTTAGGCTACTGTTTACGAATAAAAGTCAATTGTTTCAGGGATTTTGGATACTAATCTCCAAAGGATGGTTAATAAAGGACGACAGTTTGTATGGGAAGTGCGTCACTTTTGAAGTTAAAAACGTGGTAGTTGGTATTTAGGCATTTTACATTTCAGAAACGTTGATTTCGATTTAAACAATAAAGTGTTTTCAACGAAAATTTTCCATGAATACATGGAAACAATCGGTTTTCATTAATTTTCAATCATATATTCCGTCCTGTTCTTATAAAATTTGTTCCATGAAATTGTCGTACCGATCACTTGGCCAATGTAATGGCCTATAAGCCTCGTATATAGTTATTGTTTTTTTGAAAAGTCGAAACAATTCCGGTTTTAAATTTTAATAAGTTTATTGTTATTAAAATGTATGTGGGAAATGCATCTACTCTGAACACGGCTCATATATATAGGTTTCAATACACAGGTTATGCGGCGTATATATCAGAGTTTTTTTTAAATATAAATATTTTATAGTTTTTAATAAATATAACGATTGCAATAATAGATAAAACTACTATTATTTTTATTTTTTTATAATATTTACTTTAATAATAGGTTTATGAAATATAAATTTATATGCATTTTTTTTAACAAATACAATTTTTACATCTTCATTGTTGATCTACAAATTGATTTTCTATTATCACGCAAAATGCCGGGTTTCCCAAATACTATAAATTGATTAAATTCTATTCGACCACAGAATGAACTCGGTTCAATCAAAAACGGTCTTGAACTATCTAGATTGACTAATCTAGAACACGAGAAAATTCGATATTATACAGGGGCTTATTTAATACAATGCACCTATTTTCTCAAGGAAAATCTTCATTGTTAATCTACAAAATTGATTTTCTATTATCACGCAATATACCGGGTTTCTCGATTACTATAAATTTATTTAATTCTATTCAACCACAGAATAAACTCGATTCAATCAAAAATGGTCTTAAACTATCTAGATTGACTAATATAGAACACGAAAAAATTCGATATTATACAGGGGCTCATTTAACTCAATGCACCTGTATATTATTTCCTCAAGGAAAAATTTTTGGACAAAATGACCCGCGTTAAAGATGTTTTTCTCGGTGTGGGACATAATTTGTTCATTTTGATTTTCACCTCTCCCCCCTTGGTTTAAAATATTAATTGAAGGTCAACTTGTGTTTTTCAAATGGGAATTTAATAGAGAATGTCTCAAGCTTTCAATATTTAGGAGTAATGATAGCATACAATGGCAGTTGGAAATTACACCAAAACGAGATGATAACAAAAGCCAGTAGAGCACTTATGATTTTAAGAAAGTTTATATACAAATATGAACAGTTTCCAGTAAGCTTGATATTGAAAATGTTCAACTCTATTATCACACCGATCCTGACATATGGAAGAGAGGTTTGGGGAATTGAAGGTTGTTCAAAAGAGTTGGTTTCTTTTACCTACAACTTCTACAAAGAGCTCCTCGGAGTATCTAAATCAACCCCTAATTGCGCAATAGATTTAGAATTAGGTGTAATGCCCATTGAAGGATTTGTGCTGCAACATGCAATCAACTTTTACTTTAGAGTAGCATTTTCAAATAAAGCATTACAAAAAAGTTGCATGCAGGGGCAATGGGATAGCATAATTAAGGCTAAACTTTGTGAACTGGGCCTTAATTTAAATGAAATGCAAGAAGGGAGCTACAAAAGAGTTCAAAAATTAATTAAAAGTAAAGTAAGTGATTTATGCCTAGTGAACACCTTAGCAGAAGCCAAAACAAAAAATTCTTTGGAATTTTTCATGATGTTAAACCATTATGATAGAGGCGCAATGTACATCGACATAGCAAATAGAAGCGAAAGAAGAATGCTTGCAAACTTCAGAATGTATAGGTTCGGTTGGGAAAACAGAAGAATAAACACTAACGGAGAAAAAATTTGCGTTTTATGTGGATGGGGCATTGAATCCATAAGGCACATGATTGAGCACTGCCAAGGAACTGAGGGAAAAGAGAGGGAGGGAATCAGTCAAAGAGGATACGAAAATGCGATGGCTATGCTGGAGGTTAACAGTAAAGAGGATATAAGGGCGATATGCGATTACTTGGATTTAATCATCAAAAAGCGTAAAGCAAATCTATGAGCTAATCAAGGAGAAAAGTAGTAGTAAACACAGTATCTTTTTATTTTCTGTCTTTTTGTTAAATTTCTGTGCTATTGAAGCAATAATATGTTGTTATTTTGAATTTTGTAAAAGCACTTATGTTTATTATAATGTAAAGAGTGATAAGCCATTTATTGGCAAATCAAATAAATAAATAAAAAAAAAAAAAAAAATAAAAATGGGAATCGATATTTAGCCTAAAAATCTGGAATTGAAAAATAACAATTTCAAAAATGATTGATTGAAGATCCAATTTATTTAATAGCTATATAATAGTGACATTTTTTATCATTTTCAAACTGTAAAAATCAAGCTGCAACAACCATTTTCACAGTTGGAAAATATTCGGAAAAAATCGAAACATGTCACGATGGATATTAAATTAAGTAGAATATTTGAACACATTTTTCAAGTTATTTTTCAATCCCAGATTTTTACAATGGAATTCCACTAAATAAAACTCGTAACAATATAGTAAACCCTTTAACAGGATGAGATAGCTATGGACAATATAACATAAAAACTGAGAAAAAAAAGTCTTCAAAAAATTTTCTAGAATAAAAAGTCGTAATTTTTTTCAATGAATAGAGATTGACCGTTTTCGGTTTTTTGTCGTTTCCCTCTGCCGATTTTGCCCAAAAAAAAATATTAGGTATTTGAATACACTAGAAGATTTTATAATTTAAATAACACTGAAGCCCATGGTTTAGGTGGAAATCAAAAATCACCATAAGATGCCACCCTTCCAACAAAACAAATTTAAGCCGTTTTTATTTATTCCAAAAACTCGCCTACCTACTTGAAGAATTATTAAAGTACAAATGTTACACCCTTTATAAGTTTGATAGCTATCGATCTTGAATCTGTGTTGAATCTGTAAATTTCAAGTTTTGAGGTTAAGTGGTTTCGGCTTGACATTGATGAATCAGTCAATCATGACAGGTTCACTGTTAAAATGTTTATTTAATTCTTTACATCACTGTGGAGCTAGAAAATAGGAGCTTAAATATATTCTTATGGAATAATTATTTTATTTTTTCGATATCCATATTATCAAAGAGTGAAACGTATGCAACTCACCAAAATGAGTAACATTTCCCAGGATAATAAATCAAAATTGGTTTATTCTTACTGATAAGGACTACATTGTAATAGAAATACGTTTTTATTTATAACACAAATATAATTAATTTAGATTTTGGGGCAAATTTGTTCCTGACTAGATATGATTTTTGAAATATAACTATTCCAAAATGGATATTCGCATAGCTTTTTAATCTATTCTTGTCGTTTATTTTCAATTTTTTTACTCTCAGAAACAGATCTCTTAAAACAATTAAAGTTAGATATTTAACGAAAAGCGTTGCTTATAATATACGTTAATTTTTCATATAAAGCCTAGTTTTTAGAAATAGACCGCCCTTTCTCTTTAAAGCGTAACCGCTGTGTGTAATATATATGTGGTTTTAAGTATACTTATGTTACATACGCATAGTATCAATAACGAATAACTTAGATGTGAAAATAACATCAAATTTGAGCCATGATATTATAAGTATAACATCCTTTAATTCTACCTCGAATTATAATACCCAAGAACTTGAAATATTAATGCACGAACATTATTAGTGGATATTTAACCTTTAATAAAAATCAACCTCTTATATAAATACAAAGAACATAATGGGGCATATATCGACTTGAATAAGCCGGTAAAATTATTTTACCTAACTATATATATATAAGAACAGGTAATTTTTTATTAAAACCGTATTTAAAATATTAAAGATTATTTAATTATTTGTAATAGTTTAAAATTATAATTAAAATATTAAGTAATTATTTCATTAAAACTATGGATGCGTACACGAGAATGATTATTTACAAATTAATTTTAGAAAATACAAGTGAAAATTACAACTCACTGAGTTAATTGCTTAAATACCCGACATATCCGGAATTTATGTAAAAAAGTTTATAGCAAAAGTTGTGTGTTTTTTTTAAAAGGAATATTTTTCGTCTTTACATTTTTGTTCTATCTCTTAAAGTTTAAAGTTGGGCAGTTTTGCTCATTTTGGCCAAACATGGTTCGATTTTGCTCATTCACGAACTTGACTATACTTTTAGCTCTAGAACAGACACAAAATTTCAGCTTCTTATCTCTTTTCATTTTTGAATTATCGTTTCTACAGACGGACGGACATGCGGACATGGCTGAATTAAGCCATTTTATGAACACCTATTCCAAACATTTATGTCTGCGATCAATATTTTCAAGTGTTACAAAGTCAGCACTAAACTGAATATATCTTGTATATTTACATATACTGGGTATAAAATATATACCCTGGTGTATTTACATTTATTTTTATACCAAGTATAATAAATCTTCAACAAAAGGATACTAACATAGTTTAATTTTTTATAGTTTCTAGTATCTTTAATTTTTTTAAAGATACTATCATAGTTTCAACACAAAGTGCCTAAAGCGCTTTTACAATGTTGTTATGTATTTGCCTTTTTAGCGCGTTATTAATAAATAATAGAATTTTTTTTTTAGTTTTTTTTTTATTAATATAAATTTTGTTGTTGTTGAAAACTAACTGTTTGTGATGTTTATTGAGTCATGGTATAATTGAACTCTTTCAATGGACGGGAAAAATTGTAGGTTTTTTTTATAGCAACCTTTCTCAGAAATCATTTTATATGTGAAGTATGTATAGATTAAATATAAAAAATAAATATAAAAGGATAAAATAAAAGTACAAACAAGGATAAAAAGAAAACTTTAAATCTTTATTTCCTTTAAGGTCTTATTAGCAGACAAAGAATGTCAAAACATGTGCTGTTTTACAAAATCTGTTGTTTTAGCAAAACTCGTATAGATAAACTTAAATATTTGTACGAAATTTATGAACTTTCGAACCTGGGCATAACAATTAAAAAATTAGAAATACCGAAAACAATTTTTTTATAATAAGTTAATAATTTTTATAATAAGTTATAATATGTAATAAACAAATATCCAAAAATTTGGGGCTCGTTTGGGGCTCCACGAAATTCGATAGCTAGCCGATGAGTATTTCTGACTGCATAGAGTAACTACAGTGATTAGATGGATTCACAGAAGACGTTGTTCCAAATAACTTTTCTATGAGAATGCTTACATTAAACCAGAATCCGACTATCCAAATTTGAAGTCATTGCTACCTTAGCCATGAAATTTCAATATAATCAAATCAAAGAGAAATTTAAATTTAATATAATTTCAAAATTTGTCTCAATTTCTAAATCAATTATTTGTATTTTATAAACAAAATTAGTAACGCGCAACATATCTTCCCGTAAATTACTAACGGATAACTAATTCACTCTGGTGATGACTTTGTACTCGAAATGATATGCATTCATGAAATACGAATAATCGATCTAGGAATTGAGGCAAATTATGATAATTAATTAAATTTCAAATTAATATTATTTAAAACTATAAAAAATATGTAGTTTTGAATCTAAGCACAAAAATTTCTGGTTAGACCAAAAAGAATTGTGAAAGATTTAAATGGTTTTTTTTTTATTATACCAAATTACCAAAAAATTATACGAAACAATCAGATTTCAATTACGAAATGATAAAAATTATGTATTGTAATTTTGTATTGAATTACTTGACGAAAATCATTATAATTATTAAATAAAAAAACTAGTAAAATCACTTTATTTGACTAGTTTCGGAGCACAGTTCCTTCTTCCGTAAAAAAAAAATAATGTGTTTGTTTTTTCTTTTTTTTTTCTGAAGAAGGAACTGTGTTTCGAAACTAGTCAAATAAAGTGATTTTACGAAAATTTCAAATATTTGTTTTATTTCATAAAGATAATAAAAAATTATGTGATAGACAATCCCATATGTCAAGGTTACTCATCTAAGTATATTGAGTATTTACTGTTGACACAGCTGTATTGAGAAAAATATTGGATAAATTTTATAAGCTTTCATATCATGTCATGCTATAAAGCTTTTATTAAAGGATTATAACAACGTTTTAAGTATTTAAGCAGTTTTGTAAACATAACGCTCGTTTCTGTCATCAACAACATTGAACGAAAATATGTGTGAGAAAAAAGAAACAAAAGTATACAAAATAATATTTCTTTACCCGTTTAAATTTAAAGTGGAGCTTTTTCAAAAGATTTTTTTTTCACCAATATATAATTCTATTGATAGAATTTATTGTTTCACGATAAATTTAATCCTTTAATAAGAAACTGAAGCAAAAATATGTGTCAATGTCGAAGCTTACAAATTATTTTTAATCTAGTAAGAGAATTAGTTTAAAATAAAATAAGCAAGCTTTTACAAAATTTGTAATAAAAATTGGTCTTCGATGGTCAAATGTTTCCAAAAACAGAAAAACCATTAATATTCGGTTGTCATGAAATTGCTAATAGCCAAACAAATGAAGGCTTCTTGAAATAAATGAAAGTTTGCTCTTTTAATTGATAAGCAGATTGTGTTTCGATATGAATCAAAATTTTAAACCTATTTGTGTCTCAAACAATGATTTAGGTTTTGAAAAAATAATTTTTTGAACAAGTTTTCTTTTTGAACACATTTAAGTTTCTGACTATTAAATTTCAATACAAAAAATAAATCAAAGATATTCAAACAAATTAAAACTGAAGTAGAAACATTGCCTATAAAAACCGTTGATACACTTGTCATGAAAATGATAGTAGCCAAAAAACTGAAAGCTTTTTAAAATGTACGAAAGTTCGTTTGTTTCAATTGAGAAGCTATATGGACAAGAATCATAATCTCAAACATATCTTTATCAAAGAAACAGAAAGTAAGAAAATATTTCTTCTCTGACATAATCAAAGGTTAACTCTTCCAATAAAATATTCTTTGATTGAATTAATAAATAGAACTTAATAAAAAAAATTTTGCATGTGTTAGAAAATTAAGAAAACATTTCAACCCTAAATGCGAACAATTTTTCTGTGCCAACACAATTTTTTATGGGTAATCATCTAATGTTCTAAGAAATATTTCTACAAGAAGAATAAACTCTCTCAATAAAATACTCTTTAAATGATTTAAGAAAATTGTGCTTAAACAATTTCTAACAATTATTTAATAAAAAATACTTCTTAAATAACCAGGCAACCCCTCGTTTCTATGGGAAATATTCAAACAAAATACTACACAAACCGTATTTTATCAAATTCAATAAAATTCAATATTTAATTTCAAAAACGACAAGTCACGCTGTTATAATCTATAATTTACAAAAAAATGTATTTCTACCTTAAAACAAGGGCACTGTTTCCACTTTAATTTATCAAACAAAAAAAAAATCACTCACAAAATCATTTTCAAAAAATACAAAAATTGTATAAATAAAAAATAAAAAAGTTCACTGCACGGCATAAAATTTTCTTTCACCACGAAACCAATCAAATTAAAATAAAACGAAATCCACCCAGAACCAAAAAAAAATCTGAGTTATGAAACCACGATTCACACGGAACAGCAATTGATAACCGTAGTATCTCGTCCCGTATTCAATGACGACCAAGAATCATGTGTTTTCCATTTTCACAGTGTGTTTGAAATATATACAGCACAGTGTGACAGAGCTGTTCGATATCGCTATCCTTGTATGCCGTGCTATGTAATGAATAATCCACACCACCTAGAATACATATGAAATGGACATGCGCATTTTTGTAAACGCATTTTAACATTGCTCACTAAAGTAGTATACATATTTCAATATTTTATAGTGGATTTCTACCTTTATCATTCGATTTTTTGAGAAAATGTTTCGAGTACAAGTTGTCAGCATTTTTGTAATGAATAACTTTTATCTGAAATATTTTTTCGTAAACCGAATGAATAAGGTACAATTGAATTATAAATGAAAAATGAGTGGTAATTTTTTTAATCATGTGTACAGTTATATGTATATATATATTTTTGTATTTAATGTGTAACAATGTTACTATACTGTGTACTGGCTAGCACCTTCTCCGGCTATATGGATACTATTGTACTACAAGTTTGGGGAGGGTGCAGTGCTCGGTAACTTGTATTAGAGCTCATACACAACGGCAAAAGTAACTCTCATATAGTATTATTGTTGATCTGATTTTTGATGGAGATTAATGTCATGCTTATAAAAACTTAATTATTATAATTATGATTTTCGTGTGATGTGGTTTGTTTGTGTATTTATTTTTATTACATATATGTTTTTTTTTTTGTTATAAATTTTGTTACAGCTTATTTAAATTAAATAATTTAATATTCAACAGATTTGTGCCGTTTAATTTTTAATTGAAATCAAATCGAGCAGATATATAAATTATTATATGACCCTATCATGATACGCAACCCTATGTCGATTATGTAACCCTTCCGTTGATAAGGTGAATCTGTGAATGTATAATAATATTTTTTCATATAATTTATTTTATATTTTTGCATGAAGAAAAATTTAAAATGGAAAAAAATTCTGCTCGTACGAGCTACGTGGGCTTAGGAAATTTTCTCAAGCAAAGGAATTATGATAAATATGAAACTATTAATTTATATACTGATATGAAAAAACTAGCTTGTCCACCAGGTATCGAACCCTGAACCCTTTGGATTTCTACTAGCCCAGTGTGCTACTGATACACCACGGATGAAACTGATGAAGGAATCAACTAATTCACATCATTGACAATTTGAAGTCATCATTGTGTACACTGAAGCGTCGCAATACAATAATATTTAATAAAAAATTTAATGGCATGCTTGTCTATAATAAATTGAGGTTAAATTAACTTCCTACAATTTTACTGATGTAAAATTTTGAAAATTTCGATTTTCTAACAGTGTACTGCAATTTCCTTATTGAAATTTTAAGATAGCAGTGGCAAATCTAGAAATCCTCCACAGTTTTAAGCAATACCATTTTAACGTGCTGTGTTATGCTGCTGAATTTTCATTTATTGACATTTTATGACTTATCAGTTAAAATTTCAAGCAGTTATTAATTTTTTTTAGTTAATATTTTTTATATATTTGGTTTATTATTTATCATTAGTTAAAATATTTTACTGAAATATTTTTTTTTCCGAAATATGTTTTAATATTACTCTTTCGTAAATATGTGTTTTTTGTTTGTTTACATTCATCACTAGATCTTTTTTTTAACGCTAGATAGTCTCTCTTAGATGAAATTTTCAATACTGGGAAGTTAACATGTAAAAAATAACAGAAATCTATGTGGTTTGGTGGAAGAAAAAGTATACATGACAATATTTTATTTAAAATACCTACTTAGAGCGATTGGGGGTATTTTAATGAAATGATTTCGCAAAAATTTGTAGTAATGTCGTTATAAATTTACGAAAAGTATGCAGATTAAAAAAAAAGTTGAACGTGTGAACTTCAAGGCTCGCTCTTAGAAATGTTACACCCAGAGACAAATCCACCGTACGACTTGTTTATTTATTTACTTATTATCTCGTAACTAATTAATTCCAGATCCAGAATGATCCAGAAAGCAACATATATAAATATCATGGAATAACAAATATTTTATCTTTATAGAAATGATGATTGTGTATACACAACATTAACGAGGTGTAATCCCAGAATTTTCCAAACGATATTGCCCATTAAAACCCATTAAGTACCAAACTGATTTCTCTATTTATGTGCCATCGGCAATTTAAGTATCATATTTTTCTGGACTATTGTTTTTATTAGCCATTATTTTTCTCAGAAATATATGTTTGTAATCCTAAATATAATTTTTCTAGAAACTCAATTTTTAACTTTCAAGGAAAAAAATTTTTTTTATCCTTGTATTTAAATTAAGCTTGAAAAGAATTCACATTTACAGAATACAATAAATTTTCATCACTTTGACCTACATTTTTTTTTAGACTTTAATAATAAATATAAATTGATAATTGAAAATAAATTTTTTTCTACTATCTTCTAAATCAAACGTATGAGTTGGTTGTTTCATAAATACGAAAACTCTATGTGTACAAAACAAATATTTAACTCACCGAAAATAGACAACAAACTTAGGGCATTAAATTAAATGCGTCTATGTTTACCTTCATCTTTTGAAGATTTCTGTAGACAATTTAAATATTTATGAAATAATAATATTAAAAAAAAAACTGTATATCATCGAACCTTTTTCCACTTAAGTGATTTTCTTAGTTTTTTTTTTGAAGGAAACAATTAAAACGAATTCGTAACAATAAAATTTTTCTAATCCATTCTTAAAGTTTTTTACTAAAGTATTTTAAATTATATTAAAAAGGAATTCATATAAAAGCCAAAGAAAAGAACTGGCATTGGGATACCAGTTTGTATGGTTGAGTTGAAAAAGGCACTCTACTCGGAACTGGACAGTACCTGGTTCGATTCACAACTCTTGCAGTTTGTCAATTAAATTAATTTAAAAAATAATAATGGGGCGTTTAATTGACTAAACTTTCGGCGATTGGACAAGAGCAAATGTAACTGGCTATGCTTGTTAAAGTTTTCTGTAGTTTCATTTCACAAACTCCAGATGAATGTGGGCATAGTTCCTATCAAAGTCAGCTGCAGTTGCACAACCTTCCAATTTATAGTCTACATACAAATTCCTTGTCCTTCAGAGTTCGGTTAAAAAAAACTAGAAAGACTTACTTGCCCGGCTTCGACTTCCCGCTACTACTGCTATTAGTATTAGGATATCCACAAACTCCTACCATAAAGGAATAAGTCAAAATAGGTTTCGAACAAATCGTTTAAAGCATCAGCATACACCCTAGCATCAAAAAGATTTTCGAGATTTTCATCAAAACTCGATGAAATCTGTTATAATGAGGGGCTTTTTTCCTGCGTTTCTGAAACTCATAGCTTATTACAGACGTGGGTGGAGGCCAAGAAATTGTATACATACTAGAAACTGAAGAAAATCTTTACAGGGAGTTCTTCGTTTTTATCTATACAAGGACTAAGCTATTTTACATATACACACCTAGACCCGCCAATGATTACAAATGTATTTTTTATTATCATGGACTCTCAAAACGTAACGACTCAATATCGTAAAATTTCAATATCGATTTTCAATATTGAAAACAATACCTATATTCTACGTATATAGAAATAAAAAACCAAACACGTCAATTCAATAAAACCTAACTGGACCAATGAATTCGCGTAATAAATCAATTAATCCCAAATAATCATCATTCAATGTATGTGTCTATCAACTATTGACATATTTAAACGTTTACATTTTATATAAACCTAAAACATTGAAGTTACAACCACACACCGATTGTTTAATATACGATCCGATCATTGTATCAATATGTACACGGATCTCATAACCAATATATATAGTGTACCAGGTGTTTAGTGATAAATGATTTTTTCATAAATTCCAAGTTTATGTGTATCCTACTTAAAATTCTGGATGTTGCATAATGTAGCAGGTAAATTTTCGATATTAATCGATATGGAACAACCATTGACTTAACTCTCCAGCACCCGGGTTTAGTAATGCCGCGATAGACGATAGAAACGAAACAAGACGAGAATTAGCGAGAGACAAGAAGAAAATTATAATCTTGATTTTTGATAAATATTCGAGAGATTTATAAATACTCAATAAATTTTTCATCTGTAAAAATGTGCTAATCACAGCAAATCATTTTGGGTGGTATTGATTTAACTTTTTCGATAGCCATTATTCTTTCAAGTTAAAATATAAAAAATAATACAAGTATTCCAAGACAATACAATACAAGAGACATGGTACTCTCGTCTCGCGGCATCACAACCTGGTTTGGGTCAAGGAAGTTTAATTGTGGCTGTACGTCAAAGAAACGCATGCAGCCATATTCACGTTTCGCTAGCTACTTGATTATCTTAACAATCTTTATATGTAGCTGTTGTGTTGCATTTCTTATATATGCAGCACAAAAAAAATTTTTAGTTGAAGACGAACATTGAAAATGGTCTCAGATACTTAAATCGTGCGTTATATGATATATATTCTCAGGAATATACTTCAATATTTGGTGGAAACTTCTGGACATTTTGCAGTATTAAAATTCTTGTAGATTATAACAAGACTAAGAAAAATCTTTTACTTGTATGTATTACTGTGCAATAAAATTAACATATTGCAATAAATTTGCATTAGAGCAAGTTACCATACGCAGATTTGAGTAAAATTATTGCTACTTGAGTATCTTAATAATCTTTGTATCGGTAGCTGTTGTTTATATAAATTAGATTGCATTTCTTTTATATGCAGCACAAAATAAATTTTTAATTGGAGATGAACATTGAAAATGGTCTCAGAGATTTGTGCAGAATTCAAATTTTTGTAGTTTATAACAAGACTAAGAAAAGTTTTTTATTTGCATGTATTACTGCGCCAAGTCCAAGTGGCCGAGCGGTCTATGGCGATATGTCTGCGCAGTATGCCTACTTAGAAACTGCACAGTTATAGGTTCGAATCCCAACATCGGCAGTTTGTCAATTATTAAGAATAAAAAAAGGGGCGGTTCATTGTCAGCTGCAGCCTCAAATCCTCAGCTGCAGCCTCAAACTCCTAGTCTATACACATCTTCACATCCTTAAGCATCACAACGGACCTTATGGTCGAAGTGTAGCCCGTCCAGGACAGTCTCTACAATCTATCTGTCTATCTACTTCGCAAAGACTATTGCAATAAAATTAACTAACAGATTGCCATAAACTTGCATTAGAGCAATTTTCCATACGTATATTTGAGTAAAATTATTAATCCAACCCTTAATATACGAGCATTGGTTATAAATTCTTTGACACAAATAAAGAAAGTCGTTGCACCTTACACAAAAATTTTTTTGCAAAAAATTTAATCAATAGCTAGACGTGTGAGTATGTGAAACTTGCAGGCTTTGCCATCGATCAAAACATCCTTTTGTTATTTCAAAGAATATCGTTAACCATATTTGACACGTATTATTTTGCGAGACTATGGTCTAAGTAATTGTACATGGACATATCCACTTTGGAAACACTCCCAAATATTGCATTAAACAGTCTGTATATGTCTGAAATAGATATTGTTTGTATAGAATAAACAACAATTTTTCGCTCTGGAGATTTCTCATCTTAGATACTTTACTATTTATTATTTATATCTAGGGTTTGGCAAAGGTCTGAAACTAGACGTTGGCACCCTAAAACCATCAAATATACGTGTAGACTATCTTTTTAGAAGCACATTTCATGACATTAATCTCACTTCCGTCTTGGTAGTGGGGGGGAGATTTTAACAGAAATCTTTATTTTTATTTTTTTAATATTTAAATGTAATGTGTATTTTTTTAGCTTGAAGACATCTCGAGGCATCCAAAACTTTCACCTCTGTAGAGAGTAGGTAACGATATCTGATAATCACAAACAAACAATAGATACGCGTTTGATTAATCTTATAAGCAATGTCTATTTCTCTATAGGTAATCAACAAAAATGAAATAAAAGATTAATTAGGACCTAATATTTTTCTACAAAATCTTCAAAAACTGGGAGTTAATAAATTTTAAATGTTAACAGTCTCAATCAAAGAGTTAGTAGAGGAGGAATAATTTTAACATAAACCTCTGTGAATATTCAGGTGTTTTCAGATTTTTGCCCAACCCTGTATATTGTTGCTATATACTACTAAACTAACAACAGTCATAGCTTCGAGAAGAAAGCTAGCTGCCAAGCAAGTAAGAAGCTAGTAGTTGATAGCTTACTTCTTGTTTTGTGTACAAAAATTCAACAATTCAAGAAAGTGGCGTTTGCTCTGTGTGTTGGCTATGGATGTATCTTATATGTGTCCATTTGTACAATGTTTTTGTTGTTGTTGTTGTTGATTCCTTTTTACACAAATGTATTGTTACAGAAAATGTAATATGTTTGTATAAACCTTGGTAGTGAGTGTTTCATGAATCATTTACGAGAGGTTTCTTGGAACAGATACTGCTGTTTGAATGATTGCACCCAACTTTTTTATTAACGTCCACCATGCGTGGTTACAAAATCTGAAGAAATAAAAAAAATTCGTTACGCAGGAGATGCGTCAACTTAGCGAATTTTCTTAGAATACATAAATCACACTATGGCGGTCATAATTTTAGTGTGATCAAAATTAAATATAATATCTGATATGACTTTAGTATTTGCAAAAATTTAATTTATTACTAGCCAAAATAGAACGATGTATAACGATTATAGTTTATAGTTACTATGGAAACGACAATCAAAATTTTTTACAATAAAATATATTTCATGTATTTGTGTCAAACACAAAATATTAAATATCTCTCTAATATTACAATAATCAAAAAATGTATAAGGAGTAAAGTTGTAGAAAATCAAGTTTGCTACAACTCATTCAATTCAATTCTTTAATTGTAAATATTTCTGTAAATATTAGTGTAACAGAAAAAAAATTAGAAAAAAATTACAGTAAAACTTAGTACCTACAACTAAACTCTTGATAAATTTTTCGATTTTTTAAATATTAAGGGAGATAGCCAAATTTTGTGTTTCCCCTACCTCCAAACCCTCTTTCCCCTCGTCCGATTTTACCTATTAATGAATTTGACCTTTAGAATACCAAAAGCGACTCAAATACCAAATTTCATTCCAATCGGAATGAAAATGTGACCGCTAGAGAGTCCACAGACATTTGAAAAAAGTACATATGTATATATATATATATTTATACATATATACAAATTTTAGCGATAGTGATTTTTAACATCTAATAGATAGGATCGCTGGACATTCGAAGAAATTTTTACGAAATTCCAACATGCAAAAACGCTAAAAACAAGTTTTGAACCTAGGAGTTAGACATGCTATGAAAGCATAAACGTTAATTCGTATTTATTGTGAGCAATTTAATTGATTGACAAACACGAATGTATATCTTCTATCTTCTATCGGACAAACAACGTTATGTGGACACGAAAGTATACACAAACAAACAAATATTAATAAACAAATCACTTCAGAAAGAAGTAAATACTATCTAATAAATAAAACAAAAATTAGAATAATATGAAAAAGTTGGCTGTCACATCACAATCGTCTTTGGTGTACAGGCAAGCACACTGGGCTAGTTATCCAGAGGTCCGAGGTTCGATTCCTGGTTGACGAGTTAATTTTTTCATATAAGTATTTAATTTAATTAATAAAATTCAATGACAATGAAATTTGTCGGAGTATACGCTATAGTCTTCTACAGTTTGTCATACGTATTCGAAAAAGAATTTGGACAAACAACGTTATGTGGACACGAAAGTATACACAAACAAACAAATATTAATAAACAAATCACTTCAGAAAGAAGTAAATACTATCTAATAAATAAAACAAAAATTAGAATAATATGAAAAAGTTGGCTGTCACATCACAATCGTCTTTGGTGTACAGGCAAGCACACTGGGCTAGTTATCCAGAGGTCCGAGGTTCGATTCCTGGTTGACGAGTTAATTTTTTCATATAAGTATTTAATTTAATTAATAAAATTCAATGACAATGAAATTTGTCGGAGTATACGCTATAGTCTTCTACAGTTTGTCATACGTATTCGAAAAAGAATTTGGACAAACAACGTTATGTGGACACGAAAGTATACACAAACAAACAAATATTAATAAACAAATCACTTCAGAAAGAAGTAAATACTATCTAATAAATAAAACAAAAATTAGAATAATATGAAAAAGTTGGCTGTCACATCACAATCGTCTTTGGTGTACAGGCAAGCACACTGGGCTAGTTATCCAGAGGTCCGAGGTTCGATTCCTGGTTGACGAGTTAATTTTTTCATATAAGTATTTAATTTAATTAATAAAATTCAATGACAATGAAATTTGTCGGAGTATACGCTATAGTCTTCTACAGTTTGTCATACGTATTCGAAAAAGAATTTGGACAAACAACGTTATGTGGACACGAAAGTATACACAAACAAACAAATATTAATAAACAAATCACTTCAGAAAGAAGTAAATACTATCTAATAAATAAAACAAAAATTAGAATAATATGAAAAAGTTGGCTGTCACATCACAATCGTCTTTGGTGTACAGGCAAGCACACTGGGCTAGTTATCCAGAGGTCCGAGGTTCGATTCCTGGTTGACGAGTTAATTTTTTCATATAAGTATTTAATTTAATTAATAACAATGCCGATGATTGCCGACTGTCACACAGTCTTACAAAAAAAATACGTTTAAAAGTGTAATATATAAAATTGTATAGCCTCGCTATAGATGTTTTCACGCCAATAATTAAATTAATACGTATATCTGTCGATAGAGTTTTAGTGTCACATTTTAAACAAATTGATAGTTTTATTTACGACGCAAAGTAGTTTACGTCTATGATTAGCTGGCGAAAGTAACTTTCAAACTTCAAAGAAAAAGTTTTTAAAAGTCTCACCCACTATTTGCACAAACATCCCTTAAAACTAATACGTGTTAATATGTCTATCATTAATAGTGACGTACGTACCGAGGGTGTTAGATAGATAGATAGATTGTAGAGGCTGCCTTGGGCGGGCTAACTTCGACCATAAGGACCGTTGTGATGCCTAAGGATGTTAGAATGTGAGTGGAGTAGAATGAATTTTTGTGTATAGACAATGAATTGGTAGCATATGCGGATGCAGCCGACTATGATAAGAGCTATGCCGGTATTCATATGTAGTTCGTGAAAGAAACTGCAGAAAACCTTCTCAAGCATAGCCGGTTACTAATAAAAGCGTGAACTCCAGTCCTTAATCACACAGTACTGGATAGTATATATCCATGTCCACTGTTATGTATAAATAAGTAAACATTTATCTGTTAAAAGTTCAAGAAGTTAAATACATTTTGATAGTGCTATTGCAGATTCATTCGTTATTCTACTTCTTCGTCTTCTCCTTTCTGTTAAAATTACAAAAAAAAAAAAACTTAAAAACAAATAAATAAATAAATAAAATAAAATAAAAATAAATATATTTTAATTTATTTTTAGTAAATAAGACAATTTGTATTATATTTTATTTTCTATATATGGTATTTATTCTATCTATATGATTATATTGTTTTTAAAATGTTATTTATATTGGAATCGATGTATTGTATGGTAGAATATGGTAGAATTATGGTAGAACGAAGGCTAAGTGACAAACTCAAATGGCATTTTGGTATTTTTGGTTCGAGCAATGAAAATTGGGATACGCATTTATTGAACTGTGCTGTTTAAGTGTGGTTTGTTGCCAAATTTGTAGATATGGTAGGGAGCTTTTTTAAGGGGTCGAAAGGGTCGCCACAGCAGTAGAGCGGGGCGTTGTTTATAAATTGATGATCGGATACTGGCATCACTCTTAGCCACTATTACATACTGATGCCAATATCCGATCATCAATTTATAAACAACGCCCCGCTCTACTGCTGAGGCGACGCCTCCTTACACTTACTTACAAGTCAATACTATGTGCTCTGTGATTGATTGTATTATTATTTATATCTCAAATTAATTTAATTATCACAAAAACTAAGCGTCAAATCGAAAAACTTTACTACATTTTTTTGTTTGTTTTTTACAGCTCTACACACAGCTCTATATACAGCTCTACAGTATAGTTTTCCTGAATGAACTTTAGAACATCCTGTATATAGCTCTTGCTTGGAAGAAGGAAAATAAAAAAAATGAAAATTTGAATTTTGGAGATGAAAATTTGAGTTCTGAACAAAGAGGTACTATTTTTGGTATAATTTGCACCACGTATTGCTTTCTAAACTTACTAGTTATCTTATCTTGAAGAAGTGTGCAAAATTTGTACAAGATCGGTTCATAATTGTTTGAGAAATCATGTTAACTGATTTCAATAATATTGTTTTGAGAAAAACGCGATTAAACTTTTTATTTGAAATAGCTTAGCAGATGCCTCAATATACTTCCCAAGGCTCTATCTTCTAAACTTTTACTATTTAATAAGACAACCCGATTTTTTAAAATTTTCAAACCCATGTAACCCTTCAAACTGATTTTCCGTCAGAGATTAGGGTTTAATGAATGTGAATGCTAATTTTCATTGTTTGAATAAAAACTGAAAAAAATCATTTAAATATGTCACCTAGCCTCTGTACTATATTGTGGATAGATTGTATTTGTATAAACTTTAATAAATAAATAATAATCTTCTATAAGTTCTTCAACTCCGATGATAGTTATTGAAGTGTACCAAGCCAATACGTATTGTGTATTTATAAAAGCTTTACATTATTGAAAAACCTTTTTCGATCAAATCAACGGTGAGAAGCTTGACCCTTGCCACTAAAAATAATATAGAAAAAATGGGTGCCAAAATTTTTTTTTTTGATATTATTTTCAATGGCATCTCGATTAGTATTTTTCACAAGCGTAAGTTCTGTTTATCCTTCTAAAATGTCTGCGTTATCATGTTAGGCAGAAAATGACGCCACTGAGACTATCTACCTCTGCGATAAAAGTTTTTTTGTAACCCATATATATATAGGTATTTTCTATGTCCTTTGTACCTAAAATAGGGCCTACAAACGAGGAACATTGAACAGCAACATTATGCAGAAACCTAGTATAATTGCAAATGTCTATAGTAGTTACAGCAACAATAAACATGTCCTTGAACGGTTGCTGTAAAAATAAAAAATATTAGATATTTTGTAGGAGGAGTTAAATGTTCATTTACAAATTGGTCATATTATCTGAAATGTTATGCTTTCCTAATATTTTATGTTTTATTACCTAGATTGGTAACCAATTTACATTATATACTTTTATTAGTATAGAAGATATTATCCAACAACTAGTTAAAGTAGATAGAGACAAGATGAGAAATGATTGAATTTTTATGCCTAGCGTCATAAAATAATAAAATAAAATTTTATGTTCCCTAATTTTGTTTGCACGTCTGTAGTCTATAGAGAAAATATTTTTGTAGGCGGAGTTCAATTTTGCTGCTCAATGTTCCTCGTTTGTAGTCTACTTAAAAGTGAAATTTTATGACATAAAAATATGCACAGCCATATAATAAAACGACTTGCACACTCGATACTGAAACACATAGTACCCAGTTGATTTAGTAATTTACTTTCATACTTCTTCTTTGTTGGTAACAATAGCTACGAATAAATGACAAGCTAGTGTTATTTCTGAATGACAATATTTTCACTTTTTATTATTTCGATATTTTATTTCGGATTTTTTGTATACAAGCACTGCCCTTATACTTCATCCTACATTTAGCATACTTCTGGTGGGCCACAAAGCTTATATCAAACGATTGGATAATCTCACTGATGTCTCATGGAAGATTTTTTTAAATCGTTGAAATTCTCGATTTCTCGAAATCTTCTAAATTTTTTACATAAAGTAGTAGTACTCTGTTCTGATAAATATTATGAAAATTGAATTTAACATCTGCTTTTTCAAAAGTTTATTTTCTTTATTTTTTGAAACCAAAAATAATTTAATTTTACTTTTTCATTTGCTGTAATTAATTTTTATAATCTCTAATTTTTTCTAAAAATGAAAACTATTGTTTTACTTGTATGGCTTTATTATAAAAGTATAATAGCATTTTCGATAGCCAAATGGTGTATAATCTTTTGAAGCATGGCATACTTTTGACGTCTATATACAGGCATCAATATTATATGCAATGTTTATTTCTGTCCCAAAATCCATAAATGGTTTTTAACATAGAGCTTCTCTTTTTGAAGTTCTAGACTATACCTATAAGTGTATTTTGATCTACTGAGCTAAATTTTTAAAGGTTTCTTGGATGTAAAATAGGGCCATAAATTTATTATCCTGGGAAAATTGTTTATCGTTTCACTTTACAGCCAAATATCGTTGAAAATGTTGTTCAGAAGAACAAAATTCATCGTAAAACCTTTGATGATGAAAAGATCCATATTTTCTAAGGTACATTGGAGACCATTCTCTGCCAAATCCAGATTACTCCAGCTATTAATATTTTCAAACCAAGAAACTCGCCCTCGACATTGCTGACGTTTGAAGTCTAATTTTCCCATAAGAACTAATTGTTGTACTTTTGATACAGCCTGGAATCTTAATCGACTACGAAAAGTGTCCGGGCGCCTTCCAGGTTAATATATAAACCAAATTTTTCAAGTGAGTTTACTGTAGGTATGAAATGTCAATGTTAATGTTAAAACAACTTGGCTCCTGTCTGCGCATAGAGGTTTGAGGTCTGGCTGATAATACCAGATTTTTTTTTCATATTAAAACTGAAGTAATATAGAAGGAAGTTAAAAGTCTTATATATCGTATATGGAACAATTTAATAAATAATAAATATTAGATTGTGTAACATGAAATGTTTATCACGCAGGGGCTAGAACCATCGGTAGTAGTATCTAGCTTCATATGTAGTGTAGTAATCACGACGTATTCATTCACTTTTGTTACGAGACTTAAGGGAAAACTGTATGAAAGATTAATAATAGAATCTTTTTCTAGTACAATTTTGATTTTAGATATTTTTTCCTGGTTTGATTAAAGTGTAATAATACTCGTACAGTTCAATCTCTCTATAAATTGAAATACTATTTTAAAATATGTATGAAATGTTTAAAAAGGCATCATTGATTGTCAGAGTTTTCATTTGGTATAGGATTGATTCAAGCCTAAGAAATAGTGATGCTGCAAAACGAGATGAGAGTTGCATGTCACTTGTACTGTATTGGCTTGCCAAAATTTTCTCTACTCGTTTCCTCTTTGTTGATCAAATCGTCTCGTCTAGTCTCGTAAAAAATCCTATAATCCTTCCAAAATTTTCCTGCAATCAATAGTTGATAATTACTTAATCCTACAGCCAACGGAATTTTGTCAAGTACTATTACAAGTACCATCGCCTGCCTCTCGAAAATCCGGATTCTAATTTTCATCTCTACTCTCACTGATTTATTCTCGTTGCGTCTCGGTTCGATCGTTTTTGGCCATCAGTAATAGAAAAGTAATTTACTATCGGGAACGTATCGCTAGAAGTACACTGTCAATCCGGTAATCGCATTAATCATTTATAGCGTATAGTAGCCAAATGTAGAAATAGTTCAAAATATCCTGGTATATTCAATCTGAAACTTCAGCTAAAGAAAATTTAGAAAAAGACAATATATTAACTTATAACCAAACTTTATTTTTTCCAGTCTATGTAATAATGAATTCAAAGTTTATTGGATGGTTACGAAGGGTATTTTGACAGCATATGTGTCGTTCTAAAGCGGACTGGATATTGAAGTCCAAGATCTAGTGCAAGTACAAGTGTAACTAAAAACTTTACAAGTGTAATTTTAAAAGAAACAAACTAAAAGAGTATAAAGGAATCCAAATTTCAGCTTTATGTCATTCTTGTCTAGATACAAGGATCGAAATAATTGAAATTGAAATTCGGAAAATCAATTGCTCTAAGGATAATGTCCCCTTCAAACAATCGAAAATAGATGAAGGAAAACTAAAGTTTAACTTTCTTTACTTGATTATTAATAACTTTTTTATTTCTACGTATTACAAAAATTAAAAATTTTATAATAAAAACATATTTTTTAAATCGTTAACATACAAAATGTTACAGAAATAATTCTACTATATATAAATGGTAAAATTTTGAGTAATTCCATTATTCTTTCCGTTTATTTAAGAGGAAAGTTTTCTGAGAAGAACTTGTAAGGTTAATAAATTTCCCATAAATTGATCCCATTGATTACCACATATTATTGAGTCATTTTAACTAAGCGAAAAGTAAATTTAATTAATAAAAATTCTAAAAACTATGACACAAAGATGTTTCTTGGTATGTGGGATACCTACCTTCTATTGACGAATTGCTAACTATACTATAAATATGCTCATTGGAATCCTTACAACCCGCAAACGGTAATAAAACATTTTTTTTTCTAAAACTGCGCAACATTGACTCCGTTTCATATATGTGGTTCTGCGATAGATACGAAAAAAAATGAACAGGGTAATTTTTAGGGAGTAGAGAAATCCTTGTTTTCATATTTGTATGTTATGCTTTCTCAGATATAAGCGAAGAACCAGCTTACTTTTTCTCACCACCAAGTTTTTGAGCTATCATTACCGGATCATTTTTTTATATTAACCTAACAGTAATAGTAATCATAGTAATCGTAGTATTTGGTGGTGTCACAGTGAAATAATTATTTTATGAAATTTAATTTATTAACAAAAAAATAACACTATAGTAACTATTTCTGGTTGACAAGATTTCATAAAAGTATTAATTTATTTCATTAAAAAACTAAGCCGTGGCGGCGACGCCTGGCAGCAGTGAAACGAGATATGGCCCATGTGAAACTATTTTGTATAGAAAATATGCATGAAAGGATGGTTTATGAAAGGAAATAAATATTGCATAATCAAAACCAAAATATTCAGATTTTTTAAAAGATAAAAAATTATTCTTTATTTCAAAAATACATATTAATTTAATACCAAAAAATTAAATATTAAATAATTTCTTAAAAATTGAGACGGCTCAATTCTTTCAATCAATTACTGAAACTATTATTATTATTATTAAATATTTTATATAGAAAATATGCATTGCTACCTATGAATAAATTTTTCAACCTGTATATGTACTGCCATCTATAAGCAACTTTTTTTAAACCGATTTATTATTAGTAATATCACCTATGAACAACCTGTTGGCGCGTGGTGAGAAAATGTCGACGGGCCGCTGTCAGGTAACAAACGATAACGAACGGTCTAACCCGTCGCAATAAATATTTCACATCAAAATATATTTGATGAAAATAGTAATTGTGGTATAACTTTTTTTCAATGTTTCTATTACGCTCTGTACGACCAAAAACGTGAATTTACAAACATATTTTTACTCTTAGCCATGTTAATAACCATACAAATCCATATACAAATATTTACGAGTACCAATCATAGGCGAAATATGCATACGTATAATGGTTGATCCCTATGTATATAAAAACAATTAATGTGGACACTCACACGACTTCCGTTTTTAGAAATTTTCTTGATATAGGGTCTGAGTAAAAGATTTTTTTATGATGTATTGGTTCAAAACAATACGAATAGACTTTTGCCACTCGGTGTGTAAATGTTCCAGTGTGTAACCGCCCCCTCCCCCCAATTATAGCAAGATTTTGCCTGTTTTTCAATAATAATGATTTTATCTTCCCTAACAAGATATATCAAATAAACTCAAATATAGATTTGAAGAATCTGTCACGGTGATTCTTTTGATCAAAGGTTTATTTTTGGAAGCAGTTTTGTAACAAATGAGAATCATGAAATTTGAATCTTCTAATGTTCTCATGATGTCTTTTGCACAATTACATCTAATAATCGAATAATATTAATAATAATGGGGTTTTATCTCCTTGACACAGAGTCTATAACAATGGCAATCCACGTCGTCATCCTTTTTAACCTTTGTTAAACTGGATGGCATTACATTAATGATATGGTTGAAAACAAATAATTATATGCAGGTTTGGATGTGCGACTACAGCCTACGTTGATAAGAACTATGGCGATAATCATATGGAGTTCGTAAAGGAAAATTGCAGAAAACTTCCACAAGTATACCTGTTTAATCATTTAACTCCATTAATATTCATTGTCAAACTGCCACCCCTGGGATTGGAACCCATAATATAACAAGAGCGTGTTTGACCGCTCGCGCACTTGTCTGGCAATAGTACAAACACATATACAAGCAAAAGATCAAAAACGAATACTCGGCGCCTCGAACACGCAACTTACTAACTGAAAAAGGCGTTGCCCGGGAATTCATGTCAAATAATTATTATTTTTTAATTTTAAGTTTATTGGCAAATATTTTATTTACAAAATTTTGTTAATGCAGATATATCTATAGAAACCATAAACTATATTAAAGATCTGGAAAACGTTATATTCATATATTGTTGCATTCCCCCCATTAACACCAATTTTATGTTGCGCCCTGTTAAATACCAATTTAAAACACGAATGCCGATGATTGCCGACTGTCACATAGCCGATCGTTAACAAAAAAACGTCACATTGCATAATCTGAAATTTAATTTCTCTTCCCATATAAAATCTTATATAGTCTTGCTGTAGATATTTTCACATCAATAAACATCTATTTTTGAGCACAAAAACGTAACCTCTCTGTTATATTCTGTTCGAGACAGTTTCTATATAGAGGTAAAAAGTATTTTTTGATTTAAGTGAACAAATATTTTCATTCAATTTTAATTTTAAACATAAAAACAAAAAAGCAATAACGTTTGGACACCTATCAATAACATAAACAAATATTTGGGTATGCCAAATATTATGAACACGATGATGAGTGCGAATATTCAGTATAACTAGTGTCGCTCGCGCACAATATGAAATGTCCTTTCAACCATGATCTCACTCATTGTCCATATAGGATGAGTGCACACACACACACACACACACACACACACGCACACACAAGAGAATACACAAAAACCAATACACTACCGATTATTTGGTAACAAGTAAAGAGAAGGTAAAAATATTATTTTGTAGCATTGCGTACACTTTCATTTCTAAAATTTTCTATAGGGTGATTTAGGAATCAGGGGGGACGATGATTTAGTCTTATTCTTTATCTAACAAAGCGTAATGTCGATTAAATACATTTGTGGTTTTTTCTGTTGTTGTATTTATTGGAATTTCAAACGGAGGGTTAGTAGAAATCACCCTCATTTAAGATTAGATATTGTAAAATGAAAGGCGGTTTCTTAATCATGTTCCGTAATATATTATGCATTTTTTTGAAGGTAATCAGTCATACGTATTCTGTATTGTAAAACGTTTGATGTCAAAGTTTATATTCAGATGTGAAATCATCCGATAATGTAAAGGTGACTCAAAGAGTTTTGTTTTGGAGCTGATAATTTAAACGATATAATCGCATACGATGAATTCTTTTAGCTCGAAAATTGCGAACTATAATATAAAATATGATCTGTATGTGATAAGTAGGATTAAAACCACTAAGAATGAGCTATATTTGTGTCTAAATTTTCAAGGCAAGAGTGAAAATACAGTCTCGTCTGAAATGAATACCGTCAAACTAAATTAAAAAAACCATCAATATAACAAAGACTCTAAAGAAAATGACATAAAGAAAATCTGTATCGTTCCTACCTTTGCCTGAAATTCAAGGTAAATAAGAAATTTAATTTTTCGTAAATTTCGCAAACGTATTTGTACTAAATTTTGTGATGTATTGCGATTAGTAGAGTAACTATAGAACTAGATTAAGTTAAACCGTTTCTTAGTTCAAAACTCTCAATTATATATCTTTCCAAACCTAAAAATTAAAATTGTCTCTTTGACTAGCTTCTGTCTCTTTGATAGCCGGTTACTCCGTTCATTGCTATACGCTAACAGCTTAGTATATTATCTGCCTCATTAATTTTAATTAACAAGCTGCCATCGCCAGGATTTTAACTCGAAACCTCCAAGTTCCAAGCGGAGTGTCTTTGACAGTGTGGTCACTTGACTGTTCATAATGATAATACTGATATCGATTTTTAGCACACATTCATGCCTTGAATGAACGAAACGAGATATTCCCATCCTATTCTTAACCCTAAAACTTATTTACAAGGAAGATAAGAATTAAAATTTCAATTTCATATATTTATATATATATATATATATATATATATATATATATATATATATTGATTTATCATAAATTTTTATAGATATCATCCATTAACTATTATTCGTACTAAATTTAACTTAGTTTATATACAACATATTTTGACATAACTGTGTTTGACAACTACTTTCATCATGATATGTTTCGCACTCATGCAAAAATTCAGCCTAAAAAATTGAAATTTAAAATAAAAAGTTATTCAATTGTTCAATCACATTATTAACTAAGCGGTAATCGAAGGAGTATAAAATTATTTCAAAAAAAAACACCATTCTTAAACATAATCATAATTCCACCATCAACATTTTATAAACTCTCCATATCAATATCTATAAAAACCAATATAAAGGACATCAAGTCTTCTGAATCATCCCCTTATACTTGTTCCATATACAAACAAATAAATGAATAAGTGAGTTGGATGCAGAAAAGAGGGTTTGTTGCTCTGTAGCTGGAAGAGATATTTGAGTGTAACACTGTTATATTATACCTCATCCCCTATGATACCTCGAACACACACCACGTGGGTAGTTTTAATGCACCAGCATAGAAAACCACACGTCATGACAATGATGGTTGAGGCTAGAGTATACATTATACCTACTCATGTTGTTTTCCAAAACACATAAAAAAAACATTTTTGTTATGTAACATTGCCAGAAGTAATGTATGGTTTATTTTTGAAAAAAAAAACAACGAATTATTTAGATACAATTTTTTGTTTAAATTAGATTACTAGATTAGATTCTTCTTATAGTACGACAATGGGCAATGCAGAGAAAAAGATTTGTTGACAACATGTTATTTTCAAAGACAACATATATATATATATATATATATATATATACATATTTATATATTATTGGCAAATGCATTGTGTATTTTTAATGTCTAAATCCATTGCTTTTACAATTTTGTATAGATTTGAAAAAAGATTAAACAAATATATGGAATATTTTTCGGCGCCAAAATTTCTGAAAAGTTCTTTGAACACTCTGAATTAGTTTAAAAAAAATTTGTCGAGAATGCCAACGTAGTATGTTCGGCAAAGATTTTGTATAGGTGTTTGCGTCATATTTTTCCAATTTAAAATTAGATGAAAAATTCTTAATTTAGAAATGAAATTTTTTACATGTACACTCCCGTTCAATAAAATTGAACAGATCTGAATCGAATCAGTCTCTCACATATTTGATTATTCTTGTAGTAAATGTTTTTTACTATACTTCCATTTCTTTTTTCACACTTAAAATATATACAACTTATCTTTGTTTATAAATGAATTATTATACAGAGAGTTACAAAAGTGAGGAGTTTTATGAAATGTAAGAAAATTTACATTACAGGTCTGTTCAATTTTATTGAACGGGAGTGTACAAATAGTTCGGTAGATGTCAGGGGAAGACAGGTTACGTTCTAGTACGATTTTATTCTTCATGGAATTGTTTGCTCTAGATCAAACAATTTTAGAAAAAACCGGGTACCTTTGGCAATTCACTTTGATTAAGATGTGTAACGCTTTAATTTTGAAGTATTGTAATACATCTTCCTATGTTTATGGCAAAATTAGATCCAATTTTCACAGAATCTATATACAGTGTGAACAAAGAGAATAACACAAAGTACTATGCTGGGCATACAAATAAGCTTAAAAAAGCCAATTGGTTTTATACAATTGACATTCGACTCATATAGACTGCGACATTTTGCTTCGACTTTGTTCTAAACATGAATTCTAACACATAAGAAAAAAATGTTAGTAAATAATTTTGGTTAGGTTTTACGTTATGGTGTTCAAAAAAATTCGAGAAGCTAATATTTGTTCAAAACATTCGTTCTACATAAACACAAACAAACTAATAACAATGGTATGGTTAGACCTTTCTAATATCCCCAAAATGGCAACGAACATATGGCCACACCAGTATAAGTCATTTTTCAAAATTTGATTTGATCTTTATTCATTCGGTTTTCGAAAAACATGCCTCGTATAAAAGTTGTTATTATAAATAAACACTTTAATTCCAAACTTCAAAATGGGCGCTTCTTTTAGTAACATATTGTACCCTTCTACCGACCAGTCCAAGTGAACGACCGGTCTAAGGCGTTATGTCTGCGCAATATGCCTACTTGGAAACTGAGATGTTATGGGTTCGAATCCCGACATCGGCAGTTTGTCAATTATTAAGAAAAAAAACAGGCGGTTAATTGACTAAACTGTCGGCGTATGGAACGAAGTAACCGGCTATGCTGGAGAAGGTTTTCTGCAGTTTCCTTCACGAACTCCAGATGATTATCGGCATAGTTTCTATCATAATCGGCTGCAGCCGCACATCCTACCAATTCCTAGTTTATACACAAAAATTTATTCCACTCCACTCACATCCTCACATCCTTAGGCATCACAATGGACCTTATGGTCGAAGTGTAGCCCGCCCAGGGCAGCCTCTACAATCTATCTATCTATCTATCTAACCTATTACCGAATTACACCTGTTTGAGTATGAAATATGCAGTAATTTGCAAATCATTTTATTTGAAAAATCTAGAATCATGGTAACATTCCCTGCCGTAAAATACATCCAGAAAAGTCGAAGAAAAATAAAAAGAAAAGTTTAAAATCGTTTTCAAATGATGTACTATGTATTTAACAGTATCCGAAACACACCCAAATGAGAGGACATACAACAAACTCAACGGAGAAAATGAATGTTATCTTTACTTTAGCTAAAGGTATGTTTTATATTTGTGAATGAAATAAAATAAACGGTCAGGTTATTTGTGTTTTGTGAGCGTAGATAATGTCTTTTCTATTAGTTTTTCTACGGATAAACGCTGACATATGACATGAGTGTGGTGTGTGTATACCTACAGTCCAGAGAAATGTTTACAGTAAAGTTCCTTTACAAATAAACACTTAGTAAGATGTGAATACGTCTTTAAATTTGCTTCCATAGTGGGAGGCAATTCATAAAACTTATGACAAAAAAATGGGGGGGATATACAGTTTAATTGTTGTTGCCGGTAAATATTTATCATTTACAACCAAAATTTAATTACACCACTCGATAGCTAAAGGATCAAAGAATTCGTTACGTTGAATGAGGACTGTGACGCAAACCGCGTAGTGAATGGGGAAGCGCCGCTATTTGGAGGTCGTTTCACTTGGTCACATCAGTTCCGTTTAGTATAACTTTTAACTCGGATAAGCTAGGACGTACGTTTTAGTTTTAATCGTCAGCTCTCTCTTCAAGATAAACATTATTGTGAAATAGTTATGGTGAATAATTAATGAGAACTGTAGGTTTTTGAAATAAAATTTCAAATTCGCCCCAATACCTAGATCAGTTTTTATATTATAAATACGTATTTCGACTACAAAGTATTCTTCAACAGTATAAATTAGCTAGTCGTAATTTACTCTTTGACAATTAGAAATAGATAGGAAATAGAGATCAATAGACAAAAATAAATAAAAAATTAAACAAAATAAATTAAAATATAATAAATTTTATTGAAATTACTTTTGTTAAAATTGCTTTCATTGGATTTACTGTTGTTAACATCACTCTTATTAAAATTACTCTTATATTTTCTCAAGATATGTTATTCAGAAATAAAAAAATTTCTGTTATAAGTCGATATAGTATTAAGACGTTGTAAAAGTATGATCAACTGTAGGATATCGGTTGCATATAATCGGTTACATTTAACATTAATAACATAAATGTAATATAACTAGTCATATATATTTCATATAACATTGATCGACAAAAACATTTCTGCAATAAATGCATCCTTTTACACAAAGTCACTAAAAGCAGATTAAAGTCCATAGCACTTTATATTTAACCCAAACCTTATCCTATAAATTTCTCAATCATAATAAATGAATTCCACTATATGTGGTTATTTGTCTTACATTTATGGTATAGGAAAAAGACGGAATTTCTTATTTATATATATGTATACATACGGATACCTATTACAAGGATATATACATTTAAAAAGGGCAAATAACAATTCACTGAGGGACGACAAAAAATGACAATAAAACAGTTATTTGTTACTCTTAATGACTATTATAAAGTTCGATTTTAGGTTTTATACTGTTGTTATTATATTGATTCATGCAGCTTCGTTTGCGATTTACATATATTTTGAGTTTATAAATTGTATATGAAATAAACCGATGGCTTTTTTTAAAAAAATGATTAAAGTACAATTTTGACGAAAGATGATATGTTCTTAGACCTTAAATTTTAGATTTATCATTGGAAGACATTATTGGAATTTCCATGTTCTGACAAGAAAAATGGTCTTCCAAATATCAGTATCATTTCATCCACAACCCCTGCATAACAAATTATACTTGAATTTATGGAACTCTTGGAATTATGAACATTTATATGGCTCAATTTGCCCATACGAAATTTGAATAACAAACAAAAACTTGCCAAATCGAGAAAGTATTCTTTCTATACAAAAAAAAATCAACTAAAATCTTAAAAATAATTGCTAAGACCTGCGATTTAATTACTATTAAAAAAGGAACGCTGGATTTCGCGCCCATCGTGCTATTCTTTAAACCACGGTTGATATAGTTTGATGAGTCATATCATTGACAGTATTACTTTGAATTTCCATAACTGATATGCAGACATAAGTATCAAACGACAAGCGTATACCATATAGACTAACATGTCATTGAATTTTATCAATTAACATTAACATGAATAAATACGCTTTTATAGCTAGCCGAACTAAAAAGTAGAAAATAATTTTTATCAACAAAATAGTTAATTTGATTGTAGAAAAGCGTGGAGTACCTTTTACTATAATTTGATATTAAGGATATTGATTTGATATTATAATTTAATATGAAGCACCTTTATATTTACAAGCTTTTTTACAATCAAGTTAATTATTGTGTTGATAAAAATTATTTTCTACTTTTTAGTTCGGCTAGCTATAAAAGCGTGTTTTTTAGTTTTTCTTAAACTATTATTTATTTTTGCTTTTTTAGTCTTGAAACGAACTTAAACCGTCAATATTTCTGTAACTATTAGAGAAACAGAAAAAACATCAAGAACTTAATTATAGTAAAACTAATTTTCTACAACTTTATTCCTTATGTGCTTTCGATGTTTTCAATATTAAGAGATATATACTAAACTTTGTGTTTCCCTCCACCTCTAAACCCCGCTTACCCCTTGCCGATTCCGGTCATGCTTACCATAAAAATGCATTGTCATCTGAACTACATATACATAAAAAGTTTCATTTTGATACGACAGTTAGAAGTAGGTTAAAATTGACCTCAAAGATTCCGTTACATGTATAGATAGATACATAGAAACAAACATACATACCAAGTTAATAAAAGCGTGTTAAAAATTAACTTATCCACCAGGTATCCAACCCTGGACCTCTGGATTTCGCATTAAGTCACGAATGGTCAGTTCGATGAGAGACTAATACCAATGGCAATTTCCATTATGGTTAAGAAAACGTTTAAGTATACTCTAATAATGCCTAGAAAACCACAACTTTTGAGAATCTCAGAGGAGTCAGAATGCAAAATACTTTCTAGTAGAAAGGCGATTAACAGTGATGTACTTGGTTCAAATTTTTACATTCCATTCTGATAATTGTTTCGAAATAAAAATTAAAAACAATATACACCAGTTTTGATTGCGATAGTACCTTGATATGATGGGGTATGGAAAAGCACTGTTGCTCACGAAGGAAAAAACTAATTAACTCTGATCAAATTTCTCATTAAGGACTCATTTTTCATGCGTTCACATTATCACACTTATAGTACTTCACCCTATCAACCAACAGCTTCTGCATATTTAAATACGATAAAAATACAACACATTGAAAATTAATGGCACAACTTGAAGAAAAGAGAAATCTTTAATTTTGAAATTTATAATCATGGTCACAAAAAAAAGCATTCTTCTTTCAAAATTTTGTAATTGATTGATTGATTGATTCGTCTTGGGGTCCAATAAGTAATGCACTTCGACCTTACGGTCCATTGTGCTACCCCTTCTACCTCAGTCTGACGAGATTTGCTTCTCCCATATGTTGGCAATAGCCTGGAACTCTCTTATCAGGTCCTCCTGAAGGTGCATATATTCGGGGTGAGATGCATCGAATATCCTGTATCTGCTGTAACCTAGGGGTTCGTAGTCAAAGATAATGTGGCTGGATGTTTCTTCCTTCTCGCCACACAATCTGCACATAAAAGACCCGTTATGGAGTTCCGTTGTGTGCAGATGCTTCCGCAGGGGATAATGCCCGGTAATGAGTCCGGTAACCCTCCGCAGTTGCATCATGTTCAGCCTCAGTGCATCGAAAACCTCTTTGTTGCACTCTGAAGCAGTACCTTCCCGAGCTCTTACCGCGGTACTTTTTCCCAGTGATTACTGTTTTTAGCATTTGACCACTCGTTGATCACCTGTTTACATGCAGTCCTTGGAATTCCAAAGATATCCCTTCTTTACTAAGGTATCTGCTTTTTCGTTTCCTTCGAAACCACTGTGACCCGACACCCAAATCACTTTAACATTGTTCCGTTTTGCCAGTTTCAGAAGTCCTTCCAGACAATCCTTCACTACCCTTGAGGTGACCTCAGTTCCAGACAAAGCTTTTAATGCAGCTGGACTGTCCAAAAGAATACATACGTTCTGGTTTATGTTTGTAATTGGTATGTTTTTCATTCAGTTTTCGATAAAATGTTTCGCATAAACTTTGTTCATTATAAATATACTAAGAACTTTTATTAGAAGCTTTTCCCAAAAACTGAATTAATAAGACACACATCACCTATAATGTTTTCTGTGATCCATAGTACAAAAGGCAATTGTATTATTGTTTACAGACCAAGCAATGACTGTCAAAAAGGGTAAAATTTCTACAAAGTCTTTAATCAAAAAGCCTAAAGAGAAAAGTGTTTTACTCTAAGATTTATCATAGTAATGTTTTTTTTGTTGACATGAGTGAACATTTTACATTGTACATCGTACACACAACAAAATTATATATACAAGTTGCTTGAATTAACAACCGCCCAACACAACAACATAAGTCTCTTTTACCCTATTGTCATACTTTGTACGAACATGATGGTGTTACAGGCTTTTGTTGTATATTAGATAATAAACACAAGTATTAACACAAAAATGAGGAAATTTTGCAAAAAAAAAACGAACGAAGAGAAAAATAAAACATTATAAATTTAACAACTTGCAATATGAACAAAAAAATATAGATATATTTATTTATTATACAGGGTGCAAACATTAATTTAGACCCGTCGAAAACCAGCATGTGGGTTGCTCAGTTAGTGGAGTACTGGCCCGGATAGTTAGAGGTTTTAGGTTAGGTCTCCAGCCAAGATGTGAATGATATTTTATATCAAACATTGATAACAAAATAATGCTACTTATGTTCAGACATATTCCTTAAATGTCAAATTAAGTAAATGCTAATCACCTCCGTTAGTATTACATAACCGAATAGCAATCATACTTACAATGGATGGATTGACACAAAAGTTTTGTCATGTTTTCAGGATTTAGTCCCATTGTTTATTGGGAAACAAAACAGGTAAAGCGATATTTACTTAAGTGGTATAAAAGATAAAACGACTCGAATATTTACAAATACAAAAATATAGTAATGGCCAACCTGAGTTAAGGAAAATTGGGGTTTTAATAGTAAAAAATAAAACATAATACTTTGCATTAAAACTTCACATTTATTTAACTAGTATCGACACATGCTTTGGTCTTCAAAAACATGGTGGCATGAAAAAGCGACATTTTTTTGAAGATGCTCATATATGACCGAAACATATGTCAACAGTAATGGAATAAAAGTGAAATTTAAATGCAAAGTATTGTTTTCATATTTTATTATTATTATATTAGAAAATAGATCATAAAAACACTACCATTTCTTCTATAACTCAAATATTTACAAACTCTTGAGATTTTCATGATTCGTTATGACATTACCACAGCCGTCATGGATACTTGATTTCATGCTTTCTCCTATAGATAGAAAATTCGATTAGTTTACTGCGTGGCATTCTTTCTATTTTGTTCAAATTAAAAGAAATATTTGAAGTTGCGTTCTCCCTCACATTGAGCCCCTGATTTTAGGACTGTACCCATCATGCAACGGATGGAAATTTGACGAATTTTTTATGAAATCTCTTCTTAGATACGACGTTCTTTGATTAATTTTCTTCATACCATTCACTAAAAATTCGTAATAAATAAAGAAAATCTATTTTCTGCAACTTAACTACAATTTAATTTCGTTTAGTATTCGGAGTTCTTGATACTCGTAACATTAGTTTTGCAATATAATTGACAAGATTTGAGAGTTGAAAAACATCCTGTACAAAATCTCTACGAATAATCACAGAGTGTGTATATATTTCGTTAATGACTTTGATGTTGAAACTATATATATATAGAAAAAAGCTTCTTTTTTAATTATAATTTCTTGAATATACACACACACACACTCACACACACACACAACATATTCAGAGTATTATGGCACAGACATTTTATTTTCTGCGATATGATATAGAAAAAAAAACCGCCGCACACAGCTTATATTTATATTCATATGCGGTTTTTGTATTATATTATTATATGAGTCATGTTTTTTGTGCTTTTGGTACATGAGAATGTTTATATGACTAGATACTACTTCTGTTTGACCGGTTGTTGTGTGGTTAATATACATAAGAAGGATATTCTAATTTCATGACTTTGTGTATGACATGAAAATGTGTATTATTTATTTAAATTTGTTTTAAACTAAAAAAATATTTGCAACAAAATTAAAAATATAGATTAAAATCATATGATACGCGTTGCTTTTGCCGATTGTGAACCGAGAAACTTTGATTTGAATGTACAAACGTGTCTAATATAAATCCTATTGGCATCGAAAATTGTATCAAATTTAAATTTAGTCGAGTTAATTAATATTTTATATTGCCAATTCACAAATAGTTCAACTTTTCATTAAATATAAGAGAGCATAAAACATAAAATAAGAAGTTGTTAATTGCAGCTCGTTATCTCTTTTCGTTTTGAAGTTATCGTGTTCACAGACGGACGGACGGACATGCGGAAATAACCGCGTTAAATAATTTAATTAATGCACTTTTGAGAAAACTTTATAATTTAACGAACTTAATTTGCGCATTTTTTTAAAATTTATTATAAAAACAATTTATTTATTACATTTTTCAAAAAATAAAAAATTTAATAAATGCACTTTTCAAGATATTAATAATTTGAAAAATTTAAGCAATACATTTTTCCAAAAATTGATAATTAAATAAAAAATCTATTATCAAAAAAATGCACTTTTTGCAACTCTGGTTTCAACCTAGTTTCCTTAATTAATAAATAATTAATTAACGGTGCATCTAATAAAAAAATGTTTCAGGACATTTCGTTCCAAAATCCCTCTATCTACCCTCTTATGGAACTCGACTATTTCTGGGACAGCCTGTATATATGTTGCTTATTACTACTATTTAAAAGCATTTAAATCAAATGTTAATACATAATCAAAACCTAAAATCTCAATGAATTATACTGAACATTTCAAAATAATTTATATATATATATATATGTATATATATATATATATATATATATATATATATATATATATATATATATATATATAATAAATGGGGTACGCTGTTAGTAATATCAACCGCCTTTTATGATATTTATGCCTCATAAGTCATATAACGTGTTCCTCATATTTTACATGTAAAATCATACGTATCATTTAGCTAGTTCTATAAATGCACTTATAAATAAATACTAATCATATTATTATTAATGAATATAAGTGTACAGATAGTTCGTTAAATATGGTGGAATTAACTACCGTTTCGTACATAGTACACTGTTCAATTTGTCAAAATATTACAAAAATTTCTTCAGCTAAGACTTATATTTATATGTGTTTAAAATAATATCATTTATATTAATATGAATTCAACTTATTACAGGCTTTCTTTAATTTTGTAATAAATTCTTAAACAAAAATTTCCTCTCTTATAGACTCATATATAAATGTCGGCATTAATCAAAGTGATGATATGAAACATTTGCTAAACATATTCATTACCAAAAGGATTGTATACACTATCATAATATAGTACATTACATTTTTAGACCCAAATATACAAGCATAAACTAATTTCAAATTTTGCCCCAATTCCTATAACAATTGTTTGTATTTTATAAATACGTATTTCGACTACAAAGTAATCATCATCAGTATGAATTAGCTATATGTGACTATATGTGACTCCATATCCCAGAGATAGTTACGATTACCTAATTCATACTGATAATGATTACCTTGTAGGCGAAATACGTATTTATAAAATACAAATAACTATTCTAGGAATTACGGCAAAATTTGAAATTTAATTTCAAAAAACCTAGAGTTCTCTTTGATTTTCTTAATAATTTTTATAAGCATAAACTAGTTCAGAAAATACATACGATTGAATATTACTATATGAAAGGGAATTTGAATATCAGGATATTTATTTTTGTGGTTTTTCAATAAATATATGGAACTGATTATTCAACGAATAAGGACATACTTCAAACTGCTTGATTCAATAAATAATTAATAATCAAATAACAAGACTTTTTATTTAACGATCCACGATCACTAAACCTTAATCCCAACAGGCTTAAATTGATATAAACTCAGCTGAGAACATATTAAAAGTATAATATCTGTATACTTTTGAACATGATATCAAATTATAAAGAAATTTACTGAATGAAGCTCACTAAGTAGTTGACTCAAGTATTGTACTAGGATTAACAGGATTCGTCAAAATATGATATTCACCATACTTTTATTTTTTGCAACTATTTTTAGGACCTTTAAAACAGTCAAAAGTTTTAAACGGAATATTATTTTAGCTCAAGATAGAACAACAAAAGGATTTTACAGGTTGTTAAGTGTTGTTAAAAAGAAACAACTTATAATTTAATTTTAAATTCAAATATACACAGTTGTTGTTATATCTGGAGCTAAAAAAAATTCAGTTTAAAATTTTTATCCATATTAAAGCTCCTACAATTAGTGGCGAAAAAATTCATGTTTATTTCATACAACAAACACTTTTGGTATGATCCAGTTATTTAATACTTTTACCTTCTAAAAAATCCAAATGAATGCTTTTCGTTCTGGCACTATAAAAATATTGGCAAAAGTCCATAACGAAATGGCGCTTGAAAAAAACATTGCTGAAGGTCGGTCGTGAAATTCAGTTTTTCTTAAATATCTTGTAAACTGCTAGTTTTATGAACATATTTTTAAGCATATTTCTTAGATAATTCTACACAAAACAGTTATTAAAAAAAATTCGTACGACTAATAATTCTCGATACGGCAGAGAATAATTGGGCATAACGATGTGATCAAACTTAGCTTTGAAAGGAACAAAATGTGTTATCCAATCCCGTTTTATCCCATTTTTTTTAGGTAGAATTAAATACGTGTTAGCTAATTGTAAATATGAGCTTTTATAGTGAAACCTATTATATGTATTAAAAATAATTGAATATCTATCAGTTTGTTATCTTCCTTCGATATTTAAAAACATTTCTGTATATATAAATTTATTTGTTTCAAATCTATGTACCATATTATCAACGTTTTGTTGAATAGAGTACGTACTTAAAATGATCTGCTATGTATGTAACTAATGTTCGATGAATAGTTATTAAATTAAATTATTTAATATTTAGCTTCATTTAGCTATACGTAAACTTTATGTAACGTAGCTCAAACCACCCAATTTATTATCCACCGTTGCCTTTGTACACGTTGATTTTCTGAACATGACACTTTATATTGATAATCCAAAAAAATTTAAGTCACTAATCCCGAGAAATATACTAAGAGTCGACATCTAGAATTCTAGCGAATATGATCCATTTTAAATTCGCCTGGCAACATTGTTAATATATTCATTATTATTTATACATTAAAATCGTAAATAGTGTTTTGTAAATATTAGAGAAAAATCGTCGGTACAATTTTTATCATGATCAATTTATCTATTTTAAGAATATTAATAGACATATTCCAAACTTTGCGTTTTTCTCTCCCTTTAAGCTCTCTGGTCTGATTTTGCCCAGTAACGAACTTGTCCGCAAATGGACCAAGTTAAAAATAATTCTATAGATTTCAAAACGCCAAATTTGAAGTACTGTTCAATTCTCTGATAAATAAAAACCTGATACGTGTCAAATTATAAAATTTATTTACATGGAACAAACTTTTTGTGAAAATTGTACAGTCTTTTTGTGCCTTAGTCATTCTGTTATTGGGAAAATATTTCAAATGAAAGTAATTACGTAAGTAACAATACGTATTTGATTTATTATCTGATAAAGTAACATTATTATCTGATAATGTTAATATAACAAATCACCCAATAGCAATCGTAAGTTGATATAAGTTTATCAATTTAAGGACGATCCAGCACTGTGTAATATAATCAGGATAAAAAACCGGTTTTATTTTATTATAGAACAAATACATATACACACACGCAACACATAGACAAATTCCACTGTTCATATTTACGAAATAATGTTATTTTGAAAAACAAAAAAAACAAAACGATAAAATGCGACTTTTTTTCAATTTATTTAATAAATATTTATCTTTATTATTCTGTTTTTTTTTTTTTAATTCTATGGAGTATTTTTTTTTTAATACAACAGATAAAAGTTTAATGCAACACATGAAGTTTTACATGCCTAATGAGAGAGAGAGAGAGAATAGTAACTATGCTATTAGTTATCTCGCGTTCTAAACGGTCAAATTTCTGAAACTTCGGGATTTATTTGAAAATGTTATTTTTACCCTGTGAAAAAAAATGTGGAAAATCTGTCGAAAAGTTGTTTCATACTGGACATCCTTGAGCCAGGAATTGAATACTTAATTCGATTTATTGATACTTCCTCTAACAGAAAACTATATTATAGCCTTGCCGTATAAAACTATTGAATAAAAAATATGAAGTCAAAAATTTGTGTTTTTGGTTTTCCAACTAATTATACTTCATATACTTACATTTTGATAACTAAGTATTCACCACTTAGACTGCATTTGACTTGCGTAAATCAAATTTGGTAAGATTTCATTATGGACGGATTTTAAACAAACCTTCCCAATTTTGTACCTACCTGCAACAAAAATAAATGAAAAATTAGTAGTTATCATGATATTTAAACAGTTATTGTCATTTTCATCAATAGACATCAATTTTGCAAAAACTAAGCTGCATGGTAGTCAGGGTATTCAGGATAGTCTGACAAAAGCCAAACAAAAGTAATGTCATCCTTTGTAGATGATATTTAGTATGTAATCAATTCAAGTGTTTAAATTAATATATTATATCAAAGGTACAAAATACCATCTAGTTGTATTATTCATTAACAGGAATGTACTGTTCATAATTTTAAACTGCAACTGCAATTTTTGTGTGTAAAGTTCAATATCGATGTCCCATGAAAACTGATTTGTAAAAGGACGTTTCATTCTGTTGTTTTCTTTTAGGTATTTAGATGTGTTATTACCAATGATATGTGCCGAATTCGTATATTTTTCCAAAAATATCTTTATAAAAATATTTTTTAAGGGAGTTCCAGCACTGTCATGTATAATCAGGACCAAAATTCGGTTTGCTTTTATTATAGAACAAATCCATATAAACACATACACAACACATACATATATTCATATACAAATTAATGTATTTTTGGTAGAACGCGATTTAAAAAAAATTTATTTAATAAATATTGATCTTTACTATCCTAGTTTTTTTTAATTATGTCGAGTATTTTTTTTAATACAACAGATAATAGTTTAGATAACAGATAATAGGGCGGGCATGATATTTTACATGCTGCTAATAATAAAGAATAATTACTTTGTTATTAATTATCTCGCGTTCTAAACGGTCAAAAGTTCTGAAACTTCGGGATTTATTAGAAAACGTTATTTTTAGCCTGTGAAAACAAATGAGCAAAATCTGTCGAAATGTGATTTCATGCAGGAACTACCTTAAGGAGCGACTGTATTCTAAATATTTCTTTACAAGTTGTCAGCAAGCATTCAAAAAAGAAGTGATTAGTAGGTTTATAATTATTTTGAAATTTTTTTATTCGGAAGGAGTAGAAAAATGCTACTATCGATATAAAAATCGCAATGATCTAATTTAAGAGTCTTGTTAGAACAACAATACAAAAGTCTCCGAAGAAAGTTGGCCCAAATTATAATATTGGTCGCAAAATACATAAAATTTTTTGACACATGCATTTCACCTTCTTTTCTAAAAATCTATCCCCGGGCACGAATAAGAGCCTTTCTCCATAAAGGTATCAAAAGAGTATACACGATGCATTTTGAATTATACTCAATTATACTTGTATTCGACATTATGAAAAATTAGCAACGATATTTCTTTTTGCTTTTGAACATTATGAAGGACCAAAAAGGTCATGAGGACTAGAGCAGTTCGCTTTTATTATGAACGCAGAATATAATACAATTAATTTACTACCTCCATTTATAAATATATTTTGATGTATATATATGCCTCTTTTTTCAGCAACCCGAATATACCCCGTGAATATATTTTAACATTTTAACTATTCTTTTTAAATTAATCTCCCTCTCAAAAATGTATATTATTTTATACAGTCAGAATTATATATATATATATATATATATATATATATATATATATATATATATATATATATATATATATATATATATATATATATATATATATATATATATATATGTACGAGTATATATATTTAGTAAACTAGGTACTGTCAGTATTGTTGTAACTATGTTAAACCATATACAATGTAAAGGTATTGACCCATATAATTTATATTTTTAAACTTTGTATATAAAATACCTGTGAGTTGTGTTTTATGTATTTCAATTTTAGTATACCCTATGTACGATCAATTTACGAGGAATTTAACTACAATAATGACAATGTAAGTGAATTATTTTAGCTTCCATAGTCTGTATACATAGAGTTCATCATTATGCAATGCATAAACGTCTACAGATCATGAGCCAAGCGTTTATATTAAAAACAGACCCAACCTGCTCGTTTCTTCTTCTTTTTTTTACATCATTTGTACCTTTTTCATTACGATTTTACGGAAAACATTTCGAATAAAAGTTGAAAAAAAAACAACAATAAAACAACCCTATTAATCACTAAAATGGATACTCTTTACTTGTTAATAAAACACAAATCAATTATTTGGATAAAGGCGATTATTAAATCTTCAATTATTAGAAATTATAAAACATGATTCCAACCTATAAGAGTCCAGGACTCAGTCATAGTGTGAAAACATATTCAATATACAATAGCAATGAATATTTATATACAATATTAAATACCCATTCAAGATACGATCGCCAATGATTGCAGACTGTCAAATAGCTGATCGTTACATAAAAAACGTGATAGTGTAATCTGAAATTTCATTTTGCTCCTCATATAAAATCATACTTGTTTAGGTCTCGCTATAGATGTTTTGACTTCAAAAATTGAATTGAATGAGTCAACTATACTTCACTTATACTTTTTAGCGAATTTCCTCCATAGGAAATCAACTATTGTTCTTGTACCAAGTAGCCGCACTTGTTAAGGCGCTCTACTTGGAACCGGGAGGTTATGAGTTCGAATCCCAACATCGGCAGTTTATCAATTAAAAAAATAATAATAATGGGGCGGTTAATTGACTAAACTGTCGGCGAATGGACAAGCACGAAGTAACCGGCTATGATTCTGAAGGTTTTCTGCAGTTTCTCTTCACGTAATCCAGATGAATATCGGCATAGTTCCTATCAAAGTCGGCTGCAGCCGCACAACCTACCAATTCCTATTCTGCATATGAATTCCTTGTCCTTCAATCACATCATAAAAAAATGTACAGTTTAAAGAATTAATAAAGGGTAAAAACTAACGATGTGGGTGGCCTCTGTTATAGATCGTGATGTCTCAGAAACGGAGGTAAAACCGCATTATTATTATTATTACCAAAGTTGGAATTTCGTAAAATATTCTTCAAATGTCCATCGATCCTACCTACTAGATGTCAGAAATCACTATCGTTAAAGTTTATATATATATATATATATATATATATATATATATATATATATATATATATATATGTATATCAACGTATACATATATGTATATGCGTCTGTGGACACTCTAGTGGTCACAGTTTTATTCCGATTTGAATGAAATTAGGTATTTGAGGCGCTTTTGATATTCAAAAGTTCAAGTTCGCTAATGGGTAAAATCGAATGAGTGGAAAATGGGGTTTTAAGGAAGGGGGAAACACATAATTTAACATATCTCCCTTAATATTTGAAAAATCCAAAAAAAATCAGGAGTTCTAGATACTGTAGTTTTACTGTAATTTTGTTTCTTATTATTTTTCTGTTACTGTTTTTCTGTTAATATTTACAGAAATATTTACAATTAAAGATTGAAAGTTAAAATTCTAATTATCTCTGTACACATTAGAGTTTGGATAAAATGATCAGGTAATGAATTATAGCAAACTTGATTTTCTACAACTTTACTCCTTTTACATTTTTTGATTATTCTAATATTAAGAGAGATATTTCATATTTTGTGTTTTCTTTTATTTTTATGCCCCACTTTCACTTTGACGAATATCATGTATTAATAAAATTGGCCTTGAAAATACTAAAATGATAACAGATACGACATTTGATTTTGATCAGACTTAAATTGTGCCTAGAGAATGATTTATGAATTCTAAGGAAATTCGCAGCTTGTTGACGCAGGTCCTGCGTAACGCCTTTTCTATTTATTGTTTAGGAATAATATGAATATTTTGTTATGTTGGTATATTTACTAGATCACCAACTTCCAGAAAATACTTCGTGTTTGTGAGTGTTTGTGTGTGTATGCCTAACTAAGGTACCAACTTTATTTATTACTTTGTTTACTTTTATATTGCTGGAAATTTTCAGTATGTTATTTACGCGTTGTTACAACATAAACGTGATGCTTTGTTACATAAAGTGTATCTACCTACCTACCTACCCACCCACCTACTAACCAACCTCGAACAAAGTTATGTATGGGTGTCTAAATTTACTAACACAATTTGTTTGATCTAAGTTTTTCGTTCAAATTAATTTTCAGTTCATATTTTTTCGAGGAAATTAAATATTAAATGCTTAAATGAAAGTTTTTCGAACTGTATACATACAACTTTTGCATATAACTTTGTTATTAGTTGGTATATTCTAACGCAAAAAGAAGGATTTATGTATAAAAACGATAAAAATTTGATATGGGTACAATGTTAGTCCTACGAATGTAGGTAGACTTAATTGAAAGTAACATAACAATAATTTATGTTTGCTGTCAAATTTTCAGCGAAGAATATCTGACATATAATTTGAATATTTCTCGGAAGATATTCAACAAAACATTATCGGCAATTTTCAGCAGTTTTGTCAACATTTCAGCTCACTTGTCAGATATTTTGAAATACAATGAACTTCCATATGTGGAAAGGAGTAAACTTGCTGTTGGTTAATATACGATCCGATTAACGGTTTTCAAGATATCAGATCCATGATGCTAGAATTCAAAACTGTATAACTTGAGAAGGGAAAATTTTGAAATGTGTTCAAACTGACATTAAAATGAACGCGATTTTTCTACCGTTTGGGTCAAAATTACCCTCGTAAATGAATTTTTATTATTTTCAAGTAAAATTTTTTCCAAGTAAAAAATAAAATAAAACATTGGAAACTTTTTTTTGCACCCGAGTTTGATATAAACATTTTTAATACTAATTTGGACCCAGCGCAAAAGATGGTGTTGGTTTAAATAATATTCAATTAACGGTTTCTAAGATATCAGACCCACAGTGCTTAAATTAAAAATTATATGAATTGAGAAGGGCAAATTTTGAAAGATGTTGATCGGACGTTAAAATGAAACCAATTGTCGTACTGTTTGGGTAAAAGTTACCCTAGAAAATGTTTATTATTAAAATCAAGAGCAAAAATTTTCTTTCTAGGAAATATATATGAACACTTGTACCAACTTTTTATAACAATGATGTATAAACTAATATTTCTAATCGTTACACACTTGAAATCAATAACACTGTTCATAAAATTATTGCCCAACAAATATTTAAATACACATAAAGTTAATGACACTGCCTATTAATTTATTATGCATTTTAATTTATTTAAATGATTTCATTATTATTTTAATGATAATCGTTATTTGACATATTTACTTGATCAATTTAAGCTTGAAGGCGGTAACAGTATGCTAAATATCACACATCATTTTCAATTATTTTCATCATTTATAATATTGATAAACACCGATACTTGTTAATTATTTAATACAACAATTGATATTAAATTATATAGATGTACGATTATTATTTGTAATTAAATTTATGGAAAATTAGAATTTAAGCGGTACTTCTCTATCTAACTTTAAGTAACAAATTGTTCGTCGATTAAATTAAAAATAATTTTTATATCAGTCAAATGATTTTACAAAGGTCATAAGTATATTTGTTGTAATGAAAATTATTAAGAATAATTTTTTTGATTCAACACACATTTTAATTATGAAAGTAAAATATTAAGAAAAATATTTAACAAAATAATATTTTTCTCCTTAGAAAAAAAAAAGGAGTTTTTTTTTAATTGAAAGTACAAAAAGAAAATAATATAGCTCGATTTATTTTTTTTCTTAAACTAAGTTTTTTTTTAAGTCGAAAAATGATAATAAGATTAATAGATACTTTTGATTTAAAGTTTTTCTATTTAGAAAGAAAAAAATCAAAAATTGAAAAAAAATTATTGCATATAATTTAATTTAAGAGAATCAAAAGTTATACAAATTGAATGTTTTACAAAATAACATAAACAGATCACCAATAACATACAGATCATAAATAATTTTGTAAAAACAAGACAATTTTTGTAAACAGACGTAAGCTAGCTTACAGTTATGAATGTATCATACAATTTGTGTATAGATTTTAAAATTGACACTGGCCCGGTGCATTAAGTCTCTGCTTAAATATCAACCAAGCGGGGTATGACTATGGGTCAAACCCAAGGAGAGGTATAATTTTTAATTAATTTTATAAATAATCTGAACACTCCGACTACGTCCATGGGTGTAGATATACTAAAATATTCTAGAAGCCTCCATGCAAAAATATATTGTCAAAAACAAAATATTTATTCAAAAAAGCAATCATATTCTAGAACGACCCATGGTGGGTATATAAACCGTGACCAGTGTCGATTCAAGTCAGTTTTTAAATCAGCCATTGTGCGATTCGTTCAGAGTTAAAAATCGACCATTGTCCGATGAGTTTAAAATCGACCATTGTGCGATTAGTATAAAAGTTTAATATCGACTATTGTCTGTCGGTATCAAAGTTGAAATCAAGTATTGTCTGTTAGTTCAAAGTATAAAATTCGTGTTCAATCCAGATCAAGTTAAAGTTGGAATTTGTACAAGTAATTTGATCAAGTAATTCGAAATTTAACATTGTGTGAAAAAGAATTAAAATAATTGTTGAAAAAGAAATTGGATAATCTTTTTTTTTTTAAAGCAATAAAATCAGGTTTTTTTTTTGTTTCGTAAAAACTTGTGTTTAATTTAATTTTTTTTTTTTTCTTTAAACAAAAACGTGCGTGTTGTTCCAATTACAAAATATTTAGTAATATCGTTTACTAATATATTTTTTTGTTTTGTCGAGTATCGGAATCATTGCAGGTTCGGGCAGCGCTCCTTTGAGGATAAAGAGAGCCAGGATACCGCGACAAGTGGCGACCGTGACAGGACCAGGAGACGTACGGAAGAAGAAAAGAATTACAATGGCAAGCCGCAGCATTCCCATGCCACGTCTGCGTGAGATGATGGAGGCCGAAGGGCTGGACAGCACTGGCACAAGAGAGGTCTTACAGGCAAGATGGGAGGAGCACCAATCTAGGCAACAAGGAACACCAACTTCAAGGACTCAAGGACCAGCCAACCCCACATCAGAACTACGTAGAAGTGTGGTTTCCGATCCGGAGGAGCCAGCTGCAGCAAGCATGGAGAAGATGCTCGCAGCATTGATGACAAAGCTCAACAACATGGACAAGACAATGGTCGACCAACTTCAAGGATCTGAAGCAAGGATGGATGAGCGACTTGGAAATCGACTTCAAGAGTCCGAAGAGAGGATGAGAAATCGGCTTCAAGAGTCTGAAGAAAGAGTGGACGAACGAATGAGTAATCGACTTCAGGAATCTGAAGAAAGAGTGGGCGAACAGACATTAAGTATAATGCAACAAGTCCAACAAGAGCTGAAAGAGGACTTGTCGGAGCGAATGGAGAACCTAAGAGAAGTGTGCGTACGACGTATCAGCCAAATAAGCACTGACGTCGAGACTGTGAAAGCTGACATCACGAACATCAAAACCGATGTCGCTGTAAACCGCACACAAATCGAAGGCATAGAAAGCAACGTAAACACACGACTTGATGGCATGGAAACGAAAATGAATGAACAATACAATAAAGTCGTGGATGACATCATACGGATCGAAGAGCGGCAGACACAACAACTGCGCGACATGCGTATTGATCCGCAAGAAGTTAATACAGTCATTCGCTCCGCCGCATTGGACACAACGACGCTTCTGTCCATCATGCCGGAGTTCAGTGGTAGACCGGCCGAAGATCCAGTAGTTTTTTTGAACAGAGCAACGGCATTACTACGACAAACGCATCTGCCCGTAGATTGTTGGATTGAGATGGTCACAAAAAAATTAACAGGACCAGCCAGAGATTGGGCATTGATGAATCGTGGGTTGGGCTACACCTTCGATGAGTGGAAATGGCAACTGGAGAGTTTCTTCAACAGTATAGGAAGGAAAGCCAAAGCCGAACTGGAATTGATGACCGTTTCCCAACCCACAGGATTGAAGACAGAAGCGTTCGTCAACATGAAGGTGCAGCTATTCAGAAGAGTGCACGCCGATAGGAACATTGATGACGTGGTGCCCATAATATTAAATTTACTACGCGACAACATACGTCCACTAATCCACGAATCCAAGATCGGTGGACGAGTTACGCACCACGGTACGAACTCTGGACGAAGAGCCAGGATCAATGAAGGAGGAGATTGGTTCTGGAGACATTAACCTCCACAAAACCACACAACAACGGCGTGAACACCAACAATTACCGGTTCATTTGACAACAATGGAGACCAAGAACTCACACCAGAATGGGCCAATTGTGGAAGTTGATGTGCGTGGAAGATCAATATTGGCACTGATCGATAGTCAAGCATCACACAATTTTATCAGCGAAGAATTGGCAAGAAGTATTGGAAAATGGCACCCTGTCAGAGATAGTGCAGGGAGTGGAGCCACAAGCAATAATACTTTCAGAATTCTTGGAAAAATGTGCATGGATGTGATGATATCAAGAATGAAGTTCAATGTTGAAGTAATGGTTGTACTTGGCCTACGGAATCACTTAATACTTGGTCATGAATTTTTAACAAAACATGGTGTGAGCATCGATTACCGGAGTGGTATGATTTACTTGGGGTGTGATAAGAGAGTCCGCATCGCATGGAGAAAACCAGATGGAGCCCATAGAGAAGTAGCAACAATTAACAACGCATTGGGCGAGTTACAAATTAAACTCCTTGAGAACCAAGAGCAGTTAAAAGATGTCATTCGGCGACATCCCAGCGTTTTCGGCAAAGTTGGAAGGACAAAAACGATCACACACAAGATTGAGATTACGAAGAATTCCCCCATTAAATTACGACCATACCCGTATAACAATGAGAAGCAACGGGTATTAGAAGAGATGATTGAAGAGATGGAAGGCGATGGCATTATAGAACCATCCACATCGCCTTGGGCCGCACCCGTCGTATTGCCGAAGAAGAAAGATGGTACTTTTCGATTGTGCGTCGATTACAGAAAATTGAACGATATTACAAAGAGCAATGCGTTTCCGATTCCAGATCTGCAAGAGATGTTGAGAAAAGTCAATGGAGCAAAAATATTTTCTACATTGGATCTACAGACTGGTTATTGGCAAATTGAGATGGAGCCACAATCGAAAGAGTATACAGCATTTACCACCCCAAGAGGTCTCTATCAATTTCGCGTCATGCCGTTTGGATTGAAGAATGCGCCAGCTACGTTCCAGAGTTTAATGAACGAAGTACTATCTGGATACATCGAATATTTCTGTCAAGTTTACCTGGATGACATATTAATCTACAGTCGATCAGTCAAGGAACATTTACATCACCTGGATCTTGTACTTGAAAGACTAGAACAACATGGATTAACTTGTAAACCAAGCAAATGTGTCATTGGCAGCAACAAAGTCAAATACCTGGGACATATTTTGAGCGAAGACGGCATTGACAGAGAGGAAGAGAAGAACGAAGCTATCAGCAATCACCCTGTACCAAGAACAAGAAGACAACTACGACAATTTTTGGGATTATGTGGTTGGTACAGGAGCTTCGTGAAAAACTACGAAGATATAGCTGCACCTCTAAGCGAAAAGCTCAAGAAGAACATAAAGTGGCGCTGGCTAACATTGCATCAGAAGGCGTTCGAAAATCTGAAATCATCGATTGTGAATGCACCGAAACTAGCACATCCAGATTTTAAGAAGACGTTTTGTTTAAACACGGATGCTAGTGACGTCGGATTGGGTGCAATATTATTTCAAATGGAAGATGATGGCAAGACAAGGAGAATAATAAATTACGCCAGCAAGAAGCTTGGACCCACAGAAAAAAAGTACGCCACTACAGAAAAGGAATGTCTCTCGATAATCTGGGCATTGAGGAAGTTTCGAGGATATCTTGAAGGAAGACATTTTAAATTATATACAGATCATGCAGCGCTCCAATGATTTGCGCTCCATTGACATTGGGAGCCTATGATTTTGAGATAATTCACGTCCCCGGAAAAGATAATCAAGCCGCCGACTCCTTGTCCAGACAACCACAGGGCAAGGCAGAAGATGAAGAAGTGGAGGACATTCCAGATTGGGTGATTGAAAAGAGGGCAAAAACACCGATAACCCTCAACGTAATTGAAGTGGAAACACCCACACTTGATGATATTAGACGATGGCAGGATGAAGATCGTGATGTGGCTGCCATCAGAAGATACATCGTAGATAGTAATAGTCCACTGAGAAGCAATCTACGTCGACGAGTGGACAGAACAAGAGCTAATTACACCGTAGCTGACGGGATCCTCTGGTACCATAGTCAACAGATGGTACAAGAAGTGCCAGTGGTTCCCGAAGAACGCCGACTTGGTTTTCTAAGAAGATATCACGACAGTGATGTAGCAGCACACCCTGGATGGAGAGAAACGTATCGTCAAATCCGTAACCGAGTGTATTGGTATGGGATGCAAGATGACATACGCAGATATGTAAAAGGGTGTGATACGTGTGCTAGAGTGAAGCCACTAAATCAGAAACCAAGTACAGCAATGAGAAGTCGAAGACCTACTTCACCATGGGAGGTAGTCAGCATCGACTTGATGGGTCCATACCCACGCACATCAAGTGGAAAGACAAATATATTAGTTGTGACAGATCTTTTCACTAGATGGATCGAAGCATTTCCATTGGGGGCCACGTCGACCTCGAAGATAGCCCAAGTACTGAAAGACGAAGTATTTAGTCGTTATGGATATCCAAGAGCAGTACTAAGTGATAATGGTCCCCAGTTCAGATCAAAAGAATGGAAAGCAGTGAACAAAGATTGGAACACAGAGATATGGACAACACCAATATATCATCCAAGAGCCAACCCCACGGAAAGACAGAACCAGGAGTTGAAGAAGTTGTTACGATTACATTTGTTGGATCAAGAACATAAAAACTGGGATCAACAACTGCACAAATCATTATTTGCGATACGTAACAGAGCGAATAGAACAACTGGATTTTCGCCTGCCCAATTGTTACTGGGGGCTGAAATGAAGAAGCCTGGGGATTGGCAAATGCAAGTCGAAGAAGAGCCTCAAGAAATTGAAGATTGGGCCAACGAGAGAAGCCAAGGACGTCAACAGAATGTTGAGATAGCTCGGCAAACAATATTGGCCAATGCCGAAGTAAATGACCAAGTGGAAACAGGACTCAGTTATCAACCAGGAGAGTCCGTCTGGATGCGCAATCAAGTGCTCAGCAGTAAGGTGGAGGGTGTCCATAGTGGATTGGCACCGAAGTGGAAAGGGCCTTACAGAGTGCTGAGGAGCTTACCAGCTGGGATATATGTTGTGGATACAGTGCCTCCCACGAAAATACATGGAGGTCTCTTGAAGCCGGCCAGTGCAAGGACCGCCGCCAATGGGAATCTGGGAAGATTGAGTGTGGGGAACGAGGTGTTCGGCCAACTACTTCCAGATCGATTGGGGGGTCAAAGGCATGGAGGTGATGGAAGACGACGGGATGTACCAAGTGTGGACGAGCCAGAGGCCAGAGCATTAGAGCCAGGGTACAACTTGCGGCCCAGACGACCGGCAATCAACAACAGGCGCCGTTGAAGAGTAAAGAACTAATGTGTACGTACACTTTTAAGTTATGCTAGCTAGCTAAATGTACTAATACCATTGAAATAATTCAAATAGTTCTTAAGTCAAAAATTGGTCGACCAAATATAATAAGCAAATTAGAAAATGTGTGTTGGAATCTAGAGGGGGAGATTTTGTTGTAATGAAAATTATTAAGAATAATTTTTTTGATTCAACACACATTTTAATTATGAAAGTAAAATATTAAGAAAAATATTTAACAAAATAATATTTTTCTCCTTAGAAAAAAAAAAGGAGTTTTTTTTAATTGAAAGTACAAAAAGAGAATAATATAGCTCGATTTATTTTTTTTCTTAAACTAAGTTTTTTTTTAAGTCGAAAAATGATAATAAGATTAATAGATACTTTTGATTTAAAGTTTTTCTATTTAGAAAGAAAAAAATCAAAAATTGAAAAAAAATTATTGCATATAATTTAATTTAAGAGAATCAAAAGTTATACAAATTGAATGTTTTACAAAATAACATAAACAGATCACCAATAACATACAGATCATAAATAATTTTGTAAAAACAAGACAATTTTTGTAAACAGACGTAAGCTAGCTTACAGTTATGAATGTATCATACAATTTGTGTATAGATTTTAAAATTGACACTGGCCCGGTGCATTAAGTCTCTGCTTAAATATCAACCAAGCGGGGTATGACTATGGGTCAAACCCAAGGAGAGGTATAATTTTTAATTAATTTTATAAATAATCTGAACACTCCGACTACGTCCATGGGTGTTGATATACTAAAATATTCTAGAAGCCTCCATGCAAAAATATATTGTCAAAAACAAAATATTTATTCAAAAAAGCAATCATATTCTAGAACGACCCATGGTGGGTATATAAACCGTGACCAGTGTCGATTCAAGTCAGTTTTTAAATCAGCCATTGTGCGATTCGTTCAGAGTTAAAAATCGACCATTGTCCGATGAGTTTAAAATCGACCATTGTGCGATTAGTATAAAAGTTTAATATCGACTATTGTCTGTCAGTATCAAAGTTGAAATCAAGTATTGTCTGTTAGTTCAAAGTATAAAATTCGTGTTCAATCCAGATCAAGTTAAAGTTGGAATTTGTACAAGTAATTTGATCAAGTAATTCGAAATTTAACATTGTGTGAAAAAGAATTAAAATAATTGTTGAAAAAGAAATTGGATAATCATTTTTTTTTTAAAGCAATAAAATCAGGTTTTTTTTTTGTTTCGTAAAAACTTGTGTTTAATTTAATTTTTTTTTTTTTCTTTAAACAAAAACGTGCGTGTTGTTCCAATTACAAAATATTTAGTAATATCGTTTACTAATATATTTTTTTGTTTTGTCGAGTATCGGAATCATTGCAGGTTCGGGCAGCGCTCCTTTGAGGATAAAGAGAGCCAGGATACCGCGACATATTGTGGGCTAAAAATCGATTTTTCTATACAGCATAGTTATTTAAAGCTTGCAGTTACCGTGTTATCAATTATATGCATAGTGAGATTGTATAATAATAATGGGGTTTTACCTCCGTTTATGAGATACCACAGTCTATGACAGAGGTCACCCGCATCATTATTTTTCAACCTTTATTAATTTTTAACTGTAAATTTTTTTATGATGTGAGTGGTGAACAAAGAATTCATATGCAGACTAGGAATTGATAGATTATGCTGCAGGAACGGACTTTGATAGGAACTGTGCCGATATTCATATGGAGTTCGTGAAGGGGAACTGCAGAAAACCTTCACAAGCATAGCCGGTTACTTTGTTCTTGTCCATACGGTGACAGTTTAGTCAATTTATTTTTTAATTGACAAACTGCCGATGTTGGGATATGGGATTCGAACCCATAACCTCCCAGTTCCAAGTAGAGCACCTTTACAAGCGCGGCTACTTGGCTGGTCGACTGAGATTATACGCTATACATTTATGATTTGAATGTACCACGTATACAGTTAATAATCGTATTATGGTGTAGTTAACTTGCAGTAATAGTGTTAAAAAGTTTCACCTCATATCAAGCATCAATTATTGGCCTAGCTTGAGATTGTATACTATACTTTTTTGATTTGAATGTACCTCGTATATTTTTTCACTTGAATTCTATAAAAATGTTAATTGTTTTCGTTAACGTGATTACAATAATTTAAACAGTCAATAACTTTTTTTTCTTCAAAATATAAATATAACATCATTATTATTATTGTCCTAGTTTTTAAGCCAAATCTCTCGACACGTTTTTTAAATAATATTAAAAGTGTGGCGAACTATTACTTTTGTAAATACCTTCAATGTTAATCGTACAATTTTTGCGAGCATTTTTTATCAAAACTAAACGGTAAATAATTTTGAAATTTTAAGAAAGTAAATTTACCAAAAATTCAGCCAATTTCGTCGACAATGCGTTTAACACGCTAACTGCCTTAATATATTTGCAAAATTTATCAGACAATGCGTAAAAGACTTTGTATGTCAATTTACTATTATAATTTCGGAAATATAAATAATTTAAAAGACAAAATGACACAATTAACAAGATCATCAGACACACAATACCAGGTGCACACTACTTACCAAATGTCATTCCGATTGGATTGAAACAGTGATCACTAGAGTGGTTATATACACCTATATAAATAAATATATTTTCCATGTATTTGTGCACTCTTTTGTGGTCACAATGTTACTTATCTTATATATCTTATGCATCAAATATAATTTTGGTATTTGAAAAGCCAAGTTCGGTAATAAGTATAATCGGTCAAGCGGAAAGGGGGACTTAGAGATAGAACAAAATATTTCCCTTAATATTAGAAAAATTGAAAAATGTATAAGAAGTAAACATCTAGAAAATCAACTTCAATTCATTACCTTATCATTTTTCTAAAATTCTTATATATACAGCAATAGAACATAAAGGCCTTTCAACGAATTGTGTGAATCAAAAATATTCATTCACACTAACAAAATGTTTTTAAAAGGTCTTTTTTGTAATATTAATAATTTGTCAATAATTTTGTTCTTGAATTTGATATTGTACTTGAGAAGCATAAAATTTGTACAAGTTGAAGCATTTCTTATATATAATATGTAATATAAACACTATATGTAGTTAAATTTCAAATTTTGCTCCAATTCCTAGAACAATTATTAGTATGAATTAGCTAATCGCAACTATTTCTGGGAAATTAAAAGAGTTTTGTCTTTTAAAGGATCTGACTGAGGTAGTACCTGAAGGATTATTCTAGTTGACCAATTAAGGGATTAAGTGTGTGATGAACCCTACCCATTTATTGGCAATATCCTTTTCTAGCCATGCGATGTTGCGGTGCTGACCACGAATGCCGATGATTGTCGACTGTCACAGAGCCGATCGTTTTTATGAAAACGAGACGGTCTAATCTAAAATTTCATTTCACTCCCAATATGACATCATACTTGCATAGCCTCGCTATTGATGTTTTCACATTAAATGTTCCATAAAAAATTATTGTATTAAAACACAAAATAATTTTCAAATATTGCATAAACACGTATAGGCTCCTTTTAAGATTTTTCAGAACGACAGCTATTTACTGTATTGAAATATTCACACATACAGTTTAAGATATATATGGGATAAACAAAAAAGGAATTACGGAACACAATACAGATTGATAAATTGATATGATCTCACTAATATTCTAATTAAATTATATAATATTTGCATATTTTAAATTTTATGTTTGAATAATTACATCCATAAAACAGTTTACAACATTGTTACTATACTATTTAATGGCGAAGAGCCGTTTTATACGAGTGCCTACTATCGTGTATACCTATACTAGTGTAGTAAGCTACAATTCTTGTTCACACATTATTTTAATTGAATGTTATTTACTAAAATAAATCGTGTGTAATTTTGTTCTACATCATACAGGATGTGTTCTAGAGAGTAATTGTGATTACGCATTTGTAGTAGAATCCGATAAATACCGAAATCGAAGTATCATAGGCCGATAATAGTCGAAACTGAAAATTAAAGCAATGGTAGCGAGTCTACTACATACATGTAGTTATTTACTTAAAAAAAAAGGAATTCCGCAACAGTATCTAAATATAAAAGTATATTGAGATTTAGTAGCGAGTCTACTACACAATCAATCATGAGAGGTTCTAAGAAATCGTAGTCACTAAGGGACATGCTTGTTATTTCTTCAAAAGATGATATAAGATGAATTAACGCAGGTGTCGTGTTAATGGACATAATTATAGAATGTTCCAAATTTGTACACACATTTAAGGGTATTTATTATACACTCACAATTAAAATTTGAAATCGATTGACCGTCTCAAACTCGAGAAAAACTTAATTGCAGTCCGAATAATTAACATGGAGAGTAATGGAGACTACCCATATTAAGTAGTGTTTCTACCAGTTTTATATTTTTAATACAAAAACGACACTTAAGAATCTTTTAAAAAAATAGCTATAAATTGTCGGCTTTGTTCTGCGTACTTATAAAAAACGAGAATTATTGAGCATTTCATTGTTTAGTTATAACAACGCAAAGCTATGCATTTTATAAATAACTATAAGTGTTAGATAGTATTTGTATGTATGTATAGACAATTGTATCGTCTGTGCTTCTTAGTTCTTAACTCTTACTATACGCATTCACTCCGTAACTTTTCGGCAATGGCAATAACGACACGTGTTCGGAGGTCCTAAATACTTAGGTTATTGGAAAAAATGATTTTAATTGTTTTTCTCAATGGTATTATTTGAAAAACCAAAGGGCATTCCGTCTACTAAAGTGTCGAGAAACATTTGGCAGTTTCGCATTTTCTGCAGTTTATATATCTGTAACTTGGTACATATCTTAAAACTTTTTGTACATCCTATATACAGATAAATAATACAATACAAGAATTGTTGTGTGTATATATAAATTTGAAGTAATTAAGGATCAAAAGTAAATGCTGCCTAACGCACCATATAATTATATAATACAATAGATTTCTTAGTCTACTATTGTGTTTTAGCAGTAAGGCTTTTTGAATATATACTCCGCCCGACTTACTATAAAATACCATTTGTTGCCTCATCGTTATAGTTAAGATAAATGTAAGGAAAAGGGTTCTTAGATACAGTCCTGCACATAAAATATACGTACACATTTATAATGAGAAAATTAGAGTCAAAGATCAGTAATTTTGTTTATATGTACACTCAAATTTGTGGAAAAAAATTAGTCTAAAAAAATAATAACCAGTTATTACGAAAAAAATAAGAAATACCTTTTTTATCATTTTTCCGCGTTTGGTGACTAATATTTTGGGAAAAAAATTCTATTAAAAACAAATCAAATCACCTCAGAAAATTACAATTGTGCTTTACAGATTGTTAAGAAGTAATTATAATGAATACCAAATCAAGTTACCATAGTGACATTCATCAAGACATAAAACTTTGAATTGCAAATTTTTCTGTACATAGAACAAGATTTACAAAAAATATGGTCAGGGCATAAAATATGGTCACGGTATAAAATGTAGAAGAATATATTTTTTATCATTTACTTTTACAATTTTATGATACATTTTTCCGTTTTACTAATAATAAAAGATTCAAGGTTTTTTGTTTATCAACCCCTTTAAGTCCCATTATCCCCTAGACTGATTTTTCCAGATTTTTTCCAATTTTTCCGTATCCTATGGAGGGCGTGGAGGGCGTAAATATATATAAAGAAATTGAAAAAAACTTCTTGAAAAGTTCATGGAACATCCCTAGTAGATGGCACATACCTAGTTGTTTTCGACATCCACTAGGTATGTTCCATGAACATTTGAAGACTATTTTCGTAATCTCTTCATCGGTACAAACCCAATAGATGAATTTCATTGTGAAAACTTGGCAAAATTCGATTATTTCGATATCAGCATATATGCCTACTTAAAACTATTTATAGAAAGCAATTAATAGAGAATTTCGTATTCGGAAAAAATGACCATTATTTACGTAGCTTTCTTTGATAACCACAAAAACAGAAAACAATTCCATATTCTTTTTAAACTCTCTTTTAGGGAGATGCCAACTGAAATAAGATTTAAGCGCTCCGAAATAAATATTATTATATTCAAGCCGGTCCAATTTTCATGCTTCAAATGTACTTCCAAGCTAATGTGATGATTTTCTATTTAGTAGAATAATATTTATAAATACCATTCTACACATGCTTGTTGTAAACGCACTATATGATAGAAGATAATGCTTGTATGTGATCATTTCTTAAGAGTTGAGCCCCGGATTTTAATATGCATATTGTTGAAGTTTTAGTGTTGTGTTAATTGGATACGGTTTTGTTTCCAGTTTGTAATATTATATTAAGCAAGGATAATATTATGTAATTAAATGTTTTCTCATTCAAATTCTTTGTCTATTATATTCAAAAATTAATTATTTTATTTATTAATTAAGAAAGTATATGTGATTATTCAAAAATATTTTTAAAAACATTACATTTCCTACAAGAATCTATTTTTTTACCCTTTGCAGATTAAAGGATTTAAGCTCGTCATTAATTTGTTCCTTTTATCATCTACTTATTCTCTCGTGACAAATAGGCGTCTATTTTTAGTGCTCGAACGATGTGTCAATTGTAAAACAAAAATTTACATGAGATTTTAACTCTACAGTAATCGCGCGTGGACTCAGAGTCCATAGAGGTAGAGGCAGATTGTAAAGGCTGCCCTGGACGGGCTACACTTCGACCATAAGGTCCATTATGATTCCTTAGGATATGAGGATGTGAGTGGAGTGGAATGAATTTGTGAGTAGATTGGAATTGGTAGGATATGCGGCTGCAGCCGACTATGATATAACTATGCCGATATTCATCTGGAGTTCGTGAAGGAAACTGCAGAAAACCTTCTCAAACATAGCCGGTTACTTCATCCTTGTCCTTACGCCGACATTTTAGTCAATTATATAATTTTTATATAATTTTTTATATAATTGACAAACTGCCGATGTCGGGATTCGAACCCATAACCTCCCAGTTTCCAAGTACTGCATACTGCGCAGACATGACGCCTTAGACCGCTCGGCTACTTGGCTGGTCAGAGTCCATAAAAACATTTACCACTGTGCTCATAAGAATTTCCCGAACCCATCAACTAAACGCTTTTAGAACCGTCATAAAGTCACTTTTTGCATATTCAGACGTTTTCAACGAGTACATGTATTGGATTGTTATAAGAATTTATGGCCTTAAATTTGCATAAGTTATATAAGTATATATATATATATATATACATATACATAATAATATTTTAAATTATTCTATTCGTTGGAATTAATTTATATTGTGTATAGCTATTGATATAAATATTGTCAGTCTATTAAAAAAAACAACAATAAATTTACTATTATATAATTTTTAAGCCTTGATTCATTTTTACTTCATTAGAAATTTAATCAAGGTAACAGATTTTGATTCTAAATTGTTGTACTTTCGTAACTAAAATATGCGGCCCACGCGCGACCACTGATTTATGAAAATTAAACGCGAGTACTGTAGGGTTAAATAATATTATCAAATTTCGAATAAAAAAAAAACCCGAGGTTGCGATGTCTCGTTTTCTAATGGTGTTTCTTTAAAGAAATGCTATAAAGCACGTAAGGCCTTAAGGACGTAAATCCTATAACATATTTATTCAACAGTTGAGGCTAGAGGCAGTAACTGATAGGGTAAAAACAACGACATCGCCTTATTTTATAACACATAAATTATCATATTTTGCCTATAATTACGCGATCTTTACCAAAAATAAACAACTCCGACACTTTCTCAACTTGTTAATCTGATTTTTTCCTGTTTTACTCCTGTATTTAAACAAAACAACCCTTCGTTTCACAGCCACATACTTATAAATGCGAGACGGATAAAACAGTTTAAAAACTTCATAATACACAACACGTATATACAATAGATATGGATAGATAGATTTAGATACATACTCGTATATAATATTTATTTCATTATCTTTTATTTTCAAATGACAATTTTAATAAATCTAATTTGTAATCGTTTTACGTAAACTTAATAATGTAAAATGTAATAGGGAAACCAGATGTTGACAGTTTAAAACTTATTCTCAGATAGTGTCATACAATTTAACATACATATGAGATTATAGATATGTATGTATGGTATTTTATACAGTATGTTTCATGTACTTATGGGTTTTCTCAGTATCGTAGTAAGAATTCTTTGTTCACATGGAAGGATGATTTTTTAAAGGAAATAAATATGGCATAATCAAAAAATATGGCATAATCAAAAACAAAATATTCAGATTTTTCTTAAAGAAAAAACATTATTCTTTATGTAAAAAATGCATATATTATCTAATAAATAAAAAAAAATTAGAATAATATGAAAAAGTTGGCTGTCACATCACAATCGTCTTTGGTGTAGAGGAAAGCATGCTGGACTAGTTATCCAGAGGCTCGAGGTTCGATTCCAGGTTGACGAGTTAATTTTTTCATATAAGTATTTAATTTAATTAATAAAAAATGCATGTTTATTTAATACCAAAAAGTTGAGATGGCTCAATTCTTTCAATCAGTATCAAAAACTATTAGTATTAACTATTTTCTATAGAAAATATGCATTGCTACTTACGAATGAGTGTTTGAACATGTATATTTACTGTCATCCATCAGCATTTTTTTAAAGATGATTTATTGTCTGTAATATCACCCATGAACAACTTGATGCGTGATGCGTGGTGAGAACGTTACGTTTCCGGTGACGTCACCATGCGTGGTGATGCATGGTGACGTTGCCGGATCTTGCCAGGTAAGAAACGATAACAAACAGTCACGGCAATAAATGTATAATGTTTGTACAGAAAATATGCAATTATGCATAAGTTTTTGAACCTGTATATGTACTGCCATCTATTAGCATCTGTTTTTAAACTAATTTGTTATCTGTAATATCACCAACCTGTTGATGCGTGGCGAGAAAATGTCCGCGGATCGTTGCCAGGTAACAAACGATAACAAACGGTCCAACCCGCCGCAATGAATGTTTCACATCAAAAAGATAATCCATAAAAAAGTTTATTTTTGGGATTCGTTGGATAGATATAGCCGTGATATAACTGCTGGTTGTATAAAAACTCAATTTAATAAATTCTTCTAGCACATCCTGTTCTTACCATTACTATAGCTACAATATATGTAGTCACTACGTACAATAGGTGTGTTTTTGTGTATGCATTTCATATTATACACAGTTGCATACAACATACAACATACATTTACTGATATTTATAAAATCATCATGAATTGTCAAAGAAATAAGTATAAACACTATATATATATATATATATATATACGTAATACAATAACCATTTCCTGTAATTGTTATTTACCTTACACTGATGTTATGTTTCGTGGTACAAGGTGTGTAGTCAGGTATAAATACACCATCGTTACAAATGTATACTATTGATCAAAAATATTGACTTTTTAAGAGTGGAAAACTATTGTCTATGATTAAACTAAAATTTTCATTAATGAAATCAAATTATTTTATTTTGAAAAAATTACCCGTCGAACATGTAATATGCATTTTATTTTAAATTAGACAAAAAGATTTAAAATTAATCTAGTAGCCGATTCTCTGAATAATGTTTATTATATGCATCGTGCTCAATTGATTATGGTGAGTTTAATATATGAAAATTAACTAAATATTTGTACGAATAAGACCCAAATTTAAATAATATTTTGAATTGTATATTAAATGTTAGCTTCTAAAAAAAATATATTAAATTATTTTAAAATTTTGTCATTTCTACAGAAACTATACTTTTAAAATATAACTATAAAATTTTTTCATTAAAATCTTGTTTCAATTTTGAAATGTCAATTTTGATTGTCATTTCCATTGAAACTATAAACTATATATACACACTATAAATCTTTATATATAAGTTAGAAATATGCAAGTTTGGCTTTTGGCTATTAATAAATTTAAATTTTTTATAAATCAATTAATGTTAGCGCCATCTAAGTAGAATATTTCAAAATTAAATAACTTTTCGCAACAATATATATTCGTAATATAGTAAATAACTTATAAGAATAAACTCCAACGCGCATCGGAGCTGACACGCACTATGTTTTTTAATTGGAAAATTTTAACTCACCTGGTTCTTGCATCAATGCCGTCAATTGCACTTTCAGTACCATGGATGCGTCTTAATTAAAATATGGTGGAGGCGGTGGGAAGAGACATATAAATCTTAATCAATCACATCTTTGGTTTACATAATACGGACATATGTACAAATAGTTTAGATTTGTGTGTGCTTTAAACATTCGGATTTCGGAAAAATATTTCGAATAAAAGTTGTAAGTATAGTTATAACGACCTTTCGCACTTTTATTCGAAGCATTTTTCGAAAACCGAATAGATTAGCCACAAATCAATTATAAAATTTTTAAATGATAGCTTGACTTTTAACGTTATTTCTTCATACTGGTATCTTTAACTGCTGATATTCACAGAATTTTATAAATATATGCTTAGTTCTTTGGTTAATGAAAACAATGCCCGGTACTGTGGTGAAATATGATATAGTGGTACTGTCGCGGTATCTTGACTCTCTTTAGCCTTCAAAAGGAGCGCTGTAGAACCTACAACAGATTCCGATACTCAAGAAAAAAAAAACACAAATATTAGTAAAAGTTTACTAAATCTATGACAATTGGACAACACGCACTTAAGAAAAAAAAATTAAATTAAATCTTCATGCTATTCTTTATGCTATTACCTGAATTTGTTTGATTTGAAGAAAAAAAAAGAATTTAAATTAATTTTTTTTTGTTTATTTCCATAATTTAAATAAGTCTCTATCTCTTTTTAATGCAACAATGTACAACTGACTTTACTTTAAACCAATTTTACTTTTTAAACTGAACAACTGCTCATTTAGAACTGATGATAATCGAATAATAGTTTATTTTAAACTGATGATAATAATTGAACAAATGCCAACTTTTAAACTGATCTTACAATAATAATCGAACAATAATAATGTTGTTCGATTGACAAAACTGTCGGCCTATGGACAAGAACGACTGATAATTAATAGAACTTATCAAAAATTAGAAATTGATTCGCTTTGGACACGAACCAACACAATACTCCTCTTGTGATACCTAAACCCTCGCAGTCACTTGCTTATTCAGAAATTATATATAATTTACAACATTGTAACTTTTTATTTACTTCAGTGTGCTCACTGCCTCGACTCAACTTGTTTTTATAAAAATTATTAAACAAAATTTAATCTATACTTTCCAAATATAATAATTTTTTATTCATTTCATTTAAAAAAAAACTGTTTTAAAGATAACAAAAATAAATCAAAACTAGATCTTATCATTTTCTTTTTGTAACTTAAAAAAAAACTCCTTTCTAACAGTTTTCTTTCAATAATGTGTTGAAGTACTAAAAAATTTTTGTAATAATTTTCAACACAACAGTATAATTCATCGAAATAGATGATTCGAATTATTGACACTAGCCAGTACCTGTACTATGATATTGATAATACATATAGTCTCAGTGTATATTTTGTTATAACATGTTTGTTTGTTTGTTTGTTTGTTACAAAGCATATAACAGAACATTACCTAAATGTTTTGTATTTTAGCATTTATTTTCTTCTTTCAACTAACGTATATATATATAGATATAATTTTATGATGTGTTTTCTCTGATTTCATTCACAGATTTTATTGGGAAGTCTCTTCTTCTACTGGTAACTATTACTAGTGTTAACACATTTTAAATTATCTAGATGTTTAGATATAGATACAACCAGATGCATTTGGATGGCGGATACAAATGTGAAAAGTTTCTAATCGAATAATATTCTCAACATGTGTGTTGGTTTCTATGGATGCATTTAGATGGTGTATTTACAATTAAATGAAATTCAATTTTGGTTCATAAACACTTACGTAAAATTATAGGATTGCTGAAATTATAGGTACTGCTAATAGCATTAAGCAGCAGAGTTTCATGCCAATTAAACTTTGCTTTTAACAGGTCACAAATAAATTTTGAATGGGGGTCGTTACTTGATGAAAATCGATTATAATTAAAAAATAAAACAAATATTTGAGATTTTCGTGACAATGATTTTATTTTGACTAGTTTCGTTAGACAGTCTCTTCATCAGAAAATGATAATTATATATTTTCTGGAGATGGAACTGTGTTTCGATACTAGCCAAGATAAAATACGTTGTGAACTCAAATATTTTTTCATTTAATAATAAAATATTTGAAATGGCATATTGAGATTTTACATTTTTCTTAACTATATCCCTATTACATATTTAAAAACATATTTCAAAATACCCCCAAATATACGTGGGAAATTCGAATTTTGTTCCCTTAATTTTTCTTACATTATAAATATATTTAGTTTTGAAATTTTAAAATGTGATTTTAAAAATATATCTCACATAATTTATTTCGTATTTTCAATGACATCTCAATTTTTCAAAACACAATATATTGTTAATTATTAAATAATTAAAGCAATAGAATATAATGAATAATAATTTGTAGAATTAATCATTGCAGTATATATTTAAATTACACTTGAAAAAACATATTGGGTCAATTGAATAAAACCTGGGCAGTTAAGATTTCGAAGTTCGATAAAAGAGAGCATCTGGTGGCTTAAAGGTTGAGTACTGGTCTAGAATATCAGAAGTTGTGGTTTCAATACTCATCCATGTGATGTTAAGAGATATCAAATAATGAGTGGATAGACTTTAAACACCGTATTCATTGCAAAACACATCCAAGATTCATCACCGGACATTATTACCTACGAAAGCACTTACACACAATAGGACACCCAAATGGACCCGGGATGTGCTAACTGTGCGGCGAGGGGGGAGAATATCTCAATCACAGCAGAGACAGTATTTTTTTTGCATATCACCCCCAAGTATACGAACCTTCAGGAAAACCTGATAAACATGCTCTGGCTATTGCCAATATATCAGAGGAGCAAACCTCGTCAAACTGTAGTAGAAGGAGAAGCACAATGGACCATAAGATCGAAGTGAAACACTTTGCAAACCCCATGATTTATCAATCTATCTATCAAATAGTTTATGAGACTAAGATTAAATGTCACAATTAAAATTTTCAACTTATTCAAATTTATCCCCTTCATATCTTAACAATACAATCGCAATCATTAACAATACAATAATAAGTACGGGACCAGTGCCGTACCTGGGACGGTGCCAGCGGTGCTCAAGCACAGGGCTCAGATATGAAATGTTTCCCAATGGAGTAGTCGCTATAAAGATTTTTTAACAATGCCAATGGCTGTAGCTTCCTGCGAAAGATCATTCAGTGAGCTCAAATTGATAAAGACGTACGTGCGCTTGACGATGGATCAAGAAAGATTGTCTGGCCTAGCGATTCTGTCGATTGAACGCGACATAGCACACAGCTCCTGCCGTATGAAAATCTAATCAAGGACTTTGCAATGAATCAAGCGCGTAAAGGAAATCTTTAAGTAAGTTTACGGTTTTCCTTGAATCTGTACTATCTGCCTGTGTACTAATCAGTATTTGGTGTTATTTGTGTATTGTATAATTGTGAGTTATGGCAAATATTTTCATCTAATTTATAAACACAATTTACATATACTTCCTTATTCAAAACTCTACCAAGTTCTCATAATTAAATATACAAAAATGTAGTTTTTAAATGATAGATTTATTTTTATAAGCATAACTCATTTTATTGTCAGAACCGGGTAAGATTAGACAATTTTTCAAGGGCGCAATTGTAGAAGCTCGAACCGGGCATATAAAAGGTTAGTTACGGCACTGTACGGGACTGATTTCGTTCAAAATTGAATTTGATTTACGATTTTTTTCAGAAAAGTATTCGTGATAAATCGTATAATTTGTGAGATAAGCTTAAATCTTGATTTATTCTTCCTTTACTCTTCGCATCTCCATGTATGGTAAAAATGTGCAAAGGGTGAACTTATTAAGATTGGTACATAATAACAACAACAAAAAACCATCCAAATACAGTAGAATGGACTTCCTCGATTTGGCACTTTTTATAAATATTTGCACTCGGACTAATTATGATAAAAGAAATTTCATTATAAAAATTTTGATCATATTTGAACTATACAACAAAATATTATAATCGTTAATACCGGTAAAAACCATTCTCATTTACTAGTTTTTCCAACATAATATTATTTTACAACAAACATTACAAGATGGTGATGTTGTTACTTTCAACAAACATGTGTACATTAAACTGTTACAAAACTGCTAATAATTAAGTGATAAAATTGTTAACATTTATTTGTGCTCTTTTTTTGCTCGTCTTATTCGTTTTGAAAATTAGCTGATATTAACTTCATTCTTTTGTATTTATATGAAAAAAGCTTTAATGTATCTATTTCATGTACACTTGAACACAAAAGTTGATGTCATTTTGATGTGAGTACGTATAATGCCAACTGATGATGCCAAAAACGGGGTATACAGTTTGGTCTTGTAGCTACAAAACTATCAGGTACATCAAAAATGGAATTACATCACTCGATAGCTAAAGGTTCGAAGAATTTGTTACGCTGAGGTAGGACTGTGACGCATTCCAGGTGGTGGGGGGGGGAGCGCCGCCATTTTGAGTTCGTTTTGCCACGTCACATAATTTCCGTTTTGTATAACTTTTGACTCAGAGAAGCTAGAACGATCATTTTAGGTTTCAATCGACAGCTTTCATTAAGATTTATCGATATATATATATATATATATATATATATATATATATATATATATATATATATATATAACATTAGTGCAAAACAGTTACAGTTATAGCGAATATGTATGGTGTAAAAATAATGCAATGTCGGCCTTAACTCGTCAAAAAGCCAAGCCAAAGTAACGATATCGTACATGGTTGGAAAAGGCTTCTCAAAAGGAATCTAGTGACACCCGTAAAACACCATATGAAAGAGTTAATCGGTACCGTTGTGCGTTGCGTTTTTCAATTTTTCTAATATTAAGTGAAATATTTTATATTTTGTGTTGCTTCTATCTTCAAGCAACACTTTTCCCTTAACTTACTACCCCTTCACTTATTAACTCCGAAATTATGAAATTAATTATGAAATGAACAGACTTAGAAACAAGCCCAGCAAAAAATAAAAAATATATTAATAGTAAAAAAAATTTATAAAACAAGCTCTAAAAAACAAGAAAATAAACTCTAAATTAAATCAAACCCATCAATTTAATACAATTTATATGATATAAAAGCCTGTCGCCAGATTAATATTTGTCAAGAAAATTTACTTGATATAAGTATTTTTCTCTCTCAGTGTGCATATAATACGCTCAAAGAAAATGTTACCCGTTACGTACACGTATTTACGTAAAACACACGGCCGTGTCCAAGATGTCCGTGTTTTTCATTCGGTTTTTGAAAAAAAATTTGAATAAAAGTTGTTAGATGCCAATTGAATAAGGAACAAATCAATTGTAAATTTAAAAAAATGACATCAACTTTTGTGTTTCATAGTATACTGTATTTTTACATTATAGTGTTAAGTAATTATTTTCGAATTACCTAGTTAGATAATGGGAAAAAAGATAATATCATATTCGTTAGAACTACCTTATGATGTTTTAGAAAATTTCTAAGAAACATCTATTTTTTATTATATACATTGTTAGAATTAAATGTTGTTGTTTATTTATAGCGGATTATTTTTGATAAGAAATATGAAGCCAGAAAAAAAACCAACAAAGCTTGTTTATGTATTTTCCTGTTGCTAGCGTATCAGTTTTCTATTACTCTGATATGCAAGTTATAATCCTGAATTAAGTATAATTTATGATGATGTTCTTAGTTACTTTCAACTATCGGAGTGTTTTCCTACCAAACCAAAAAGTTATTTCTATGTATATAAAAGGAAAACGTGTTGTTTTGGTGGGTGTTTGTCCCATTTGTTTGGAGAAAACTTTAGGAGATAGTGAAATAATGATAAGAGAATATTCTAAGTTAATTTTCCATGCGAGTCCAGAAAAACTACCAGAAGTTCAAAATTTCATAAAGTTCTTACGGTTACAAAGTTTTCTGACGGCTAGATTTCTAATATAATTTATAGTTTCTATAGAAATGCTTGCATTAAGAAAATTTTGGAAATAAATTATTTTTCGATAAATTTAAAACTCGTTGCGCTCGCAAAGGTGGGGCTCCACTCTCGAGGTACCAAGTGTGGTGGAGTAGGAGTTAAAGGGTACACATACAGCCAATAAAAAAACAAAAATCACAAAAATTTCTTTGTAAATTTAAATTTTTTTACCGGTTACACGGAAAGGGTGGCTAATATCCTGTGGCTCCTCATTTAGATCTACAACTTTTGTTTGAACGTTTTTTCGATAGAGATAAATGTAGGCCCCCTTTTTTAGTTTTAATCAAGATACGCCCATGTTTTTTGCATTTTGAGCCATTTTTTGAGGACCTTCTGTCGAATTGAATAGAAAAAACCTCAGCCCGATTGCACCACGGGGAGTGCCTCATAATTAGATGTGGAATTGAGCCATAGTGCATGAGCTGGGGTTTATAGTGTATGGATAATGAAAAATGACCATTTTGAAATAAAGATATAATTACTGACAGAAATTTTCTGCTGTTATACCACCATAGATTTTTTGGAAGGATTTTGACGCACTATAGTAAGTAAACTAATTAATAAATCGAAAAGTTACGAGTTTTTTAGTAGAAAATTTTATGCTGGATTTATTTATCAGAAATTCGATTTTCGTGTATTTATGTATTTGTAAGCAAAAATAAAAAGAGGTAAATTAAAATGTTAAATGTAACATATCTATTAGGACACGAGCCACAAAACCTTCCATCTATATGAGACGGTGTCATTGCCAATACTGCCAATACAATACGGTTACTTAGCGATGGTATTCGATTTCTAATTCCCATATGTATTCATTTGTGTGGGAATAAAGAAATTTTTTTTTCCTCGTACTGTTATTTACAAATAAATTTTTTTTTTAATTATTGTAGTTTAACGGCTTTGTTTTTAAATTTCATTATATCAAAATACTAAATACAAAACTAATATAACACGATTCTTAATTGTAATTGAAACAACGGCATATCCACTATTTAGATTAATCAATTTATGTTACAATTAAAAATGTGATAGAGATAATTAACCACCAGGAGGTACATTCTTAATTATATCTGACATCAGCCTGCACCTATTTTAGTTAATTCGTTGGTATCTGTGGAAATCTGATCCATTTTTTCTCCTTCCTCGATTGATCTGCTAGGTAAAGGCTTTTAATATTGTTGTACCGACTTTTTGAACCTGTTACCACACGCACACGATATCCAACCCAACTTTTTTTCTAATATGAGAACCACCCACATTATCCCAATGTTTTACCTTCTTCTAACAACAAATGATTTTTAACTCTTTTCTTAGCCTTAAAGTTGAAAGTCATTTACTTATTCCATTAAGATTGTGTTTGTTTATATCATATTGTAACCATCTTATTTTCGTAAGAGGTATATGTTTAAGATAGAAGGGTGGGGATAATTATATACATAACTTTGCATATATATATAATATATATATATATATATATATATATATATACATATATGTATATATATATACATATATATATATATATATATATATATATACAGTGTGTCTTATTTTAAACCATACCCTTGAATTTTTCTTCAATAATTTTGAGCACGGCCTTCAAAGTTATTTGAAGATCAACTAGCGTTTTTCAAATAATAACCCATAGTTTTTACAGAGTCGGATAGCTGCAGGAACTAAGGTTGCATCGGATGCCCCGGACGGGACACACTTAGATCATAAGGTCCATTGTGATACCTATACATTAAGGATGTGGGTGTAGGTTATGTAATCTACCTATACATTAAGGAACTGGTAGGTTGTAGGGCTGTGGTCAGCTTTGAGTTTGTGAATGGAACTTGCACAAAATCGTCAGAAGCGTAGTCGGTTACTTACGTTCTTGTGCATAGAGTGACAGTTTATTCAATTATCAGCCCCATTAATTTTTTTAGCAGAAGAAACCAGGACTTTAAAATGGCGGAATAAAGTCTCTTTTGGTTAATAATATACCATAGCCGTTTAAAAAGAATGAATTAGGAAAGATAAGAATACATTTTGTTTTTTAAATAAAGCATTTAGGATAAATTCGTCCAGAATAAAAACTCTTATGTTTTAGTATACTAGAGAGAAATTGATCATTTTTATATGTAAAAATATTTTTATATTTTAATGAACATAAAAATGATGAAACAATAATTTATATATAAACTTTCTTTCTTGCTGAAGTTTACTAAATACTTTATGTTTCTCAAAAAATGTAATCTAGAAAGTTAATATTTTTAAAGGGCTAATTACATATCAAAATAGAATATGTTACCCAGAAAATCGGATAATTTTGTTAAACAAAACATAGGTTCCCGTTTGAAAAACACAAGTGGATCTTCGAATAACCTTGAAGGTAACGGTTAAGTGTGAAATCAAGATCACCCAAAGATGGCTTCCTCCGAACTGAACAAATTTTATTCATGTATTCATGTTTTTTCCAAAAACGCTTTCTTGAAGAAACATCCAGTTACATTATTTAAATACGACACTCTTTTTTATAAAATGAAATTTTGTAACATTACCGCCGTAAACCTATGAGATTTCAAACAAATTTCAAACAAAAGTTGTTTTTTGTTATGAGACAAACATTTTTTTGCCTTTAAAGATGCTCCTTATCTTGCACCGTTTAAAATATAAGTTTAACCACCGTAACGGATGCATGGAAGAAAAATATAATTTTTGCATTATGTTTTCCCTTTTAAACTACTCCCCCCCAACTTTTGTCTGTAAACAAAAAGCATTTTCATGTAAATCCCTTTCTTTTAAATATATTCAGCTGATCGAGTAAAAATAAGAGGACACCTCGTATGTACTCTATCTATTGTAATAACAAAATGTTTGTTTGTTTATCATAATTTAAAATGTATATGATATACCATTACTATAATAACCATTACACTACTTAGTTCCATGTACTTGTGTACTTGTAGAGAAGAGAAGTAGTAGAATACGAATTGAATAGATTGTTTGTTTATCTCTATAAAGTAAGCCTTATATATTATATATATATATATATATATATATATATATATATATATATATATATATATATATATATATATATATATATATATATATATATGTATATATAACAACATAGATAATACATTTTATAATTAAACTATTAATTCAGGCATATCTCTCTTACATACTGTTTTGTTCATTATCATATATACCAAGGTATCGTCAAGTACACATGGTCACAAAAGTAGTGTTCCATGTAGTGTTTCAGTAGTGTTTCCCTCAAAAGTTGTTCTTTATAAATACATTTAGATGATGCCTCTGAGGCTGTGAGGATGTGAGTGGAGTAGAAGGACTTTTTGTGTATAGACTAAGAATTGCTAGGATATGTGGCTGCAGCGACTATGATAGGAACTGATATTTATCTGGACTTCGTGAAGAAAAGTGCAGAAAACCTTCTCAAGCAGAGCCGGTTACTTCATTCTTGTCGATACACCGACAGTTTAGTCAATTAACCGCCTTTTCTTTTCCTAATACATGACAAACTGCCGATGTCGGGATTTGAACCCATAACCTCCCAGTTTCCAAGAAGGCATACTGCGCAGACATAACGCCTTAGACGGCTCGGCCAATAGGACTGGTATAAATACACTTACTAATAATATATTTATTATTTGTGTATACTTCAGCGTCACAATATAATACATGTCAAATTCCATTTAGGTTACGTAAGACAAATGTGAGAGAAATAGCGTATGCTTACAAATAAATTTTATTCGAAACATTATAGACAAATTTCATTAAATTTCTAATTAAATATTCATAAGAAAAAATTCACTCGTCAACCAGGAATCGAATTTCGGCCCTCTGTATATCTAGTCCAGCATGCTTACCTCTACACCAAATACGATACTGACGTCAGAGCCAACTATTTTATAGCATTGGCAATGTTACTTTTATTGTCAAATATTAACATTAATGTTCATATATTTATTGTTTGTGTATACTTAAGCGTCATAATACAATATTTGTCATATTTCATTTAGATTACGTAAGACAAATATGAGAGAACTAGCGTATACTTATTAGTAACTTTTATTCGAAATATTTTCGCTAAAAAGTACAAACAATTAAGAAATTTTGAAGAATGAACGCTACTTTAATGGCTAATAGTACCTCTTATACGCGAAAGATATATATTACATAAATAAATTTTGTCCTTCGGTTAGTCCTGGTGTCGGAGAGAGTAATCATTCAAAAAAACTATTCTTATTTGCAGTTTAGATCAAAAGCTTTATGTTACCCCGGTATTGCAGTGATAGAATTTCTCTGTTTTCCAGACATACTTGAATTTGGTGGAATATATCAAGAAATCCTGATCTAACTAGAAGAAATTATTAAAAATATAATTTTTGATTTTATTAAATCAAAGTTTATTGAAATTTGTCGAATATAGTAATGAAAATTTATTGACAAGTACAAAGCATCAAAGATGGATATTTCTCTCCCTGGCGGAAAGAAGCACGGTCCGATTTTGTCCATTCACGAACTTGAAGTTACTTTTTAGCATGTTATTAGACGTCACTCCTTATGTTTTGAGTTATTGTGTACACGACCGGACGAGCAGACACGCGAAAATAGAATTATTAGGTAATTTTATGTACATCTATACCAAAAATTATTTTCTGCGATCAATATTTTCAAACATTATAAAGTCGGGACTAAACTTAATATATTCTTGTATAGCTATAATAATATTATAAAAACAAAACATTTGATTTTTGGCGTTTGTAATGGATAAACTCAAAAAAGACTTAACTGTCTTAAAAAATGCTTTCACCTATATAAAGCTACATTATCAGCGAGTAATATGGGGCTGTATTTCATTTTCAAAAAAATTAAATCCCTACGAAAATTGCAATAATGTAAACCAAAGAACCATAATCTGTATTAATACAAATTAAATGCTCTCCGCTGGTAACCGCGTACCTTGAAAACGGCTGCACCGAATTGGCTAATTTGTTTTTAAAAAGTTCGTTATAGTCCGAATAAGGTTTTAACGGTCAGAAAAATTGGAAAAAATTCCCGGAAAATGGAAAAATTCTAATAAACTGAAAGTGCTTATTTTTATGGGAGTTTTGTATGATTATTTATGTTTACTTCTTTGAAATAAACAATTTGAAAAGTCGATAATTGTCCCTTAAGACACACACACTCTCCAGAGGGTGAGAAAATATCTAAATTTAAAACCGTAAGCCATAGAAAAAAATGTCGCTTTGTAAAAAATAAATGACTTGCAAAGTAGATCATTGTCCCCTACACAACCACTCCTACCAGAGGGTGTGAAAATATCTAACTTTAAAAGAAAAAAAACATTCAAAGACAGGGGTTGCGGGTGGTTAAGGTAAGTTTTTGAAATATCTTTGGTTTTACGCGAGCGAAGCATAGGTCAGCTAGTATACAGTATATACTGGGTATGAAAATAGGATATGAACGCACATCTATCAGTAGGTTACAATGTCACAAACTTTCGAAACTGTCCGTCCATATTCAAGTTTGACATTTCGATTTTGTATTTGAAGATCATGTGGCATTCACACCAACTTTTTCCAAATATGTAACCAAAATGTACTGTCTCTTTCCCTCGTATTAATAAGTAATTACTTATTATATAGAAATGACTTGTTCTTCTATTTTCTATTGTATGTTGAAACTTGTTGTGTATTTTGCTTACATATCAACAGTGCAAAAAACAATTATTTATACCGTATTTACCTGATTTGCTACACATAACCCCTTAGCTTATCTAAAATATTCTAAAACTGTGACTCAAAAATTAATTAATCTTTTCAATTAAAGACAGTGTCTCCTTCAAAAAATATATAATAATAATTATTATATATTTTCTGAAGAAGGAACTGTGTTTCCAAAACTATAAAATATTGTTACGAAAATCCTAAGTTTTTGTTTTATTTAATAAGTAAAATATATTTCGTATGTAGAAATATAATATAAAGATAAAAAATTCATTTAAGCTTGATCGGATATTAATTGCTAACTCTTACGTATAAAATAATTTGAAAAAAATCTGACCCAGGATTTTCATGTATTTAATCAATTTAAATTGGAATTTTAACACATTTGAATAGCAAATGTTGAATGAACGCATACATTTTCGATAATGTTGCTCCACCTTCTATAGATTAAAAAGTTAAAAACTTCTACTTTTATAAATTAAATCTCGTACATTACTTTAAAATTTAAAAAAATAGTCTGACGAAGAGGTAAATACATTAATTAAAAAGATAAAAAATTCACGAAAATTTTCATAAAATCGTCAAGATAATTGTCCAAAGACGATTATTTATTATTCTTAGTAATTAAATAATCACATAAATCCGATTACTAGTGATGCTATCTAAATTTAAATAATTAATATACAAATACAAATTTTTAATTTCTGTTTAAAAGAGTGCAATCTATAGTTTTTATATTTCTATATATCTTCTAACTAAATATATTTTATATAAATTCGGACGAAGTCGCGGGAAACAGCTAGTAAGTTATACTTTAAGCTCATAACAACGTGTTAAAGCCATAACCTATTTTTTTGGGTTAGATGTTGCCGTTTTTAGATATGTCTCTCTATATCTAAAAGGAAAATACGTAGTGTGAGTGTGTATGTGTGTTAATCCGAATTGTTTGGAGAACAAAATAGCCGTTTTCTGATGGCTAGATCTCTAATATTGTTTATAGTTTCAATAGAAATACATACATTAACAAAATTTAGGAAATAAATTGTTTGTTTATAAATTAAAAAAAATAAATACATTTGACGTTTTAAACTGTCAAAATTTAGAAAAAAATTAATATTTGACATAAATTTCCTATACGCTAGTAAAGTATTTTTGTAAGGCGACCTCTAGTGTTATATATTACAAATGTTTAATTATTGATTATTGAATAAATAGCGTTTTAATTATTGAATAAAAATAAATATAATAATTAATATAATATTTTATTAGTTATTTTATTTTATTTTATTAGTTATTGAATAAAATGTGAAAAAACTATCAAATCGCAAGTGTTGTGTTGTTGATTGTGAAAATACCCCAACTTTTTTATGTATGCAATCAGAAAAGCATTTTGATAATAAGTAGTATTGATATTTGCTTATTTCTTGTAGTTGATATTTGTTTTAAACTTTCATTATAAAAATTAGTATTATTTTTGAGCTATTTTAGCCTGGTGTTTCTGTTAAAACTGTACCAAAAATTCGCCGAGAATCATTGATATCAATCTCTTCATACAATTAGAAACGTAAAAACTAGTACATAATTTTAAACCTTTAGAAATACTTTTTTTTCTAAAAATATCTAATTGTATTTCTTGAAAGCCGCTCATAAATTTTTTTACCGACATTGTATGTAATAATTCCTTGATCATTAAAATTTAAGTTAGCATTTTACATATCTATCCGTATGTTTACAAGTTTTGACAGAACCAAAATTTAAATTAAAAAACACGAGACGGCGCAGAGGTCGCCCGCCAAAAATACTTTACTTGTGAATGCACCAATTGTTAAAATTTTGAAGCGTAGAAAATGCCGGCTTCAGTTAGTACAACATAAATCCACCACGACTAGATATAGTAGTATGATTGTTAGCGAAATGGTTATTAACTAATTTTTATATACATATGAAACATTATCAAAAAGTATGAAGTAGTTAAATGGAAAACTCAAAACAACGTCGTACTAATTAAATTTTGTTAAAATAGTTTTATGATAACCATTTGAGAATGCCCGAATATATATATATATATATATATATATATATATATTGCATCCCTTATGGAACACATTCAGTTAGATATACACACCGACCAACCAAATAACCTACCCACAGTAACAAACATCGATTACATTTGTTTTTGTAACTCTACTGTTCCATAACATACAATATATATATATATATATATATATATATATATATATATATATATATATATATATATATATATATATATATATATATATATATATATATACATATATATATATATATATATACATGAAAAGTTTACCCATTTAATAAATGAGATTACGACGACTAGCAAGCTCTAGCTCTCTTGAATGAGGCGGTGTAGTGTTCTAAAATGCATGTGAAATAACTGTTTAGAGTATCAAGTTAGAAAATAGTTTAACCATTTAGATATTACAAGAAGTATAAACTATTTATAAAGACTCATCATATTTGATGGTGTTACATAAAATACACAGGCAACGACCATGCACTATTATATGTTGTGTATGGATAGACATTGAACATAAACAATGTTAAGGAGTTACAAGACAGTTTTATTAAAAAATATTACAATTGTTTTGTGAAATTTTATTGCTTGTAAACAATTTTATTTTATCAAATGTTGAAACTATTTTGTAAATTTTTCCACTGGAAAGAAATAGAACGGATATTTTAAATTGAATACTAAGTTTTGTATTACGGATTATAGTCTTGTCTCTACGGCAAAACGACATGAAGTCTAATTAAAATGATTTATATTTAAACAAAAAACATATCGTTTTGATATTTTATTAATTCTGTAACAATATTTTAATGATGGTAAATTTCTGAAGAACTATGCAAATAATTGATCGTGCTATTAGTGGTGTATCGATAACAAATTTTTGTAAAAATAATATTAAGCGTCATACGAAAATTGAACTCAATTATACCTCGCAGTGGTCGCAAACATTTTTCAGACACCAGTGATTGCGCGCGGACTGACTGACTAAATAATGTGTAGTTTATGTATTTGTAAATTAAACATAAATAACAATTTTCAATCATAATGTAGAATCACCTAGAATAAACTTCAAATGAAGTAAACAAGAAACATAGCTTTATAATTATGTAATAGTAAATTACAGGTTCTTTTTTTTTTAATAGACTGACAATATTTATATCAATATCTATACACAATAATTATTTATTCCAACGAACAAAATAAAAGAAAATACTTTATTTCATACATAAACATATATATATATATATATATATATATATATATATATATATATATATATATATATATATATATATATATATATAATATATAAATATATATATATATATATATATATATATATATGTATATATATATATATATATAATATTTAAATATATGTATATAACCTATACAAATTTACTTAACCCAGTAATAGCACGCGGAGTGACAGTACCAAAAGTCCAAAAATTCATATAACAAACCAATACATGCACTAATTGATCACGTCAGAATATGCAATAAGTGATTGTATGAATTGTCAAAAAGCCTGTAGTTTATGGAGTTCGCACGCTCTATTGTAGGGTTAAACTTTGAGATGAAAGATTTTCGAATCATTCGTCTTATCAATGTTACTCAGCGCTGCGGTGTCTCGGTATTGTAATGACCTCACTCAAAAACTATTATTTGTAAAAACCATAAATTAATAGAAGTAAAAGAATTTGTTTCCAGATAAAAGTAAATCTATGCAATTTGTTGTTACTTAAAACCACAAATGACGTAGGCAATAATAAATAACGTAGGAATAGCTAAGCGAAACTATAATTGTTGCAGCTATCTCTTATCTTTTTCATACAATATGTTTATCATATTTAATTTTACTGCATGATACCTTAGCATTAAACTTTGACTTGAAATCTGATTATGATTTAATTCATGAATTGATTCAGCTACGGCTACGGAATAAAAAAACTAGTTAGAATTGCTTCTCACCGTTATAAGCTTCCATTTTTTGTCATGGAAATCAGCAGAAAAGAATGATAGATATACAAAAAAAAACTTTAAATTACTCAGTTAACATCACCAATTCGGGGTGGACATACCCTTAGTCTCATTAAATTCGGATCAAAGTTACAATATTTGGGGGTAGATAAAACATACTTAACAATTCGTACATAACCACCAACAAAGTATGAAATAACCAATTGGAAAAGACTGAAGCCTCAAAAACATCTCAACCTTACTAGTAAAACTTGACCAAAGGGCAGTTGAATTAAATCTTAATAAAAAGGGCCGACTCCTAAAGGACAAGCAATTTTGTATGTAGACTAGGAATTGGTAGGTTGTGCGATTGCAGCTGATTTTGCTAGGAACTATGCCGATATTCATGAGTTTGCGAAAAGAAACTGCAGTCAACCTTCACAAGTATAGCCGGGTACTTTCGTTCTTGTCCATACTCCGACAGTTGAGTGAATTATCCGCCTTATTAATTTTTTTTTAAATTAATTTAATTGGCAAACTGGCAGTGATGGGAATCAAACTAACAACCTCCCAGTTCCGAGCAGAACGCCTTTAACGACTGAACCAGGCGGACTGGTTAACAATTCATACTTAACCACCAACGAATTATGAATTTACCTAGAAAAAACCAAAGACCAAAAATCTTCCAGACCTTATCCAATTTACCTGGGTGATTCACGACTTTAATTTTAAATTTAAGCTTCCAGAGAAGAAATTAAAAATTAATTTGTATGCAAAGTATTAATTTATCTCATGCAGACGAATATTGTGAAAGATCAATGAAGTGTTATTCATCTTGAAAAAGATTAATTACATATGCAGTAGTTTTTCTATACAAAAGCTATAAATATTCTCTGATGTTGATTTTGAAAACCTATATGAACAATGTTGTCATAAATATTATGGGTTTTTCATCGATAATTCCACGTACATACATACAAATATTAGTTAGTGATGCATACATAACTCTTTATACTTATATGTAACAAGGATATATAATACACGACAGTTTACATCCTTCATAGATCCTTACTTACTACCTACATCCTTATGGCATGGTGATGTTGTTCTGTATCTTAAAGAAGTTCTTTCTATCCGGAAGACATACACAGATATGTATGTTATAAATTGTGTATGTCGTGGAATGAACTAGAACATTATTATTTGTTAGTGAAGATTGTCTATGTAATTGCTAAAATTCCACTTACAACGAACTGTATAAAGGAAAGCGACTTATTGCACTTATAGATTATACAGAGTGTTTCACATAAAGCTATCTGCTCTCAACTTACAAAAATGATTAGATAAAGTAGTGGGTCTTCTAATTACATATGGGCTTTGTATGAAGGTTACGGCGACTTTGAAAAGTATTCATCGATGTTAAATATTTTTACTTCTTATCCAAAGAGCTATTTTTAGTGACACACACATGTAATAGAGCAAAACTTATTAAACCAACATTAAGACATTTTACAAAATAATGTTCTTATTGAACAAATCATTAAAAACCAAAAGGAATACCTCAAAATCGAAAATAATTCGAAATGTATCTAATTTTCGAAAACAAAATGGGTTGATTAAAAGTTATAGTACATAAAATTTCTTACAAAATTCTTGAAACACTTTCCGATCCTTGAATTAGTTTAAGTTGCGTTCGTATACTTAATGTCACAATACTACACCACTACAATGTCAATATACAGTTCGACTAAGGCACAAGTATGAAAGAAAGAAAGTATGCTATACAGACTAGATTAGGTTAGATTAGATTTGAACCAGGAGCAAGTCTTATAAACGGTTTTTGTACCGCGACCAATTTGATTTATTGTATCTCCATTCCTTCAAAGGTGTTACAGGTGGCTTATGGTCTTGATAAACGCTAAGATAATTCTTGGCGACACTTTCTTGAGAACATCTGGCTATAGATTTGCCCATCCCAAATGATAGTATCATTTTAGAGAAAGACATTCACAGTCACGCAGAATGTGAATTCCGGTTTCCTCCTCTTCATGAAAAAATCTGAAGAGATCAATCCCTGTAAGATTGACCATGAGTATTTACCCAAGAACGGATAGACTCTTGTATAGCCCATTCTTTTATTTTATATTGTATTGTACTTTTCGATACTCCTAAAAACAGCTCTGGGTCGTTTAGTGGAGCACGAGTACCTATTCTGGCTATTTCTTCAGCCTATACAGACTATCACGTTATTGAATTTATTGTTGTGGGATTGCATTGGATTCCCGCAGCAAGCCTACCAATTCAAAATAGATGGTAAAAGAACCAGAAGTAGACCAAGACGCACTTGGGAAAAAAACGTGATGAAAGTAGTGAGAGGGACAGAGTGGAATTACTCGGAGAAATGCCTTGAGTAGTGTGGCTGACAGACCAAATTGCAAGCTCTCTGTCAATTTCCTACCCCCATGGTATAAAGAAGCAGATTAAGTAAGTAAGTTAGAAATTACCTTAACTTATAAGAAGGAGTCCTGTTGGAGATCATCTGACTACGGCATAGTAATATTCCCAATCATTTTTTTCGTGGTAGCTAACGATGAACGGTCTCGTCAAGTACCTCACCCAGCCCTGGTTCTTTCAGGAAGTACAGTATCTGGATGGGATCTGGAAAGATACGTCAGCTCCTCTGAACGTATCTGGTAGACTCCCAGACATTTAATTCTTTTGTATATGAGAACGTCGCAGTTGGAGGTGTTCCGGAGTATCCTCCATTTTGCCATAAAACCTTCAATTGCCCTCATTGCCCAAGCCAATCTTCCCCTGTGCCTGGGTGTCCCCTGAGTCTACAATGCCCAAATGCAAGACACCTCGTCAGTATCCGCAGTCTACTTTTATCCAAGCTAACCCACGCACCCAATACAGGGACCCAATAGTGATTATGTAGCATAGTAAAAGTTAGTATACATTTCTCTTTGTAATATTCTGCGCGTAGATCTTTTAAATCAACATCTTTTAGAGGCTTATTTGGTTCATTTGATCGGTTTATCGAAAATTAGCAAATTAAAGCACAAATTTAACTATTTTCTAAAATAAATTTTTGTACCAGAGCAATCAGAAAATCCATTTCAAATTACGATTATCTTTACGGATATCTCACGAAGTCGTTAAAATCTAGATACATGTTCAAAACTTTGAACATCCGGCATTTAAAGTATCTAAAATTGGTAATGTTGAACAACAAAAAGTTTGAATAGATACTGCAGCAAGCAAGGAAGTCACACAAATACAACTACCAATTCAACTGTACTACTCGATATTAGTACACGATATGACTAGTACTACTACAAACTACTACTACTACTACTACTACTACTGATTCGAAATTTAACTCCTTTTGCAATATTATCTCGTATGTGTTTTGCGTCAAAGAATTTCATCAAATCTCACGTCTAGACATCGGCCGAGAGATGTGAGGGTGTTTTAAAGCTTTAACTTACCTATTATATTATATACGGTTATATATATGCTAGCTAGCTGGCTGGTTTTGGCTCTCTTATACGTATAGAACAAATCTGCAAATGAAAGTAATCCGACTTACAAATAAAAATTCCATTTGATTTAGCTTTTTACTATGATTTGAAACTATTTTCTATGTTTGAATACCCGTATAGACACAGAGAGAGAGAGAGGCAGAGACCGTGCAGTTTTGTTCTAAAGCTTATTTAACATAATCGTAATTTGAAATGAAAATTATATTGGATTTTTCTCATTGCTCAGTTATAACAATTTATTTTAGAAAATAGTTAAATTTGTGCTTTAATTTGCTGGTTTTTGATAAACTATCTAACGAACCGAATAAAATTATAAAAGATGTTGATTTAAAAGAAATATTTAAATGATACCCAGTTACATGAATTTGCTGTTTAAGCGATGGCTAACTGCTAACATTAGTTCCAGCGTCATGAATAATTTTCCCCGGAAGGTCGAAAACTTTAGAAAAAATTTCATTCCAAGCATTCGTGAGTGCTTGGAAGGTGAGGTACGACAATCTTTGACAATGTAAAATATTTATTATATAAACTCACAACTTTTGTTTGAAACCTTTTTTTCACTCAGCCAACAGTTAGTTTTTCCTTAAATACAGCTCGTTTAACATTGAATAAAATCGTTATTATTAAAAAATAACGATATATTTGCATGCGTTCTCACTACCTCCGTGATTCTATCCACCAGCAACAAAACGGCAAAAGTTTACAAAATAGTAAGGTTGACGTGTAATAGATCAACAATTTGCCGAAGATTAAAGTTCCAATATCTAAAAGATCGAATTTATATTTAGAATATGTGGTGAACATGTGATGACGCCATGGGCACGGTTTTGCTTGGAGATTTAAAAAATTTTAGTATGCTACCTTCAGTGTAATATTTGTCCCGATTATATTTTTCTTCGTGTTTGTCGTCTTTGACATAATAATCTTTAGGTAGACTATCAAGTGATGCCCATAGATATTGCATCGATGGCTGGTTTTGTTGATTTTTTTTCCATTAAGAATAAGGCTCTCTTACGCACAACTAAAAGTGTAATCGATGTTTAATCGCTGCGATCTAAAAGACACGCTGTAATACTCCACCTCTATTGGCTATGTGCACAGTTGTCGAGACTAGCGGCTAAGTGGCATAAATGCTAAATAATTCGCGAAATATAAAAATTTACAAAGATTTATACCACGTTTACCACTTTGGAAGAAATAGATAATAGTACAGAGGGCTTGACAATTGTGCTCATAGCCAATAGCAATAAGTCTAAAGTACTTTGTTGTAGATAGTAAGAAATCTGACGTATACTTGGTACACAAACTGGAATTTAAGGTATTTCCATACCTCAAACTTTCTTTAGTCGTGTCTTTCGACATTGTCATCAAGAAAGTGCTGCCCTGAGCACTTCCTGCAGATTAATGTATCAATCCATAGATAAAACTTGGCTCTCTATCCAATCTGTAGTATTATAAAACTGTACTTGTCTGTTTGATTGCTCGAGCATCACCCAAAAACTACTGGACCGATTTATGACGATGACGAAGCCGACGATATAAAAATAAAATGCGAGCGAAGCACCCGGTATCAGCTAGTAATTTATAAAAAAACGATTGTTTTGTTGTTTGTAGTTACACTTTTTCAATTGAAAAACATATTTGGCTTATTTATTTGGTAACATAATTCCACATGTAGGTTACAGCCAAGTCGTTAAAGAAAATAAAAAATCATTTATTTACAATTCATTGAAAACAAATGACCTGAAAATGTTTTCTAGTTATAAAATAATTCACAAATTCTATTGAATATGATTATACTAAGTAAAGCAATATTATTTATGCCATCATTATTATCGTTATATTATAAAGGCCTATTATTATTATCTACTATGTAACCATAGTCTGTCTCCTCATATAGTAAAATATTATACAATATATTTTATTATAATAGCAATAATTATAATAATCATTACAATTTGTAATAAGTCAACTTTTAAAACTAAATTATAAATAATACCAATGACGACAACAATTCATGTTAATAGATTAGACAATGATAGATGTACGTACGTACGTAGAGGAGAACGGGACTAGAAAATATTCATATTTTTGCTCAGCTATATGGAATGTATTAAACAAGAAATGTAACGACTAAGTACATTTAAAAAAAATTCTTTACGCAGGAGCTGCGTCAAATTAGCAAATTTCCTTAGAATACATAAATATCTCAAGTCACCATTTAAGTCTTATCAAAATGAAATGTCGTATCTGATATCATTTTAGTATTCTCAAGGCCAATTTTATTAATAAATGACATACGTCATTTTTTCCAAACTCTAATATGTACAGAGATATTTAGAATGTTAACTTTCGATCTTTAGTTTTAAATATTTCTGTAAATATTAGTGTAACAGAAAAATGATAAGAAACAAAATTACAGAAAAATTTAATACCTACAACTTTACTTCTGATAAATTTTTCGATTTTTCAAATATTAAGGGAGACGTACAAAATTTTGTGTCTCCCCCTTGTTCTAAGCCCACCTTTCCCCTTGTCCGATTTTACCAATTAACGAACTTGACCTTTAGAAACCAAAAACGCCTCAAATACCAAATGCCATTCGAATCGGAATAAAACTGTGACCGCTAGAGAGTACGATCACTTTAACTAGTGGTAGTAAGAGTAGTGGAGGGTGGCCAAAGCCTGGCAAGTATTCCTTTCTAGGCAACTCTAAGTAACACATCCCTCAACTTCCTTTGTCCTCTACCACATCTGGGTTGTTTTCTCTGGCTTTGCATTCATTGTGGAACCTTACCAGTCTTTGCGAATGACTGGACACAGCTTCGTTTGAATTGTTTTACCTCAGCTTTCTCCCATACCGGTTGAACTGAGAGCTAGGGGTCTCATTCTGGGTCTATAAGGACAATCTTGCTAAAGATGGAAAGGCGTACTGTCTGGGAAGATTGCAATGTCCTCTAACCTCATAAGGGATAGATGCATTTTTAGCCTGCAATGACCAGTAAAAACCCCCGCTAGGAGCTTTACATCACTTCACTTATAGATTACAATTAAATAATTAAAACCAGAACCACAGATAATCAGAACTGATTGTCGATCCGGTGGTGACAAACTGTAGTTTTAAGATATGAATAACGCGTCGTGTCCACAACTTTTAAAGATAAACGTATGATCAGTAGAAGACTTGTTAATTGCGTTACACTGTTAATTTTTTCGCCGGATCTCCCCTACACACATAATTATAATATTGACTGTATAAGTGTGAGTGAAAGGCATACGTATTGTATGTACTCCTCGTTAGAGGGTAGTTTTTAGATGTAAATAGTCTTCCATCATCAGAGTTATCACACTTACGTTCGTTACAATGAAGTGAAATGGTTTTATGTGTTATATTGTATATATATATAATCATGCAAGTACTATATAATACAATATATAGAGGAGTATATTATATATATATATATATATATATATATAATAGAATCTTATGCTAATATACCTTTTATAGTCTAAGAGTATTAGAGGGGTAAAAACTAAATGAAACGTTTCAGTTATCATACTTAAGCAGTTGATTTAATAGGATAATTCACAAAAAGTATAAAATTAGAAGTCCTTTGGGATTTTGACGCGTGAAAATATTCTTCATAAAAATATACCTTGATACTCAGGTATTAGATTTTTTTGAAAATGGTTTAATTTTAATAAATCTGAATTTGTGAAAAGTTAAAACTAAAATTAAACCATTTTCAAATAAAAAATCTAATACCTGAATATCAAGGTTAGCTTCGATACCCTCACTTTAGTGACAAAACAAACGCTGCATAGTCACCAAAGGATACCGTCAATAAATAGGTGGGGCTCTTCACATACCTAATCCGTTAGTCAGTCAACTCAAATAATCCTTAGGTCAGATTATACCTTGACACGCACCAAATTAGCAACAAGCAACATATCTCTGAATCCATAGACAGTTACGATTAGCTAATTCATACTGATGATAACTACATTGTAGTCGAAATACGTATTTATAAAATACAAGCAAATGTTCTAAGAATTGGGGCAACATTTGAAATGTAATTTCAAAAAACCAAGAGTTCTCTTTGATTATTTTAATAATCTTTATCTGTGTGTGTGTATATTGTACAATAAACCGTTCACGCGCTTATAGTAGATAGCCAGTATATACAACGTATTTAAACAACTAACTCAGTTAGTTATTACTAATTAATCACTTGTATAGGACTGGAAAATTTGAAATGTAGTTTGAAACGAAAAAAATTTGGTCCGCGCCGTAGATTTGTGAAAACGTCCTGCACGTGATCCGTAGACGTTTGGACTGGCAATGGTCGCTCTATGCGTGGCTACTCTGGCCAGCTAAGTAATTGCTTTGCAACGTTTTTTAATTTCCTTTTTGATGCTGCTGTTGCTCTTGCATTCGTTCGGCACTTTATAAGCTCATTAGATTTCTTTTGACACGAGCTTTCTTCTTATATACGTTTTCTATACTTCCGAGCATATATACGTGTTAAATGGAACAAAATCTTCAATTATTTTCATTTTAATCGTGATTTTCACTTAATATATTTCGGCAAATTTTTTCCATGCCTTTGTTTCCTAGTAGTACTCCGCAAGCTCTTCCCAAAGCCACCCAAATCAATGTCCTAGCTGACCGCATTTCCACGTTACACCATTTATAACTTTGCACAAAGCTAATTCGTAACCATTCATGCGAATGCGTAAACACTGGCACGATGATGTCATAGGCAAAACAAATACAGTGCGATCGATATATAAAGATATTATCTATTTGTTGTAAGTGTAACCATTTTAAACGCATTATTAGTGTAGATGTTATTATTTTTTTATTTGATATATACAAATTAGTACAAATCAATTTATAACGAATTATTCCAAAATGAAAAATACATTAAATAATAATTAGACAACTGTTAATGAAATAGAAAAAAAAAGAAAAAAAAAACCAGCAAAAATTATTAAATAAAAACATAATCACGTTTTGCATGTTTGACTGATGAAGTTTCGTTCTAAGTTTCCCCGCGGTACCAGGACACTCCTCTATCCAATTTTCGGCCATCCCACACATCCCACATATCCTGTCACCATTTACTTTTTTATTTTGCTCTTTAAAAGTATACATCCTAATACTCACAATAATTCTTCTTTCATCCCTTCCACACTTATTCAGGTAACGCGCACCTTGCACGTAACGACGTAGAAGTTATTAACGATTGAAATCTGACAGTATTCACATCGAAAATTTTACCTTGCCGTTTACTCCCCGACTACAATTAAGAAAAGGTAGCTTTAGGTTGGTGATCTCACCAACTCATCTTAATGTATATATACATTAGACCTTGCTTAAAGCAAAACTAATAGACATCGTATATATTTCTTACAATGTATACATTTTTGTATTTTGCGTGGAAACTAAGTGAAAATATAGGTACCTATAATTTTCTATAGCATAAATACCTATACATAAGTTCTAACTTATTCTTTTATGCTACAAGAAGAATAACTTTAAGACGAGAAACGATGATATACCATAACATGTGTGTGTGTGTATGTATGTGAGTTAAAGAGTGAGGATACGGTACAGTTGGAAGAGACGGTGGTGTTTTTCGCGGTAGAATGAGACGATAAAGAGGATTATCCATCCAAAATGTGGAGAAAAAAAAAATTATTATTATTATTTCTTTAGAAAATTTTTAATGTGAGAAATGTTGAATGAAATGAACATTATCATTAAAATTTATTACCTAAAAATATATTTAACTTTTTTTTTTCCTTACTTCCATACAATTAAATGACTGCCATCATTTTTCTTTGGAGATACTTTAAATATTTATGATGATAAGTGTATCTATAGTAAGTTTTATGTGTTTTTTTTTGTCGCACACTTGGTCAAGAAGTATTCTTATACCCGGTATATGTAAATATACCAGGGTTTATTAAATTAAGTCCAGACTATGCAACGCTAGAAAATATTGATCTCAGACATAAACGCTTGACATAGTCCGTCTGTACGTCTGTCCGTCTTTGATAACGATAACTCACAAACGAAAAGAATTAACGAGCTGAAATTGTGTGCATCTGTGAGTGTTCTAGAGCTAAAAAGTAAGGCCAAGTTAGTCAGAATGGGCAGAATCAGGGCATGTTTGGGCAAAATGAGCAAAACTGTTCATCTTTGAAACCGTAAGAGATAGAACAAAAATGTAAAGACAAAAAATGTTCCTTTTTAAAAAATAAACAACCCGTTATAAACTATTTTACATAAATTCAGGATATACCGGGTATTTAAGCAATGAACTCAGTTAGTTGTTATTTTTACTTGTTTTGTAGTACATTTGTTGGATTTCATCACATAAATTGTATTCACTAAACGGGCCCACTCACTAAGCGATATTGAAGCAAACAAGTTCAACAATCGGCTGTGAAGATATAGCCTAGCATCTTCGAACAATTTGGTTGTGAACCGTCGAATTTCTCTTCTACTTTAGTCAGGAACAATTCTATTTTAGTAAGTAATAATTAGAAGAATCGTGAAAAATGTAAACACAAACCAATTGACCAATCAAAATATTTCTTTGGTAACAAAAATATCCCTTGTAATATCTAGATTGCTTAGCCCACTGACTGAGAGTTATTTGAGCAATTTTATCGCCAGCAACTTGATTGCACTACCTGGTTGCTTCAATATTGCCTGTTGAATGACACGCTTAGCTAAGCTAATAATCATTCAAACAACCATGGCTAATTGAGTTGAAAATATTGTCGCAAATATTGTTATTGTCTGTAAATTTAAATTAAATCATTTTAAAATACCCAATTTGTGTTCTAATATAGTATAGTCCTGGACCCAATTATATACTTAAACGTACTTTATAATGATCTTTGGATGATAGTTGGGCATAAAAGGAGAAATGGTTCCTGTAGTTGACCACGTAAAAAGGCCCCAAAATAATTAATAATCAGATAAAAACATATGCAAATACTCCAAAATCGAGCCAGTTAAGTGATCCTGCGGTTAAACGCACTCTGATTGGAACTGAAAGTTTACTGTCGGCGTATGTTTATTAAGATTTTCTACAATTTTCCTTCACGAACCCTATAATATCGGCATAGTTCCTATTAAAGTCGGTTGCAGCCACGCAGCTTAATCCTTAGTCTGTATATAATTTCTTGTTTCCCCTCCACGTCTTTGATCTGTTTAATTTAAGATTCATTATGTTTATAAACAATAATGATTCGATAGGCCTCTGTTTTAGATTGTGTTTCATAAATGGAGATAAAACCCTGTTAATATATTCCATAATCAAAAATTTTCATTACATAAGTTGTTGAGAAAAAACTTTGTAGTTCCCGATTTATCAATTACTTTGCTAAGTAGATTCCGTCAAAGTTGCTTCCGAAAAATCCATAACTCTAATAAAATTAGAGTGATTTATTAACATATTAACAATTATTGAAGCCACCTAGCGAAATTGCTTGTCTTTGTGAATTTTTATCTGATTTTGAAAAAAGAAGACTAGCAACAATTTTCGACAAACTCAAGTTTTAAAAATACTTCCAAAATCTCAACCTGTTTTGGGAAGTGGCCGAGCAAAAGCGACTGTGAGTGTAGTAGTTTCTCATTTTTCGATATTCACACAGTGTATCAATTTCGTAATTTATCACATCTGGAATCAGCCATCTGCAAAATATATGTACATTATGAGAGATCATCTCTTAGTAGCAATGCCAGAAAGAGAGTAGTTTAGTTAAAATCTATCCTTTTCTAACGAATTACACGCATTGAAACACTACAATCACCACACAATGGCCAATTCTCCACAGAAGTTATCTTATTATGACGTTTGAATGCTATAAATTACAGCTGGGTCCATTTCATTTGTTCGTATTTTAATGTTAGCTATAAAATAAATGGAAGTATTATGATGTATTCGACCAACTTGCTTATGATAAATAATAAAAAAAAGGAAAATCTCTTCTTTCACATCTTAATAAAAATTTATTGTTAAAATTTGCTTTTAAAAAAAAATAGCTTAGGCATAGAATATCAACCAAACAACATACAAGCAACAAGAATTCATTCATCCACCTCACACATATCTCCATCTGCTTGCCCGAAGTCAGTCTGTCGGTAATATTTTATTGGTTGTACGTGTTGCTGCTGGTGCTCTATTTTATTAATATTAGTGATGTTCTCCGAAAAGGAGGTGAAGATAAGACGTTTTTTCGAGGGAATGACGATGATGTAAGGTAAATAGAGGTGAGGTATGAATTTCTATTGTTTTTATGTTCACCAATCTTATTGTTATGTTTTCTTTTTGAACGAACATAGAAGTTGAAACACCACCACGAAGAATTGAGAGATACATCTCGGTTATTAGGGGTAACATCGTGTAGTTTTGTGTAAATTTATATGAAATGATTAATGATTATTATTCGCGCAATAATTATAACGTTATTAATTTTAAAATTGTTAACAATAGAGTATTATTTTTAACCCGACTTCAAAAAAGGAGGATGGTTCTCAATTCGTCTGTATTTTTTTTTTTTTTTTTTTTTTTTTTTTTAATGTGTGTCCCCTCAGAACTCCGTCATTTATGAACCGATTTTGAATTTTTTGTTTTTGTTTTAAAGGGTTTGGTTTCCCATTGGTCCCATTGTCACCAAATCGCATTCTGATGAGGGGATCTCCGGGATCTCGAGAAAAATCCTCATTTTATATGTGATAACCGATTTCTGCGAAATTTTTTTTTTTTTGAAAGGGTATACTCATTCATAATGGGAAAATAAGAAAATTTTTTTAAAAACCGACTTCAAAAAAAATTTTCCAAAAAAAAACCGACCCCAAAAAAAAAAAAATTTTACAAAAAAAAACCAAATTCCTTGTAAAAAAAACTGAAAATCTGTTATAAAAAAATGCACTAAAAATTATAAAAAAAAAAAAAACGGTTAAAAAAAAGTGTTATAAAAAAATTCACTAAAAATTAGTTGGTCGTTTAGTAGGTCTACCCATATTTAGACAAATAAAATCAGTTATAGAACAAAGTCACTAAAAAGCGAGAAATAAAACCTATTTTGACAAAATGGAAACCCGACTTCTAAAATCAAATATTCTATAACAAAAGATGCACTAAAAAGTAAAAAAATAATTGCATATTCTTGTGCCAATTTTAGTCCACCAAAACAAAAAATTTTAAATATATATGTACAATTATTGTTATTTTTGGAGGCGGTATCCAAAAGTTATGTGAATTTCTCTATGGTGACACCGCCTCCAAAAATAACAATAATTGTACATATATATTTAAAATTTTTTGTTTTGGTGGACTAAAATTGGCACAAGAATATGCAATTATTTTTTTACTTTTTAGTGCATCTTTTGTTATAGAATATTTGATTTTAGAAGTCGGGTTTCCATTTTGTCAAAATAGGTTTTATATAATGGCCAATTTCTTTAAGATGAAGTATACAGACTGTGTTGGCAAGCTTTTCCAATAGAGAATCAATGTTAAATATTATTTATTACTAGCTGTCCGTGTAGTTACTGTGTAAAGTCAATCAGTACACATGTAATGGTTAAATATGTTCATTGAATTCTTAACTATAATCTGTGAATCACAGAATACCCTCTCTTAAATGACAAACAAACAACCATACGCATACATGTATATGATTGATGACTGTATGGTTAATACATGCGTACTGACTGACTTCATATAGTAACCAGACGGACAGTCAGTAATAAATAAATTTAACATTGATTCTCTATTGGAAAAGCTTACCAACACACACAGTATATGTGTGTACAATTTACAACTTATATTTAAAGCATTTGTTTCAACCGTGTTCTACAATTAAAATCTACTAATTCCTACAGAAAGTATTTCAAAAGTTACGTAGTTACAGTGAAATACGAATCTAACATATTAGTCCACAGTACAGCACGGTTTTCTTTTATAGATTAGTAATAGGCTAAATTTTTGTCAGTAGGTTCCTTTTGATCAGACGCCAAACATTTCTCTCACGAAAATAGTGACTAACGAATCACGTAAAAGTGTTACTTGTTTGTTTGACGATAGCAAAAATTATATCAGTAACAGTTAATTTGTTAGTTAAATTGAGAGATTAAGCAGTATTTAGCTGCATTTCCTTTGGAGGCAATGCGCTAAAATGAATACGGCTCAATAAATACAAATATCAAATTCAAAAGATTAAATTTCTACCGATCTTGAAAACTGTTCAATAGACTGTTTTTTTAATTTTATGGTTGATTTGTGCCATATTCATTCGGTTTTCGAAAATAATTTTTGAATATGTTACTATATTTATAATGAATGATAAGTTGTTACTATATTAATAATGAATAACTTTTATTCGGAAATTTTTTTCGAAAACCAAATGAATAAAGCACAAACCAACTATAAAATTTAAAAAATGCCATCAAGTTTCGTTGCCAAGTGTACCAGATCTTTGCATGGCTCAGCATATGATTGTTATTTGACCATACTATGACTTTTCAAAGCCTCCACATTTAAAATCAGCAACAAAACACAAACTTTAAAGCATTTATCTTAAATCACCCCTGATTAAAGCTTGTCATGGCCACTCGCACTGTATGCATTCGACAGTCAACATACAAAAAAATGACTAATAATAATCGAAGCTATTATAAAGCAACGCTGCGTGTAAAATGGGCGGTTAATTTTTTACTAAAAAACTTCTATGATTTATACAATACATGTACCATAAATATTTACATTAATTTTAATAATTCTTAATAATATTACTACGTTAATGACTATTGTTGACAATACTTAAGGGGCGTTCTAGACCACAAACTAATGGAGTGTGAAATGTAAAAGTTTAAAGATTCCGTATTACCATACACACTCACCGAAATACACACACTCTCAAACCTACACAGATTTGACGATGGCGTTATAAAGAAGAAATAATATGATTTTATCGTTGTGAACAACAACAATTTAGTGTTTAAACTTTATCACAAATGTATCTCTTTATCTATCTGTTGTGTGGTTGTGTGCTCTTGAAGTTTGATATTACTTTTAATAAATAATTCGACTTTATATTACTTCTCTTTTAAATATTATTACTACAAACACTAATTTTATCATTCTTAATTATATATTAGTGTATTTAAACAAAAATTGACAAAATTTAATTTAATTTATTTCCTCATAGAACCATAAAAGGCCTTTACGTTTGCTTTGAATCGTTTAAACCAAGCGATAAATATTGGAAAAGCACCGACACTAGTCTCTGGCTAGCTAATTTTTAGCGATTTTATAGTGTGTACGCTCTATAAGCCACAGTTTTAGTTTGATCGGAATGCAATTTGATGTATGGGTCCTTAGAGGGAAGGAGAAGCAAAAAGGTAAAATATCTCTAGTAATATAAGTTAAATAGAAATATATATGGTAAGTAAAAAAATAATTTCTGTAACTCTTGTATTAACAAAAATATTTGCAATTTTAAAGTTTTATTACATAGTAGCTGACTTGACAGACGTTATCCTGTCCAAAACTCCCATACAAAAAGCGCTTTCAATTGTTCCCGAATTTTTCAATTTTTCCGATTTTTCTTTCCCTTAAAATCTTAGTTGGACGATTACGAACATTTTTTTTTAATTTTCCAAATCAATCCAGAAAAAAGCGTTTTTATTATTCCAACATTTCCAATTTTTCTTTCCGTTAAACTTTATTCGGACTATAACAAACATTTTTTTTTTAAATTAGCCAAATCGGTCCAGCCATTCTCCAGTGATGCGGTTGCCAACGAACAGCATTTAGTTTTTATTATATAATTTAGCTGTGTGCCCGAAGGCATTTCCTATCGGGATTTTCCATATATCAGGAACCAACTGACTTTTCTAAAAATGTAAAAATCCTAAATATCAACTACTACGTTCCTAATTTTAAAAATGACGCACTTTCCATACACAATTTCGTCCCTTATTTTACCCCCTAGTGGTAATCTTACAGCTCACCTACGTTATATAACAAACTTCTGAGCAAAATTTCATGTTCTATATTCGCCGATTTAGGCTATGTTGTCTGTCAGTCAGTGTGTTGATTTTGATTAAGTAGACAATTAATATACGAGGTATCGCCATAGATACCTAATTTCATTATGATTCTTTCCTCTGAGAAAATTCACATAGTCTATGTAGCTCCTACGTGACGAGTTTTTTCTTTTTTATATTTATAATAATTTTTGTTTAAAAATCGTACAAATAGTATAGATAGATAGATACATCTGGGGTCTAAAATATATATGGGGTCTAATAGATACATCAGGTCTTGCGGAAGGTTCATATATTCGGGGTGAGATGCACCGAATTTCCTGTATCTGGTGTAACCTAGAGGTTCGCAGTTAAAGGTAATGTGGCTGGATGTTTCTTCCTCCTCGCCACAGAATCTGCACATAATGGACCCGTTATGGAGTCCTATTTTGTGCAGATGCTTCCGCAGAGGATAATGACCGGTAATTCATCCAGTAACCCTCTGCAGTTGCATCCTGTACAGCCTCAATGCATCGAGAGACTAAAAGAGACTAACCTCTTGGTTGCACTCTGAAGCAGTACCTTCCCAAGCTCTTTCCACGGTCCTTTTTCCCAGTGATCACGGTGTTTCGTATTTGACCACTCGTTGATCACTTGCTTACATGCGGTCCTTGGAATTCCTAAAATAGGCTCTGAGCCAATCAAAGGGTATTTCAACTCCCTTCTATGCTAAGGTATCTGCTTTTTCGTTTCCTTCGAAACCACTGTGACCCGGCACCCAGATCAATTTAACATTGTTCTGTTTTGCCAGCTCCAGCAGTTCCTCCAGACAATCTTTGACTACCTCTGAGGTGACCTCAGTTCCAGGCAAGGATTTTAAAGCAGCCTGGCTGTCCGAGAGAATATATACGTATAAGAGAATAGATACAAAATGTATAAATCCATTTCTACTGCGGCGTATAACACTAGAATTGTTTCTAGGATTTATTTTCTATCTTTGAAAGAAAAACGAATTTTCAACAAATTATGTTTCGTATTCGTACAGAAAAAAAAAATGTAAAACATATAAAATCAAAAAGAAAAAAAATTACAAAATGAAAATAAAATATAAAAGAGAGAAAAAAAAGAAAATACTGTTACTTTTAGTTTGTGAAATGGTTTGTATAAAATTGTGTGTACACGTTTGTATAAGACCATGGATATGGATGGATGGATGAATGGTGAGGGTGAGCCTCGTTGGTATGTATACTTATAATATTATACACGCTGCTGCTGTTTGATGGCTGATGATCACATGATGGTTGTTTGGGTGATTATTTGCAAAACAAAACTGCTTATAATAACTATAAAAAACAGCTGGTGTTAAACCAATTCATACAACTCACTTTAATAAAAATAAATGAACCTAAATAGTTGATATGATTGCTGCTGGTTGTTGGTGCTGCTTGGTGCTTTGGTGGGTTATTCGGTTCAATTGGTGTTTTTTTTTTATCCAAACACAATAATATGGTAGTCAGATGTGTTTTTATTTGATTCTATTACTATTTCATTGTTCGTCTTCGTGTTTTTCGTTGTTTTTTTTTACCTCTATATATGTAGAATATCGAGGAATTGTTTTCGACGATAAAAATTGATATTGAGATTATATCGAATCTTTACGTTTTATGGTCTCCTGATACCAAAAAAACCTATTTTTGACCATTGGTTGTTTTCTGTGTGTATGCTTGTACTATGGACCACAAAAGATTATGTCATTATTTAAATTTTTATTTAATTTGTGCATTATTTATTCGGTGTTCGAAAAACATTTGCAAATAAAAGTTGTTAGTACCTATATTTATAATGAACAACTTTTATTCGAAACATTTTTAAATAAATTATAAAATTTACAAAAATGACATCTAATTTTGTGGTCCATAGTACAAGAGCTTAATAGCTCTTTCAGAATTTTTGTTACCATGATAATAATAGCAGTTCAATTCGTGGCACTTTTGCCGTTCTTTTTTTTACATTTTTGGAAATTTTCTCAAAATTAGTACGGCATAGAGCAAAAATATTAGTTAAAAAACTATTCCTGACAAAAATGTGTACAACTTTGTTAGCAAGCACATTTTTTCGTAAATGAAATATATTAAGCTCAATTAGAGATAAAGAGTCAGTAGCTTTATTTGTATATATATATATATATATATATATATATATATATATATATATATATATATATATATATATATATATATATATATATATATCGTACTTTAATGTTGAATACTTTAATGTACGATATATATATATATATATATAAATATATCGTACTTTAATGTTGAATTCAATGATATTTATTAAACAAATTTTTTTAACTCTGCATATGGAGGTCGTGTAATACAGCAATGTATATTGTATGGGGTATTCAACGCGTTTACACGTTGTATTTATTTAAGTTAGAAGAATTTCGAGTTAGTCGTTTTTCAACAATTCTATTTTTGTACTACTTGCCTTGTTTAAGTGACTATTTTCTTTAATTCTGTGCTTCAGTCAAGAAGCTATAATTTGAACTTCAATTTGTGTTTATTTTGTTCGAAATTTATTTATACATGTTTGTATTGAACTTGTACTAGGTACTTAACCTAATAAAACTCTATAGGATTTAATAAGTCTAGTACACCAATAACCACTTAAGTGGCGTTCGTTTTTAAACATATTGCCATCGATTTATTTCGGATTTATTTTATTTTCGAAAAAATGCTCATTAGAAAAGCTGTTTGGATTTTTATGACGAACAGATTATATTCGAATGATTTTTTCGAATATCGATTGGATTCGGCACAAATAAATTGTAAAATTTTTAAAAAAGAACTCCTTTTAAGTGGTTTATAGTACAATAGCCAGCAAAAATTGGCATTAATTTTTCAAAATCTCATAGATTCATGTCGAATCCGTTCTATTTTGGAAAAAAAGTTTCGAATAAAAGTTGTATTTTTATAATGATCTTTTATTTAAAAAAGAACGCCCTTTTGGTTGTTACATCATTTACAATAGCCAAAAGTTGTTTGTATTTTTATAATGAACTTTTATGTTAAGAGTTCATCTGTACATAGTTTTTTTCATCTGACATGGGTCGTCTACAAAACCCATGTACTTGACACTACCTTGTTCATGGGTCTTGTAAAACAACCGCAATCGCATTAATAGAGATTTCCCACCTTTTCTATCAAAATTGAATTCCTTGCTTAAAGTTTAGTCGATTTATAAAAAATTTCACCAATATCTGAGATGAGATGATCTCAAAAGTTTTCATTATTTTATGTAAAGAATTGTATGGCATCCATGTACAGATCTTTGAAAAAACTATAAGAGAACTCACACATTTTCGGTTAAAATTGAATATACCGGATAAAGTATCTCTGAAATGGAAATAAGTGTTTAGTAGAAATTCGAGGAAGCATTTGTATAATATGAGAAATTAAATTAATTTATTTAATCTTAAAAAAACTTATAATTATACATGTGAAAATCATAACTAACTGAGTTAATTGCTTTAATATTATATATATACTGCACATAAGTTTGAGCTGAAATTATGGCATAGCTATTCAGTTCATGAAAAAATGTTTAAAAAAAATTCGTTACGCAGGAGCTGCGTCAACTTAGCTAATTTTCTTAGAATACATTAATCACTCTCTAACAATTTTAGTCTGATCGTTGAAATATCGTATATGATTTCATTTTGGTCTTTGCAAGGACAATTTTATTAATATGGCATATGTCTAAAGGTAAATGGGGGATAGAGAAAGAAGAAACCACAAAATATAAATTTTTTCTCTAAATATTAGAACAATCGAAAAATGTATAAGAAGTAAAGTTTTAGAAAATCATGTTTGCCAAACTCTAATGTATACAGAGAGATATTTAGGATTTTAACTTTCAATCATACATTGAAAATATTTCTGAAATATTAGTGTAACAGAAAAATAATAAAGAACTAAATTATAGCAAAATTTATTTTGTACAACTTTACTTATTTAAAATTTTTTTATTTTTCGAAAATTATGATTTATAAACCAAATTTTTTCACATATTCCAATTATGCCCATTAACGAACTCGACCGTTCAATTATCAAAATCACCTCATTCAGATCGGAATAAAATTGTGATCGCTAGAAGAAACATAAATACATGCTGATTTTTGACATTTACTAGGTAGGATCGATGGACATTTGAAGAAATTTTTGCGAAATTTTGACTTTGGTAAGAGAACAATACCTCTATTTCCTATCAGGAAATTAGCAAAAAAAAGGATGATTATTTCTCAAATAGGAACAAAATTGTCATTAATCTCTTACAGCAATTTCAGCTGAACATTCCTTTTCGTTTTTTAGTGGCATTTTTTTCTGCTACCATTAAAAGAGATTTGTACTTTTGAAAATATAAATTCGTATGATTATTATTCAAACAAAATCGTAAATAGAGAATATGCGTAGATGAATGTGGTCGATGAATTATTAAACTTTAAACTTTAATAAACATTATTTCCCATCTGATTAGTATTATATTAAGAGTAGCCAGCCAGTTCTGTATTAACAAGTATCTCACACTTACAAATTATACAAAACTCTCTACGAACGAGTATTTCATTATATATAATGTGCTCTCATATATGTATGTATATATGAACATACAGAATTTCATATATTGATTAATTAAATAAATTAAGAGTAAAGTTTAGTTTTATAATAATAATTTATCATGTCAATTACATGAACAAAACATTTTGTAATTAATTTTCTACTAATTCAAATTTTATGTGCATACAAAATTATTTGTTATATAATATATATACCAGCAAGTATTTTATTTGTTACATAATTATAATTGTAATGGGTGATTGATTTTAGATGATATAGCGATTATTTCACACATTGAAAGTTGAGATTTTTCAAATCTAGTCAAATTTTCAAACCTCATAAAAAATCTTGTTGGAATGCTTGTCGCTTTGGCACTATAAAAGTCCATAGCGAAATCGTGCTTGCAATAAAAGTTATTGAAGGATGGTGAAAATAATTTTTCCCAAACATAACGTATACTATTAGTAAAACGTTAACAGACAGGCCATAATTCAATTTTTTAGCTAATTCTACACAAAAACAGTCCTGTACATGTAGGACCAATAAATCTTGAGATATACAGATGAGAAAACTTGGACGTAATGATGCATTAAACTATTTAACTGAGTTTGATAGTTAAATAAAATTCAATGACGTATTAGTGTACATAAAATACGTTTGTGCATTCATACTAATGTCTTCATAACCGTAATGGAAATTAACATTGGTATAGTAAGTACTGTGACGTATGATACACAAACTCATTTGTTGGAATAATCAGTTAAATTAGAATTCAAAGTAATAATTCCAATGAAATAAACAGATTTACTTATCCAGCTATATCATTCGTGGCGTACCGGATTGAACGCTGAGTGCAAAATCCAGATGTCCAGGATTCGATACCTGGCGGATCAGTTAATGTTTTCATTAATTATTGAAACTCAATGACGTGTTTTAGTCTACATAGTATACGCTTGTTCTTTAATACTCCTTCGTAACAATCCCCGTTAAGGAATGAAATAGCATATTCTCACGGCCAGGCAAACTAATGCATCGAGGCTCATTAGGTCTCCTGTCATGTTTTTTTAAAGTTTAGGTTAAAAATTTGACAATTTGACATGTTTGTATTATGGTATTCGACTTTTTACCAGGGTGCCCCAAATGGTTATGTATGTATGTATTTTTCTGTGGAACGCTCTGTAGCCTCCATGGCTTGATGAATTTTAACAAATGAGTGTGTTATGGAAAACCGTTTGCCTATTTTTCCTAATTGTCGGGATAAAACTATAGGAGATAGTGAAATAATTATGAGAAAACATTCTCAATAAATTGTTCATAGAATTCCAGAAAAACTCAGAAGTTCAAAATTCCCAGATGTTCCAAAGGTATAGCTAAAAGTTAATTGCTGACCGTTCTAAAGCTAAAGCCGTGCAGATCTCTAACCTTTTTTTTATAGTTTTTATAGAATTAAGTGATAAATTGTTTTAAATTATAAATGTAAAAAAATGACGTTCCAAACTGTCAAAATTTAGAATAAAAACTTTTTAACAAAAAATTAAACCGACGAAAAAAGAAAGAAACTGAAAAGCGAAAAATAAAAACTTACAAAAAAAAATTAAACCTTCGAAAAAAGAAAGGAACTGAAAAGCAAAAAATAAAAAGAACCTTTTTAGTCTAACTAAGCCCTACACTAATGTAAATACCTAAATAATTTAGAGTCGGCGCCAAACAACCAAATATTACAAAATGAAATATTTTGTAATAATTATTTTTAATAATATTATTATGATCAACTAATAAAATCCGATTAGTATAAAACTTGACCACCTATTTGATTGCCTTCAAAACAACATTCTGTATATAAAATTAGTAACACATAGATAAAATAAATTCATTAATAATCAGAAACTCTTGTTTTGTTAGTAATCATATTATAATGTATATAATATTGTGGTATGTTTATGTACTCACTCCCTCTTCTTTGATTAAAAATTGGTATTATTAGTAGGTTGAATTCTTTATCTCATCTATCATATACATATGGTGTGTTTGTGAATTAAACCAAATAATAACAAATTATTATTTATTTTACTATTGATAGATTATTATTTAGAAAACCATAATAATATTATAGAATCTACTATACCTCTAACAGGACGGGCAGCTGACTACGTGATATGTGTGGTGGTATTTATATCGATTTTCACCACACTATATAGTAAGTAGTATGGGATGTGGAACACTGTAATGTGGTTATTTGAGGTGAGGTGTACTAGAAGGTAACACGCGTGTGTGAAAACCACACAGTCAACTAAACTCACAGAGTATTAATTAAAATTATATTTCCTAGACAAACAAAGAGTTCATACGAGCACGTGTGTATACAGGTTGTTCATTATACATAGATTGGGTTCCACATATGATAAAGCGAGTGATGGCACGAAAACATAGAAGCATGTCTCTTGTATGGTATTGACTTGTAAAATATGATTTTTACAATTGAAGATTCGAAGAAGGCTAAAAATAACGTTTTCTAATAAATCACGCAGTTTCAGAATTTTTGACCGTTCAGAACGCGAGATAATTAATAGCAAAGTAATAATTTTTTCTCACTCTCTCACGTTATAAGCATGTAAAACTACATGCCCTCTCAACTATTATCTGTTATATTAAAAAACTACTCGACAGAATTTAAAAAAAAACTAGGATTGTAAAGATAAATATTTATTAAACAAATTTTTAAACAAAATAATATTTTACCGTTTTGTTTTCGAAATATAAAAGTTTAAAATTATTTTTTATTCCAAAATTACATTAATTTGTATAGTGAATATGAATAGTGAATATCTACCTATGTGTTGTGTATGTGTGTATATGTATTTGTTCTATAATAAAAGCAAACCGGTTTTGCCCTGATTATATAAGACAGTGTTGGGACTACTTTAACTAAAAATAATTATTATTACCGGTCAACGTGATATGGTTAATTAAATTTAAATTAATTTAATTGTCAAACTGCCAGTTTTGGGAATCGAACCAACAACTTCCCAGTTCCCAATAGAGTGTCTTTAACAACTAGACCACACGGTTTGGCTATTCTGACCTTACATCTGAAGAAATTTTCTACTACAGCTGACGGACTATCTACAAACGTCTGTCCCTCGAATATTTGTATACTTTTGTCACAAATAGGGCCGATAATTACTTACCGAGATTCATACTTCCCAATCTGGTAACGTAAAATAATTGTTTGAAGGACAATTAGGTATTTTCGAAGTGACTTTCAAAATAACAAAGGGGACCAATGAGGATCATGATAAGTAATTTTTAATTCAAATGTTCCCAGATAAGTCAATTTCCAGTACGTCGAGGAAAATTGAGAAACAACTTTTTTTTTCGCAGATAATGTAGTTTCTTTAATTTCAGTCAAGGTTTGTAGCATCTAATTCGTAGCAGCTTTATAATATTTGTTCAGGCATCAAATAAAAATACATATTTCTCGACAAATATCGAAAAAAATCAATTATGAAAGATAAAACCTTTCCTCGGAACTTCTTGTTGCAGTCGCAAATCAAATGCTGATAAGGAGCTGATAACGATCGATCATAGATAGATAGATTGTAGCGGCTACCCTGAACAGGCTACACTTCGACCATAAGGTCCATTGTGATGCCTAAGGATGTGAGGATTTGAGTGAAGTGGAAGGAATTTTGTGTATAGACTAGGAATTGATTGGTTGTTGGGCTGCAGCTGACTCTGATAGGAACTATGCCGATATTCATCTGGAGTTCGTGAAGGAAACTGCCGAAAACGTTCACAAGCATAGTCGGTTACTACTTTCTTGCCCAAACGTCACTAAAACGTCACTAAACGACAGTTTAGTCAATTAATAACCACCCTTTTTTCTTAATAATTGACAAACTGCCGATGTCGAGATTCGAACCCATAATCTCGAATCCATATTCATAACGATTTAAACCGTTTGGCTACTTGGACAGTTAGGATCGATCGTAGTATAGGCAGACAGCTAGTAGAAATCTCAGCGTGAAAACTCAACTACACATACGATTTTGATAATGTTAGAATTAAGATATCCAGGTATATTCCTGAAATCTAGGGTAGTAAGAATTTAAAAAAAAAGACAATTTGTGGACTGTAAACCAAATTTTTATTTTTGCGTGAATATTTAATAATCTATATACAACTTTGTGGTTGGTTACGATAAGTAACCCAGGCAAATTTAGTCTTGCCTAAGATGCTAGATATTTAAACTCAAAATCTAGTATAAATAAACCAGTCCAAGTAGCCAAGCCGTCTAAGGCCTTATGTCAGCGCAGTATTCACACTTGGAAACTGGTAGGTTATGGGTTCGAATCCCGACATCGGCAGTTTGTCAATTATAAAAAAACGGGCGGTTAAGTGACTAAACTATCGGTGTTTGGACAAGAACGAAGTAACCTGCTATGCTAGAGAAAGTTTTCTGCAGTTTCCTTCACGAACTCCAAATGAATATCGACATAGTTCCTATCAGAGTCGGCTTCAGCCGCATATCCTACCAATTCCTAGTCTACTCACAAATTCGTCCCGCTCTACTCACATCCTCACATCCTTAGTCATCACAATGGACCTTATGGTCGAAGTGTAGCCCGTCCAGAGCAGCCTCTACAATCTACCTATCTATCTTGTATACATACACTTAATATCTTTATGATCCCAGGTTCGAAATTAAAGATGAATTGAACTTTATACGTATCTTGGCAACGTATAGCTAGCTCACTCACTATCACATTCTGTGTACATTTTAGTATACACATAAATTTTCGAGTAAATTTCTATGTCAACATATATTCTGTGTCTGTTTCGATATGTTCGTATTATTATTATTATTATCCATATATGTAAGCATTACTCTACCGCTTCAACTGATGATGAAAGTTTGAAAGTTTATATTTCTGTACCCCATTCTATCTATATTTTGTTGTCTTGGTATGTGTTGTCGTATAACTCTTACAAATCTCTGTATATAAAATATAAACTTTTACAAGAACTGCTTACATTTGCACGAATTAAAATGGGAGGGCTACGTACGACAAAAAAATACGAAACACATACGAAAATTTTAATTGTTTATTATTTAAGAGGAAGTATTCAAATATTTAGTTAATGTTTATCTGTACATGTTAGGTAATTACTTTTTGTAATGTTGGTGGTAGTTATGTAGTATGTTAACTGAAATATAGGGTGTCACCAAGTTTAGTATGCAAATTTTAAAGCTGTATTGAAAATTAAATTCTGAAGAAACAAGTTAACTGTTATCTGTTATATTTCTTAAGTCCCTACATATATTGCGTGTAATTAAAAATTGCGCGCACTGTTTTGGACTACTATAAACGCGTAGATATATGGGAACAATACTTTTGTTTTATATATCAAGATGTGAACTATCTGAATCTACATGTCATTCCATCTGTTTCAGATGTAATTACGACAAAATTACTCATACATTTGCCTTTTCAGGAACTCATTACCTCACGAAAGCCACATTATAGCCCTTATAAAAATAAAAATAGCGGGTTTAGCCGTTTATTGTTTTCAGTAACAGAAATAAAACTATGCAAAATGAAATAGTTTATATTTTCATATGTATTTATTTGTGTATACTTAAGCGTCAATAATACGATGTTTGTCCAAATTCCATTTCAGTTACGTAGACAAACTGTTGGAGACTAGCGTATACTATATAGACAAATGTCATTGAATTTTTAATTAAATACTGATATGAAAAAATTAACTCGTCAACCAGGAATCGAACCTCGGGCCTCTGGATATCTAGTCCAGCGTGCTTCCGCTACACCAAAGACGACTGTGACGCAACAGCCAGCTTTTTATATCATTCTTATTTTTTATTTTGACAGTATTATTTCTGTCGAAGTTATTATTCATATGTATTTATTTGTGTATACTTAAGCGTCAACAATTTTCGGTAATAATCGTTTTGCGACATAAATTATTTACATGAGTAATTCATGTTTTTTGTCACGCTTAGCAATTATAATTTCTAACGTGCATACATAAGCACACACGCCCACTTGTTTTTAAGATCCCATATTTCTTAACACCGTAAAATAGTGACAAACGAAATATTTTATTCGTAAATAAAAGTGCATTTAACGTCTTTCATCCGAAAATGCTTTATATGTAAAATATAGGCTAAAGAAAAAAGACTCTTTTAACATTTCGTAACTTCTAAACAAAATTGGTGGATTATGATATGAAATTTATTTTGATTTTGATGTGTAGAAAATACCATGTTAAATGCACTTTTATCCAAGAAAATTATTTACATTCAGAATATAATTTCCTATAATATTTCCAAGTTTTTCATTCTAAATTGGCTACGCCCTGTATATCTCCAAGATATAGTATTATAACTTGTAGTATTTTAACTATAAAAACGTGACCATATTTAGATTTGAGTAGGATGAATTAAAAGTGTATTTAAATTCACTTCAACGCATATTTTTTGTACATTATCTTTGGTTTGTTAAGGTAAGATTAGAAAATTAGATAAAATTTGAGAGTCGTTTCAAAAATTTCATAAAAACATACTCTTTATTTGGAGTTAAATATTTACATACCTGAATATATCAAGCAAAAAGAAAAAGTTATCAAATATTCACACAAAAATTTCCTTTGGCTAGTGAAAGTGATACATGTGGCTAAAATACATTAGAATTATGGTTCACAAAATCATAAGACTGTTACTTTGAAAAACGTAGAATATCCAATTGAACCGAGAAATTTTTATGATCCTTCATCATTTTGAAATACATATCTGTCCCAATTATTTCGAACATGGTGTAGAAAAAATTCGACCACTACAGTGCAAAAAATTTATAGTCCTTTAAATCACCAGTATCATTTACTTTTACGCATCAATTGACGTAAATTGATTGAACATTTTAAATGGAAAAAAAGTTTGTCTATTCAATTTTCACCTTTATTATCAATTAACTAACCTGTTTTAATTGGAATCAAGTTACTATGTATATTTTTATCGTATAATTATTCTATTTAAAGCTTAGCGTAAACACAATCTAGACAAACAGCTATATGAACTGTTATATCAAAATATAACAGTGACTGTTATATCAAAATGGTGCCTTCATTCATTGTGATCATCGTTACATCGACTTAATTGTTGTATGAGATATAAACTTGAAGGCAGATATAACTTACATATGCAAGTAAAATTTAATTTTTAAGCTGCCATCGTTGGAAACCAAACTCGCAACCTCCCAGTTCCAAGAAGAGCGCCTGTAACAGCACGGCTACTTCGGCTAGTTTGCGAATGTCAAGATAGAGCTCCAATTTAATTGTTTTACCACAGATTATCCTCATTTCGATTAAGATGAAGGCTAAGTACTTCATTCTTGCTCTGTAAGCTCATTCGGTCAGAAGGGTAGAAGGGTTTATCATCTGGCCTGTTACAGTCCAGGCAGGTCACTCTTTCCTCCAACCTCAAGAGGGGCATTATTATGATTGTGTTATATAGCTTAAAAGTGACTAATGAAAAGGAAAAATTTTCCCATGAGGTCTCCCTTAAAAACGTAAAAGATAGAAGTAACGTTCAAACATAAAAAAAATGTTAATTCAAACATAAATTGTTGCGTTGAAAATTATTCAGAATAAGTTTTGGGACCTCACCACATACTTCCATTATAAAGAGTTTTTTTCTTGTAAAGGAAAAATATTTAAGACAAAGTATTTTTCTCTGAATTCGTTACGAAAAAATAAAATCTTCATTTAATTTTTTTTTTCTTTCAAAGAGATTTTTTTTTAAAACATAATCAAATATAAATTATTTCGAATATGTTTACATAAATTAAATTTTGTCATATAACATAAATAGAAACAAGTAGAAACAGTAAACATATTTCAGTACCTAACAAACAGGTATTATGTTATGTATATATGTGAAATTAAAATCGATGGATGTGAATCGCATAGCTGAGCGGGATAAGTGGTCATGCAAGAGGGGTATTATAACATGTGACTTTCTGTTACTGACCCCTCTAAATGCTTCCGTCGCTGAAAAGTAACCAATTGTTCTGGAAGAATCTACAAAAAATACGTTTTTCAAAAACAATATTTGCGATAAGTTGAAACAAGTATTATTCCAGAACAATCCACGGCACTATATAAGCAGAGAAATTCACCGATTTTAGGTAGTTTAATAATTGACATTGGATCAATTTAATCAATTAACTCAGTTCGTTACAATTTATTTTCATATGCTAAAATAATATATACTTCAGAGATGAGAGATGAGTTTTGACTGAATTCGTATCAATACATTTTTCATACATACTATTTTCATATTTCATATATTGGTGTTTTAAATGGCACGTGATTCTGTATTCCACCAAGTCATTTCTTACTCGACAAATGAAGATCCAAACTGCATAAAACCATCATGAAGTAGTCTTTAAGGACATTCATACGCTACGCTAGAATCAAATGAGTACTATCTTTAATAAAAATTATTTAGTATTTTAAAAAAGTTGTAAAGTATATCAAGAATCTTACAACGATTTTTAAACTATTTTTATTTGTCTTAAATATTTAAAAAGTTTCTATTGTAAAATATCAGTAAATATAGATTAGAAATTGATTTGACAGATCTGACAATAAACTGTGTTTTGTTAGGATGCTCACAGGGTACATGTGTATATGTATCTGTATATTTTTTTACTGTGTGCTGTCGCTAGTTTTCCAAATATGGTGGCAAAAACTAAAGCAAAAAAACTGTTTTAGTTTTATTAAATATTTAATTAAATCGTAAGTCAATCTCATTTTTTAATGCGTAATTATATAAACTGCATAATTCAAGGAATATTTATAAACATTATTTATTATGGTGGCTACTCTAATAATATAGTAATTATTATATTAAGTAATTTAATTTTAAGTACAAACAAATTATGTTCTCCATACGACGAAGCCGTGTTAAAAATTTTATTCTTAATCGATAATTACTCTTTGAAATGATCGACGACAAGTTTTAAATTTTTGAGGGAAGACAACTACATAATTGAGCTATTCAATTCACTAAAAGAAAAATTTTATCTACTATCAAGCATTATGCACGAACGTCTTTAATTTATTTGTATGACTGTTATTGCTGAAAATAATATATTCCTATTTAAAAACATACATACATAAAATTTAAAACACAAATACTAATTAATTTTTATTAGGATTGTAATAAAAAAAAATACAAAACCAACAATAGCTCTCTGACCACTGAACCAATTACTAATGGTGTTGTCTCCCGTATATATTAAAATATTAACAGGTAGTATATGTCTATCCACCAGTATGCGCTGCTTTACACATGCACGTTTTGATGAACGTTTTTAATCGCAATAACAATATATTGTTGTATTGAAAATTATTGAGAATAATTTTTCTGGATCCAACACATGTTCCATTTATTTACGATAAATATTGAGGAAAATATGACGAAAAATATTTAAGAAAACAATATTTTTCTCTTTGGAAAAAGGAGTTTTTTTTTCTAAGTACACAAAGAAAATAATCTAGTTCGATTTTTTTGTTTTTTTCTTAAACAAGGTTTTTTTTAAGTCGAAAAATGAACAGAAATTAATAGATGCCTTTGATTTAAGGTTTTTCTTTTTTTTTTAAATCAGAAATTGAAAAAAATTATCAGATATAATTTAAATAAAAAAACCAAGTATGATTTTGTTTAAAAAACAAATTCTTGCAAAAATAAATTATGTTGTATAATTTCTGTATAAACAAGATTGAGTAAACAGAACAAGCGTGTTATGAATAATCAATGTATCATAAAACTTGTGTATAAATTTGACTTAGCGGTGGCCGTGTGCATTGAGTGGTTATTTAAGTATCAAAAAAGCGGGGTGTGAATATGGTTCAAACCTTGGAGCAGCATTCTAATTTTTAATTAATTTTATAAATAATCTGAACACTTCGAATACGCCCATGGTTGTTGATATACTAAATCATTCTAGAAACCTCCATGCAAAAATATTTTTTCAAAAAAATATTTCTTCAAAACAACAACCATATTCTAGAAAGACCCATGGTGGGTATAAAAGAGTCACGATCAGCGCTCAAATCAAATCAGTTTTAAATCGACTGTTGTTTGATTCGATTGAAAGTATATAATTAACTATTGTTCGATTCAGATCAAGTTAAAGATTAAAGTTGGCATTTGTACAAGTAGTTCAAAGTTTGACTATTGGCATTGTGTTGAAAATTAAAAGAAATTGGATTCTCATTTTTTTAAGAGCAATAAAATCAGGTTTTTTTGTTTCGTAAAACATTTGTTTAAATTTTATATTTAACTTGTGTCTTATTAAGTTATTTCTCAACTATATAAGCTGATCGGGTACCCGCTCGAAAAGAACTATATAAAAATTTATATGCGTAAAAAATATGTTGGTACTCCTGCGCGTTGTTGAAAGCAGCTGTCCGTTGTCGTCAGTGTTCCCATTCATCACATAACATATCATACATATACTGGTTATCATACATATACTAGAATATAATTTCAAACGACTTTCAAAAAGCGCGCCGGTACTCATGATGCCAACTGAACCATAAAAAATAACTTTCTGCTGCGGACACGAAAAAAATTTCTAAGGAATTGAGGAAAGTATGTGTCGAATTTCAGAACAACTGTGTCTATATTGAGAGAGTTCGAAGTAAAAACAGTCGTAATCGTGCATTTTATTTCACCATGTTTATGAAAATGCATGTTAAGTTTCGCCAACTTACATAATCATTTTCTCAAAAACGCCACGCCACGGTGATAAATTCTCAAAAAAATTCAGCTGACTTCTGAGGATTCATTTTACTAATACTGTGAATTTCGTGAAGTTCTTGACAACCTAATAAGAGTTTGGAAATACCTTAATTTGGTTTTCGAAAAAATGCTTCGGATAAAAGTTGTTTATTAGAAATACAGTAACAAATTTTATTCAAAATTTGTTTTCGAAAATCGAATGAATAAGGTACAAATCAATTATAAAATTTAAAACAATGGCATCAATTTTTGTTGCCGCGTGTACCGTATGAATACGTAACACAGGTTATACTTATGGGTATATAATTAATATAATTAAATTGTGGTTGAAAATTATTAATATTTCTGAATTTATATCGAAATAATACATTTTATTAGGAATTGTTTTACCAAATGTTTTCAAAAAAGTATTCTCATAAAAGTTGTGGTTTAATTAATTTTATTGTTGTGTTCATAAAATATGGTTTGGAAATCATGTAATTCCACCAGTTTGTGCAAAATTTATTCAATTAATTTTAAAATGGTTGATAAAACCCAAAGTGAACAGCATACTTTTTTCAATCTATATATATATAGAAATTTAATGTTCGTTTGTTCATAATCGCTAATCTCCTAAAATTCTTTACCGATCGTTTTGAAATTTTTACCCAACGTTGTATTCATACAGGGGAAGGTTTTAATATGAAAAAACACTAACCCAAAAAAGGGGTGCAGGGGGTTGAATTTTATCCACCGCGACTTCGTCCGCATTATGTAACGATTCATAGTGTTAGTGTGCGATTATAGTTTATAATTACTATGGAAACGACAATCATAGTTGACATTTAAAAATTGAAACAAAATTTCAATAAAATAATTTTATAGATATATTGTAGAAGTATAGTATCTGTGGAAATGACAAAATCAACAATAATCTATATAAATAAATATTTAAAATTCTTTACCGATCGTTTTGCAATTTTTACACAACGTTGTATTTGTACAGGGGAAGGTTTTTATAAAAAATAACTCTACCCTTTAATGGGGATCGAGGGGGTGAATTTTGTATGAAACTTATTATGTCGTTCAAACTTTTCAGAAATATTGTTTATAGCAAATAATTTAACTTTGCATATTTGTTTTTTTTAAACAACATCTAAAAGGGGATGGATTGGGATTGTAAAGATAATATGGAGAAATTGTCATTTCTCTTTCTGAGCATTTAATTAGCATTTAATTAGCTTAATAATTTGATATTAAATACAATATAATTAATTGATTTTTTAAATATTGCTCTGCTAGCTTTAATTAGCATTTAATTAGCTTAATAATTTGATATTAAATACAATATAATTAATTGATTTTTTAAATATTGCTCTGCTAGCTTTACATTAAGCTAGCAAAGCATGCGATAACACAATACAAGAAAGAGCCTTTAATTGTTAACTAGGGCATTTAATTAGCATTTAATTAGCGTCTAATCATGAGACAATCATAATTGTGTTCTGCACAGGTTGCTCTGCTAGCCTTATGGACAATACTAAAGTAAATAAAAAAATTAAAAAAATTAAATAATAAATAATAAAATACCTTGGTAAAAATATTAAATGTTTGAAAATAATTCAAAAAAACCCATTGATTTTTAAATTGGTTAGATCTGCTTTTTTAAATTTTTTTAATAGTGCTACAATAGCCCACAAAAGTGGCGCTCATTTTTTAGTTGATCAAGATTTTTTAGGTGATTTGCACCTTATTCATTCGGTTTATGAAAAAATGTTTCGGATAAAAGCTGTTAATATATTTATAATGAGCAACTATTATCCGTAGAATGTTTTTTGGGAACCGAATGAATACGGTACAGATCAACTAAATAATTTTGTAAAATGATTGCTACTTTTGTAGCCTATATTACTAATATCCATCTATAACAAAACTTCAAATCCATGATTTTAATTTTCTCTATAAGCAAAAACTTTTTTATATTACGGTTTTTTTTATGGTATTATTCAATTGTGTCTATTTGGTACAAATATGTTCAGTTAATTAATTTCACAGATGAGTAGTTGATGGTTATTTTGAAAGTGAAGCCTTCTATAAAATATAAATAGATATATACCCTTTCTATATGTATATGTAATACATATTTGAATAATAAATTTTAAAATAAAATAGTTCTATACATATATATACGTATACAAAATTTAAACACATATTTTTACGACATGAGTTTTATTTATGTTATCACTATAAAAAATAATAATAATTATAGTACCTAACAAAAAAAAAAAAAATAACGCATGCAAATTGCAAAAAAGTATAATATATTTTATATAAGGAAGTGACATTAATGACTAATGTTGAATTTTTTAACTCAACTATATAATGGAGTGTGTTGTGTATCACGTGAATATATGGATGGGTTACACAGATTATTGTGCAGAAGTTCAAAGGTTAGACTGATTTGGGCAAGTAAACTTTGACACAGATGTATGGATTAAAACTGGGCTAAGTTGCATTTTAAATGTTCATAATAATAGCGCAACTATTCACAGTTCACAGAAGCACTTACGTATGTATAATTGTCGAAAATAGAGGAAGCGCTGTGAAGTTGTGTGGTAAATATAGTAATTCCCAGCGCAACACATAATTGTCTTGAAGGGGTTACATAGGTTTTAAAGGCTAAAAAAAAGCATATTTTTGAAATATTTTATGCAACCTTTAAATATATCAAATATAAACATATGACAAATATTCTGTGAAATTTTCATTTCAAAATTTTGAAAATTCAGTCATTGGGACCTCATTTCCTGTGACCCCTCCAAATAAAGTTCCTTTGGCGAAGTCAGAATAACTCATAATAGATTCATTTCCTGTGACCCCTCCAAATAAAGTTCCTTTGGCGAAATCAGAATAACTCATAATAAATTCATCCGAAATAAAAAAAACAATTTCTGTTAGTAGATACATGTAGCTCATGTTTGGGCGAAGGAAAAAAAATTGAAAAATTTTATTTTTGGCAGTATACAAAAAGGTACTATTTTTGGTATAATTTGCACTACGTATTGTCTTGTAAAATTAGTCGTAATAAAAAAAATCCTTTGCTCGAGCAACCTCTTATCTTATCTTGAAGAAGTGTGCAAAATTTGAACAAGATCGAATCATGTTTTTTTGGCCAAGTAGCCGCGCTTGTTAAGAGGCTCTACTTAAGACTGGGAGGATATGTGTTTGAATCTCGATATCGGCAATTTGTCAATTCTTAAAAAAAAAGACGGTTAATTGACTAAACTGTCGGCGTATGGACAAGAACGACATAACCGGCTATGCTTGTGAAGGTTTTCTGCAGTTTCCTCCACGAACTCCAGGTGAATATCGGCATAGTTTCGATCAGAGTCGGCTGCAGCCGCACAACCTATCAATTCCTATCCTACACACAAAGTCCTCCACTCAAAGCCCTAGGTATCACAATGGACCTTATGGTCTAAGTGTGTCTCGTCCAAGACACCCGTTACAACCTAACCTAACCTACGGTTTCAAAGATGAATATGATGCATTAACGAACTTGATCTTACTTTTAAGCTCAAGAACATAAAATTTCAGCTCACTATGTCAATTCACTTTTTAGTAAGGTGTCTAACGAAAGAAAGACGGACGGACGAGCGCATATGCGGAAATGAACTGATTTTGTCATTTTATGAACACCTCTATCAACAAAATTTTTTCTCCGATTAATATTTTCAACCGTTACTAACTCGATACTAAACTAAATATACCCTTGTAGATATTATGTATACCGGATATAACAATAGTCAAGATCTATCGTCTATTTTATGAATCTGCATAAAAAAGTGACTGCTGTTGAAAGTGTTAACTTTAAAATTAACATCCGTTAAATCCATTCAAATAAAATATAATTTAATTGAAATAATTTAACATAGGGAAATAATACAAACAAAACATTAATTTTCCAATCTAATTTTATCATTAATTATGGTCAGATACATTGACGTCACCGACATTCATACAGACCAAAAGTAAAATATGCCCACCTATATATACACTATTCACAATACAGAACGGATACACTAGCAATATAATAGTGTAGCATATGGCCCTTTTTTTTTAACGGATGATATTATTCATCTACCCTATGAGATCAGTGTAGTTAGCTGCTATAACGTAGGTGAATAATGTTTGAATATGTATAACTAAAGTTGTTAATTATAATCTCTTGTACGTATACATTTACCCCTTTTTAAAAATACATATCCCGTATCTGAGATACGGTTCGTATAATCGCAGATAAAAAATAATAATATAACTTTTTTTTAATAGTATTTTTGCCGATAATGAATATTATTTTAAGTTTTTCATAATCAACGTATACACCTTCCTTTAATGAGTTTACCTTTTAATGATGTGGCTGGCGTGTGTTTTTTTTGTATGAAATAAAATTTCCAAGAAATACTTCAAACGAAAAACTAAATAAATTTTGCTAAAAAAAAGATTTTGATATTAAGTGTCCAACTGTAAATATTACGTGTCCAGAAAATGTGAGGTCTGTGGTAATGTATGATTTTGAAAGTTGGTGCAAAATAATTAGTGATACACAAGAGCTTGGAAGTCTGGGAAAGAAAAATCTTAAGAAATATCTATTGAATTTTATGTGACAATGGCGAACGGAGGCTAAGAACTTACGTTTGACTTCAAAACCTGTTCCAAGATTCAGATATTGTCACAGAAGTAAAGAAAGGAAGATTACGTTGGTCGAGGCATCTCGAAAGAATGTCAAGTGAGAGAGGTGCGAAAATAGTATAAGGATGCAACCCAGAAGACTCAAGGTAATTAGGAAAGCCAAGGCTACGATGGAGAGACGATGTCGCATTCGATATACGCTGAATTGATGCCGAGAAACGGAAAGCCAAATCTGAGGAGAGAAAAGCCTGGAAAACCCTTTTAAGTGAGGCTAAGATTCGTCGTAGAGCCAAGGAGTAGAAGTACCATTAGAAGTTCTCTCGAAAGCTTTTTGGTAACCATACATTATTATTCATCAGAATCCCTCATATGCAACATTAAAGTTAAATTTTTTCAGGAAGGGCCGTAAAACTGGACAGAATCTTCATAGTTTTTATATTCAACAGTTAAACTAAATTTAAATAATCGCTAATATGATAAATTATCTCGCTTGTATCTTCAGATTAACTTTTTTCACTTTGTTGGGTAAACGTTTTTAAAATACTCAAAAAAATATACTTGCAAACTCAAACCTAGTGTAAGTGTCAAATTTCAAGGAAATAGTTTTATTTTACACCCTATACACCTTTGGAGTCATCTACCAGGTGATTTTGCTCATCAAAATTGCATGTCACACTTTCAAAAATTGATGATGTGCAGAGCTTAATACCGGTCAGGGTATGGTTTTCGTTCTAAGGATCCTTTAACTCATTAATATATATATATATATATATATATATATATATATATATATATATATATATATTCTTAACGTTAAAAAACTATAAGTGATTTTTTTAATGTAATTATCAACAATATTTCTTTTGCTGTTTCTACAGATTATTTTATTTATTTTACGTACGGTTTTATTCAATAATTTAATTTGCTTATATGATGAAAATTAATTTTGCCATCTTAGAATTAAACTCGATATCGCAAAACTTAATACAGAGACAAATTTTATTACCTTCAATTTATCTTTCCAATAAAAGTAACTTACCGTTAGAGAAATTCAAAGTGCCACATAATTCTAATACCGTATAGTAAGTAAACATTACCACGAAAGTGAAGTTCTTTTCTTAAATCTTTATTGAATTTGTGCTTTATATATTCGAATTTCACAAAAATTATTTGACTAAAACAAAAACTCTATTTCAAATAGAAATTTCCGGAATGGCTCACCTAAAATCATAAGCAGGATTGAGGTAGTATATTTTCTGGCATAAACTTTTGAGTAAAATAGCATCACCAGAACTGTCAGGAAAAATCAGTTTATTTGCATATGAGCATGTTTACATGAATTTCCAAGTCCAAGTAGCCGAGCAGTTTAAGGCGTTATGTCTGCGCAGTATGCATACTTGGAAACTGGGAGGTTATGGGTTCAAATCCCGACATCGGCAGTTTGTCAATTATAAAAAAAAGGGGCGGTTAATTGACTAAACTGTCGGCGTATGGACAAGAACGAAGTAACCGGCTATGTTTGAGAAGGTTTTCTGCAGTTTCGTTCACGAACTCCATATGAATATCGGCAAAGTTCCTATCAGAGTCGGCTGCAGCCACATATCCTTCCAATTCCTGGTCTACTGACAAATTCCCTCCACTCCACTCACATCCTCACATCCTTAGGTACCACAATGGACCTTATGGTCGAAGTGTAGCGCATCCAGGGCTACTCTTCGACAATCTCTACAATCTATCTATCTTGTATCGAACCCATGACTTCTAACATCACCGATGATACTGATGAATGAGTCAATTTCTTCATATCAATGGCATCGCATCACAATATAATTTACTTACAACATCATATACTTTGAAAAGAGTAAAAAGAAACTGGTAATATGGAAACCATTGAAATGCTCCTATTATTTGCTTGGAATCAAAAGTGTTTTTGGTTTAAACGTGGTAAATATATATCCAATCAGATTAAAATTGTGACCGCTAGAGCGATTACAGACATATATATATATATATATATATATATATATATATATATATATATTGGCATTCAACAGGTCAAGTTCGTTAATGGGTAAAATCGGGCAAGGGGAAAGGGGAGTTTAGACGGAGGACACAAAATTTGCCATACCTCCCTTAACATTCGAAAAATCGAAAAATTTATAAGAAGTGGTAGGTACTAAGTTTTACTGTCATTCTGTTTCATAACTTTTCTGTTACACTAATATTTACAGAAATATTTACAATTAAAGATTGAACAATTAAAGATTCACGAGTTTGAAAAAAATGATAGGGTAATGAATTCTAATCTAAAATACTAAAATCATATCAGATGCGATATTTCATTTTGATCAGACTCAAATCATGACTGCTAGAGAGTGATTTATGCATTCTTAAGAAATTCGCAACTCCTGCGTAACGAATTTTTCTTTTTATTTGAAAAATAGCCTCTGTATAGAGTTTGTGTGTTGTTTACACCATCCATTTATTGCTTTAGATTTCCTCTCTATGTCGATACTTACTACATGATACACGATGCATATACGACACACAGTTCTGTGTGTTTATAGTTGTAATGTAATATATTCTACTTGTAGCAGAGGTAGGTTTCTCAACGTAGTATATATAGAGTAGTTCCAACCAAACATTTTATGTATATAGTAAAATTGTATTAAAAATAATTATCAACATGGGTGATATTTTAAAAAAAAGTTCTTTTAAAACAAAGTATTACCCATATATAATACGTTGTGCCATTTATAATTATAACAAGTTCGCTTGTACTTGTTACTATATATATATATATATAGTTTAGTACCTACCTACCTATATATTATTATGTATAGTCGTTCGTTGTTGATGTATACAGTATATACAAAACTCACTAATTTCTAAATTGCAGTTCACCAGACTGTTAACCATAATTCCAAGTGTTCGAGTTCAAATAATCAGTACGTTCTACATATATACAAAATGTGACAGAAGTGACGATTTTTTTTCTTTTGTGAGGAATTTGGTGAGAATATACCAAAATATCCAGGTATATTCGATCGTAAAATATCGTGTGGATAATTAATTAGAAAACTAATTTGAACTTTCTAAAATTAGTTTTCCTGATCTAAATATTATCCCACCAACGAACGGGTGAAAAAATATTACACCACCGTATGAGTTGGTTGTGTGTGATCCTTTTTCTGATTCCCGGTTTTATGACTAATATCAAAGTTTCAATGAGTAAACACATTTTGGAAAATTGTTCTTTATTAATAAACATTGACATTAATTTCATCCACCCGATGTTGAAACCTGAACCTCTGTATTCCATGCCCAGTGTGGTATCGTTACACCACGGATAATATAGATAAATGAGTCAATTTTTTCATGTCATTGACATTGACATTATTATTAACCCGACTTCAAAATGGAGGATAGTTCTCAATTCGTCTGTATTTTTTAAATTTTTTTTTATGTGTGTCACCTCAGAACTCTGTCATTTATGAACCGATTTTGATTTTTTTTAAGGGTTTGATTTCTCATTGGTCCCATTGGCAATGCATGTAAAAAAAACTGAAAATCTGTTATAAAAAATGCAAAAAAAAAGTATATAAAAAAAAACGGATAAAAAAAAGTGTTTTTTAATGTAAAGAAATACACTAAAAGTTAGTAGGTCGTTTAGTTGGTCTACCCATATTTAGACAAATAAAATAAGTTGTAGAACTTCAAAGTCACTAAAAAGCGAGAAATAAAACCTTTTTTAACAAAATGGAAACCCGACTTCAAAAATCAAATATTCTATAACAAAAAATGCACTAAAAAGTAAAAAAATAACTGCATATTCTTGTGCCAATTTTAGTTCACCTAAGCAAAAATTTTTAAATATATATGTACAATTATTGTTATTTTTTGAGTCGGTGTCAGCATAGAGAAATGCACATAACTTTTGGACACCGTCTCCATTTTGTCAAAATAGGTTTTATTTGTGTATACTTAAACGTCACAATACCAATGTCAGTTTCCATTAAGGTTAGAAGACATTGAATCTTATCTATCAATTAATATTGATATGAAAAAATTTAACAAAATTATTACTTGATAGCGAGTGGGGTCTGTAAGACCTTTTACCAACGTTAAACTGTTCATTGTATTGCAATTCTAATGCATTCTTATTAACATAAAGAACAGCTATTGAATAGTCCAATCTGCTATAATGGCAATCTTACCGATAATTGCTATAATGGCAATCTCACCGATAGCCATTATAAATTAATAAAAAATTTGAGTTGCTGAATACGAAATATCCCGAAGAGGTATGTATTTTACCAGTATGATTAGAAATTGAAAACCAAGAGGTACTGCACAGACTTTTAAAAATATAGAATATAAATTGTGGTAATAATTTTGATCGAACACAACATTAAGAATTTTAAACAGATTATCCAGGAAAGTAACTTTGGCTTTGAACGCGTAACAGCTGTAATGTTAAAATAGTTCAGTTATCTGCTTAAACATTTTTATATTATTTTTTATATTAGATACTATTTTCCGCCTAAAAAATAAAAAAAATTTGAGGAAGGAATGAGAAATTTTCCTATTTTTACATCTTGTACATATGTAGATGTTGTATATCATTTATAATGTGTGTATGTAATTTACAATGCTATATTATATATGTCTTTTTCTGGTACATATTGGTTAATTTTCATTATAAAGTTACATATATATATATATATATATATATATATATAGTAACTATGATAGAATATGTTACTCCATTCATTTGTACAACGTGTTACAGGAAACTTAATTATGTTAAAAAAAGTAATTCTACTTTGTAAAACATAATTAATTTTTTCAAACAAAAATATTTTTTTGTAATTTGCAAACAGGATGCACATAGATTTCTAATTAAAAAATCTTGTATTTATATTATACAACTAACTTATTAAATTGCTTAAATACCTGCTATATACTGAGTTCATTATCAATGATTGGACTGTTTATATTACCTTTTCACACGCACAAATAAAAATATATAGTCTCTAATATTATACAATTGTAATGTCAGTTTGTTTCTTTATTTGTTTGTTTTTTTGTTCGAGCATCATGGAAAAACTACCGTACTAATTTTTATCCAACTTTTATTGTTTAAAAGCTTATAATTAGACTAAAAAATTTATGTATTTTATCTCGCTACGAGAGATAGAATTGGAAAATATTGGCTATAATAGTTTATTGAAATTCAGAGGAAGTATCGTTTAATATTTGAAGTAGTTGCAGCGGTGGGAACAATAATATTTTGAAGTAGTGCATGCGGTAGGAAATTATATGGATGATTTTAGTCTTAAAACGAGCAGAGTCGGAGATATAACTGTACTGTTTATTTTACATTTTACATACAAGGCCAATACATTTTACAAGGCCAATTTTATTAATAAATGGCATAAGTCAAGGAGAAAAAGGCTTGGAGATAGAAGAAAACACAAAATATAAAATATCTCTCTTAATTTAGAAAAATTGAAAAATGCACGAAAATTAGAATTGTAGGAAATCATGTTTGCTACAATTCGTTATCTTATAATTTTTCCTCAAACTCTAATGTGTACAGAGATATTAAGGATTTTAACTTTCAATCTTAAATTGTAAATATATCTGTAAATATTAGTGTAAAAGAAAAATGATAAGAAACTAAATTATAGCAAAACTAATTTTCTACAACTTTTCTTCTTTTTTCGATCTTTCCAGTATTAATAGAGCTAGACAAAATGTTGTGTTCCCTTCTTCTTCTGAATCCCCCTTTTCCCTTTCCGATTTTGCCCATTAAAGAACTTGGCCTTTCAAATACCAAATGCACCAAACATACCCAATTTCATTTCAATCAGATTAAAACTGTGACCGCTAGAGTGCATATACATATATTTATATATACATATATATATATTTATATATATATATATATATATATATATATATATATATATATAAATATATATAAATATATATATATATATATAAATATATATATATATATATATATATATATAGTGTAAATAAAAATTTTGCAGATGCTGATTTTTGTCATCGGTACAGGACCAATAGGCCTATTGCCTGCAGGAGGAAATTCGCTAATATTAAGTATTGTATACAACTACTACATACATATATGATTTAGTAACATATACTGTATATAGCAGAGTAGTCATTTTAAATTATATACTATTATTATTCAGTGTTGTATTCAGTATTTTATAAAGTGTGTAATATTTACTACCCCTGTTGTTATATTTCTTTGGTCTATTATCCTGATTCATACTGTCCAAAATATGTAAATATATGCACAAACCGGTCCATACTACAGTATATACGTTCGTTTCAATTTCAAACACATACAATTCTACATGTATATAAAATAGACTAAACTTATATGATAAACATATATTCATTCATATAATAAAATACTTTGATAAGTATATGATTATATATTTCTCTCTTGATAAAGTTTTTACTGTAATATTATTTTACTAGAGCAATACAAACAACTGCCACCAGAAACATCAATTATAAGTCAGAGATGATCCTTCGTTTTTATAATGTAATAGAACTCTGGCATATTTTATTTATTTATTAGCACATTCATTTCGTGTACCACATATTAAAAGTTTCTTAATATATAGAGCAGTGATTCTCAACCACTGTGCCGCCAAATGCTTAAAGTGTGCCGCCGAATTTTAGAAATGTATTTAGTAAAGTATTAGCCAACATAAAAACGAAAAAAAAGATCGAGACTGTTAAATATAGAAGACGATATGAGAGTAGCATTGTCATTTTTACGACCAAATATAAATGAAATGATGAAAAAACATCAAGCACCAATTTCTCATTAAAAGTCTTATTATTATTAACTTGTAATTAATCCCTTAATAAACGTACTGTTGCTTTTGTAGTTCATATTATTTTATTTTACATTGAAAGTAAACAAATTTTAAACTTATGTTTTTCTTTGTGTGCCGTTAAATTTTGAAATCGTTAAAAAAAGTTTTGTCGTGCCACGACAAACAAACAGGTTGAGAATCACTGATATAGGCTATTACAAAATTATTGAAATTATTAAAAGAAAACGTATGTTAAATGTCTGTCCCGGAAATGATGTTAGCTTAAAATACTCGAGTAGGTATTAATTCGTACCGGAATATCCATCAAAATTTTTTATTTATTAATACCCTATATTTATTGGAGTTTACTCCTTAAGAATCCGTTTCATTTAAAGCCTTCGGTACGACAATTTGATGGGTAGTAAAATATTGTGTTTACAATAAAAGCTTTATGTTTTTTTAGAAGCTAACACTTTATACGCTATGATATTCAATTTGAATTAATGATGTTTTGCAATATCTTTTCAGATTGATTTTACATTAAATTTTCCTTTTTGTGGGTCATTAATTTATTTTAAGAAAAAACGTATTGAAATAATTTTTTTATAAAAATTTAAATAATATTTTGAATTGTATATTAAATATTAGCTTCTAAAAAATAACTATATAATTATTCTATTAAAATTTTTTTGATTGTCATTTCCATAGAAATAAACTAGCACACTATAAATCGTCATATATAATTGTTAGAAATTTTTGCAAAAAATTTTTAGTAAACCTTCTGTCGGGCGCATTTTTATCTACCAGGCACATAAGACTGTTATTTTGTCACTTTACTTTGGCCCTATGCGGTACTTCCACCTGATATTCCCAGTGGCTGTTTCATTCGGCCTACTCTACGCAATCGGTGACAGTTTCACCCAATTAGAGGTGAAACTGTCACCAAATTTGCAACGAATAACATAACCCGAGACAATATAAAAGTAATTTTAATAAGAGTGATTTTTTTCTAAAAGAGTAAATCGAATGAAAGCAATTATAACAAGAGTAATATCAATAAAATTTATTATATTTTAATCTAAATTTATTTTGGTGAATTTTTTATTTATTTTTATTTTTGTCTATTGATCTCGAATTTCTATCTATTTCTAATTGTTAAAGAGTAAATAACGACTAGCTAATTTATAATGACAGTGACTACTTTGTAGGCGAAATACGTATTTATAATAAAACTGATCTAGGTAAAGGGGCGAATTTGAAGTTTTATTTACGTTTTTTGCCTAGCGAAACTTTTTTTACTTTTTTTTCTTTCAAAATTACATTAATTTCTATATAAATATATGTATATGTTCCGTATGTGTGTATTTTTATTTGTTCTATAAAAAAAGCAAAGTTTTTTTTCTTTAAATTCTACAAGTCAATGTTGGAACTACCTTAAGTCGTCTATTAATTATCCCAAGGACTGATTTTATATGAAATAAACTATATTTTGACAAAATGGAAACCCGACTTCAAAAATAAAATATTCTATAACAAAAAATGCACTAAAAAGTAAAAAAATAATTGCATATTCTTGTGCCAATTTTAGTTCACCTAAGCAAAAAATTTTAAATATATATGTACAATTATTGTTATTTTTGGAGGCGGTGTCAGCATAGAGAAATTCACATAATTTTTGGACACCGCCTCCAAAAATAACAATAATTGTACATATATATTTAAAATTTTTTGCTTAGGTGAACTAAAATTGGCACAAGAATATGCAATTATTTTTTTACTTTTTAGTGCATTTTTTGTTATAGAATATTTTATTTTTGAAGTCGGGTTTCCATTTTGTCAAAATATAGTTTATTTCTCGCTTTTTAGTGACTCTAAAGTTCTATAACTAGTTTTATTTATCTAAATATGGGTAGACCATACTTAAACGACTAATTTTTAGTGAATTTTTTTATAACACATTTTTTTTTTACCCGGTTTTTTTTTTTTTTTTAATTTTAAGATCATTTTTTTATAACAGATTTTCAATTTTATTTACATGCATTTTGTTTTTTTTTTGTAAAAATTTTTTTTTTGGGGTCGGTTTTTTTTTTGTAAAACTTTTTTTTTACCCGTTTTTTTTTTTTTTTTAAATTTTAAGAGCATTTTTTTATAACAGATTTTCAATTTTATTTACATGTATTTTGTTTTTTTTTTGTAAAAATTTTTTTTTTTGGGGTCGGTTTTTTTTTGTAAAAAATTTTTTTGAAGTCGGTTTTTAAAAAAATTTTCTTATTTTCCCATTATAAATGAGTATACCCTTTCAAAAAAAAAAAAAAATTTCGCAAAAATCGGTTATCACATATAAAATGAGGATTTTCCTCGATTTTCCGGGGATCCCCTCATCAGAATGCAATTTGGTGCCAATGGGACCAATGGGAAACCAAACCCTTTAAAACAAAAACAAAAAATTCAAAATCGGTTCATAAATGTTGGAGTTCTGAGGTGACACATAAAAAAAAAAAAAAAAAAAAAAAAAAAAAAAAAAAAAAAAAAAAAAAATACAGACGAATTGAGAACCATGCTCCTTTTTTGAAGTCGGGTTAAAAACATGTTTAAAGTGCCCTCAACTCAAAATATTTATTTTTGATGTGCAAAAACCTATAGCGAGACTACATAAAATTAAATATGGGGAGTGAAATGACATTTCAGATTATACAATGTCACGTTTGTTGTAACGATCAGCTATAGGTATGACAGTTGGCAATCATCGACATCACAATAAATACAACGTTATCGTTTATGTTTCCACATCATGTCTGTCCTGTCCTGGACTCGAAACTTTTTTTATAATCATTGAATTACATATGACTGATAAGACAACATTAAAATTCATCACAAATAAATTTATTAAGTGAAACATCCTGATTAAATTTATTTAAGGAAAAACTAACAGGATATTAAATAAATACGATATACATGAAAATGCAATATAAAATAAACAAAGATAAAATATAATATATGATAAAATAAATGTTTTTAAAAATTATGATAATATATATATATCTATATATATATTATGTTTAAAAAAACATTAACATGTATGAGAAAATGATTGAGTGTGTGTGTTTTTGTTTCATGTTAACATAACAGTATGGGTGGTAGATACTCACTACTACCCACTAACATATTTTATTTATTTCACAAACTTTGACGCACCCAACTTTAAATGATTAAAGCAAAACTTAAAATAACAGACTTGTTCCTTATAAGTACTGACAAACTATTTGCAACTATTCTTTTTCAGACACCAACAGAAGTCTACAAATATGGCTGATTTTTATCTACCCTAATAACGCGTCTTAAACATGTAAGGGGAATTATTAGGAACGTGCGACATTTTGTGTACATACGAGAGAATGTAAATTTTTTAAGATCTTCGTACGGAGAAATGAAATATTTGTACGAATATCCTCAAGCAAGAGTTGCGAAGGGTAAATAAAACAAAATATTAGTTATATTAGTTATCTATGTTAAGAGAAGCGATATCAAAATAAAATTTTGTATTATTTTGTATAGTCAATGTACCTAATATGAATCACGATTCGATACGTCGGTGAATTATTCTAGTGTTATATCTACTGACTGACTCACAGAAAACGCACAGTCTAAGCCGGTGGGTGATCACTAAGATAGAGTTTGACACTTTTTTGAAAATTCATCCTCAAGAAAGTTCATCATTTTTGAAGTTAGAAATATTGAAATTGGAACGTTATCTCAAAGGGACGCAAAATATGGGACAATAGTTTGCATAGGAAGTGCGTCATTCTTGATGTTAGAAACGTACGCTTCTGTTTATAAATAAAACTCAATTGTTTATTTAAACATTTTAGGAAATGCATCCCCTAATGGGGTAAAATATGGGACGAAAGTTTGTATGGGAAGTACGTTTCATTTTTGAAGTTAGAAACGTGGAAATTCTTATGTCAGCATTTTTCATTTGAGAAAAGTCGTTGAACAGTTCCTGAGATGATGCCAAAGAGAAATCCCATCGGGCACGCGGCTAGCAGTGTAATTTATCTATTATATACATATCCCTTTTATCTTTCTTAATTTGACTCTGTCTTCCCCTTCGAACAACCTTTGTTTTTTCATTTTTTTTTTTTTTATTTGTTGAACACCATTTGAAACACAATACGTTCCACAACATCATGAATAGAAAACAAAAATGTATTTTTTCGGCATTCCACTGTTTATTCATGATAACATTCAAACATATTCTCACATACAATAAAGATCATGTACGTACCTTTGAAGAAAATGATGCGACAGGAAAACACAGGCACAAGATGATGAAAAAATCTAGAAAAGAAAAACTGCATCCATAAAGTATATAGAAAAATTCTCCTTTTATTTTTTGCTATACTTAAAATGAATAGCACAGCACAAATGAGGGAAGACAAAAAAAAGAGGTATCTAATCTTTACTGCCACCGCGCTATCAAACTCATACATACGTACAGACATAAATAAATAAATATATATATATATATATATATATATATATATATATATATATACATATAAATACAGGATGAGTAAAAAGTCATAGAGTTTTTTTAAAGGGTCGATGGGGGATGAAATTCTAAGATGAAAAATCTTTAGACATTTTTACACCTGACCCACCGTTAATTAGATATTAATAAAATGAAGTAACCAATTAGAGAAGGAATGGTTAACGGAATAAGAAATGATGGGGAATGAATGGAGCGGCAGCGGCAGTGGAGCGAGCTCTCAATTCAATGAAAAATGAATGATTCATTATACCTGAAAACTACATTTTTCGTTAAAAAATTTAAGCAATTACCCGTAATTTAGTTCACTAAAATATTGAAAAAAATTATACTAAAGAATTTAATAATGTTTTTTGCACTGAACAAATCAATTGCAATTTAGATTAATTTTCAGCTTTTCGTTAAGTAAATTGAACGTTTTCAAATATTGGGAAGTTTTTGATATCAGTCCGATTATCGAAAACTGAGTTTTTATAAGATCTTGAATTTTTTTAGGTCTTAAAAAACTATTCTATCTTTATGATATCCCCAAAAATGAAATTTTCAAAATAAATATTTTGTTAAAGATCTTTTACACTGCTGTACAGATCGATTCCAAAATCTAATCAGCTCTTAACTTTAAAAAACAACGCCAAATGACCAACGTCAGTTAATTAGATTTTTCGAAAAAAAAAGGTAAGTTTGTTTTCCAAAATTTTTCAAAGGAGGGAGCTCGCTTCCCTTACGTATCTCTGCTGCCGCTGCGTTCATTCCCCATCATTTCTCATTCCGTTAACGCTTTTCTCTAATTGGTTACTTTATTTAATTAATATCTAATTAACGGTGGGTCAGGTGCAAAAATGTCTAAGAACTCCTTGACATTTGACTCATCCTATATATATATATATATATATATATATATATATATATATATATATATATATATATATATATATATATATCATGGAGATGATTATCCTTTTAAAATAATATTTTTTATAAAAAAAAAAGGAGATTTTGTGTTGTTGTTTCACCCACCCTCCCTGAGTTTCTTAACGATATGCTATTTTTTACGATTTAAGTTTTGTTGTAAATAATTAATGTGCAAAAAAAACTTTATGTATAAGAAACAAAAAAGCATACACTTTTTAACCCGACTTCAAAAAAGGAGGATGGTTCTCAATTCGTCTGTATTTTTTTTTTTTTTTTTTTTTTTTTTTTTTTTTTTTTTTTTTTTTTTTTTTTTTATGTGTGTCACCTCAGAACTCCAACATTTATGAACCGATTTTGAATTTTTTTTTTTTGTTTTAAAGGGTTTGGTTTCCCATTGGTCCCATTGGCACCAAATCGCATTCTGATGAGGGGATCCCCCGAAAATCGAGGAAAATCCTCATTTTATATGTGATAACCGATTTTTGCGAAATTTTTTTTTTTTTTTGAAAGGGTATACTCATTCATAATGGAAAAATAAGAAAATTTTTTTAAAAACCGACTTCAAAAAATTTTTTGCAAAAAAAAAACCGACCCCAAAAAAAAAAATTTTTACAAAAAAAAAACAAAATGCATGTAAATAAAATTGAAAATCTGTTATAAAAAAATGCTCTTAAAATTTAAAAAAAAAAAAAACGGGTAAAAAAAAAAAGTTTTACAAAAAAAAAACCGACCCCAAAAAATAAAATTTTTACAAAAAAAAAACAAAATGCATGTAAATAAAATTGAAAATCTGTTATAAAAAAATGCTCTTAAAATTAAAAAAAAAAAAAAAAACCGGGTAAAAAAAAAATGTGTTATAAAAAAATTCACTAAAAATTAGTCGTTTAAGTAGGTCTACCCATATTTAGATAAATAAAACTAGTTATAGAACTTTAGAGTCACTAAAAAGCGAGAAATAAACTATATTTTGACAAAATGGGAACCCGACTTCAAAAATAAAATATTCTATAACAAAAAATGCACTAAAAAGTAAAAAAATAATTGCATATTCTTGTGCCAATTTTAGTTCACCTAAGCAAAAATTTTTAAATATATATGTACAATTATTGTTATTTTTGGAGGCGGTGTCCAAAAATTATGTGAATTTCTCTATGCTGACACCGCCTCCAAAAATAACAATAATTGTACATATATATTTAAAAATTTTTGCTTAGGTGAACTAAAATTGGCACAAGAATATGCAATTATTTTTTTACTTTTTAGTGCATTTTTTGTTATAGAATATTTTATTTTTGAAGTCGGGTTCCCATTTTGTCAAAATATAGTTTATAACTCATTCATTCATTTTAAACAAGCGCGCGGCGGCGTAGCCGTGCATACAAATTGTGTATTTTATTACTGTTTTTATACTTTATGTGTTTAATACATTCAATTTGTGGTTTGGATACGATTAAAAAAAAAGAGGGTTCTTATTAGCTGAATACAGGTTTAAAAAACATTCCTCTCTTTATGAAAAATTAATTTTTTTAAGAAATATTGAAATTGAAGGTGTATATAAAGGGTTGAATGAAAAACTTATGTACCAAACAAACAAAAGTGACTGAAAAAGGTTACTAAAAAAGGGCAAAAATTTTTTATTGATTAACTCTTTGTTTAAAATAACGCTTAAAAGTTGACATCAACCGTAGCGTTATAAGAATAGCCTTACTTTTTGCCCCTTATTACAAAATATTCATCAAATTGCTTATGAACATTCGACAGGAATTTTTGTAGGTATTTTTGTTCCTTATTTCAAAAAACCGAATACTTTTATAACTGTCAGCCTGTCTGGAACAGACGATATTCTCAGAGATGATTTCATGCAAAACGATTAAAATGTGGCCTAGTAATAATAATATTAACAATGATGGGATTTAACCACCGTTTCTGAGACTCTATGGTCTATAACAGAGTACTTTTAACATATTTATTAATTTTTTAACGATACATGAATGATGTTGAGAAGAGGACCAGGAGTTTATATGCAGACTAGCGATTGGTAGATGTGAGACTGCAGCTAACGTTTATAGGAACTATGCCGAGGTTCATTGGCGTGAAGGGAAACTGTGAAAGAAAACTTGTCCACAACGCCGACAGTTAAGTCAATTATCTACCCCATTAATTAAAATTGACAAACTGTTACCGCCGTAATTTGAATTCCCAACCTACCAGTAGAGTGCCTTAACAAGCAACTTCGGCTACTTGACTGGTTTAAGACTTAAAAATGAGATATCCAAATTTAAATAAATCATATTTTGACAAAATAGATACCCGACTTCAAAAATCAAATATTCTATAACAAAAAATGCACTAAAAAGTAAAAAAATAATTGCATATTCTTGTGCCAATTTTAGTTCACCTAAGCAAGAATTTTTAAATATATATGTACAATAATTGTTATTTTTGGAGGCGGTGTCAGCATAGAGAAATTCACATAACTTTTGGACACCGCTTCCAAAAATAACAATAATTGTACATATATATTTAAAATTTTTGCTTAGGTGAACTAAAATTGGCACAAGAATATGCAATTATTTTTTTACTTTTTAGTGCATTTTTTGTTAAAGAATATTTGATTTTAGAAGTCGGGTTTCCATTTTGTCAAAATAGGTTATATTTCTCGCTTTTTAGTGACTTTGAAGTTCTATAACTTATTTTATTTGTTTAAATATGGGTAGACCAACTAAACGACCTACTAACTTATAGTGCATTTCTTTATAACACTTTTTTTTTATCCGTTTTTTTGTTTTTAATTTTTAGTTTAGTTACTGATGTAACACACATTAAAAAAAAAAAAATATAGACGAATTGAGAACCATCCTCCTTTTTGAAGTCGGGCGGAAAAAAGAAGCTATTTCCAAAAAAAAATTAATTAATTAAAAATTAAAAAGTAATTTCATTCGTCAGACGCATCATTCACACCTTCTAAAGTTAAAATTTAAATTTTGATACAGAAATTATAAGAAAAGATATACAGCAGTAAAATCTAGAGTATAAAAATATTGGAAGTAACCCAACAATCTTCCAACATAATTGTAAATTTTCTAGTTTAAAGTTTATATTGTCTATTCAAATAAATATTCATTTAAATAAATAATAACACAATGAGTTACATTTTATTGTTACATTTTATGATAATATGCTTTTAAAGATGACAGCTACCATCTCTTATACAATCAACCAACCTAACCGTCTTTTTCTTTTGCAACGTAAACGTTGTATAATATAAAATAAATACCAGCCGTTTATGCTAGAGCTATCTGGCTGGCTGGCATACCGTCATACCGTTTTATAATATTAACAATCATATCATGAAAATAAAATATATCTTCCTTTTTTACTTAGGGGAGCAAAACGATTAGTTCATATAATCATTTGTATTTTATTTTTGTATCTAGCTTTAATAATAATATCCATGTAGTCGACTACAGATAGTCGATTCTAAATTCGAGAATGCTTGTCTGTGGTTTGGTAATAAAGTGTTACATTTAAATACATTCCTGCACTAGGTGTCACAATATGTAGACCAAAAACAATTGTTTTTAGAATTCTGCTTCTCTGTTTTTGTTCACAACACTGTAATGCAGACAACATGCATATACAGGCTGTAATTGTCAAGTCTAGTCACGAAATTTGCAATATTATATAAATGAGTTGAAGACAGATAAACATTTATTTCTAAAGAGCAAAACATTCAGACAAACTAGTATTATTGTTTCTATGAATAAAAAATAAAACATCTTATAAATTATATTTCAAATTTTGCCCCTATTCCTAGAACATTTGTTTGTATTTTATAAATACGTATTTCGACTACAATGTAGTCATCAACAGTACGAATTAGCTAATCGTAACTATCTCTGGGATATGGATTCAGAGATATATTGCTTGTTGCTAATTTGGTGCATGTCTCACAATGATATTAAAAAGTTATGTCCTTTTATACGATTTAACGGAGGGTATAATCTGACTTGAGGATTATTTGAGTTGCCTGAATACTGAATTAGGTGTGTGGAAAGCGTCACCTATTTATTGGCGGTATTTTTTGGTGACTATGCGGCGTTTGTTTTGTCACTAAAGTGAGTGTATCTATCTTAACCTTGACATTCAGGTATTGGAGTTTTATTTTTATTTTTGAAAATGGTTTAATTTTATTAAATCAGAATTTGGAATTGGGCCATTGTCTAAATTCATTATCTGTTTTCTCAATTTGTATGTGTAGATGCTTTCGTATGCATCTAATTCTGTGGGGTTTTTTACCGATTTAAGTAGTTTAGTTCTGTCTTTTTAGCGAATTTCCTCCAAAGGAGATGCAGCTATTGTTTTTCTACCAATGATTCTAAAAATTTCTTCAAATGTCCATCGATCCTACCTACTTGATGATAAAAATCACTATCGTTAAAATTTTGATATATGTATACATCAACATATATATATATATATATATATATATATATATATATATATATATATATATATATATGTCACAGTTACCATCGGATTGGAATGAAATTTGGTATTTAAAGCGCTTTTGGTATTCAAAAGGTCAAGGTTGTTAATGGGTTAAAACGGGCAAGGGGAAAAGGGGGTATAGAGGAAGAGGGAAGAACAAAATTGGCATATCTCCCTTAATATCTGAAAAATTGAAAAATTTATAAGAAAAAAAGTTGTAGGTTATTAGTTTTACTATAATTTTGTGCCTTACAGTTTTTTCTGTTACTCTAATGTTTAAAGAAATATTTACTATTTAAGATTGAAAGTTAAAATTCTAAATATCTCTGTATACATTAGAGTTTGAGAAAAATGATAAGGTAATGACTTGTAGCAAACTTGATTTTCTACAACTTTACTCTTCATACATTTTTCGACTGTTTTAATAGTAAGAAAGATATTATATATTTTGTTTTCTTTTTTCTCTATCCCCCTCCTTTCCCCTTACCATGACCTATGCCAATTAGTAATAAAATTAGCCTTGAAAATAAACACACTAAAATTTTTACCGCCATAGGGGAAAATTTATGTATTGTAAGAAAATTGGCTAAGTTGAAGCCGCTCCTGCGTAACGAATTTTTTTATCTTTAAAAATAAATTTATATCTCTGTTTCATTAATTTATACACTGATTTGCAAATTTCGACTACACATAGGAATGCATAGGAATGTGCACATAGGAATTATTCGCATTGGGCAAAAACTTTGCACAGCTCTGAAACCCTACTTTTTTGCTAATCTATTGAATAATGAATGAAAAAGGTGATTACGACATATAATATTCCGACATATGTATTGCACTTAAAACATTTAGATATTGAAGGTCAAGATCTAGACGCGAGTACACTAAAAATTCAACATCTCAGCCAAGTTTTGTTGTAGAAATTTTTAGATATAATTTATAGATCATTGTCATTGTGATAAATGATCGTTTTTGATGTATCGCGATCAATAGAGTAAAATTAGAATTTTACTTTTGAGCCATCAATCCTGTTTCAAAATTGTTGACATTTGTCTTAAAAATTTGTAACTAGATCAGGAACTTCAATTTATAGTCGCCTTTAGTACAATATCTCTTCGTATCCACCAACAATCTAGATTGGCAAAAGAAAAAAAGTTTGGTTTAAATTCCATTGTAAATTGTCTTTTTAATTTATTAAGTTATTTTTAATAAAATATCTTAATAAATAGCAAACTTGATTTAGCAGTCTTTTTAATTTATTAAGATATTTTTAATAAAATATCTTAATAAATATCTACTATAGCATAAAATTTCCTATAATAAATTCTGGAATCAATACGTCAATTAATTTGCTTAGTAGAACGCTTCAGGCTTCTTCGAATCGTTTCAGATTTCTTACGAGCTATGGGTCTTGTTGGATGCAACTTTGGGATGTTCCACTCAACGAACCGATTGGAATCGAGTAGTCTTTTAGATTTTTTTGTAGGTAGTTTTTTATGGTCTACAAATTCCAATAAATACATTTTTCGAAATTTAAATACATTCCCAGTTATTTATGGCAAACTTTTCGAGTTTGTTGTGAATGTTTACAGCATTTATTTGAAGAAAAATATTCAGGTGTGCTTTATTTCTTAAATTAATTTCTTAAATAATATTCAAGACCTATTTTAATTCATGTTTTTCTGTTTGCTCTTCCAAGCGTGGTCTATGAACGTAGATAATATGTCAATTCCCATACACGCTACTACCAATAACGACCAATAACAAGCACTATTTTCCTAACGAATTACCACATCCCTTTTATATTTTTAGTTACTCGTGCGATTGACACATTTTCCACGTACCTACTGTAAAAAATAGGGATGGATAATCTTTTTTTTAAAATACTAACAAAAAATGATCAAATCCATTCATTATTGTGTACAAAATAATTAGAAGAATAAAAAAAAATTTATTAAAAGAAAAACAAAATGTAAAAATTACCGCTTCTTCTTTGAATGACATGAAAAAAAAATTAACAAAAGAATTTCAAGTACAATTTAATTTAAAACTGTTGCAATTAAAAAAAAAAAATTGTTAAAGTAAAATTTTTGAACAATAAAACTTTACACGCAAATAATAAATAATATTATAATAGCAAAAGATAAAACAATAATGCGTTCGCTCTTTTGGTGGATGACTTCATGATTTTAAATTATTTTCTTACTACGATACATCACACAGTACTCCCATTTTATATGAGCTCCTAAATCGAATATAGCTCATATACGTTCATTGAAAACAAGAACACCTTCTGATTGTCTGGATCCCTCTAGAGTGATCCCTCTAGAGTTCTTTGCTAGAGTGCGTTCATTTCACTATACCGGAGTACAACTCTCGAACAGTGTCTCTTTGACAGTTGTTATAGAGAGATTAAATGGAGGTCATTGTATACGTGACTGTTACGGATGTCCATCGGTTTCCTACTACAGTTCTTAGTAATTTATACAATGAAAATAGTTTTATACTGTTTTGGAAGAGTCAATCTACGAATCATTATATTTTAGCGTGAATTATTTTTGGGTGGATTTCACAAAGGATCCCTTACAGTTCTATAGGAAAGGGATGTCACACAAATTGGCTGCATTTTGAGTTTAAAGCTTTTTTGATCAAAAGCTCATATATTATACAAACATCAGAAATCAACAAAAGAACAATCTAAAATAATAATCTTAAATTTCAAGGGGTAACCAGGCTGGTAACGACATACTATAAGTATACTGTGTAATAAAGTGGTAAGTTACTATGAATGGATAAAGTATTTTAGACAAATTTGCTAAGATTTCCATTTTATAGCACTGGTTCAGAATAGCAAGAAGTTCAACATATCCAAAATCAGGCAATTTGATTGAAACCCGTTATACATTTGATTGTTGAAGGATCCTTTATCAATTTATAAAATGACCATACGAAACTATTAAAGCATCGTACTTTTAAAAATCTAACAAAAGAATGCTTTACATCAACATACAATCTTAGAGCCTGACCTGCAGCTAGTGTCTGGTTTTCAGAATTTGAAAAAACAGAACGAGTCAAATAGTCAAAATATGTTAACTGTTTTTTTTTTTTTTCTTTTATTGATCGATTTACTTTCATAAAAAATGGGCAATGAATTAGCACCCATAATTTGAAGACACTAACATTTTTTTCAGAAGTTAATATTTTAAAATCAGAATATCATAAAAAACGATAACAAATGGAAGCATTTCTTAGTTAGAAGTTTGTCAGCGTGTATTATTAGTCAGAGGAATTTGTTACTTTGAAGTACTTTGCACGCTTCATGTTATGTTTGATGACTCAGATCTACCGCCCATTCATTTTCTTCCTACATTTCTCACTATTGCAAAATCATCCTTAGGCCTGAATAGAGAATCTCAGTTTGAGGAGTTCTTCTTCACAAGAACAAGTCATTAAGGGAAAATTTAAAGTTGGAGAAAGCGAAATATAAATTTGGGCAAAGGGAAAATTAACCAGAAATATAGTATTAGTAGTAGAAGAGGGAAGGCCAAAGCTTGGCAAGTAAGCCTTTCTAGGCGTTTTTTATCGCCCCCTAAAGGGCAAGGAATTTGTATGTAGACTAGGAATTAGTAGTTTGTGCGACGCAGCCGACTTTGATAGGAACTATGCCGATATGCATCTGGAGTTTGTGGAAGGAAACTGCAGAAAACCTTCACAAGAATACCTGGTTACTTTTGTCCATCCATACGCCAACAGTTTAGTCAATTAATCACCCCATTAATTTTCTATATTTAAATTAATTTAATTGACTCACTGCTAGGAATCCTTGGGAATCGAACCAGTGCCAAACCTCACAGTATCAAGTAGAGTGCTGTATACAAGTGGACCACTCAGACTAGTGACTAGAAATTTAGGTAAGCTTAAGTATTTAGCTTACTTAAAACAAAGTACATCATTCGTTTTTGTTACTATCGATATTGTAAAATATGGAAGTAAAATATTCATTTTGGAACGTGGATTAAACAAACGAACATATTAATACCAGCCAGAGAGCACCACAGAGAGAGAGTATGGTGCTTGATGGTGATGAGATGGTTGGTAGGTATATATAAATGATAAAGAACACATAGTAGACATTGAAAAGTGACGACACTGTTGTATGAGAGTTGTTGGTGAAGAGGTTCTGACCATTCTTTATCTATTCTATTTTAATACGATGGTTAAGCAAGCAAAGCACTGTTTAAAAAGCTTCACTACCACCATCCATCGAGTTGAGCTTTATTATTTTATAAATTGCTGTTATATGCAGAAAACCTCTTTTGTTCTTTCATAACACTGCCGTGCTCTGCTGTATTGTAGTCAGTAGTCAGTTGTAGTAGTCAGTCTCGTCTCTTCTCCACGCCATTGTCATTTTTAAACGTAATAAATGTGTATATATTTTTTATATTCATACGGTGGTGTGTGCATGCTGCCTGCCATCGTGGGATTTCAACTACTCGACTCTCGGTATTGTATGTTTTCTTGATGGTAGTTCAAATAATATTGAAGAGGGAATTATGGTCACTTTCAAATCAGTGTTGAATTTAATGATTTTGAGTTTATGTGTTATTCTTTGTGTACCTCTGGAGGGGACATTTTGTTCTTCTTTTATCTGGGTAATTCGACATGTTCCTTGAAAAAGATTGCACTTCAGCTTATTTTTAACAAATTTGATGAGCTTGGCAATGAGCCTTTTTTAGGTTGTTGGAATTTTTATTTATTTTTTCTATCTATCAAAACCTACTAACAGCTAACAAACTTTTGCCCTCTGTGTAAATTAGTAATTTAAAGTAACTGACTACTTTAAATAATAAGGCATGCTCTAAATTTATACCACGTGACAGATTGGTCACAAGTCACACGAATAAGGAATATAAATTAAAACTTTTTCTGTTTTGAAGATAAATTCAGTATAAAAAGGCTGTCGACTTGAAGCAAAATAACTTCTTCCAAAATATTTCCAAACTAGTACAAGTGTTATTAGTTCTCCCACCTTTTTTCAAAACTTAAATGAAAGACTGTGTTAAAGTTTATTCAATTACAAATAACAGTCCAGTGAAACTGGGACTTCGGTTTGCAATTTAAAAAAAATTGTATTGTCGGAAAAAAAATCCTATCTTCCAGTCTCAAATTTGTAAACCCGGTATATAATGTAAGCCGGGGTATATTAAGACTGGTCCTGACTTTGTAAGGGTTGAAAATATTGATCACAGAAAAAAATATTTGTATAGGTGTTCATAAAATGACATAGTCCATTTCCGCATGTTCGTAGGTCCGTCTGTCGGTCTGTCTGTCCGTCAAAACGATAACTTAAACAAACGAAAAGAAATAGCCAGCTGAAATTTTATATGTGTGTCCTAAAGCTAAAAGTAAGATCAATTTTGTGAATGGGCAAAATGGGTAAAACTGCCCATCTTTGAAACTGTAAGAGATAAAAAATTTTTTGTTCATAAATTCAGTATATACCGGGTATTTATTTAACTGGCTGAGGTAGATAATATATTCACTTGTTTAAACTTTTTTTTTTAACAAGAACCAAAATCCGTTTATACTGTGGATTCGGATTAAAGTGAGAGAGAAATTTGTTATCTTAACAAGTCGATGTGAGCAAAATGCATGGCGATATTTTAATACCTGTCTCAATCTATATTTGACGATATAAGAAAACAATATCTGTCGATTTCGTTCGGAACTCATTCTTCGTCACTAGTACTTGTTTCTATTCCTGGCGAATTATCAGTTGCACATGTAATATTAGAATTTTGTATGAAACGCTACTATTGAAAATCGAAAAGATATTAATTCCATCTTCGTTGTCTCACATACACTCTGTAAACATAATATTCATGCATGTAATAAAAAAACATAAACTACATTGTATTTATATAGTTTGCTCTTTGTTTAGTGAATTTTATGTACAAGATGTTCATCATTATTCACACGAGTAGGTACACCTTGTACCTACAAATCCCATTGGAATTAATTTGGAACGAAAAACAAAATTCAATTTATTTTTTGGGACTTGCTTGTTTTCTACTATACTTTTGTGGTACGTACTCAATAAGCGTTAGTATGATTTTCACTTGTCACTGGTTGCGAATCTAACCTCTAACATTATTCACAAGTGCAATGACATAAGCTAATGTCAGGTTCTTTAGAATACTTAGGATTTTCACTAGGAAAAACTACTCTGTTAGTAAAGAATGGGTGCAATTTTACATAAGTATTATCGATTGACTTCAGATGATCACAATATAGATAGTGACTAGACAAAGAATTTGCTTATGATCATGATGTCTGTTTTGCAATGCTATGAGTCAAATATTTCCCTTTATTTGTACTCAAAATTGTTCTATCCATAGTTGGTTTTGAAAGAATGGCTTTTTTCTGACTTTTTTGCTTCTTCAGATCGTATACAACAAATTGACAACAAATAAGCGTTGAGAGCTATTGCCCAAACGAGCGTTGTTCAGTTGTACAAACTTTGTTCACGCGTGTTTACTAAAAAAATATGTGTTAAGCACTTCTATTGTTCCATTGAAACTTTGATGTTAGGTTGCTTCATTTTGCAATTCCATGCCAACCATATACTGTTCAGTACGGCTTTGAAATATTACCATTGAAAACCTGTACTGGCACCAAGACGTGGAAGCCAATGTAATGGCCTGACAGTGAGCTTACACACGAGAACAGTTAAAGCTTCAACATTGAGAGTGCAACACTGTTAGAGGATGTGTGAGAGCCTAAGTATGGCGACTACTAGTGGCCAGTACCTTTAAAGACACGTTCAATAATGGCTACCAATTGATCACGTGGCCCTCTGGTGTCCACTAAACTTAAACCTGCTTGAGTGTGGTGGCGCCAGTAGCTGGACGTTTAAGAGGTAGTGCCCCGGCATACGAGGATAGTACAGTGTTAATTCCCGGCGGCCATTACGGGCTACTACTGATACCGTATTCAGGGGATTTCAAATCATGACTACCTATAAATTTTAGTTGCCAAATTAAGGATAATTTAACGGCTCTTAACTGTTTCATGCTGGTTGTCGTTGTAACGATCTACGCTTAATTGTATCTGTCTGAAAAAACTTGCTTAATCAAAATCTGTATATTTTCGACAGATACACTGATACATTTTATTTGTGTACTATATTCCTAAGATGTGGTAGACTGTCATTTTCCCCCAAGTACCTTAAGGCAATCGATTTGTTTATACATTAAAAAACAACATTATTGCGTTATAGAATCCGCTGTGCTCCTAACCCTGTCAATATAGATCAAAAAGTAAATTATATTGACAATATAAACAAAAAAAATATTTCTCCACCATATACATGGAACATGCTGTAATTCAATGGCCACACATTATTTTGTAACATCATTCCCAATTAAAAGCTCTATTTAAACAATTTTTAACAATGCAGGCAGGCAGTTTGCATCTTACATTTTATAAATAGATTTTAAAAATTATAGCTACCACAGCTATTTCTTTCCATTTTCTTTTTTGTATTATAAATTCTCAAGCACACAATTTACTTCTCTTCCGTAATACGATATACTGAATATAGATAGATTGATAATAATAATTATTGTCGCCGTGGTTCTATGGGAATAGATATATATTGATTACAATAATATTTGGTCTGTAATGCTTAGAGAGCCAAAATTAACATAGCTTGTGGTTTGCCATACCCACGAACCACTAAACATGTACCGTCTCGTTTAGATGGTACGCGGTTCAATGTGCTTCCTAGTGGTTTGTGGTACATTATATTGAAAATTCCATTAGTTGTCTAATAAATATAATGAACAAAAAATGCGATACTGCAGGGAAGATCTTTAATTTGTCCAATCACGCTAAAACATTCAGACGGGAAAAATAAAATAAAAAGATTTGTAAGGTTTCTCGCATTAAATTTATTTACTATGTAAATAGGTTGAATCTTTTCTAAAATTGTATGATTAAAATCAAAGTTACTTTCAAGTCAGAACTTACTTTAACCTCCCATTTTGGATCTGCATAAAATGTTATTCAATTTTAAAAAATGATTTTATAATTCAGCTTGAAATTGATTATTAATCATTATCTACTGTCTTGATGAATAATCCATTTCAAGCTTGATTATTAATCATTATCTTCGGTCTTACCAGTCCCAGTGGCCGAGCGGTCTAATGCGTTATGTCTGCGCAGTATGCCTACTTGGAAACTGGGAGGTTATGGGTTCGAATCCCGACATCGGCAGATTGTCGATTATTAGGATAAAAAAAGGGCAGTTAATTAACTAAACTGTAGACGTATGGACAATAACGAAGTAACCAGCTATGCTTGAGAAGGTTTTCTGCAGTTCCTTCACGAACTTCACGATCATTATGGACATAGTTCCTATCATAGTCGGTTGCAGCCACATATCCTACCAATTCCTAGTCTATACACAAAAAAACCTTCCACTCCACTCACATCTTCACATCCTTAGGCATCACATTGGACCTTATGGTCGAAGTGTAGCACGTACTGGGCAGTCTCTACAATCTATCTATCTACCTACGGTCTTGGAAGTATAATCTCACGATTCACTTGAAAAACAATAAAGAAAATGCTTAGAAAACTTGCTGAATAGAAAACTTTTATCTTCGAAAGTTATGTTGTGTAAGATGCTTTTTGTTCTTAAAAGTCGAACCAAGACATTAAACCTTAAAAACTTTGAAAAGCATTTTCATTTCACATTCTGGAAGTTCACCATAGTTATTGAAATTGACATTTTAAAATCCAAAAAAAATATTGATTCAATGCTGATAGCGCTGTCCCGGTAATATACCATACTATTTTAGATTGTACTACAGCCGAAGATCGTAGATACCGTCGATCTTAGATCTTTTCTGCACATTCCTAAATGGTTAAAGTGATAAATAATAATGTCAATTGTGTCATAAAACATGCATTTTGTTGTTCCATTCGATGCTTTCAATGCAGTTATATCTTATATTTCAACGTTTAGTCATTTAACTATAAATTATGGAGTTGATCGTGCAACGAAAGCTTTACCTTTCAAATAGCTGCTTATTTTATATCTAAGCAAGTCCCTATTTCTTTATTTTATCCATCACATCTGAGGCTATACAGTCATAATTTTCCCGTTAATGCTTGAGATGTTCTGAAACCCAATTATAAGAGTCAGTATACGTACTATTTAGAAAATAAATTATTTAGAATTCGTCACAGAAATTTTACTTCAATTGGCCTGGATCATGATAGTGCGGAGAAAAGTCTACTCAAATATACGAAAAATACGTCAAAAGAAAAAAAAATACACTAATTATACACTTTGCCAAAGATTTATCTGAAAGATTTTTTTTTGTTTTTCTCTGCGATAATAAATGAGAATGATTTAATCAAAGAATGTTTATAAAAAATGGTCACATTATTTATAAGTAACAGTATTATGTAAACGCCCCACAACCTCTGTACACAGACTAAAATAATAAGAACTAAATTTTGCGAAGAACCGAATTAGACCCGTCTGTCTACATTTTTTGGCCGGAAACCAGCACACAGCAAACAAAAATATGTAAAAATCGGAAATTTTCCGTAGAATGCAATGCACTATTTTTAAAACAACTGACATTACGGCCTCATATAGAAAATTGCGGCCAAAGTTTGTGAAAAAATGTTAATAATTTTTTTTTTAATTTGGCTCTGTATAAAAAAAAGTTTTGTACAAAAGTTGTGTAACTACTTATTTCGGATCGATGTAGCCCGGTCCGATTTCAAAAAATTGTAAAATAAATTATTTATTCAAAAAAACCCGTAGTACATTGAATTCTACGGAAAATTTCCGTTTTTTACAAATTTTTATTTGCTGTCTGCTGGTTACCGAAAATTAACATTGCACTCATAATAGACAAACTAGCCTAAATGAACTATAGTATAAAATCAGAAGTTTAACTTTTATATCCATAGATGATCGAACGTTCAGGTTTAGTCGAAATTTTACTGCTTTTTCAACGAGTGCTTTTTCGTGAAATATAGAACAATCGAAAGTTTAATTAACTAAAGTTCTATTGTAAGAAGCGACTAAAACTATGAAATAGGACTTTAACGAAGTTCCTGAAAGGAAATAGAGCAATTGATCTGGTACCAAAGTTAAAACTTTGCAAAAATTTCATTAAATGTCCACCGATCCTACCGAGTAGGTGTCAAAAATCAGCAGCTATAAAATGTAGCTGCGTCATTTTCGCTAAGTTGACACAGCTCCTGCAAAACTAATTCTTTGGCTTGTTTTCGTGTTTACGGTATACTCTCCTGCAATAAAATTGAGCCAGCCTAAATTCAAAAAGTGTTCATGAGTTTTCTTGTTCTCAATAGTAATAATTACGAAAATTATGAAACAAGTATTAATTTTTATCTTAGAAGAGTTCTGAAATAAACTTTGTGGAGACTTAATAGTTTTTTGTATGGTCCAGTCACTGCATGTTTAACTAAATGTTTAACTAAATCTTTCGGTCATAGCAGATACAAGATAGTCAGTGCATCTCATTTCGAGTATATGAACTTTCAGAAAAACCTGATAACCAAGCTCCTGGCCATTGTATAGATATGGGAGAAGTGGATCACGTCAGACTGAAGTACAAAGAGGAGCACAATGGGCCACAAGGTCAAAGTGTAGGGTCAATACTTTTTGCACTCCAAGATATATCTACCTATCTATTTATGCTTATCTGTAAAGATACTGTAAAAACATGGAATTTAGACTTCGCACACTTCACATCCTACGTTGTAGTCTATGAGCTATTTTACACATGTAACTTTTCAAGTAACGAATGGTTTGAGAGCAAGCGCAGTAGTATTTTTTTATGAAACTATGTAGTTATATCTCAATAGACCAGGCATCTATTTTTACGAAATCTTACATGTAATTTCAGATGTAAGAATAGGGTGTACGATATGTTTATATCCTACATCCCTGTGATTGGTATACTCTAATCATGTGACTGAAGTGGTTAACAAAGAAAGAAATAGTAAACAAGACGAGAGTTATAGCTGTTAACAAACATACAATTGACAACTTTCAAGTGAATTGTATTCGTGTGAAACGCATTATAAGTTTTGCTATGTCAAATATTATTGTTGCGATTAAAAATTTTCAAAACTTGCACGTGTAAAACAGGGTTATGTATAGAGGTAATAACATGACTACTCCGACCGATGTAATAGATATACTACATAATATATCCTTCCAACAAACAAACAAACAACAACATTCTTCTATTTTATCCAACAAACAAAAGTAGCAAACGAATAGTAGTGAGTCACATATATAATGGATTGCAATACATTTTCATATGTGGGTCGACGCCGTCTTGTGATGTTCATTCAACAGACTCCTCTACACATAGATATAAATAAATACCTTATATTTTTACACTTTGTGTGTTGTATATATTTATGTGTGAGATGGTATAAAAATTTTTCCCTAAATAAACCTAGCTAAAAATAATATTATGATGTTTTATATTAGTATTTTGAATGGTATAAGTAGCAGAGTAACACATCTATAGTACCCAGAAAGAAGTGAGACTACTCTGGATGAGTTGGAGTTGAAGATAGAAATACGGCAATGTAGTAGAAGATTCATACATCATTGTCAACCCATCATATAATTTACATCTATCTGTGTATATACAGGTTGATCCAGAATCTCTCTTTCTCTCTCTCTCTATATATATATATATATATATATATATATATATATATATATATATATCTATATATATTATCTTCCGTCGTTTTGAGTTGTTAAAGTATCAAATCCTCGAATAGAAAAGTATACTGAGTGTGGTTGCTTGTTTGGGGTCGCCTGTTAGTTGGCTTTTAAATTAGATTGTAGAAGCTGCCCTGGACGGGCTACACTTCGACCATAAGTTCAATTGTGATGCCTAAGGATGTGAGGGTGCGAGTAAAGTGGAAGGAATTTGTGTGTATAGACTAGTAAGTGGTATGATATGCGGCTTCAGCCGACTATGATAGAAACTACGCCGATATTCATATGGAATTCGTGAAGGAAACTGCAGAAAACCATCTCAAGCATAGACGGTTTACATCGTTCTCGTCCATACGCCGATAGTTTAGTCAATTAACTGTCCCTTTTTTTCTTAATAATTGACAAAACTGCCGATGTCGGGATTCGAACCCATAACCCCACAGTTTCCAAGTAGGCATACTGCGCAGACATAACGCCTTAGACGCTCGGATACTGGGAGTGGTAAATGCCTTGTTAGTTAATTGGATGTACGATCTGTTTAAAGTAGTGAACGTAGACTCCATGTGAGTGACAACGTTACTATTATCGGATATGTGAATTGACGAGTCTAAGATTTCAGCCAATTTCTTCTTCTACAAGGAGCTATTCGTGTCTAATGATATATAAGGGAAAAAATGCTTACTTGTGTTCCGTTTTCCTTAGCTAGTTGTAGATACAAAAAACTAAAAATCTTAAAAAAATAATAATTTAAATGTAAAGTAATGTTGCATTTAACATTTGTTCCTCAAGTTAAATTGCCGTTATTTAAGTTCCCATGCTCGCCATTTTGAGACACTTGGTATGCGAATAATGACGGGTTAAATGATAATAAAGTTCACATTTTTTTATTTTACAAATCCGTATTTCGACTACAATGTAGCCCTTATCAGTATGAATAAGCTAATCGTAACTGTCTCCGGTATATAGATTCAAAGATATGATACTCGTTGCTAATTTGGTGAGTGTCTTACAATGATTTTAAAATTTTTTTGTCTTTTTGTGATCGAACAGAGGTATTAACTAAAGGATTACCTGATTTTACTGAGAAATTAAACGATTAAGTGTAATGGACCAAACAGCTACGTCTATTGGCGTCGATTCCTTCTTGATCATCTGGTCTTCTTTGTGTCAATAGCGTTAGGACGTTATCGGCTGAGCTTGGGTTAAATGCCCAAATATTCTGCCCTACTAACATTTAACCTATCAATATACAAAAGCCACATACCCTTTCTACCAGAATACAAAAGCAATATTCAAACTACCAATTCTAGCTCTTTAACAAGGGGTGCACAATTTATAACAAAAACGGTAGGGAGTAGAGCAAAACTTTAGACAACCAAGTTTTTCTTATAAAAATATTAACAATTTTGGTCAGTAGTCGAATTAATTCGCCAAAAAACTGAAGGAAAATTTATGGTAATTCAGTTTTCAATGTTACGAGTAATGGTTGTTTTTATATGGCACAATTTAAGTTTTTGCATGACACCATTTTCGAAGTTAAATTTACTCTCCTTGTAAGGGCTGAGCTCGTTGACGCTTCCAAGTATCTCTATTAACTAAATGATTTTTAGTCTGAGAAAACAAATATTTACTACAATTTCAGTCACAGTAATTTATTCTGTATCATGCTGTATTTTTCCTACTTACAGCTGTATATATCACATGATTACATATACACTACAATCTGTATATAAATATTTATTTTCTATATCATTGGTGTAAGATGGCGAAGAGGATGGTGTTCGGTTGTATATATTTATAGGCAGGGTATCTCAAAATAAGCATTCCTCACGTTTAGGACCGAAATCTGTATCTGGTCAGTTATATGGTAACATTTACTCTATCGGCACAATTGTTATTACGCGTCATCAATGAATTAAATAACAACGAGTTTCAAATATTCCCTGAATATATTTTAATATTTCCACACAAGATCTGATTATAATAATATATCCGTTCCACATAACAGTGTGTGTCAAAAATAGTTTTGTATATATTCGTTTAAATGGCTATGCTTATTCACGAATTTGAAATTTAACTGTGAGGAATCTTGATTCACCCGCCTTCATTTTAAATGCTTTGTATAACCATCTGATTAAAAATATATACCTCTTTTAGGCCTTGACCATGAGTAAACTAGCCAACAAACCTTCGCTTTGTTCTCACCGATATAACATTTTACCAAATGCGCTTACCTATGTTCAAAAGGTACAGTTTAAACATTTAAACTTTTGATCATAGATAGATAGATAGATACATCTTGAGGTCCAAAAAGTATTGCACTTTGACCATTTGGTCCATTGTGCTCCCCTTTCTACTTTACTCCGACGACATTTGCTTCTCCCACATGTTGGAAATAGCCAGAAGCTTGCTTATCACGTCTTGCTGAAGGTTCATAGATTCGGAGTGAGATGCACGGAATATCCTGTATCTGTACCTCGCCACGCAATCTACACACAATGAACCCGTTATAGTGTCCCATTGTATTTACTTATATTTAATTATGCGTATTTCTTAAAGTTTGTTTTAATCCCACTACACTAGTGCATTGCGGGTTGATTATTTCAATAAAAGTTCAAAACCCTTGAGTTCACGGAAAACTAACTGTTCAACTGTTCAAACTAACTTTTCTGTTTCGGAAAACTAGCTCAACAGCTTGAGCTAAATGTTTTTTTAATTCTTTTTCCTCACAGCTGGTTTATCGAAAGGTATAATTAATGGTAATTCTGAAACACTCTGTGTATATACACAGAAGTGATATTGTGAAAAGTAACAAACTACTGAAGTAATGTCAACTCATATCATAACAGTTGCCATGTTTGTAAAATTACATTTCTATCACTTCAAAGCACATAATAATCATAATCATAATAAATATATAACACTACACATAATATTCCACTAGTATATATATATATATATGTATATATATATATATATATATATATATATGTTTGCTACTCACTCATTCACTATCAGCACAAGTCAACTTCAATTCAAATATAATTTTAAAGTATAAATAAGATTTCAAGTTATACACTATGTTAGTAAGCATGTACTATTTATTATATATATATGTGTAATATCAATGTTTATAAGTACTGGCTGACATTTGCTAAATAATGCATCTAAAAACCGACCCTAATGACCCGAATATAAGTTATTTTGTTCGTAGCGGGATTTACTACCGGAATTTCGATTTTCATCTTGGAAATTTACGTTTTTCAAATAGTACCCATATTTTTTTACAAAATCAGATTGCTCAGGAAAAAAACAATTAAACTGAGTAATACAGTCTATTTAAGTTTATAATAGACTAGTTAATAGCTGTCTGAACAGACGTACTTACAAAGATGTGAATAAATTCCTTAACAAATTTCACATGAAAAATACATTTTATGTTTTTAAAATCTGGAATCAATATTTTCCTGTGTATAAATAAACATTTAAATATATGCAAGAAATTATACACCATAAACAACATTTGTTACTCAGTGTAAAGGTATGTTTTTTCCTCGGCTATGTTATCCGATTCTGTAAAAAAACATATAGATCAAGGCCAAAATTAAGGTGACAATCCAGATCACCATAAGATATCCCCTTTCATACCAAACAACTTTCATCTGGGTCATTTTTCCTAAAGTGCAACCTCGACGAAACATTCAAATACATTGTTTAAAATTTGTCACTCTGTACATTTCATAACGAGTCTTTAAAATATTAGAATAAATATCTATTAATATATTAAGTAGGAATTGTGAATAATTCTAAAAATTTGATAAAAGTTATGCCACAAAAGTACGTGACGTGAATTTTGATAACGCCAAATTTAAAAGTTATTTTGAATAATTTAGCCATATTTTATCCACTTTCAATGAATTTTTTTAAGAAACTCTTTATTTTAGGGGTAAAATTTCCATTTCTTGTATCAATTGTCGTCTGACATTTTTGTCATTGCTTTCTCTTTTTGAAAGTCCATGCCCGTTAACGACATAATCGGCCGAGGAGTAAGGACGCTTAGGTAACACTAGTAAAACGACTATTATTTGAAAATATTTTTCTGTAGCTCTAATAAGATTTCCCAAATAATGCAATTGGAATATACGAATGAATACTTCCTCTACCGTTGTTACAGGATTTGGTATTTATTATAACTCCTCCGCCTAAGAATATTTCCTTAGTCAACGTAACGATTTTTTTTCCTCATACAATTCACGACGCAGTCATTTATTTATACAACTTAAGATATGTATAAACTATAATAAACTATAATAGTTCAAATAAACTATAACGAATCAGGGCTCACTTGTTTATCGCTAGAAAATGTTATTCGACTTTAATATTTTATTTTGAGAATAATAACGATGACAAAAACAGCAGTCGATCATTTTAATCGAAATAAAAGAAAAATAATCAACCACTTCTTGCACATATTTCAATTTCCAATGGCCACTTTTTTTTCTACATACTAAAGGAAAAAAGTCATAACTCAAAGGATCATTACTGGCTGTAATATGTTTTCCAAAGATTTTTCAATACAATAATGACAGTTGTCAACTTTTTGTTACCAAAATTTTTATTGAAATTCGTATACATAACGGCCTCACTCCCCCCTTCTATCATATCGCCCACACTTATAAGATAGATGAAATAACAACATTCGAGAGTATTGGTAGTAGGAACAAAAATAGCTCTCTTGAAAAGAAGAAATTCCTCTCTAGAAAAAAGAGTAGTTGTTATAGATGGAATGTAATGTTTGTAACTGTCAAAACTAATGTTCCTGTCATATGTTGAGTGTTACATTCTTCATCGTTGGTGGTAGATATCAACCAGCAGAGCCCCATACAGCAGACTGTTTGTATTTGTGTCTGTCTACAATGTCTACAAACAGGAATCAAGAAGATACAACAAATATTTCTTCACTATAAAATGACAGGCATGGTTCATACTTTACTATTATTATTTTATACGCACTATTCATAAATTCTCATCGGTGGTATTGAAGACTATGGAATATACTCATAGAAGAGGTAGTTTGGATGGAATATAAATGGTGTTATTGGAATATAAGTAGTGGTTTTAATGATCATGAAATAGAAATTATTGTGTATTGGATTGTTAATTATTTATTAAACTTGTAGCGGTGTCACTTCATCATTAAATTATTATTATAATTTTGTTCATCATTTTTATCTGTTGCATAACAACTATAACTTCCCTCTATTATCACGGTTGCTTTGAATGTTAACAACCTTGGTAATTTACATATTAAAATAATAACATTTCATAAATCAAATTAATAAAGATAAATTATATCTTTTGTATAATAATTATTATTTATTTAAATAATAATTATTTAATATAACAAACATCTACATTACAAACTAATACTTCTAATACATATGGATCAAAGAATTTATTTGGACTATATTGAAACTACAAAATACATCTCCTTATATTTCAGCTCTTTACATGGTCAAAAATGTGTGTACTATCTAAGTCTGTACTGTGAATTTTGGGTCTAAAAATGTATTTAGTTTTATTGCATTGGTCAAATATATTTTTGAAATAAAGGATCTTTTAACAAGGATGGTTGATTTTTAAACGCAAAATAAAACAAATTGTGTGTGAGATATCCACTCAATGTTCTTTATTTGAAAGGATATTTTATGGCATTAAGTGTGACGTATAACGTCGTGCAAATGTCTATCGTAGCTTTGTGGCGATCCAATTTTCGATAACTTTGTCGCATAAGTCTGGCTGATGGCGTTCGTTATGGTTACTTTGTGGCCATTAATTGTTTGTGATTTATTCGCATAGACCTGCGATTCAAGATAACCCCGATTGAAGAAGACTAAAGGCGTTAAATCGCACGATCTCGGTGGTCAGTTCATGTCGCCGCCGCACGAGATAACCATCCCCTCCAACCGTCCGTGCAGAATGTCCATTTTGATATGCGATTTGTGGCACTTAGCGGCGTTCTGCTAAAACCACATATTATTGGTATCCATATCATCCAATTTAGGCTACAAGAAATTGCTTATCATCGATCTGAAGCGCTCGCCTGTGGCGGTTATGGCAATGCTAGTTTCTTTTTGGAAGATGATTCCGCCAGCCCAAAGCTGCACCAAAAAGTAACTTTCTCGGAATTTATTTCGTGCAGGTGTATCTCGTGTGGATGGGCATTGCCCCAAATCCAGCAATTTTGATTGTTTACATATCCATTTATCCAAATATGGGCTTCGTTGCTAAAGATGATTTTTTTTTTGCCGCTAAAGATGATAAACGAGCGAAGCAGTGATTTTTATAATAAAATTTGATGATTTGCATACGTTGTTCAACGATATAAGCTTCCATGGTGATTTGCCATATACTACTAAACAATTCACAACAAATTTTACAGATATCACTTTAACAGTATGGCTGCAATAACCATGAGCTTCGAACGTCCTTATTCAAATATATTTACCAAATGTTAAACACACTTTGATTATATTATGAAAATAGGTTAGTTTAAATTTTGGTTAACCATATATAAGTATACACAAATAAATATACGAATAATAATGTTGATAGAAGTAATACTGTCAAAAAATGATATGAAAAAGTTGGCTCTTACGTCAGAGTCGCTTTTGGTGTAGCGGTAAGCACGCTTGACTAGATATCCAGAGGGCCGAGGTTCGATTCCTGGTTAACGAGTTAATTTTTTCATATCGTTATTTAATTAGGAAAGCTTGTATTTGTCTTCTTTTCTTAACCAGTAATAATTATATATTTCATTAAACCGAGAGTTTCAGAATCTCATATATAGGGCAGACAAATTTTTCTGATTACAAAATTAATTCTACAAAAAACATCCTGTATCAAAAAATAGATAAAACTTTTTTTTCTCTGTTAAAAATAGAATAGAAAAGCCGACAACAATTTGTCATGAAATTAATAAAGCGCTGATAGCTCTGATCCACAAACAAACAAACAAAAAAATCTCGTAACTTATTCTTTCTTATTTTTTTTTTCTATTTGTCCTCCTATGGTTGCTACAACAGAACAAATGAATGATGTACCTATTATATTCTCGTACATATTATATAACGCCTTTGTATATATACATATATATATATATATATATATATATATATATATATATATATATATATATATATATATATATATATATATATATATATATATGTCTTTACAATAACAAAAAAGGTGTATATGTATATCCTTTTCAAAAAGTGACACTGACGCGCGGCGCTAGAGACCCAAGACTATATACTACATGCATGAGCTTCACATACATATTACAAATAATGCCTACTGCGAATTGATACTTTGTTTTTTTTCTTCCATTCTTTATGTCTCTAATAAATTTATTTTTTATGTATATTTACAAATTTCTGTATAAATAAATTGTCACATAGTTTGTGATCTTTTCAATTTTCTTTAATTTAAATTTGTTTGGAATAAATTCGACAAAGAAACGAATAAAGTGAGAAATCAAATAAACAACCAATCAAAACAAGACAGAATAGTAGATTTATTACACGAAGTAATATTGCTATCAAAGTCCAACAAAATAGTGAGTATTAAAAATTGTTTTGTATCTCTTCTGGATATCTAGTATGGAGTATTTTAGAGGTTATTTTATTTTCAGACTTCAGTAAAAACTTTCACTAGTTTGATAAAAGCTTTTTCAAGCTTAAATTCATGCGTATATTTCCAATTTTTCATCTTTGATGTATTGAAATTGGGATTTTACATCCATTTCTGAGTCTCTATGGTCTATAACAAAGTCTACCCACATGAATATTTGTCAACCATTATTAAGTTTTAACAATACAGTGTTATGTGAGTATAGGTACAAGGAATTTGAATACAGATTAGGAATTGGCAGGCTGTGCGGCTGCAGCCGACTTTGATAGAAACTATCCCGATATTAACCTGGAGTTTGTGAAAGTAAACTGCAGAAAACATAGCCGGTTACTTCGTTCTGTCCCATACGCCGACAGCTTAGTCAATTAACCACCCCATTAATAGTTTCAAACAGGCAGAGTGCTTTTGACCGCTCGGCTACTTGGGATGGGTCACACTTTTAGGTAAATTTTGTACCTTTAAAGTATCTATTAAAGGCTGAAATGTACCTTTAAAACACTTTTGATAAACCTCGTAAATATTTATCTAAAACAATTTAACATATTATTTTTGTGTATACTTAAACGTCACAATACTATACCAATTTTACTTTCCAGTCTGGTTAAGAAGACATAAGTATGGACTAACAGAATATTGAATTTATTAATTAATAATCATATGAAATAATTAACTCATATTTGAATGGTAAGTTAGTAGCTAGTTTAGGTTCAAGGTAATACTGTCTAGCCAAACATCCATGGTGGAATGGTTAGATATCCAGAGGCCCAGGTTTCGATCCCTGGTGGATGAGTTAATAAATTAATAACACAATTAAGTTAAATGGGTAACGACAAAGCTTATACGAAAGCGGTGGATAATTCTAACTAACGTCACGGGGTCGATTTATGAGATATTCTTAATGGATCACGTATATAGATTTTTTGATTGTGAATAAGAAGTTCTAAATAACCATTTTATTGAATACCCAAAGCACTGAAGTAATCATCAACATGACAAATCTTGCATTTTTTAATCATCTGCATCACTATGATACAGGAGCATACTATTTGAAAGTATTACCCGATAACCTGAAGAGAGCTTTAACGAACTTTCGGGTAAGAAATTGGATTTGGTCCATAGCACGCAAAAAATCGGTGAAGTGAGTATGCGTCTTGTGTAGTGAAAACGACAAGCCAACACTTCTTGGATGCTATAAGACATAAATATCAGATTAACGCGATAGACAACGAAGATGTTTACGACTTGTTTAATAATAAATCATTCGAAATTCAAGAAAAATCGAAATGATGACATTAAAGTAAAAGCCATCCAGACTACCAACCTTTTCAGTAAATATATTCAATAAATAAATGAATGATTTATTCTTTAAGTTAACATGGAAACTACTCTAAATATGGTATAATGAGATTGACAAAAGTAAATTTTGTCATATTATGTTGATTCGTAATATATTATAGAATTTTATATATGAATTTTATAATTTTGTGTATTGATATTTAAAATGTCAAATAAATTTCACTATTCTATTCTAAAAAAAAAAAAGAATACCCAAACCCTTTGTTGATTTTCACGTTAAGAATATATGCAAAAAATTCACAAAAATGCTCAAATTTGTTACTGAAGATATTTTAAAGGTTCATTTTTAACGACTAAACAAAGGTTCATTGTTCAAATATATATACGAAAATTCTTTTAACTTTATTTATTTTTTCGAAGCTTACCAAAACCTTCAACTTAATTAATTGCAACGACTAATAAGTACTAAGTGCAGGTGAAAAAAATAAATATTTAAAGTAAAGTGCTTAAAAGATTCGTAGTCAGACAAAAGGTGAATCATATATATAAAACAGTACCTACCTATATACTTTTTATTTATATATATAAAAAGTTATTTTATTTTTATTTTTTAATATTTATGTCTTGTAAAATACAATTTACTATACCATTAACTTTACACGTTACGTTTACTGAATAGTATAGTTGTAAAATGTTAGTATCCATTTTCTTTGCCCTTATCTATATTTTTATGAAAACCATACTCGTACACAAGCTCTCTTCTACGTTTTATAAAACTGCACTGGACAAAGTTAACAATTTATGAAAAATAATACAAGAAAAAAAACTATTCCTATTAATAAATAGTAGTTTTAAGCTTATTTTGATATTTTAAAGGGTAAATTTTATTTACCAAATAGATAACAGTATATATGTTACTATTTTTGCAAGTCAATTTAGCAAAAATTTGTCAATCTGTGCTTGAAACAAGTGAAAATAACAGCTAACTGAGTTAATTGCTTAAATAACCGGTATATCCTGAATTTATGTAAAAAAGTTTATAACAAAAGTTGTTCATTTTTAACGAAGAAGCATTTTTTCTCTGAACATTTTTGTTCTATCTTTTATGGTTTGAAAGAAAGTTTTGCCAAAAAATGTTCCGATTTTGCCCATTCACGAACGTGATCTTACTTTCTTCTCAAGAACACATATACAAAATTTTACCTCGTTATATCTTTTCGTTTTTGAGTTATCTTGTCCACGGGCGGACAGGCGGATATGCGGAAATGGCCGACTTAGCCCATTTTATGAACACCTATGCGTAGAATTTATGTCTGCGAAGAATATTTTCAAGCTTTACAAAGTCGGGACTATACTTCGAGAATAAACCCTTGTATAATTACAAATACTGGGTATAAACAGTAACAAAATTGTTTGTCTATAAAATAGGAGGACTAAATATGTGTTTAGGCTCATTTGATGCAACACTGAATGCTAATTCACCGCAAATATATTAAAAGATGAAGGGGCCACTCTTATAAAATTTTATTTTGTTTAAAAGCTAACGATTAGACATAGCAACTGGTATGGTAATTTTTCTGGCTACGAGAGATAGAATTTGAAAATATTCGCTAAAATATAAATTTGGTGAAATTGCAGCAAAAAATTGAAGTAGTGGTGGCGGTGGGAAATTTTATTATGGTTTTCAATCTTAAAATAACGGGAGCTGGAGATATAACAATTAAACGCAACGCAGCTGCGAGATAATAAAAATGAATACAAGTAGCCGTTACGCAAATATACATGAAATAAATGCTAATGAAATTTGAAAACAAATAAAATAATATCAGATATGTATAAAATAACTGTGCTACAAATACCTAGTAAAATTGGTATTTATATTGAAATACCAAATCCTACCCTCTTTCGGTGAATGAATTAAAACTTAATCGACATTTTTTCTAGGTTATGTGATATGTATTTAGAAAGATCGATAAATAGTGTCACTTCAAACGCTGGGTTATGTTTTTTCGGGCAAATGTAAGTATAATAATAAAATTTCATATGTTATTTCCTCGAAATATAATAACGGTTAAGTGGATTATGAAAAATGAAATGTGAGACACAAATGTGAGACAGAAATCTGGATCCCAAGAGTCACATAAATGTAGACTTTGTAAAAAAAACAAAAACAAAAAACATGGGAACTGTCAGTGTACCTTTTGTCGTACGTTTAAATGTTCGGCTAAATATGTTGTATATAGGTATAAATTACCGGATCTTAATAAAACGATTTCAAAATACCTGTATCCGTGTGTATCCACTAAAAATATGGGAAAAAAATCATACGAATCCGTCGAAATTTTTGGATGAATTTGAAGATGCAACTCTAAGATAATCCTAAGATGAAAGCAGACATATTTCACGCTATTCCTTGGATAAAATTGTATGTACAGTTCTTTAATGAGTTTCAGATACCTTTAAATAAATATCTTTAAATTTGATTCCAGTTTAGACAGTTACACATTATTCAAACCAGAGATATTCAATTGATGTGAAAAGGTGCAAATAGTTTCGCCACATATAAGAGTTTTTTTTTTTTTAATTTGCTAAATCATTTGAAAAATATTTTAAACATGTAACTTCGATTTCTCGTATAAAATTTGTCTCTCATAGTTGAAAACGGGACAACAGAGTAACATCTGATTGTTTTAATAGTATTAATGATATCAGTTATTGAGTTTATACGCTAAGGACCGTATTGTTGTATTAAATAGTAGTGTATATGTTTGTAGTGTGTACAATATATACAGGCATTTATCACAGATTAGCGCTAACGTTTGTTTCGTCGTCTGTCCTTACTAACTTACGCTTGACTGCAATCGTAATATATATGTATATATATATATATATATATATATATATATATATATATATATATATATATATATATATATATATATATATATATATATGTCGTCTCCTACATACATTATTACGATTTTAGTTAAAGCATCAATCGTTGCACGGATTCCCTAAATTTAATACCAAACTGATATTTTTTTAATGATTTGAAATTGACTTGCCAAGGGAAAGTGTTTTCATCGTTTTCCTAGAAAACCAAAATTGCATACGAGTATAGTGTGAATGATTTCAATTACTTCAAATATGATGTGATTATTTTATGGTACCGATATACTCCTAACCCACTTTTTCGACCATCTTAAGCTGTAATTTGAAAGAAGACTAGTGCCAGAATTTGAGTTATAGATTCCACTCTTAGTCTACCTACCGTCTATTGAAAAGAATAGTTTTATTGTAATATCTCCGGCTCCCGTCATTTTAAGAAAAAACCTTCAATGTAATTTCCCACCGCTTCCACTACATCAAATATTTATCATTCCCACCGCATCTACTACTTTAAATATGTATCGTTCCCACCACTGCCATAAGTTTCATCAAAATCGGTCTAGTAGTTTTTGCGTGATGCTCGAACAAACAAATAAACAATTTACAAGTTTATAATAGAGAAGAAAATAGCAATTACTATATAGAAATCAAGAATTTAAGTACCGTATATTACGTATACACGGGGTAAAGATATAAAAGATGTAAACTAACAGTCAACGTAGAATTATGCTGTGTAAAAAATCGAAAAGACGTATGCAATTTCAAATGAAATTTATCCCCTAAATATTTACATTTTTTAAATAATAATTATAACTTTGACATAAACTTATGAGACATCTCTGATATTAATCATGACATTGTAAATAATTAAAATAATAATCAGAAATGATGAATTTTAATTATACAACAAATCTTTACATAATATATACGACAAGTATATACATACAAATGTTTGGATTATTTATTATTATGAAAAATATAGTCGTCACATTTTATAAGAATTTTATTTTATTAAAATATACTGCTATAATAGATGACGAATTGTTCATCAAAAACAAATATTTTATAATATATATATATATATATATATATATATATATATATATATATATATATATATATATATATATATATATATATATTATATATACATATATAATCAGTAAGGAAAAAAATTTATTATTTAAACAAAAGATTTTTACAATCACCATCCATTTTATAATATTATCTGTACGTCAACTGAATTATTAGTTAAGTGTGAGATAAGATCATTCATTTCACGTTTCGTATGAATATTTAAATTATTAATAATTCGGGAATCGCATCTAGAAGTTTTACGAGTAAAATAATTTAAATTAAGTTCGTAGATCTAACTTCTAAGCTTACATTTAGAAGTGGTTCAGGTTTCGTTTAAATGGGTCTTTCTATTCTAAGAAATATTTACATTGTCACTGCTTACATTGTCATATAAATCTTCAAATTTCAGTATACATACATCAGATTGACTCAAGAGATACTATTATTTGTTTTCTTTTTGTTAATAAAAATGGCTATTGATAATCATAAATCCTGAGACATAAAATCCAGAATTTCTTTCTTAATATTAGATCTGAACATTTGTTACTAACCCTAATTTTCTATAATTCTCATATTTACAGTTTTAATGTAGTAAATCACTTAGGCGACTTGTTTCTACGTGACCATGTGTTTTTTTTTACTTTTCTCAATATTACACTTAACTTGTACTACTTTGTACATACCTGACCAGAAACTAGCTTCATATGTTTAGTTCAAAACTTTGAACGCTCTTAAACCGTTCCGAATTACTTTACCTATATAGTAAACCAAATAAACTTATAACTGAATCCAATCAAAAACATAAATGTAAGAAAGGGCCGAGATTTCGGGGAAATCCTTAATGTAATAGTTGCCAATTTTTTCCAAAATGAGACGTTCCCTATTACCAGTTCTTTTACGTTTACGTTTTCATCCTGCTATTAGCATTTAATTAACATCAATTATTTGTTGAGTATCTGCGATGTGTGTCAAAATTATCTCTTTTTAGAGATTTTATGTCCAAAAAATTTGTTGCTATAGCAGGATTGTATAAAATTGAATAAAATTTTTAGTCCGATTAATAGTTGAGAATACATTTATAGACTTTAGAACAGTTCAAAATTCTGCTTAAAATGGCTACAATACCATTTAGGTAGCTAAGTTGGAAGAACACTGGTCTGAAGTGTCAGAGGTCTTGGGTTCAAGCCCCAGATAAGTCTAAGTAATAATACAATAGCACTTTCTATAACTTTTGAACCAAAAGAGCCATATAGGTAAGTTTAAAATAAAATATTTAATTCATACCAATGCCAAGATAATTACTAGATACGTAAAAATTACGAAATTACTTCACCCTTCCTTTGATATCACTACTATGTAAGATAAAAACATTATATTAATGATTCACCCGAAAGCCTTTTTAGCGAATTTCCTGAAAGGAAATATAGCTATTGGTTCCGTACCGAAGTCAAAATTTCGCAAAAATTTCTTCAAATGTCCATCGATCCTACCTAGTAGATGTCAAAAATCACCATCTGTAAAATTTATATATATATATATATATCTATGGACATATATATATATATATGTATATATATATACATATATATAGGTGCTTTTGGTATTCAAAAGGTCAAGTTCGTTAATGGGTTAAATAGACTATGGGAAAGGGGGTTTAGAGGGAGGGGGAAACACAAAATTTGACATATCTCCCATAATATTTGAAAAATCTAAAAATTTATAACAAGTAAAGTTGTAGGTATTAAGTTTTTCTGTAATTTTGTTTATTATCATTTTTTCTTTTACACTAATATTTACAGAAATATTGATGGTTTATGATTGAATGTATTGAAATCCTTAATATCTCTGTACACATTAGAGTTTGAGCAAAAATAATCAAGTGATGAATTATAGCAAATTTGATTTTCTACAACTTTATATATAACGCATTTTTCGATTGTTCTAATATTAAGAGAGATATTTTATATTTTTTGTTTTTTTCTATCTTTATATCCCCCATTCCCCTCGACGTATGTCATTTATTAATAAAATTGGACCGCTAGAGAGTGATTAATATATTCTAAGGAAATTCACTAAGTTGAAGCAGCTCCTGCGTAACGAATTTTTTTACATTTATGTTGTTGATCGGATTGGATATTTTAGCATATTTTCCGTTCAACTAAAAATGATAACTTTAAGGTAATAAATATTGTACCAATATACTTGTAGCCGTAAAAAAAGGAATCCTAGCTCATTCTGTTAGTAATTCTTCACAGTTAAGCTTGTGTAGATCTCGACATACAACTATTTTGTGTATGTTGGAGGATAGAGCGAGCATACGAACGGTATGAGAACATTGGCTGGCTGCTCTGGTATAGCAGTAGTCACTATTACTTGCGCTGGTGGTGACTGCTGCATCGTTCACACATCAGCATTTTAAAAGCTATTTAAATAACGAGCAGCAACTACTATGTATGTGTTTAGTTTTGGGTGGTGGTATGTGCAGATAAAAAGAGAAACGGGATGATGAGATGACAATGATGGAATAAACTCTGTTATATATATATATATATATATATATATATATATATATATATATATATATATATATATATATATATATATATATATATATATATATATATATATATATGTTGAGAGAGAGTGTTCGTAAGGAAGAGTCATTTGGGGTACCATCGGGACTTTGAATTGCTCTATTTAAGTCATGCGAAATTTTAACATGATAATATAATTCATCTTCATTGTCACGAGAGTAACAAGTCTGTTATGATGTATATAGTATGATGATGACTGTGCCAGGATAATCATCCTACTACTGTACAAGGGCTTTGTTCATGAGTTGAATTATTTCTAAATATCCACATGGCATTCCATAGTCTCTATATTGTACGTGCACACAAAACAAAATAAATTTTATCTAATTCCCATGAATGTGCCACAACGCGTCGATTAAGGAAGGACCCCTCACAGATATATGATTATTCACTACACAAGAACGTGGGTAATTGTATACCGCATGACCGATACATGAGCTTTAATTGAAACTGTTGTTCATGTTTTGATTTAAAAAAATTATTTGCTTATCTTCAAATGGTAGTGTAGTTTGTATGGTTGTGTAGCTTCAAATGGTCCGAGCATTTTGAGAAATTTGGTCTAAAATGTAGAGCCAGTATTATATACGTTAACTTTTTTCCAAAGACTGAAAGAAATAGCACATTCTTTTATCTACCTTGATATACAGAAAAGTATAGAGAATATTTCATATATTTCATAAACTTTCCTTACAACCTATTATTTTCTAACCATCAAACCTCACTTACAATAACTGTTTCACCTAATAGAAGTAAAAGCATATTAAGATTCATGCGGTTGTAATATGTACATTTTGAACTCCGGAGCGGCATAAAACAATAAAGACAAACGGTATTAACATCAGTTAATACCGTTACAACGTTGAGGTAAGATATATATCACAGAGAGAAAAGTGTATTGACTGAGACAGTATTACTTGTTAACTTACCCATCGACATAGCCATTTGTTGTTCAGCTACTCAGTTACGAGATCTAGACAACCCCTTATATATAGGCCAGGCGGGTGGCCGAGCTGTTAAAGGCGCTCGAACTGGAATGTTGCTAGTTCGATTCCCAATGACGGCAACTTGTCAATTAAATTATATAAAAAGAATTAATGGGGTGGTTAATTGTCTAAACTGGCGGCCTATTGACGAGAACAGAAGTAACCGGCTATGCTTGTGATGGTTTTCTGCACTTTTCTTTTACAAACTCCTAATGAATATCGGCATAGCTCCTATCAAAATTTGGCTGCAGCTGCACACTCTAGCAATTCCTTGTCTACGCACAAATTCTTATCCTTTAGGAATCGGTAAAAAAGGCCTTCCGTCGAATAAAAAAAAATCGACCGTCCAATAAAAGAGCATTGCACTCTGTGGGTACTTTCATACTTTACACACTTACTCACTGTATCTAGGCTGATCCAAAGGATCCTTTGCTCCCTGTGCATGCGCAACAATTTTCGATGGTAGAAAAAAGAAAATATGTGAGAAGGATTTAAAATGCTAATAAGGCCGGTCGTTCTACACGATGCGACGAACACTCACTCCAACGTTTGACCGAACATTTGAGACAAGCGAGTTCGACAGTTGGTGCAGCGAATGTTTCTGGTACAAACTGGTTTGGTTTAAACGTTTACCCAGTTTCAACAATGAACGAGGATGATAACGATGTTGCTATAGCTGGCGCTACTATGGTTGTATTGTCCTGCAACGAAGATAAAAGGTTGGTCTGGGGCGGGAAGGAAGTGTAAATAGTGAGAATCTCCCTACCTACCAGAGTCTCTCCCTTCATATGAATCAGTCGTGTAGGCGTTTAGTCAATAAATTGGAACGTTTGACGCTTGTAGATTTGAACAGCAGCCACACAATGTGACAAACCATCACACGTCCTAAGTTGGAAGGTGTTCAAAGCATCAGGTAGAACCGACTAAAGAAAGACAAGTGATTACGATTACTAAAACCAATTGTTTCGTATGCTTCCTTTGATTAAATATGTACGCGGTACACCAAGATACCCTTCAATATACATACGATGTCGAATATATATATATATATATATATATATATATATCTAGGCTTGTGCTTGGATCGCCAATTCTCGTAACTTCCTACACATCTAACCTTACAACTCATTCTCACATCAGATATTATGATGATAAATGTTTATGGAATGAGTTATATGCATGCATACATTCGTATTCAGAGAATTGTGGAGTTTTTTTTTATATATTTATTTTAAGTTAAGTCTGTATGTTGAGTCAGCTTGAATTTAAACCTTCATTGAATTCAACATTTTGCTGCTATTTTTTTGTATAAATGGTTTAATCAGCTTGAAAAAGTCAATCGTATTTAATCGAATAAATATATTATTTTGTATGATGATGAACACAGCAGCAGCAGCAGTGACTAGAAAAATAGAGAGTAGATTTAAATGTGAATGAATAAAATAAGCTTTTTACTCAATTAAAAAAAAAACATATTGACGTTTTTTTTTTCATTCTAAATTTCCCTTTTGATAACTATTATTTTATTCCGAATAAGCTATTTATAACTTAATCAGAAATATCTTCTGTTATAAAAATTTAAATGAAAATTAAAGATTCTTTCTGAAATAATAGATCTATATTACATATATCAAATGTAGGTGTTTTTTTTTTTACACTTGTCATTTAAAGTGAAAAGGAATGCGTTCTTTTACTATATTTATTCAAAATATCAAATACTTACATAATGTTTTCATTTATAAATAAATTAAATAACAATTTGTTTACCTTAAAAACACAAAAAATTTAAAAACTTCTTGAAGCTGCTTTTGAGTAAGCAACATATATTTATTGCTAAAATTTATATATATATATATATATATATATATATATATATATATATATATATATATATATATATATATATATATATATATATATATATATATATAAATATGTATATATATATATATATCAACATATGTACTTTTTTTTAAATGTCTGTGGAGTCTCTAGCGGTCACAGTTTTATTCCGATTGGAATGAAATTTGGTATTTGAGGCGTTTTTGGTATTCTAAAGGTCAAGTTTGTTAATGGGTAACATCGGACGATCGGAAAGGGGGTTTAGAGGGAGGGGGAAACTCAAAATTTGACTATCTCCCTTAATATTTGAAAAATTGAACCACTTATCAGAAGTTAAGTTTTAGGTATTAAGTTTTACTGTAATTTTGTTTCTTATCATTTTTCTGTTACACTAATATTTACAGAAATATTTACAATTAACGATTGAATGTTAAAATTCTAAATATCTCTGTTCACATTAGAGTTTGAGAAAAATGATCAAATAATGAATTGTAGCAAACTTGATTTTCTACTCAGCTTTACTCCTTATACATTTTTCGATTTTTCGAATATTAAGAGAGATATTTAATATTTTGTGTTTGTTTAACACGAATACATAAAATATATTTTATTATAAAAATTTTGATTGTCGTTTCCATAGTAACTATAACTATAATCGTTATACATCGTTCTATTTTGGCTATTAATTAATAAATTTAATTTTGTAAATACTAAAGTCATATCAAATATTATATTTGATTTTGATCACACTAAAATTATGACCGCTAGAAAGTGAATTATGTATTCAAAGGAAATTTACTAAGTTGACGCACCTCCTGCGAAACGAATTTTTTGTTTGTTCAATTTTAGTCTACCTATGTCTACTTTTGTTTCTGTAATACTTTTAAAATAAACTAAAAAATGAAATATACCATCCAAAATATTTTGATAGCAAACGATATCGTTTAGAAAATGAAATGATTGAACGTGTTGACTTGTTGTATGACCTCAAAAACAGAACACTTAATAAGCTTTATATATATATATATATATATATATATATATTGATGAGGAAATATTCTGTAGTAAAATACACAATACAAATAGTGGTGGCATAAATGGCGGGGGGTGATTTGTTTTATTTAAGTTTGAGTGTATGAGAGAGTGTAATGTTGAGGATTTCCAATGTTGTGAGAGCGTTGAAAACGACGAAGCACAAGGAAGTAAGCAAGTTCATGACACTACAACAACTAACTTTCATTAGTTTAGTGTTGCTGCCTGCCTGCAATGTGTGCTAGCTGTTGTTAGTTGCTAGTAGAGCTAGTCTCTCACTTGTATGAGTGAGTGTTTGGGTGTGAGCTACTATTTACTGCCAAATGTGTGAATTATTGTATAGTGGGTCATATTATTTCTGAACTTTTGTTTTACACTTATACTTATGGTCGTTCGTATATGATGCTGATGATGGTAAATAACAACCAACCTATTAAGTTATTATGTTTTTGTATTGATTCGTTATTTCATACTTTAGATTCATTATTTCATTTATTTTATACTTAATTTTATTAGACGTCACAACATGATTTTACCAGTTATTGAAGCGTTCAATAACTTTTACTAAGTGGTGCACCAAAACGACGATTACACTTTATTTTTTTTCCGTGTCCCATGTTCACAATCTTTGGTGGGAATTCTTTTAAAATCGTAATTTATTTTTAAAATCATTTTGACTTATAAATACACAAACTTTAATACTGTAAAGAAAGGGTATGTGACTGTTGTCCAGACTATTTAACGGTTGACAATATTGATCGCAGAAAATCATTTTTGGTTTAGGTGTTCATAAAATGACCTAATTAATCCGCATGCGTTCGTCGTGTCCGTCCATGGACCCAAAAAATGAAAAGAGATAACAATTTTTAATTTTTTCGTGTGTTTTAGAGGTAAACAGAAAGTTATTGAATGGGCAAAATCGAGACGTGCTCCCCCTCCCCCAGCTATGTGGAAAAATAATCATCTTTGAAAAGGTTTCATTTAAAAAAATAAATTGTTTTGTTGGAAACTTTTGTTTGAATCTCAATTAAGTTACCTGGGCATGAAAGCAATTTACTCAGTTTTTACTCAGTTTTTATTTTTACTTGTTAGAATCGATCTCAATGCCTACAAAATAAGATAAGAGTGAATTTTTGCAAAATCTATGGCGTTCTTCCAAATATTTTTATTGCAAGTAATACAAATTTCTTTGTTTTGTTGGAAAATAATCCGTAGACTTCTTTGTTATTGCCAAAAATGTATGCATCAACAACGAAAATACGAAATAATTGAAACTATTAATATATTTGGACTTTTTTTATTTAAATTTATGAAAATTATTATTTTAAAGATGCAGGGTACCCATACAGGGTAAAAGATTAAAAAAAGGAGTTTTTGATATTCACTTGATAGATATTTTCTTTAATCACCGACTTCAAAATAATTTTGTTTGATGCAATGTATTACATTTCTGAGAAGATTTAAATACAGAGAATACACCTGAAACATACGAACATTTGGTGGAAGCGATGTGAAATATATTAGTATTTTGTTTTATTTTAACTTGGAGGTGAACGGATTGTCAGAAGGTATACAAACTGGAAAATCAATCAAATCCATCAATCAATCAATCAAAATTATATAACAAAAAAGATATAACTGATTTACTAAACTAATATATACCTATTTTGTAATCACGACAATCCCAGAAATTACTCAAAGTATATATATATATATATATATATATATACATATTTGATGGTTCTAGCGAATATTTATATGGAAATCTCTTCTATTATATATATAACTTCACCCGGACGCGGAATTAAATTGACGCCATGCGTTCTTGTTAGAAGAACATGTTTCTTCCTTTGTTAAAATTTTTTTATGACAGAAAATAAAACGATTTTGTAAGCGCGACACTTTAAATGTAACAGCATGTGTATGTTGACTTTCCCTTTTACTATCGCAAGCCGTTAAAGTTTTTTTTAACGCTATTTTTTATAAGTCTATAAAATATAAAATTATTTGTATACATATTGTTAAATGTATTTATAGAGTGTCCGTTATTTTCTAGGAAAAATATATTTTGGTTTATCGTTTAGGACAAAGTACTACATCGAAGGAATTTTCTCATTGAATAAGAACAATTGTAGGAATAAACTATAAATAATAGGTTGAGAATATGAATTACCTAGATAGATAGATTGTAGAAGCTGCCCTGAACGTTCTACACTTCGACCATAAGGTCCCTTGTGATGCCTAAGGATGTGAGGATGTGAGTGGAGTGGACGGAATTTTTTGTGTATAATTTAGGAATTGATAAGATATGTGGCTGCAGCCGACTATAATTGGAACTATGCCGATATTAATCTGCATCATATTCATCTTCATATTTATCTGATATGATATGAGTTCGTGAACGTAACTGCTAAAAACCTAAAAACCTTCTCAAGCATAGCCGGTTGGCTCTTACGAGTCGTCTTTGGTGCAGCGGTAAGTACGCTGGACTAGATATCCAGAGACCCGAGGTTCTATTCCTGGTTGACGAGTTAATTCTTTCATATCAGTATTTAATTAAAGTTCAATGACATTTTTCTATAAAGTAACCTAAATGAAATTTGAACAAACATTGTATTGTTGACGCTTAAGTATACATAAATAAATGTATATGAATAACAAAGTTATATTCGAAACATTTCATCCCAAAAACCAAATGAAAAAGGTCCAAATTTTGTAAAAATGACTTCATTAAACTATTTGACAGTGACAAATAACAAATCGATAAGAAAATCATCAAAATCGGTCAAGATTTGCGACCGGTAGCGTGTCTCATACACATAATACATACATATATACATACTTACAGACCACTGGACGGAGCTGCATGTCATTTGTGAATAGAATTCAATACATAATATATTTTTAAGATAGCATTTAAGAGAAAGATTCCCTCCTTCTAAAATGCGTTATTAAAATTCACTTTTAAAATTTCGGGATTTATAACTACTTTTATCGCCAAAACTCGTGGCTATCCCGCTAGTCGATGATAAAAGACACACATCAAGGTGTTGATTCGAAATCAATACAAATTTTATTTAGGTGAAAATATTTCAAGTATCGTTTACCAGCATGCTTTCAGAAGACAATCTTTGCCAACGACATGTGCCTGAACCAATCAGATTGAGGAGTGCGAACTCTATGAGATAGTTACTCCTCATAGTTACGATAAAGCCTAAGTGAATGTATTGGTGGAAATATTTGATATCCACTCTGTACGCTGTGTGTAATGAAAAAAAAGTACATGAGACACATGATATATAAAAAACTAACGTATATAAAAATCCAGGAGCCAGGGATATTATTGTAGAATGTCCAAGACTCACAAGAAATACACATGAAGGATATATATATATATAGTGCATGTATATATATATATATATATATATAGTGCATGTATATATATATATATATATATATAGTGCATGTATATATATATATATAGTGCATGTATATATATATATATATATATATATATATATATATATATATATATATTTATTTATATACATGCCCGTCAAGTTATTTTTATTTTATTTATACAACCAACAATAAAATACACACACACAAAAAATCTGTTACAATATACATCATTTGATATATTATTGTCTATCATCCTGAAAACAAAAAATTTTATAAGAATATATTTGTGTTTAATAACAAATATACGTGCTCGAATAATTACGTCAATTATGTATTATATTACTGTTAAGGCCCATATGCATGGTGATGGTAAATGTTAAGATTTACCATGTCAACCCGAAACACTACTCACCAAACATGATTATCATCAAAGTAATAAAAATTGTATAAAATGATTTTAACTTTAGGGGCAAATTACTTTCCAGTATATCCCAATATTATTGTACAATATACAGTGTAGCAGAATGATTTACATTATTATTTTTCAACAGATTTCTATTTTTCTTACGAAAAAATGTTTTTACAAATAAAACATATTTGTCGGAATTTCAAAAGTTTTTTCTTTATAAAAAATTTTCTATTTCTAACAGTTTAAAATTTCTTTCGGGCCATATTGATGTTCTATATCTATTGATTTATTTTAAGAAAAAATATCTTAATAATATTTTGAAATGTATATGCAATGTTAGCTTCTAAAAAATCACCATAAAATTATTCTATTAAAATTTTGTTGATTGCCATTTCTATAGAAACTATAAACAATACTAGCACACCATAAATCGTTATAATGTAGGAAATATGCAAATTTGCATTTTGGCTATTTAAATTATTTATACATGAATTAATGTTATCTATGCAAAATATTCCACATTTAAATAACTTTTCGTAACAAAGTTAATATATGTACCTGACAATAGATGGCAGCACATGTTTTATTCTGTAAGCGCCATCTTAATAGAATATTTAAAAATTGAATAACTTTTAACAGTAAATTCCAGCCGCACGTCGGATCTAACACGCACAATTTTAAAAAGTATATAAATTTGGTGGAAGTAACGGTAAGTTCTTCTTATGTTTTATATGAGTTGGGGATCCTATTAATTTTTAATTTTACTTGTTTTATATGTAGTTAAGGAAATCAAAACATAGACTAATATTCGGTGTTTTATAGTACCATATATATATTATAACACAATGTAATACGTCTGTCTATTGTTTATTATCTTTCTTCAACATGTTATAATTTACAGTTGTGGTTTCACATAATCTGACATAACATATCATGGTGTAGCATTTATTTAATGCCTTGTTCCTAATTGATAATCAAGCAATTATAAGTTTAGCGATATTGTCTGTCTAACTGTGTGAGTAATCATAATCTATCAATTAAAAAAGACTCATACGAACATGCAAACAAGAAAAAAATGTATTTGATATATTATTTACATAATATTTCATTTATTAGAATATGTCATCTATCAAAAACAAAATACTATGCGTGTCAGCTCTGACGCGCGTCTAAAGTTTACTCTTATTCTTAGTTATTTTATTTTTAAATATGCTGCTTAGATGGCGCTAATTAATTAATTTATAAAAAAATTTAAATTAATTAATAGCCAAAATACAAATATGCATATGTCTAACTTATATATAACGATTTATATTGTGCTAGTATAGTTTACAGTTTCTATGGAAATGACAATCAACAAAATTTAATAAAATAGTTTTATAGTGATTTTTTAGAAGCTAACATTTATTATACAATTCAAAATATTATTTAAATTTAAAAAAAAAATTATTTTGATATTTTTTTACTTAAAATAAACTAATGACTTACGAAAAACGAAAATTGAGTGTTGTAAAATCAATCTGAAAGGATATTGTGAAACATCATAAATTCAAATTGAATATCATAGCGTATAAAGCGTTATCTTGTAAAAAAAACATAACGCTTTTTTTGTTAACACAAAATTTTACTACCCATCAAATTGTCGTACCGGGGTCTTTAAATGAAATCGATTCTTAAGAAGTTAACTCCAACAAAATATGTAATAAATATTTCTCTAATTTGAAAATTATTATCGCAAATATTTTTATAAATGTTAGAGTTAGTCAAATATATTTTCAAATACTTAGTAAGACATACTTAGACTTAAGGTTTTCCACTTTACTTATATTAAGAATGATATAGAAAACTTAATGCACCTTGAATACAAAAACTTGAATGTACCTGTACCCAAGGATGCAAGTTAGCGGAAGAGAAGTGTACGGGAGAACGCACCTCGTCGAAATATTAATGCTAGCAATAAAAAATTTGTAACTATGCTATTTTAATTTTTACGATTTGTACTTCTAAATATCATTCCTGGGTTAATGACTAAATGTTGATTTATTTTATTTTACATCATATTATTATCGAAAATTACATTGCTAATCTATGAATGATTATTATCAAGTTTAATTGGATTCGAAATACTGTCAGTTAAATTAGAATTTATATGGCAGGATGTATATACTCACTCATATGTTTGTACTAATATACTTACAAATATTATATATATATATATTGCTGTCTTGAATATTCTCTGTTCAGTGTCCTCTGTTTAATGCTTGTTTAAATTTCGAAAACTGTCCGAGATCGAAAGTTGGAATTTTGTTTGTAGTTCATATGTTAAAAAAGCCTCTTGAGATGTCAGTCAACACAGAAGAAGATATACAGGAGAAGAAAATAAGCATGCTTAATTCTTTTATTAAGAAGAATTGACCTTCTACAGAGTGGGAGAAATGTACGCTCATTTTAATGAGCGTAACTTTAGAGAATATGATGAAGAATAATTACCATTAGTAAAATTTAAAATTCCAAACACGCTCAACGCAATAACATGAAACATATAATTTACCACCGCCAAACATATATGGAATATAAAAAAACTTTTTCTATACATCATCGTGGAATAGAGTTGATAATCTTCAAACGATTGAAGAGATTTCCAAACATAGCTAAAAACTTGTGCAAGAAAACCAGCTATAAAAAAAATCGCATTCAAATCGGTCCACGGGTTTGAGAGCTACGATGCTGCAGGCAGACACACAATTTTCTTATACATCATCTTGTAAAAGAGCTGATAATCTTCAAACGACTAAACAAATTATTATCAAACATAAAACTCACCGCTAGGAAACCAGCTATCTAAATTTAAAAAAAAAACGCGTCCAAATTGGTCCACGCATATGAGTGTTGCCACGATGCCACAAACAGACCCATAGACAGAAAGAGGGACACACATAGGCTTCTTTCTGCGTCGGGGGTTATAACACCCTTCTTTTTGCGTCGGGGATTATAAATTAAAACTATAATTGCACATCTATAATTATACAAAAATTATTATATTTTATTATATTGAAATAGACAAACCTCCAGCTGGAATATGCAACTCACAATACATAAATATTTTTTTGTGTATTACTGTAAAAAGTAATTTAACTGAAGTTCGTTAATCGGTACATATTTCCCCACTCCAGAAGGAAAAAAATACATCTTTGAAACCGTAAAAGATAGAAAAAAATTTTTTAACAACAAATATTTTCTTTTTAAAATATACAATTTGGATGAATAATTTTTATGATCTCGATAGTTTTTTCATAATTTGTGCTCAAAGAGAAAATGGCATACTATTCGTAGTCGAATGAAGGTGTACATATTATGGAGAGATTCATAACATCTCATATACTATTGATATACTCAGTAAAGGTATTAACAATTTGAACATTTATATACAACTCAGTATATACTGGGTATTCAAACAATTAACACAGTTAGTTGTTACATTACTTCTTTTATTTCCCATTTTGACCCCTAAAACAAATTACTAAACTAAATACTATGATTTTGAAACCTCATTTCCGTATTTTGGGTGACTGCATGTTATAACTATGAGAAAATTTTAATTATTTACATGAAACAGCGCCACTGAAATATCGTTGATGTTTAGTTTTTCATAAGGACAAAACAAAGAATATCGTGTTTTCACGTTTAATTTTTTTTAAATAAATTTTTTAAATAGGAAATCGGAAGAAACTCGTCGTATTTTTAATTGACCTAAATTTGTAATTAAATAAACGTTTTTGTGAGTTTTTTTGTGTGTATGATTTGGTATGTTAATTTGTTTAGTTTTTGTACGAACCTGTACGGATTATAAGTTTGTTTTTGAGTTATTGGAAATTCCAATGAATTTGCAGTCTATATATTGATTTGAAAAACTCTGTAGCGAGACTATACACGGTTTTATATGGGGACAGAAATGAAATCAGATTATACAATGTGATGTCTTTTGTGAACGATCGGCTATCTGATAGTCGGCAATCATCGGCATTCGTGTTTTAAATGGAAATTTAACACTGCATATGAATATGAATTTTTCTAATGGCTAGATATTTAATATAGTTTATAGTTTCTATGGAAATATCTGTATTAACAATGTTTTGAAAATAAATAATCTTTCAATACATTCAAAATAAATAAAAATTGACGTTTTAAAATGCCAAAATTTAGAAGAAAAATAATTATTTGACATAAGTTTCGTATAATTATATTTCAACGTGTTTTCCATTTCGTAATATTTTAATACTGTACAACAAACATAAACTATATTGCATGTTATGTTGTACTGTCTCTAACCACCGCTGATGTCACATATGCTTCCGGTAATCATCCGGTATATGCCACTATTACACAACTATCCGACTAAATATGTGTTGTGTGTGTAGTGTGTAGTTTGTTGAAACAAACTTCTATTGTTCCAATTACAACATATCAGCATCTGGTATTGAGGAATTGTGTGTGTGGGAACTATTTATAAATTTGTGCCTGTAAATGTGATAATATTTAAGTACCGTCAATAGTTGTATATATAGTTTACACAATTAAGCTGATCAATCAACGTTCATCGGAAACTTTGAAGCTCATTTAAAATACTCATAACACTTTAAAGGGTTAAAATGTTGTCAATTAACTTTGGGGAAAATTGTTGTAATATGTTTGGGGATTATTACGGATTCGATAATATTAACAACTTTTTAACAAAACCCTCTGGTTTGAATAATCAAAAAACATCTATTTATATAGCACTGACCTCTATATAACTGAACAGATTATAGCATGTTACGCCATTTTCCACAATGGAAGCGCTGCTTATCAAGGTACTAAATTGTGCTTCTGTGTACCTGCGCGGTGTTTATGTGTAATAAGTTTACGTCTTAATGTATGTGTGACTTGGTCGTATGTATTTCCACTACACGCATATAGTTGTTAATCACGCAAGCGCACTGAAGCCAAATTTAGTACCTTGCCTAGTTGAGGCGGTTAGACAACGCTTGATTTATATTCGTTTTTTCACGTTTAGGCCCATTATAGGGATGCCTAGTTATAGGGATGCCAGTTAAATAAATACATTATATAATACAGTAGAACGTTTATGAGTGAGATTTGAAATTAGATAAAACTTTCAATCTTTGATATTTGGCAAGTTTTTTTCCCGTTATAATGTTTCCTCAAAAATTAAAACCTCTAATCGATCATTTGAAATATATATCAATGAATAAAAATCTATTTTTTACATAGAACTTTATGCGAAAAAATATTTTTTTATATTTAAACTTGTAACAACTATGTTGTAAATTAGACACTGAATTATGTTTATATTCTTTGAATTATAAAAGTAATTGAATTGAATTAAAAAATACTGTTATGGAAAGTTAGACTTAATTATTAATTATTAATTATTTTAATCTATATAAATAAAACTATTTTAATACATTTCAAAACAACAGTAACAGCGCGCTAAAAAATATACCATTTTAAGCATATATATAGATACATTTTTTTTTTTGTTGTGGATTTTGTAGTACTATTTTATGAATGTACTATATTGAATTTTGTAGAATTTTATGAATATAAAAAAAACTTTTGAACTCGGGACTCGGCATGATGTGAAAACATATCCTACTTACTAAAAAAGCCGGCGTTTCAAAGGCTTCAAATCATTACTATACTAAACTTATATCAAATAATTATTTTTCTTCTAAATTTTGGAATTTTAAAACGTCAATTTTTTTTTTTTTTGAATGTATTGAAAGATTATTTATTTTCAAAACATTGTTAATACAGATATTTCCATAGAAACTATAAACTATATTAAATATCTAGCCATTAGAAAAATTCATATTCATATGCAGTGTAAAATTTCCATTTAAAACACGAATGCCGATGATTGCCGACTATCAGATAGCCGATCGTTCACAAAAGACATCACATTGTATAATCTGATTTCATTTCTGTCCCCATATAAAACCGTGTAAAGTCTGGCTACAGAGTTTTTCAAATCAATATATAGACTGCAAATTTATTGGAATTTCCAATAACTCAAAAACAAACTTATAATCCGTACAGGTTTGTACAAAAACTAAACAAATTAACATACCAAATCATACACAAAAAAAAACTCACAAAAACGTTTATTTAATTACAAATTTAAGTCAATTTAAAATACGATGAGTTTCTTCCGATTTCCTATTTAAAAAATTTATTTGAAAAAAAATTAAACGTAATTAGTGAAATTATAAAACCTAATTAAAAAGTTTTGTGTAGAAAAAAAGATAAAAATGAATATGAGAGATTAAATTAATTTCAATGTCACAAAAATATAGTTGGTTTTTTTCTTCTATATTCCATTATGGAAGAGACGCGCATACATTCAAACACAATATCACTAAAAGATGTTTTTTTTTTTTATAAAAAGAGGGACTAATATTGTTAATTTTATTTTCCTTGTAACATAAATAAGAGTTTAACTTTATCATAGATTAAATAAATTGCTATAACAATAATGATGCCAAATGAATATAAATTAGTTAAAAAATATAAATTTATTTTAATTTAAAAATGAAAAAAAAAAGAAAGAAAGAAAGTTGATTTGATTAAGCATTCGGTAATATTATGCGTTCAGTGGTCTCGTGTATTTCTAGGAAATTAAATTCTATTTGATCAAAATTGAGAATGTTTTTAAACTATGCTGACGACACATTGCCATCTGTATCAACGGGAGTGCGTAAGGTTGAAACCGAATATGTGTACATAACCAGTCCAAGTGGCCGAGCGATCTAAGGCGTTATGTCTGCGCAGTATGCCTATTTGGAAACTGGGAGGTTATGGGTTCGAATCCCGACATCGACAGTTTGTCAATTGTTCAGAAAAAAAAGGGGTGGTTAATTGACTAATATGTCGGCGTATGGACATGAACAAAGTAACCGGCTATGCTTGAGAAGGTTTCCATCACAAACTCCAGATGAATATCGGCATAGTTCCTATTATAGTCGGGTGCAACCGCATATCCTACCAATTCCTAGTCTATAAACAAAATTTCCTTCCACTCCACTCACATGCTCACATCCTTAGGCATCACCAAGGATCTTATGGTCGAAGTGTAGCCCGTTCAAGGCATCCGCTACAATCTATCTCTATCTATATGTATTTAGGTGGATGTATTTACCTACACCAGTCATTTTCATCCCTGTATTTATCAGCAACTAATAGAGTAACCTAAAATTTAACGCTAAAACTAATAAATTATCAATCCAACTTTGGGCTTTTCCATTGACCTTTGATCTGGGAGATTGCTGGTTTGATAGCCAACGTTGATAGTTTGTTAATTCAATTAATTTTTAATTTAAATTAATGGGTCATTTAATTGACTAAACTGTCGGCGTATGGACAAACACGAAAGTAACCGGCTATATTTGTGAACAATTTCTACAGATTATTTACACAAACTCCAGCTTCATATCGGCATAACTCCTATCAAAAGTCCGGCCGCAATCGAATATCATACCAATTCCTAGTCGACATACTAATTCCTAGTCCTTTGGGGATCGGTAAAAAAGGCGTATAAAGGCCAACTTGCCAGACCTCCGTTCCGCTACTACTACTACTACTAGCTTGTCTCTTTTGTCTCTCGCCAAGAAAAATATTACAATGGTAAGCTATTACAAAGGTATCTGGTTTTTATACTAAGTGTTTTAGAATAAACAAGGAGTCTTCAATCATTTTTTATATTTATTTTGTGGTAGAATATATTCTTATCTGTCGAGCTAATAGTAATTATTTCCCGACCCTGTATCTTGAGGAATAAATTTCTACCAAATTGCAGTATCTACGACAATTGGAGTACTTTAAACGATCGATGATACTGTGAATAAGTCACAATTTCGGTTTTTAGGGGTTGGTATTTAAAAAAAATGCGGTACGTTGTGTTATATGGAATGTGTTGATCTTACGTATATTATAAGCGCGAACTTATTGCAACGCACTACCGTCCTTTAAGATTTTAAGATGTCCACAAAATATTTCGTATATAGTAGTAAAATCATAATTAAAAACTGCGAATGCGAGAAATTCTTAGTTCGCGATTCATCTTCAAATATTTGTTTAAGGGACTTGTTTTTATAGTACGGATTTCCATCGATTACGTAAAAACTACAAAACATGGCAACAACTAACCAACCGTCATAGCCGTATATAAACGTAAAACAAAACAAATGAATATATAGACAAAGAATATATCAACAGAATGTAGAGGTACCTCTACATCTCATTTCTTCTGTAAGCCAGCCGCCATACCATCTCCAAAAGAGTATAATAAAATGGGCAAAGAAACAATAAACCTTCGAGCTTTTAACAAACAAAACACCCAGTAAGCATACAAATTTATTAAATACAAAGAGAAATAATAAGAATTAAAGGAGAAGAGTCTGGTACATAGCATAGAATATGAGGTTATGAAGAGGAAGAACAAGAACTGTATACGAGAGAAGAAACGAGACGGACGGGTGTTTTAAAAGTTGACATTGTCATCACCCCTAAAGGCGATAAACTGCAGACTAACTTGTTTCTATATTCTTTTACGTTGTGTTTATGTGTGTGTGTATGTATTTATCGCCATACTGTACAGATTCGAATTACAAGTGATGTGTTTTTTTGTGCTATACGTTTCTTAGTGGAACAAAAACTGTGCTAATGTTTTTGTTGCTAACTGTTCACCTGTTACTAATGAACTATCATGATTAACATAGAACCTGGTGTATGTGATCATTATCAACAATCTCGATGGTTGATTATATCAAATAGAGCAAACATCTTCAACTGAGAATTAAAATATAAGCTACAAAAATAAAGACAATGGAACTATATAGATGATAATCCCAGAAGTCAGGCGTAGTTTGTATTTTATACAAAATTATAAATAGTTATCCTTCATGACTGTATACTTGAGTTCAGTAAAAATTGAATTAATCTTAAATGTATAATAGTTCAAACGCTTAGACTATTTGTATCAAATGAGCTGAGAGATATGCAACTAACGTTAGAAAAGAATGCTTTCATGAAATAAACTTACTGTTTATTCGTTTTCAAGCTTTCAAGTAACCGGTAGGTATGCATGTTTTATAATGCATTAAAGAAGGAGTGATATCCCAGAAAAGCACAAAAATGTTTTTGTGAATGATTTCAAAAGTAGTGATAACTATGTAAGGGTCCAGCCATTTTAACAAAAGTGAAAAAATGATTGGTATATATTTATTGTGAAAGTTTGTCAGGTGCAAGGAATTTCATCTTTTACTTGGCAAGTCGTCAGTCCGCCCTTTATAAATTTTTTCCATATGATTAGCATTGTAAAGTTATAGATTGTATAAAATATCATTTTCCACGTAAAAATTCCCTGATCTCAGACTTTTCTATGTGGTTTCTACAAAGGCCATTGATGATTATATTGATTATGATCAGTAAGTCAGATCACAATTTATCTTGACAGTAGTAGTAGTAGAATAAGTATATTTTAGCATTAATATTTTACATAACTTGTAGTACAACACATCTTAAGTATAGTTCCTAGCCTATGTTTTACCTATAATATATCATCTTATTAAATAATATACATCGAGATTATAGAATCGTTTTAACATCGTTTAGAAATGGGAAAAATTTAATACAAAAACCATTGACATAAAACTTAACCTAAATTGGATGGATAAGCCATCCTTAAAACTAAACTTAAATAGAAATATGAAAAGAAAATATGTACAATTTAGAAAACAACAGTGTTAGTTGTAATCGAGATCATGTGGCATGCGGAATCTTTTCCCGAAGAGCAACGTATTCGGGTCAAATTGACCCAGTACGTTGATTTTCGGGAAAGGATTTTCGCGGGAAGGTTGGAAAAAGGATTTGGAGGTAGTTTGGATAAATTAACGGATAGTAGGATGTCCAGTTTCAACGTGGAGAGCTTCAGACGGATATCTTAGGGTTTTTTTCGAAATCGTCCGAAGACAACGATTTTGAAATTTTTGCATTTTCGCAAGGTGCGAAGGAGCAACGTTTGACCATATTGGAGCTGCGTACGGGCCGGATACATGACTTGTAAAGTCGATGTTTTAAGCGTTGGTCCAACTTGCTCTTGGTGTTGAGTAATGGGTATAGCCCGGCAAAGTTATCGCCAGGTAAAAATATCCGGGTTTTAACCATTTGTGTGGGTGGTTTTAGTCTAAGAACTATATGTCTTCCAAATATCAGCTTTCTATGACAACTGGTAGAATATAGATGATGAGTGACCAAGTTAATGAATCAGTCAAAATGTGGATTTTTGGGGTTCAATAACTTGGAAACTATTAAAGCTGTAATGTTGAAACTACGTAAGTAAGTACTCTCAGATGGTGGATCTAAGCTTAGTTGGTTCCTAAAGTATATAGAGACCTAAAAACCGTCTCTAATTTTCTTCCTGTAAACCTAGTAGCTAGGCGTCAATGCTTAAAATTGGCATGACGCACTATTGTACTATATGATGTATAATTCTTTAACATTAACACCTTTTCAATTTGTAACACTTCGAGGATGATATTTTCAAAATCGTACACATGAGTACACATAAAATACATTCTGGAGAGTAGATTCTTCACAGAAAAGAGAAAAATAAGGATAAAATAAAAATAAAAACATCGGTTTTATGCAACTGAAAATAAGATGACCTTATAGGTTTTAATGAGTGTAAAGAATCAGTTCTGATTAATATTGAAATAAATTGTACTACAATTTTATTGCACAGAAGTGTACACAACAAATTATTTTTAATATCAAAAACCGTATCATAACTAACGAAATATGTAAATAATTTCGTAGCTATTTGATAGCATATTTTATACGTTTGTTTGGCTTCGCTTTGTTCCACTAATGACGATTATTTGTTATTTCATACACCTGAATATTTATTATGCACAATGTTGATGTGCATGCACAATGTTAATATCTTTATATCGTCTTATTTATTTGTTCGGGGCCAGAAATGATTTCTTTGTCTAAAACATTGTCTGAGTGATATATTGTTAGTAAGCAACATAAAGCTACAAGCTTTAAATACAAGTTTCAGCAAGAAATCTTTATGTAGAAAGTACAAAACACTGGCAAAACCAAAAGTATTGTTTTCATTTATTTATATAATCTTTATTAATATTTCTGTTCCCATCGGCTCCATCATTTTAATATTGAATTGAAAATTGTTTATAAAATTAATTTATTCAACAAATCGTTATGAAAATCAATTTTGAGTTATTCTGTTTACAAATTACAAATCAATAAAAATAAAATCATCAAAATTGGTCCAGAATTACGTCCTGGAGCGTGTCATTTTAACTATGTAGTGGGCAAAGGCGTATGTAATTTCTTGAATTTGTTGGAGTAAAAGTAAGATGATTCCAATTACTTAGAACCTATTTCTACGATAATGTAATAGACAGAATTTTGGTATTCCAAACAAACTTTATTTTTCCTAATAAATAATGTCAGAATATGTTTGTTGATAGTTACTGAGGTAACAATATGTAGTTACCTAAATAACAAGGGGCATACATATTGACTCCGTAAACGTATCTAAATATGGAGGTATATTGAGATTTAGAGAAGATTTCTCTGATTTTAAAAATCAGAGTAAAACGCTTTCTTTCAAAAACGCGGTGTTAAAAGTAGGTTACTTTTTGTCACTCGAATTGGCTACTTTTCATTATTTGTAAAAAATAATTTTCACATTTAAACTCGAAGTTAGCGTGAAAATAGTGCACACATCCTTGGGTTATGCAATAACGCGCATTTCAACTTTACTGTCAGATCAAGGAATCGGGAATTTTTATGAGATACTGGTACCTAATTAGGCCAATTTTTTTGCAAAATGACTATAAAAATGTAAAATTGCGTAATAAACAAAAATAAATTGAAAATTTGTTAAAAATTTTTACTTATGCGTCCGATGGTTAAGAAAAACCATCACAATTTATTTTGTTTTCATGAAAAAATCATAACTTTAAAACCTCAATTTTGGCCCTATTGGGAACCGGGTCTCTTTACAAGACCTATTAAAAAACTTTCTCAAATCAAAGTTATCAATATAATTCACTGAATAGTCATCGTTTACAAAATATTTTTTTTTAAATATCCAAACGTAATCAGATTCGACTAAGTGTTGTTGCCTTTTTATCTATTTATGTATCAGCTTTAATGTTAAATATTTCGAATTAATTCCACAATCACAATAACGATTTTTTATGACTGGGATTTATTAGGATTCGGGTCTTCTTAGGCGACAGTACCTTATCAATACGATTGAGATTTCTAAATCGATTGATAAAAGCTTCAAACATCGCTTAGTTATTGATTATATCTTTGATTATTAAAAAAAATTTATATCGACATTATAAAAATTCTTATAAAACGTGTCAAAAATTTACACGTTAAAATTGAATTGAACCAAGAATAACTATTAACACTATTCATTTAGTTTTCTTTAATATAAGTTTTGAAGAAAATTGTATATTAAATTTTCTTATTAATTAATATACATTTAAAAACTTTCTTAAAAGTATGTTAATTTAAATGATAAAATTACATGGGTCTATTGCACAGAAAGGAAAAATTGTTGAACGAAAAACTTTTTTCCTTTTTTTTTTGTAAAAGATTTTGCATAAAAAATATATATACATACATAGACGTAACTAAAATGTCTATTTTCTTAATCTAATAATCTTATTTGAATGCAAATGTTCAGAATATATATATGTATATTTAGTAGTCGTATGTTTTATATTTTAACTTGGTATACCGTGTGTTGATGTTATACAATTTGTCACATAATAGCTGCATAATCTTAGCGAGGTTTCTAAAACAGTAAAACGCAGTTTGATTATGATAAATTGTTCCATTTTACTACTACTTTCTTTTTTGTTTAAGCTTGTTTTTATATGCGCGGTTTTATCGCAGCACTTATAAAATCATTGAACCATTTAGTTTTGGGTTAAGTAATTCACATCTATAAGTAACCATATTTAAAACTGTTTTGTAAGGTTCTTGAAGATGTGCAAGGGGGAGTTTCGATTGTTGGAAAAAAACCAATCTCATATTTCTGTATAATGACAATGCTCTTGGCGAACTCACAGGCAAAATTTCTGATCCTTCTCGACAAGCTAAAGCGCGTTAGTGTGACTTTCGGTTTGAACATTAACTACCGAAAAATCATAATCATGATTGCCGAGATAAAAATCTCCCTTATGTCGTACGAATAGGTAAATGGTAAGGCATGACACAACTCACCAAATTACGGTGACACATCCAATAACATATCCAAGACTATAAAATGTTTTTAGCCCAATCATTGATATTTTCGATGTTCTGATACGCGACTTAAACCCATCTCATATTTCTGGATAGTACCATCCTTTTAGCGAGCTCACTCGAGAATTTTTTATCCTTCTCAACAAGCTAGAGCGCGATAGTGTGGCTTACGGTTTGAATATTAACTACCAAAAAACCATAATCATGATTGTCGAGACAAAAACCCCTTGATGTCGTACGTATGGGTAAATGGTCAGGCATATCCAAGACACATTTTGTATCGACACATTTGAGTTATGTGAATGGATTCACATTCTTTGGAAGCTCGTCATATAACGACACCATCTTGTAAGAACTTGGTGATAAAGCATCCACCTTGTTAATTGCAGCGACGATACGCTAAAATCATCGTCCAAAACCAAAGATCTTGTAAATGCCGTTGGGGTTTTCACTAACTCGTTGGGTTTATATAACTCCCAGCAAGTCGAACTTAATCGAACAAACGATACAAAATTTATCTCAGGCCATGGTCGATGATGAACAACGCTGAAAAGATCAATGAACAACCTACCCGTTGAACTTATGAACATTAAATTAGTTCTCAATATGTCATACTTGACACGATGGCTACTATTATGATCAATAGTGGCCCTGTTCTAAGAGTTTCATAAAAAAGTGAAGTGTCCAGTTTTTAAGTAACTTTCCCTTAACTGAATTCATGAAATCAATTACCACAATCTAGTGAATCTGGAGAACAAAATAACCAAACGAGTAAATCAATCATAAACATAAACACACTGTATATGAGGAAATAGCATCAGTAGTATATGTTTTAAATTTCAACTTTCTATATTATACGAATTACCAAACTAAGTTTAAATACTTGAAGTAATAATTATTTACACAAAAGTTGGTTGGTTCGAACCGTTATATATAATAAATTATGTATGGAAACTGCGTACTATTCTCCATACTGTTGTTATAATCTAATAATCATGTTTCTCTTCGTATACATAGACTTAGAGTGTCGTAGAGTAGCGAGCTACAATAGCATGGAATCTCATCTACTAGCTAGCTGTACAGAATAAGTAGCTGCTGTTCTGATAACTTGTATACTATGTCTATAATAAGGAGAACATTAAAAACATGCCACCAATAATACAATAGAACAGGATGTTTCAGAAAAACTGCTATTCTTCTTTTACTTTCAGGAGAAAATGTTTTCAAAGAACAAATTGCAATATATACCATCGTGCATTTTAATGTCTTAAATCATTTCTTCTGCTATTTCTGTCAGTGAGTACCCAAAAAAGCAGGGGTAGATAAGGAGCTTGACTGAGCTAAACATGCTAAAAGTTCTGAGATCAAGTCGAAAAATCAAGGAGTAGGTGACGAGAAGCGTTCGGCTCTTTGGTTTTCGCTTGCAACCACTTCATTTCAAATGCTTTCTGTACAAAACTACAGAACTTCACATTCCTTTTAAAATGTTCCTGTTTATAACTTTGCCAATTAAAAAAAATTATATTCCCCTCACATTTTTTGCATATACATTTTCTTTTATCTTCATTCATTTCGTTTATTTGAGAATAATGTTTTTGACGAAGAAGTTGTTCAGATTTAAATTTCCTTTAAAAGTCGATTGTATATTCGAACAACTGGAATATTATTTCGAAAAGAGGAATTGCAATTGACTCGGTTTTGTTGATGTTGGAGAGTGTTAATTTGTTCTTTTAGTTTATCAGTTTAGGCCCTACAGATGATGTTTCATGCGCTCAAAACTTGATAAAATCTCCAAATTTTTAAGAACTGTATCTCGAAAACTACCAAAAGTTTAGAATTCATTTAAAATACGTAAGTATAACTTTTCTGCCAGGCGCATACTTTAGAACATATATAGCAACTTTGATATTTTACTGTGGCCTAATGTCCAATTTATTTTTTATTTTTGACTTATATTTCTGAAGAAAACCACCCTACGATTTATACGACAAGTACCCTACGACAAGTTATAGATTTTTCCGAAGCCACTTTTCACTCTGATTAGCAAACTAATTACCGATTCGAAAAGTGTTCAAAATTTAAAGTAGGAAATGGAATGCTCTGCAACCATTAATGAATACATTCATTCTGATTATAAAAGACTCCCTGGTACTATTTTTTTTATATTTTCATTTTGACTAGATCCTTTTTGACTAATAACTTTCTATTAACTGATAATTTTCTGGATCTAAAAGTTAGAAACTGTGATTCTGAAACACTTTGTATACACATAAGTTTGAAACAATCTAAATTAAATCAGAAATAGATGTTTAAGGATATCTTCGCATGCATTGATATATATTTTAATGCCATTAAAAGGAATTGTTTCTTGGTGACATTTTCAATGACTTTTCAACTTTTATATATTATAAACTCTTCCTGAATTTTGTGTTAAAATTAAATCGATTATTATTAAAATCTTTTTTAAAATGTTACTTTAAGTATTATTTTAACAAACTGTGTGTATTCGTCCTATGTATATGTGTATAGAATAGGGGATAATGAACTTTATCCTTTAGAGGAAGTAAACATTTGGGTATAAATAGTTATCCCAAGTGTAATCGGTTTTTACTTGTTTGTCTTGTTCGAATAACAAACTGACTTCCTATTTGTTATAAGCTATGACTTTAAGATGTGCAGAAAATATAAGTGATTCCTTCGGTTGTTGTAAAAGTAATTTACGACCTTAGTCATTTTGTTTTGAAGATAGATATCTAAATATTTTGTGAATGTTTATATTTCTATTACTGACAAAAATTATTGTATTTGTATAAGTTCATAGTATTTTGTCTAAAGAAGTTTGGCTTTTTTTTTTTAATTAAAACTTGGTATTTGTTGGAATAGAACTTTGGTCATCCAAAACATTACGTGACTGATAATTCTTATTCTGATATTCTTAAATTATTTTGCATATTGAAAAAGAAATAGATGAATTTGCCAATGCCATATAGAAGAAATAACCAGTTCTACGATGAAGTGATTTTCGGAAAAAGTATGAAAAGATAATATATCGTATAAAAGTGATGCAGATGAATACATTTTATATTTTCTACGTGTTTTGATGAAAGTCTATTGATTATGTAACTAACGTGATTGCCAAACAGAGAAATATTAAATATGAAGCAAATTATAGCTGTTAAAAACAGGCAATTGATTTGCATGTGAATTTCATCGTGTGAATTGATTTTTATTAAATCAATTGTTTTTAATGCAATTAGAAACGTTCATCAATTTACAAAGCCAAGAATTAATTTGCCTTAACAACACACTTCATTTCGATATAAGTATAGACAAATAAGTTTCAGAAAGTCAAAAATAATGTTTTCTATTAATAAAATTCGATTTGAATTTCGTATATGAAGTGCTTTTGGTATTTTAAAGTCCAAGTTCGTTGATGTACAAAATTATATAAGGGAGAGATTTTTTAACAGAAATATTCCAACATGTTTAGTAAGCTTCTAATAATAATTATAATGAATATTACACCTGTATTCATGGTTACTTGATTTGGATAGTCAGTGGAATGTGCGGCTGTAGCCGACTCTGATAGGAACTATGCCGATATTCATCTGGAGCTCTTGAAGGAAACTGCAGAAAACCATCACAAGTATAGCCGGTTACTTCGCCCCCTTTTTTTCTCTTTATAATTGACAAACTGCCGATGTCGAGATTCGAACTCATAACCTCCCAGTTCCAAATAGACATAACGCCTCAGACATACGCCTTAGACCGCTCGGCTACTTGGACGGTAATCATAATGTGACCTTATTAGTTCATTTTTGTCTACCTGTATACCCATACGTTCGTCCGTCTGTCCAGCTGTCTGTCGACTAAAGCTAAAACGCAAGCTCAAGTTTGCGAATAGATAAAATCGGACCATGCATCCCTCCGCATGGGGAGAAAATATCCCCTATTTATGTCCTTTTTGAAAAATAAACATCTGTTGTTTGAAACTTTTCATCATAAACTCAAACATCCTTGGATTTTTAAGCAACTAAATGAGTTTGTTTTCATTTACACATGTTTTTTCTTTTCTTAAATTCCGCCTTATTTACGTAGCTCATACAATACAAAAGTTGTGTTGCTCTCGGGTTTTCTCTTAAATCAATAAATAATTTATTTTTCAATTTTTATTTCTATGTTTTATTTTTTTGTTTATTTCAAATCAAAATATATTTAGATTAGGATATATTTTGTTATTTTTCGTTTGTTGATCGGGTTCCATTTACCTTATAAATACACACAAAAAATATATACTTTAAGATTCAGTTATAAGTCTGGTAGGAATGGAAAATAAATAAAGTATTTGGTTGTTGTTTATGTTGTTGTTCCTTTTGTTATTCCAATGTAAAACTGAACAAAAGAAATGTTTAAATATATACCGTATTTTATGAAAGGCATTCCATAACCATTGTCGTTGTTTTTATACCATGTATCGGTGTAACCCATCTTTCATCATCAACGTATTAAAATTGAATAAAAGTGCCACAAGGAAAATAGTAGTACCTTCTCTTAGTTATCTTAAGACTGTGTTCACTCTCATACCCTTGACTTGCACCATTCACATATATTTGAATACCTTATTGATACAGAGTGAACAAAGTTCTGACGACTTTAAATTTTTTGTGAATTTCTTCCAAAGGAAATGCAGCCATTGTTTTTCTATCAAATTTCGTAAAAATTTCTTCAAATGTCCATTGATCCTACCTAATAGATGTTAAAAAATGTATGCAACATATGAACATACCAACATATCAACATATCAACATATCTATACGTTTATGTGTCTGTGGACTCTCTAGCGGTCACAGTTTTATTTCGACCTATACCATTTATTAATAAAATTGGCCTTGCAAATACCAAAATCATATCAGATACGACATATCATTTTGATTAGACTGCGTAACGAATTATTATACTGGTGATGTGGAAAACGTTACTAATAATTTGCAGAAGACTTTATTATCATATTTAAGCGTATTACTTTGGAATGCTCGCTTAAAATTGACCTGTGTGTCCCATTTTAAAACTATTAACCACTCGTTTCCAATGGGTCGGGTCGCTAAACTGAGACATTTCTAAAAGTTTTCATTAAATAATTTCGGAATAAAACGATCGGATTAAATAATTCGATCGGATTGCCATAAAATTAGAATCAATTCGCTTTCTAAACTAGATGTCCAGTTTTTGGGAAAACTGATTTAATACGTACCGCAAACGTTATTGCAGCGTATTTTTTTTTTTTAGATTGTACGTCTTGAAAAATTCTATACTTTTAGGAGAGCCATTTTGCTTTATAAAAATGAAATTTATTCTGGATTTTACGAAGTCTTGGTTGAAAGTTAATCAAAATCGGATAAATTTCGCTAAATTATTGAAAAAATAGATTTAGATGGGAGTGTATCTCATCAAGAATTAAAATGGGAAAAGTTAAGATCTCGAATTTTCTCCAAATTAGTAACATCTCTTTGAGCGCCAATATATTACAAAATTTCCTTTAACAGATATTAAAATTTTACTTGGCAAAATCTAAGATATTCTTATAAAAAAAGTTATATATAGACTTGCCACAGGTCATGTATAAAATATTAAATAACTATAATGGTAAACCTTGTAACTTGGCTCTTCCGTTGATGTTACTAGTTTTTCTGGAGAACAAAGACTTTAATTCATCTATTTTTTGAATGGCATATTACTACATTTGGCACCAAGGATGCAGTTATTCTTGAATTTATGCCTGATTTAAACACCAAAATTAGGCTGAATCTTAAGTGTTGTATATCTGGCTATCTTCCGTGTGAATTTGACCAATATATTAGAGTTATCAAGAGCTAATGCTTTTCTCAAAAAGTTGCATTTGAGACACATGGTATACACTGATGCTTGCATGCATGGCTCAATGTTATTTCTGAGAATATTACAATAATAAACAGTATATTGTATTATTCACAAGAAACAATACTTGATACAAATAATTATACATCAAAATATGTTTTTAAATATAATATAATATATTATATTATTGTTATTATTATTATTAGTATTTGGTTTAGTGTATAAATAATGTATAATACATTATATATATATATATATATATATATATATATATATATATATATATATATATATATATATATGTAATGTTTTTGAGTTCCTTGTATTTGCACAAAATAATGTGAAGAATTTTACTTAAGATATATATGTTGCCGTAGATAATCGAATTGTGACACAACAAAAAATGAATGCTCACAATTAGTAAACCAGTAACGAGGAAATAAAATGTACAAAAGATGAAATTATGTTTTATTTTCTTGCAGTTACTACTCCAATAAATTTCTAATAAACAAAAAATATTCATAGATAAATGTGGTAGGAAATTATAATTAAATTCTAAATAACAGTTTGTTGTCACATAAAACTGAAGTTGTTTTAATAATGCACACTAATATTTCGAAAAAAATTAATTTAAATTGGAAGACCTCGCTAAGAAAACGCTACTCACTTCCGTTGGTATAATATAACCAAGAGGCAGCCATACTCACGATAGATATAAATTGACACTAAAAATATGTACATAGAAAATAAAACAAATTAATCATACATCGATATCAAAAGAGAGTAAAAGATGAAATGCATTTCACTACCATAACATCTCAATTAGCTCAGCGGTAGTGCATGAGTCTAGAATGACAGAGGTCGTGGTTTTAATTCCCATCCTAAATGTGTATGTTTATTCATATCAAGCATTTGATATGTTCTGAACCTTTTGTCTAAAGAACTGATCGAATTCGTCTAATGCCACTTCCATAAATATTTCGTATGATTCCATCTTTCTCTTCCTACCATAACTCCTTTAACTTATATCTGTGAACATCGTCATATTTCATCCAAGTTGTGAATTTGTAAATTTCTTAACTTTGATTTTATATCATAAAATTGTGTATCTGAATTTTGTGTATGTTTGAAACAATAGAGATGTTTGTGTGTTAAACATTTTAATATTTTAATAATTTATACATGAATATTAAAAGCAAGAAGCAAACGAAAAAAAAACAACACATGAATTTAGATTATTTTTTATTAGCATTCCTACGTATACCATGCCTACGTTTTTATTTAGGGTACAACGTAAAGATGAAGAAGAAAATTGAAAGTAATGTTGGGAAATCTGTCGAGAGTATGTCTTCGTCTAATAACCGAAAAATTACTCTTAGTAAATTCCATCATAAATATAAAGGTTTAAAATAGAAACTATATCTAATATATTGTTGTTCTACAGTTTGGTAAATTGAAATTGGTGATGTAAATTGTTTTTTGCATTTTTAAACTCATGTTTATTTATCAGCTATCAAAAGAGAACCTACTATGGTTAGTTAAATTTTTATCCGATAAATAGTTCATCTAAGTGGATGACCTTCTAATAATTTCGGATCTGTGTTTCTATTGAATTTGGGAAGAATTTGGTTAGGTGTGCATATGGGAATCAGTGACAATTTAGTGTATTTGCAGTAACATTTTTCTTCTGAAAAGTGTTCAATTAGCAATCATAGTGGTGTTCGTGCACCGTATGTACACGAAATGTTTATTTCTGAAGTGTCCACCTAATTATTTTTTTTTAAATGTATGTTCGAGAAAAAAATATGCAAACATTGCTAAGTTTAAAGCAGAGTTATCATCATGCAATAATTATATTTTAGTTTCATACGTCCATTAGTTTGAGACTTTTTTTCATACACCCATAGTTTAATCGTAAAAACAACGTAAATGTAGCTTTAGAAAGTCACAAAAAAAAGTTCATTTTGTTTTTTAAGGAGAACAATAGTTTATAAGAACTCATAAACAAAGGGATTATTGAACTCGTCCCAATTCAATAATCCCTGTTAAATATATAGTTACCAAAACAATTGACCAAGATGAACAGGGACCAAAAGATCAACTGTATATACATAAAAACTAATATTTAAATTGTATTTTAGATAACCGATTTTCGGGAGCTATTGGCACTTAGTAGTTTTAGCGGATGGGAGGTCGAAACCTAGGAAATAGGCCTTTCTAAGCCTTTTTTACCGAGTCCTAAAGGACAAGGAATTAAGGACAAGGAATGTAGACGAGGAATTGGTTATGCGACTGCAGTCAACTTTGAAAGGAACTATGACGATACACATCAGAGGCTTTTGAAAGGATACTGCAGAATACCTTCTCAAGCATAGCCGGTTACTTTCGTTCTTATCTATACGCCGACAGTTTTGTCAATTAACCACCCCATTTTTTTTAAATTAATTTAATTGATATTGCTACCGGTGGGATTGAACCAACAAACTTCCAGTTCCGAGAAAAGAACTGGGAGGTTCTTACCTTATTTTACTTTTTAAAAAAAATTTCATTTTCAATTCATTGTTATTCCAGAACAACAATGGAAGACCTACAACTATGATAATTACTCACAACTCCAAGTTCTGTTATGGAAAACATAAAAATAAATACAAATGCATATAATATTTAAATTATAAAAATACAAAAAAAAACCAACTAAATTGTAATACCATGCATATTAAAATGGTGGAAGCTTTTTATAATTTTTTGTTTTTATTCAACTTATGTTTAACAGTGCAATAAGTCCGTCACAACAATGCATATATATATATATATTATACACGTATATATACGTATATATATAACCTCCATGATTGACTATCCTCTAGTTTAGAAATGGGCGGAAATAAGTTGATGCATACACTAGCGCCACCAAAGCACCACTAGCGCCACCGGAAGCGGATGTTTAATACATGCAACCTCCATAATATCATTACTTTGTAAAGAATGAAAATATTATAATATTGGTGGAGGTGCTGGTTTGATAAGTTAACAAATCCTCGTCTTAAAGAACTTTGTACTTCATTGCGCCTCCACCATTTTATATATTTATTCCATATAAAGTTTGTCAAAGTTACCGGAACACCTAAATAATTTTAAAAACATGTTTCTTCGATGTAAATAAGCTGACCTTTCCTTCTTAAAAGAACATTCTGAATTTTTCAAATTTTTTAACAATTTTTTATAGCAACTATTTTTTTAAATGTATCTTTATTGATCCATATATTTAATTGTGGGAAATGTTCTTAAGTTGAATTTCAGGAGATGTTTTGGTTATTTTGACTGACCATATATCAGTCCGTTTTATAAATGAAAATCAACTGTTATTATTAAAAAATGAATGATTATTTTCATTTCGTTGATTGATTTTTAAATAGGAATTATTTAGCATTATTTATTCAAGTAATCGATTGAAATTACCAAAAGAAGAAAAATAATAACTTTAAATTTTGCTGCTTATTTTGGTACTTGTAATAAATTATCGATAACAAACAATGATTAGTATTTTTTATCAACTTTGATTATCTTTGGTTCTTAAAGCCAATAAACATTACTTTTAAACTTTTCAAACTATTAAAACTTTAAGAACTTTTAAGAAAATTTACTTGCATTAATAAAATACAGAAATAAATTGAATATATCATGATTTTTTTATACTTTTTAAATGGTTAATGTCACACAAGCGCACATTTGTTAAAGCGACCATACACTATACTAGTGGATTAGTGGATTAACTGTTTGTGTTTGATTGATAATTCATTAGTCAAATTTTATTTGCGAACACATAGTACATATTTGTCAATTTTGAACAAATATTATTATTTTTCAGTAATTATCTATATATTTCAAAATAGCGTTTAACTAAACTTGTGATTATATTTAAAGTTTTGTAGTGCTTTTCTACAATTAAGTAGTAACTTACCAGCTATGAAAATTGTTATACGATTATATACGCAATAATTATGAAAAATTAACAGAAAAACTATGAATTATCTATTCAAATGCAAACAATAATAACAAAAACAAGTGAAAATAACAACTGAGTTAATTGCTTAAATACCCGGTATATTCTGAATTTATGTAAAAAAGTTTATAACAATAGTTGTTTATTTTTAAGAAAGAAACATTTTTTGACTTTAAATTATTGTTTTATCTTTTATGGTTTCAAAGATGGGCGGTTTTTCCCATATTGCCCGGACATGGTCCGATTTTGCCCATTCACGAACTTGACCTTACTTTTCCGAAAAAAAAATTTCAGCGCGTTATCTCTTTTCGTTTTGGAGCTATCGTGTTTACAGGCGGACACACAGACGGACATGCGGGAAATAGCCGAATAAAGCCATCTTATGTACACCAATGCAAAAAGTTCATGCCTGCGATCAATATTTCCAATCGTTACAAGTCGGGACTAAATATGTATACCTTGTATATTTACATATACCGGGTATAAAAACAAATTATTAAATTAAGATCTACATAAGATCTAATAAGTCAACTGCACCGGAATAATTGTCAATTTTGACTGATCATTGATTGACAATCGTATAGCATTCATCATTCATCAGGCTATAAAGTGTATTTGTGTAAAGAGGACTGCTATAAATTTTGCTCTCGTTACCCAATTGGTGACTTTAGTGTATGCCTAAATTGAGAACACATTTTTACCGCATAAGAAACTGCATCTCATACAAGAGGTCAGTGGATATATTTGAAAAAATATAATAATATATACAACAATATACCCAAGTATTATTTGTTATATGAACGTGTAATAGCGAAGAAGAAAATTGGCATAGTTCTTCTATTCACTAATATACATACAAACAAACTGACACACATATACTGGCAAGGTATAAACTATAATAGCCAAGTTTACTACCCAGAAAAAATAATTCTAAACAATGATAATTAGTGAAGTTTTTAATCTTAATTAGCTGCAGAGAAAGAAAAAACTACACATTTTGTTTATAGTAACGTATTTATTTAAATAAAACTACATTGTATAATAGTCAAGACGTTGGAGGAGGGTCAAATTGAATTCGATTCGAAAACTAGGTAGTTACTCGATTGCAAAGGTCATATAATGTTTGCGACGCGTATGCAAATATTTTTATTCTAAATTTATTCCCATAAGATATCAAAATGGGTGGGTAAGTTATAATAAATGAGGTAAGAAAATATTAGTCTTAATCTCGAGAGTGGCACAGAATGTAAACAGCATCATGAAAATGAATTTAGGACAGCCGTTTCCTATTATTATGGTTTATACGCAAGTAAGTTTCTATTAAAAAAACATTTTTAAAAACAAGCTTTTTATAGGAAAACTAATTGTCTACAACTTTACTTCATATGTGTTTTCCGATTTTTTCAATATTAAGAGAGATATACCAAATTTTGTATTTCCCTCTCTCTCTAAACCCCCTTTCCCCTTGTCAATTCTTGTTCTCCTTACCATAAAAACACATTGTCATTGGAACAGAACCAACATATCAAAATTCAACTCCGTAGGATAAGAGGAAGTGGGTCTAATTCAGTTTGCAAGATTTGACCCGAACATACATACATACATAAATACATACATACATACATACGTACATGCATACATACATACATACATTGCAAGTTACCTAAAACCTTGTAATGTAAAAATACATTCTAATTGGTACATCTAGGTTACTATGGATACATTTAAAACTAATTTTTGATGTTTTTAGTGATCGTTTAAAATAGGAAATTGGGGCAAAAATCTAAATTTATTTCGAAAAATCCTAGAGTTCTCTTTAATATTATTTATACCTTTCCTGGTTTGAACTGCCATGTGCTATTCACTAGTATCTCACAATATCTGGTTGTTGGTAAACATAATGCGTGCGTCTTGAAGTATACTTCGTATCTATCAACAATGCATGACTGTATAAACGAAAGCATCTGTACACAATAGGATCCATAACGGATCCATTATGTGTAGACTGTGTGGCGAGGAAGAGGAAATATCCAGCCACATCATCGTTTACAGTAGATACAAGATATTTGGTGCATCTCACGCCGAATATATGAACCTTTAGGAAAAATTGATCAGCAAGCTCCTAGCCATTGTCAAGATATGGGAGAAGTGAATCTTGTCAGACTGAAGGAGACGTGAGAGCACAATAGGGCATAAGGTCAAATTGCAATAATTTTCTATACCCCAAGATATATCTATCTATCTATTACTGTTTGGGAAAAAGACTCTATCAGAAAAACACCTCAACTTTCTTCTTTTTTTTTGTTTTCTCTTGTTTGCCTTTTTACAACTTTTTTTTGGTTGTAATGTATCCGCATTTTGCATTTCCTTTCACTTCTAAAATGCTATGTATTTTGAGAGTAAAACTTTATCTGTTTTTATTACTTGAAACCAAATATTTGAGTGTATCATATGTATAGTAAAATAAAATGTCCAGTCAAATAAATTTTGAACAAATAAGTCCGTGTTTTGCAATTTACTACACTCCAAAAACCGCTATGTATTTCGATAGTCAAACATTCTACTTTTTTATCACGTGAATGCAAACATTTTAATATATCATAGGAATGTTAAAATAAAATGGCCAGTCAAATAAATACACATTTATATATTTTTTAAATTCGACAGTAACTTGCCATTAAAACTATGTCTTTCCGTAGTCTCTACTAAACTAAGAGTCATGTGATGGATGATATAAAATATGTAATGTTTTATACTATCCCAGTTCAAGGTATATAATAGTAACAGACAACAAAACATTACAACCTTACAGCCATTTGGTGTATTGTATTATTTAGCAGATATACAGGATGTATGATAATTAGCAGACAATTCTTGGCATGCAAATAGTTCTGTTAGTTTTTCAATTAGTTGTATTGATTTTCCAGTGTAGAAAAGTTACTTTTATGGGTTCCAAAATCGAAATAACATATGGTTACGTTTTTCCGTTACGAAATTTCGCTAATAGAAATGATACTGACTTCGTTGGGGTGCCAATCAAATAATAATAATAATATCGACTACACCAAAATAGAAAATTTCTCATCTCCCACACAGAGAAAACGAAACCAAATAAAACAGAACACTACACCTTTGTCACAAACCAAGGGGCGATGTCGCAAATCATAAATATATACAATTATACAAATTACTACATACACTTTCTGGTGGAAAAGACAGACGTGGTAACAGATTACTTGTAGCGACAGAGTACGACAAGCTATCGGGGGGGGGGGGGGGGGGTTGGCGAAAATATTTAATTTTTGAAAAATAGTTTCCAACAAAAATTTATTTTTAAAAGAGGAATATTTTTATCTCTCGTTAATTCGTTTTCTCTTTTCGTTTCGTCAACTATTCATTCTTAGTATCCATAATAGTATGGTTGCCTTTCGTTTATATTATACTAACGGAAGTGACTAGCTTTTATTTAATTTGACTTTTAAGTATTATAACATTGGCGAAAATTGATAAGGCAACCATAATAACAATGAATCAATAAACGCTAGTTTACAAAAAACCAAATAGTTCCAACTTAAAAATATATTAATAGTAAATAAATTTATAATACATTGACATCAAGATGGTGCGAAATCATATGCATTCCACTAGTATAACATCACAGAGGTAGCTCAGAGGCCTAGAGTGCTAGTGATTGTGGATTCGATTCCCATCCTATGTGTGATTTTCCATATCAAGCCTTTTATATCAACTGCTACAAAGTAGAGATTGAACATATAATATCCTTACATATATCTCAAATGTACGCAATATATAAAGTGGAAGTGTTGAAGCATTTTTTGCGATAACCACATATTTTCTTCGTGTTTAATTTTGAAGATATCCTGTAAATAGATGGATCGGTGTATAGTGGTCTGTCTGATCGTCTCTTGTTTGCATTTAAATGTGCATGATGTTTGTTGTACTAAAACTATTAAGAATACAATATACAATGTATAAGTATCTCTGGGTACGGTATGGTGGAATGAAGAATGATGACATGTTTTAGAATTGTAAAATACAATGCCCCATGCATGATGTGTTTAATGCTCTAGACTAGTACTACTAAACATTATATGTGAGCTTTGTATTATTATTATATTGCTGCAACTTTTAGTTTATGTAAAAATGTTTGCTTTTTTTTTTTAATAAATTTTTATTTTATTTATAATTTGATCTACCATATTCATTTGTTAAGAGTATAATTTGTTCGGATTTAAATATCATGCATGTAAGTACATTACATTAAGAACGTGATTAAAGCTTGCCAAATTAGCGTGCTTAAAACAAACAGTCACCAATTTACCGATGATGAGTATCTATCTGAAGAGTAATTACATGCATCTTCCTCACGCTAGGGAAGTGTGTATCTTTTAAACCGTAAGAGATTGAAGAAAAGTTTAAGAACGTTTTGATGTACTTTACAAAAGTTGTAATGTACATCAATAATCGTACAATGATTTATAACCTTTTTTTATTTGTCCTAAATATTTTAAAAGTATTTATTGTAAAATATCAGAAAATGTAAATTACAAATTGATTTGACTTGATTTGACAGTGTATATATGTGTATGTATATGTATGTTTTTTACTGTGCGCTGTTGCCAGTTTTCAAAAAATGGTGACAAAAAAACAAACCGAAGAATACAGATTTAATTTTATTAGATCATTAATTCAAACGTTCGTCAACACAATTTTTTTTAATGCTAATATATAAACTGTATATTTCAAAGAATACCTATTTATAAACATTATTTATTATGGTGTTTACATTAATAATATAGTAATTAAAATTTTAAGAAGAAAAAATTATGTTCTCCATAAGACGCTGTGTTAAAAGATTGATTATTAATCAATAATTACTCTTTGAAATGATCATCAACAGGTTTTAAAATTTTAAGGGAGGATAACTACATTTTCGAGGGGGGGGCTATTCAATTCACTAAGAAAAAATATTTTATCTACTATCAATCATCATACATGAACGTCCTTAAATTGAAACAAGGAATAATATTATAAATGATTGAGTTAATTGTTTAGTATCTCGTATATACTGAGTTCACTTTCAGTGTTCATGAACTGTTTATTTTATGTAGTAACTGATGTATAAACACAATATGTAGAAATCACAGATTTGAGTTTGAGTTTGAATTGGATCAAAACTATTCAGTTTACATAAACAATTTCAAATAAAAGTTTGCTTTTTAGAATGAGAATTTTTTGTTTGTATTTAAACTTTTCTTCTTTTACCTCATTTTTGAGTAATTACGTTGACAGGCAGGCAGACGAACATTCGGAGTAATGAAGTAATTAGAATGAAGAACATCTGACCCAAATTTTTTCTCTACGATCCACTTTTTTCTCGTTACAAAGTCAGAACAACACTTATAACAACCTATATTGTATATTATATACATTTATGCCGGATATATTTAAAGTCGGGACTAAACTTCATTCTTCAGATATTCTTGATTCTAATTACTCCATTAAACAAAGGATAGTCAATCATGGAGGTTATATATATTTATATATATATATATATATATATATATATATATATTTCAACATGGGGTGCTCTCTACTTACTCTTGTGAAAGTTAAAGCCATTACGAAAACGTTTGTAGAGAGCATACCATGCTTTTGTTAACATTAAAATTAATTTTGTTGTCAATCTCTTTATTCTATTCCTATTTTAAATTATTTTGCATTTTTTAGTTCATATTGCAATAAAAGCATGTTTTTTAGATTTTTTAAACATTAAATTTTATTTATTATTCACAATTAATATTACCATAACTTTTGAAAACCTCAACCGATTTAAGTAAATTTTTATTTTTTTCTCAGAAACTCACACTCTATATATGAACCTTATGGTCGAAGTGGAGCCCGTCCAAGGCAGCCTTTACAATCTATCTATCTAAATATGAAAACAAATATATAGTGTTCCATTTGAATAACCAAAGCTGCATGCTGTATCTCGTAATATTGGGCATTCTATATGAGGGGTAAATCACGAAAACTAAACAAGGCTAAAAATAATTACGTGTTTTTTTTTTTCAAAGTTTACGTCGGTTAAAAAAAAAAGTGAGTAGAGCATATAATACTGGTCACCCTGTATATAGACCTTGGTATATACACCAAGTATATCGTACAACTACATTCAAACAACTAAGTCAGTTATTTGTTACATTTATGTTTTTGTTTATACTTTGATATATTATAATTATGTAATTTATTAGTATTTAAATCTTTTATTTTATTACAAAACCATTCCATGTTACTAATTCAAGATTCAAAGGATATAAATATCTATATATTCGTGTGAATAAACTACAATGCTTTAAAAAAAGAAGTAAAATAGTAATATTTATAGACGAAGGTGTGCTGTAATAGAATGGCATTATTTTCTATATAGTAATATACAATTATCTCAGAAACTTGCATAGCAACTTTTAATCATTTATCGATGAAACGATTTCTCAAAAATTTCTTCAATATTTAAAAAATCAATACATAATGAAAGACTAAAGCCCAGTTTTTTTAAGGATAAACCTAGTTAGTTAACTCGCGTGGTTTAAGTTAAGTTCCCCCACCTAGATCCCGAAAATAGTAGCGTTGATCAGAAGAATAATAATATATATTAAATTACTATATTATTATATTTTATTATTATCATATATATTATTATAAGATCTGAATAATAATTTATTATATATTATCATATATATTATTTATCATAACCCCAAATATTTCAATTCAAGGTGTTAAATATTTTATGCAGTGATATCAAATTATTAACAAAGAGTGATTTTTGTGTAATTGTCTCTAAAATTGTGAAGATTGCAACGTTATTGACACGTGTACAGTATGACATCAGGGGAAGGGACTCGAAGTGGGGGAACTTAACTTAAACCACGCGAGTTAACTAACTAGGCTTATCCTTAAAAAAACTGGGCCTAAATGCGTAATTGACCAAATAAGTCTTGGGAAAAGAAAGATTTAGAGAGTAGGGGAAACAGAACTTTCTTACATCTCTCGTTAAATTAGTAAAATGAATAAATTAATTTTCTGACCATTTTTTCTGTTACTCTCAAATTTATAAATTTTTTCGATTTAAATGTTTTTTAGAATAATTATTAAATGTATCCCCAAGCAAATTTGATTGCGTATTAATTTTAATTCGTATTCGAAAATTCGCTAAGCTTACGTAGCTACTAGATAGACAGATTGTAGAGGAGGCCCTGGACGGGCTACACTTCATCCATATAGTCCATTGTGATGCCTAAGGATGTGAGGATGTAAGTGGAGTGGAAGGAATTTTTGTGTGGATTTGGTAGGATATGCGGCTGCAGCCGACTATGATAGGAACTATGCCGATATTCGTCTGGAGTTCGGGAAGGAAACTGTAGTAAACCTCAAGCATAACCGGTTACTTCGTTCTTTCCCATACTCCGACAGTTTAGTCAATTAACCGCCCCTTTTTTTCTTAATAATTGAAACACTGCAGATGTTGGGATTCGAACCCATAACCTCCCGTAGCTCCTATGTGTCGACTTTTTTTTTTATTGTATATTTATGTTGTTTCGCAAACCTAATCACACATATTTATTATTGAAAACTTATTTACTTAATTTATTTAAATTTATTATGAAATTGTAAACATGTCATTAAACTAAACAAATTTATTTATATTTTGTCAAATCCGCATTTAAAGAATGTTGATCAAATTTATTAAAAACACATGTTGGAGAATAATTTTTTTAGTACTCCACTGTTTAAAATTTATTATTATTTTGTTTTCATATATTTATTATTCAAAAAATAATAATTTATATAATTATTGGTTTATGCGAGTTGAGAATTTACATAATTTCAACAAGCATTTACTTAGATCGGATATGACTTGCTTATATCCAAGCTTACTTCGATATTTCCGCACATATTTAAAATTAGTTACTAAAAGTACTTCTCTCAGTCCAGTTATTAAAAGTAATTGTCTCACATGAATTAATCAGATGGTATTTTGAATTTTTATTTCTTCAATTTACAAATTGAATATTTATTATGGATTGTGCTGAAGTATCGAATGGGCGAATTAATGGTTTCTATCTGATTGTATCTAAGTATATATTTTTTGTATAATTTATTTAATTCACTATTCCGAAACTTGTGGTCTCTCAAACTTGTCACAATTCAATACACATTCTATACACATTTTTGCTGTACAATTTATATTTTATGTGAATATGCAATGACTTTTTCAATTTATAACTATATTGTTTGTATACGCTTGGCGTTTTCGGCCGTGTATTTTTTTTTACAGAAGCGTAATGTCTCTTTTATATACAACTATGTATCTGAATTAAATTTGTAGTCCATATTTATATTTTTGCAAATCAGACATATTTGAACATATTTTTTTTTACTGTAGTGTCGTTTTTTTTTTACGATATTTCTTTTACTACAGTTCAATCTAGCACATATTCATGTAATCTTTTTTTTTATAACTTGTACAACCAAACTTAGTATTTTAAGGATAGTTATACTATCAACATATTAAATTAAAAATTAATTATTTCAAATATATTTTATTTTAACATATATTTTGTTTTGTTCTTTTTTTTGTACTTTTTTTTATTTTCAGTATTTCAGATTCGAATCACTTGTCGATAACTTAGACACTTACTGGATAGTAAAGATCTTACTACCTCAATATTATCTTTTTTAATGGGCCCAGCTTTTATTGAAAGACTTTCGGTTCAACGTGTTATTTTTTTTATATTTACGTGTATCGCGTTAGCACCGATCGTTTTCCAATTTTCATAATTCCACATACAATACTCTGCTTTGGATTTTTTTTCTAAAGTACCGTATATTTAGTTTTCATTATTTTTTTTTTAAAAATACATCATAATACCTCTTTTAATTAAAATTACTAAATTAACTTAATTTCATATTTATGAAAATAATTGATAATTCAATTATTTTCTATAAAGTGTTTAGTTTTTTTTTAACTAAACACCAATTTTTTTTTAAACTAAATTCATTTTTTTTTTTTTTTTAAATACACATATGGAAGCAGAGCTAATATCCATATGTGTCTTTTGTTTTTGATAGTTTTCACAAAGCTCGACTTGTGATTCTGAAATTCTTTTTGAAAGTTGAAATGATTATAATTTTTTCTTTATATTTATACATTTATATCTTTTACATTCTCTTTAATTCTATAATTATATTTAACTTAGTGCTAATTTTTTTCTCTTTCTTCTATTTTGTTTGTGGTTTAAATTTTCATTATGCCGAGAACAACTCGTAATACACCAGGTACCCCAGGAGATGACGATCCTCCAGCTTCACCAGATGACTTATTCATCACGCCTCATCAAGTATCAGCGGTTAACTTAGCGGCTATAACTACGCAGATGCACACTACAGCTCAACAGTTCCATGCGTCAGTGCTGCACGTTTCGGATGTACAGCAACAAATACAACAGCAAAGCAAGCAGATAAGTAGCATTACCGATGCCTTGGCAACAATAACAACTACTCTATCAAATAATAACACTAGTTCAAATCAATTAACTTCAAATTTTAGTTTTTTTGCAAAACCGAGTATAGATTCCTTTATAAATAAAATCACTATTCTGGACATTTCGGTTCCAGAAAATATTATACAGTTTATTGTCGATACTCAACATTTAATTGATATTAATTTTTTACCTATAGACGTTCTTTTGAAATCTTTAATCAATAGGTGTGCTTCGAACGCACAAACATTTTGGTCTACTTGTTTGGCTGACTCTTTGTCTTGGCAAAATATTAAACATAATTTATTACAAGTTTATATTCCACCTTTGACTAAACAGATATTAATTGATAGATTGGTCCGGCGAAATCAACCTGACACTGAAAAATTTTCGACATTTGTTCCTTCAATAATAAAATTCGCGAACATCCTACTTAATGATTCATCTGAATCCGAAATCATACAAATTATTTTTGCTCATGCCAATAATTCTGTACTATCTATTCTTGGTTTATATCAAATTCCCGATACTTATAAAGATTTGTATCAACTAATCACTAAAATTGAGGAAATTCAAGCGCGAATAACTACAACACCCGTCAGTGTAAACGTTACTTCAATTCAAAATACGCATAATGACTCTAAACTTTTTTGTACCTTCTGTAAAGGTACTAATCACAATTTTAAATATTGTTTTAAAAGAAAGAAGGATAATATAAATGTTAGTACTACGGTTCCAAAAAACTCGCAATAGACCCCAAGTTTCTTATTAATGATGTTATTTTAAATTATACTATTTTACCCCTACAAACCATTTTCATTCAAGGTTATCCTTTATTAACACTTTTTGATTCCGGTGCTACTGTTAATGCTATTAAAACTGCGACTTTTAACAAGTTAAAATCTAACAATAGAAACATCGTCACCGAATCAATTGATAAAACTATTTCTTTGCCGGGAAATAATTTTTTAAAATGTAATTTAACTGCGAAACTTCATTTTAAATTGGCTAATTTTTCATGGACTCAAACTTTTTTTATAGTAGATTCATTACCGTTTGAGGTAATTTTAGGTGTTGCCACACTTAAAGATTGCAACATCATTTTGGACTTCTTTAAGTCGACGATCAAATTTTATTTTCATCCTAATGTTGAAATACCGTTTTCGGGTTTTTGTAACAATAATCGAATTATTAATACCATTGTCGAAGCGAAAGTAAATCTTAATAGCAAACAAACCAAAGTGTTGCAAACACTTCTTCAAAAATTTAAATCGATTTTTTCTGACATTCCTGGTCTTGCCAAGGGTTTTGAATATAAAATTAAGTTAATCGATAACATTCCGGTTTGTAAAGCTTCTTACTATCTGGCACCCGATAAAGCCAAACTTTTGGACGAGCATGTTCAAGAGCTTGTTACACAAGGGGTACTTTCTCCTTCGAACTCTAATTATAGCTCACCCGTCTTCTTTGTTAAAAAGAAAGACGATTCTTATCGGTTAGTCGCTGACTATAGGTTTGTTAACAAACATATAGAGTTTGATCCGATGAGTTCAGCCAGTATGGCTCATATTTTCGCTAGCTTAGGTAATTCAAAGTGTTTACACTCCTCGACATGAAATCCAGTTTTCATGAGATAAAATTATCAGATGACTCGAAACATGTCACCGCGATCGTCACACAATATGGTCTGTTTGAGTACAATACCATGCCTTTCGGGCTAAAGGTGGCTAGTCAATCATTGGCTCGTTTTTTAAATTCCAGTCTCGCAGAATTTCGTCATAAATTTCTTCTTATTTATTATGACGATTTAATTGTACATTCGCCCGACATTGAATCACATTTAAATCACCTGAATCTCTTGTTCACTAAAATAAAGTCTATCGGTATCACTATTAATCCTTCTAAGGCTCGATTTTGTATGTCGAGGGTACGTTTGTTGGGTAGCGTAATATCCGCTGAGGGACGCTTTATAGACCCTATTAAGGTGCAAGCAATCAATGACATGCCAACTCCAAAAAACGTCAAAGAAGTTATGCGTCTAGTTGGGGCTGCGGCTTTTTACTCCCGCTATATTCCCATGTTCAGTCAGATTGTAGCTCCGTTAAACGATTTAAAAAAGAAAGGTGTTAGGTTCAAAATTACTAAGGTTCATCTTGATGCAATCTCTACTTTAAAAAAATCTTTAGTAAGTGCGCCTGTCTTAAAACATCCTAATTTTGACAAACCTTTTGTGCTACAAACTGACGGATCAGCTACAGGTCTGGGCGCGGTATTACTTCAAAAATATGATGACGGCTTGCACCCCATTATGTACTGTTCTCGAAAATTGAATCCAGCCGAATTAAAATATAACAGTCATGAATTAGAACTTCTCGCAGTAGTAACGGCCCTAGATAAATTTAAAGATTTTTTAACCGACCGCAAGTTTACTCTACAGACTGACTGCAGGTCGTTATTGTGGATTTTTAATACCCCCAATAAATTTAATAAATTATCTAGGTGGATCCTTAAAATTTCGAGATATGACTTTACCCCGGAACATATTAAGGGCAAATTGAACAATATGGCCGATTTTCTATCTAGGTTATACGAAACTGACCATATGTTAGTGAACAAATTTTCTGATTCAAATCAAGATTCAGGCAAAAATTTCATTAAAGTTAAAGAATTGCATAGCAATGATCCAGGTTATGCAAACCTTTTAAAAAAGATAACCAATACTTTGGATCAAACTGACTTAGAATCGGTGAATGAAGAAATCAGGAACAATGCGCAACTGAACTTTATTAACGTTTTAGCTAATACAAATTTTGATTACCTTTCTGTTAAAAGCGAGCAACGTAACTCTCCCGAATGTAAAATCATTTATCAAAACCTTAAGGCTCAGATGAATGTCCCTAATTTTTGCATAAAGGATGGGTTAATTTATAAGTTCGTCGGAAGGAATCGACTAAAACGTATATTTTTACCAGATAATTTACTCGATTACGTTCTTCGATATTATCATGATTCCAAGTATGCTGCGCATAATTCAGTAATTAAAACATTCCGTGAAATTAGTAAAATATTTTACTACAAAAACCTCTATGCAAAAGTAAGGGACTATGTCAGAACCTGTAAAGTGTGCCAGGCTATAAGGCCATATACACGTAACGATAAGGTTCAGTTGAGTAGTTCCGTGCCGGAGTATACCCTACATACTTTGTACGTCGACTTTATCGGTCCTATTATTAGATCAAGTGAAGGTTTTAAATATATTTTTTCTATTGTAGATGGATTTTCAAAATTTGCTTTCGCCTTTCCATGTAAAAGGCAGACCAGTGACGTTGCCATTTCACTGATACAGAAGATTTTCCTGCAAAACGGATATCCGACGGTTGTTGTAGCCGACAACGGACCAGCCTTTGCGTCGATCAAGTGGAAAACCTTCTTATTTAATAATGGTATTAGAGCTGCCTACTGTTCGAGCTATACACCATCTTCGAACAAGAGCGAGTGCCTCAATCGACAGATAAAATATAATTTAGGATGCATTCTCAAAGAATATTCTGTAGAACATAAAAATTGGTCAAAATTTTTGAGTTTTGTAATTTTCAATTACAACAACTCCTACAAAAGTACAATCGACTCAACACCAGCTGAAGTTTATTTTGGTAGAAAGTTAATGACGCCGTTTGTGATTATAAACGAATTAACTGAGTTAATCACGAGTTCTGCTAAACCATCACAAGCACATATACAAGATGCGTTAAAGATTGCTCACCAACAACGAGTCAACCAAACTTTAAATAAACCAACGCTGTCTAAATATAAAGTGGGTCAATTGGTCATGGTAAAAAACTTGGCCCCGAATATGAACAAGAATATCGCACCTAAATTCGCTTCAAAATGCAATGGACCGTACAAGATAATAAAGTTCACTACACCAACTTCAGTTAGGCTAAAAGCTCCAAAATCTAATAAGAAAACCTTCGGCATGTCGATATACAACATTCGGCCATACTATCTCAGAGGATATCAAGGGAATGGTAACGTTACTGCATCCTAATTAAACATCTAAATGTATTTAAATCTTCACGTCTAATCCACATTTGTAAGATTTTTCATTCATCTATTCGTGTCATTCTTGCTTTAATATTTTTCAATTAGCATGTCGCTAATTTTTTTGGCCCCCTGGAGTGGAGAATAATTTTTTTAGTACTCCACTGTTTAAAATTTATTATTATTTTGTTTTCATATATTTATTATTCAAAAAATAATAATTTATATAATTATTGGTTTATGCGAGTTGAGAATTTACATAATTTCAACAAGCATTTACTTAGATCGGATATGACTTGCTTATATCCAAGCTTACTTCGATATTTCCGCACATATTTAAAATTAGTTACTAAAAGTACTTCTCTCAGTACAGTTACTAAAAGTAATTGTCTCACATGAATTAATCAGATGGTATTTTGAATTTTTATTTCTTCAATTTACAAATTGAATATTTATTATGGATTGTGCTGAAGTATCGAATGGGCGAATTAATGGTTTCTATCTGATTGTATCTAAGTATATATTTTTTGTATAATTTATTTAATTCACTATTCCGAAACTTGTGGTCTCTCAAACTTGTCACAATTCAATACACATTCTATACACATTTTTGCTGTACAATTTATATTTTATGTGAATATGCAATGACTTTTTCAATTTATAACTATATTGTTTGTATACGCTTGGCGTTTTCGGCCGTGTATTTTTTTTTTACAGAAGCGTAATGTCTCTTTTATATACAACTATGTATCTGAATTAAATTTGTAGTCCATATTTATATTTTTGCAAATCAGACATATTTGAACATATTTTTTTTTACTGTAGTGTCGTTTTTTTTTTACGATATTTCTTTTACTACAGTTCAATCTAGCACATATTCATGTAATCTTTTTTTTTATAACTTGTACAACCAAACTTAGTATTTTAAGGATAGTTATACTATCAACATATTAAATTAAAAATTATTTATTTCAAATATATTTTATTTTAACATATATTTTGTTTTGTTCTTTTTTTTGTACTTTTTTTTATTTTCAGTATTTCAGATTCGAATCACTTGTCGATAACTTAGACACTTACTGGATAGTAAAGATCTTACTACCTCAATATTATCTTTTTTAATGGGCCCAGCTTTTATTGAAAGACTTTCGGTTCAACGTGTTATTTTTTTTATATTTACGTGTATCGCGTTAGCACCGATCGTTTTCCAATTTTCATAATTCCACATACAATACTCTGCTTTGGATTTTTTTTCTAAAGTACCGTATATTTAGTTTTCATTATTTTTTTTTTTAAAATACATCATAATACCTCTTTTAATTAAAATTACTAAATTAACTTAATTTCATATTTATGAAAATAATTGATAATTCAATTATTTTCTATAAAGTGTTTAGTTTTTTTTTAACTAAACACCAATTTTTTTTTTAAACTAAATTCATTAATTTTTTTTTTTTAAATACACAATGTAACATAAATACGTTTTAATTGTATTAATTATCGTACATAAATACCGATGAAATTAAAGTAAAAATCATATTTAGATTCTAGATTTAGATTTTAGAAATCCGTCTAAATGTAAAGTCAATTAGGATCGCATATTAGCCCGATCAACTTAACATTAGATTTTTAGTAAGAAAAAAACATCTCATATTATTACAAAAAATATTCCATTCTATTCAATTCAATTTTGTTCCATTTCTGATTTTCAAACCAACTTGTAATATTCCTAACCAGAATATTCTCGAATTTAATTGGAAAACATTTGAGTAGAAACAAATATTTCCATTGGTTGTGGTCAAATATTTGAAATATTAAAACATTACTTAGCCTGTGAAGTTTAGCTTAAATCAACTGCTCTGGTGGCATCGGACCTTCTTCATCTGCAGCAATCAATTTTGCCTCATTGAGCACAACATAAAATTGGTGTCTGCGGTGGAATGCAGCAATATACCCGGTATATAATATGTACCAGGGTATATTAGGTTTAGTCTCAACTTTATAACAGTTGAAAATATTAATGGATTAAAAAAAATGTTGGTGTTCATAAAATGTTAGTCTAATTAGTCCATTTCAAAAACAAAAAGCGATAGCGAGCAGAAATTCGTATGTATGTTCTGTAGCTAAATATTAAGGGTTGGCTATACAGTTTGTGAGTGGGTAAAATCGGATCATGTTTGGGCAAAATTGGCAAAAACTGACATTTTATGAAACTGACAATTTAAGAGATATAGCAAAAATTTAAAGACAAAAAATGCTCCTCTTTTAAAAATAAACAACTTTTGTTTGAAACTTTTTTTCATAAATTCAGTATAAATTGGGTATTTAAGCAATTAACTCAGTTAGTTGTAATTTTCACATGTTCGTTTTAAAATTTCTACCGCAAATATGATGAAAAAAAAAAATTCTTATTTTCTCCAAGCAAAAACAAAAGTTTATTGTTAACCTTTGTGTCTTCCAATTTTCATCAGTTTTTTCTTCACACAAAATATAATAGTTATTAAACTGGGATTTCGTATCGAATCAAATTGTATACTTTGAAAATGACATTACACAAAACTAGCTATTTTTTCGAGATAGAAAAAAATAATAAACGTGTTGCTAGCTAAGTGGGCGGGCGGGCAAACAGACATAGATGATGGTAGGCTACTTTTACTGTAGAGCGTTAAGAGAAAGAGTATAGGTATAATTTGTATTGAAATAACAAACAACAAGATTCTGAACTAAACGCTGGTCTTGGAAAACTACACATGTACACTGCACAGCAAATAAAGTGGCGCACTTTGAACAATTTATTGAATATATTATTATCTTTGCTATTTTTTTGCTTATCAATTACATTTTATAAATTTGGGATGTAATACCCAGTGTTTATTCTTTCTAGAAGCTCGGAATAAAATGATTTTTAGCGAATTATTTTGAAAAGGACATATTAGCGACTTTCCTCTTAAAGGAAATAGAGCTATTGGTCCTGTACCGATGTCAAAAATGAGCATCTGAAAAATTTATATTATTTTACATACATATATATTAGGGTGTTTCAAAAAAAGAATTTTTTTAATTTTCTTCCAAACAGGTTTAAAACATTCATTTAAGTATCCAAAGACGCCAGTTAAAATTTAAGATTTTAATATTGACATTAAGGGGTGGCGTATCGCACTTTTCGATTTCCCATAAGAATAACATAAGAAACTTTTTTTTTGCTGCTTCTGATTTTTATAACTAGCTAGCATAGCTTTGTACCAAAAATCTCAATACATATTTTTGTAGGAAATTGAACGCTCTACAAAAAAGGTCTCTTGTCAAAATTTTGTAAAACTAACTGTATCAAAGTTACAGCCTGCCAAAATTTTTTTTTTTAATTTTCTTTCAAACAGGTTTAAAAGTTTCATTTAGGTATACAAAGACGCCAGTTAAAATGTAATAATTTAATATTGACATTAAGGTTAAGGGGTGGCGCATCGCACCGTTCGATTTCCCATAAGAATAACATAAAGTGGAGCGCCATTCAACTGTTCATTTTTTCCCCTTAGATATCTCAGCGTCGCGATGATTTTTTTTTTGAAACACCCTAATATATATATATATATATATATATATACACATATATACATATATATTTGTATATGGCGCCAAATGTGTCGCCACTCTAGCGGTCACAGTTTTAATCTGATAGGAATGAAATTAAGTATATGAGGTGAACTTGGTATTTGAAAGGCCAAGTTTGTTAATGAGCAACTTGGACAAGGAGACCGAGTGGTTTAGAAGTAGGGGAAACACAAAATTAGAATTATGTCCCTAAATAATGGAAAAATCGAAAAAAACATTTGAAGTAAAGTTTTAGAAAATTAGTTTTAGTACAATTTTATTTACTTTCATTTATTCTGTTACACTATTATTTACAGAAATATTTGCAATTAAATTAAAATCAATGAATTCAAAGATAAAAACCAAAATATCTCTGTACGACGACGCATTAGAGTTTGGGAAAAAATGATTATATAATAAATTATAGCAAACATGATTTTCTACAACTTTAATATTATACATTTTTCTAATATGAAGACAGATATTTTATATGTTGTGTTTGTTTGACACAAATACGTGAAATATAATTTTGTGTTTTTTTTCTCCAAGCACCTTTCCCCTTGACTAATGCCATTTATTGATAAAATTAGCCTTGCAAATACTAAATTCATATCAGATACGACATTTCATTTTGATCAAACTAAAATTGTGACCGTTAGAGAGTAATTTATGTATTCTAAGTTGACGCAGCTCCTGCTGAACGAATTTCAAATTTTAAAATTTATGCAAATTTGTCTTTTTTTCAAATAAATTTTTTTCCTGTAAACTATAAGGTTTCTCTTTTTAAAATTTGACCCTCACATCAACGAATGTGAGGGTCATAGTCGTCGTTCGAATGCAGTCAAACGTAGATGTGCAAATTTTTGTTAAAAAAACAGTGAATAGTGTCTTTGTTGCGAAAAATTCAATTCAAATAATATTTGCAAGTTTACAACAATAAAAATTGTGTCATTGACATTGACGTGCAGAGTCATCAAAAATTTATTTTTTATAAAATAAAAATTGCAATGTGTTCATTATATTATACTAAGTGTAATTGAATATTGTGTAATCTAATGTAATGCAAGATTCCAGTGACGGTTCAAAACATATTTTAAGATATCGTCCAATATATCTACCGATCGAGGGAAAATCCGTGCTTAATGAAGTTATAGATGCTGAAAGCGCTAGTGCTAATGCACCTGTCATAAAACTCAAAGACAATATAAGCAATTATATGAGCCAAACTGAAAAGTTTGAGATTGAGAAACAAAATGCTATCCGAAGACTAAGTGTATCTTCTCAATCATCTGTGCCAGACAGTCTAGAAATGGCTTCAATAACGCCAACAAAAGAAAATCCTTCTAGTTCTAAGGTACAAGAAAATAATATCTCCGAAATAAATTCCTGAAAAAATAATCATCCAGAATGGCAAGGTAATGACTTTACCATTGTTGAATCAAGAAAAAAGAAAAGAAGTCCAGATGCAGAAGAGAGGATAGTACGGCAGAAAGGAACTCCTCAAGGTCCAGTACTAATTACGAACCGCTTTGAAGTTCTGAAAAATCTTCCTCAACCGCCAGAAAATAAAACTTCAACAGCCGTTAGCGAGAAAAAAGATCAAGTACAACCAATTTTCGTGTGTAATGTACTCAACTTCACAGAATTTGAAAAGGACTTGACATCAACTGGCTTTAAAAATAAGTATATGTGCAAGGTTCTGAACAACCAGATTAAGATTACTCCTGTCGATATTCCAACTTACAGGGATATAATAAAATACTTCAACCTTAGGAGCGTGAGTTATTACACTCATAGGCTGAAGCAAGAGAGGCCCTTCCGCGTCGTTCTAAGAAACGTTCACCATACCACAACTCAGGAGGATATAACAACCGACCTTGTGGATCTTGGTTATGTTGTGGAAAACGTGGCAAATATTAAACATGCCAAAACTAAAGCACCTCTACCAATGTTTTTCATTGATTTAAAGCCAAATGAAAACAACAAACAAATTTACGAAGTGACAAAACTTGGTAACAAAATCGTCAAGTTTGAGCCACCAAATAAAAAACGAGAAGTGCCTCAATGCAAAAAGTGCCAAAGATTCGGACATACCCCGAATAATTGTGGACGCACATATCGTTGCGTTAAGTGTACCGAAAACCATCGCACCAGTGCGTGTAATAAAAATCGTGATGTGCCAGCGGTTTGTGTGAACTGTGGTGAAAATCACCCAGCAAATTATAGGGGTTGTGAAGTGTATAAAAAACTCCTTCATAAAAGATTTCCCACACTCAGAAAAAAACAAGCCTCTAAAAAAAAGAAGACTCTAACTCTCGTGCTCCAACTCCCAACTACATCAAACAAAACTTTAGTTTTGCACAAGCAGTTCGTAACCAAAAACCCACTATTAGTGTTGATGCCGCCACTGATAACGAAAAAAGTAATGACGATTTTATTATATTCATGAAACAATCATTTATTGAATTAAAAGATATGTTTCGTGATGTTATGAAACAAAATACCATAATGGTCAATCTCTTGACTGCCCTTGTTTCTAAAATGAAATAATGGTCCATTCAATAAATGTTGTCTTATGGAATGCAAATGGTTTAATAAACCGCCGTTTAGAATTTGAAACTTTCCTCGAACACCGTAACATAGATGTTGCGCTTATATCTGAAACCCGATTTACGGACAGAAGCTATCTCGCTATACGAAACTTTACTGTCTACGACACGAAACATCCAAGTGGTCGATCTCAAGGTGGAACCGCTATTATAATAAAAAATAGCCTGAAACATCATGTAACAGTTAACAACTGTACCGAATATCTTCAAGCTACAAGTGTAGTGGTAGAAGATTGGATTGGTCCATTGACGTTTTCTGCCGTTTACTGTCCCCCAAGACATGCAATAAATCAGGTAAATTTTCAAGATTTTTTTGACACTCTTGGCCATAGATTCATTTCTGGCGGAGACTATAATGCCAAGCATACCCACTGGGGCTCACGACTCATAAACCCCAAGGGTAGGAACTTGTATAAAGCTATATAATCTAAAGGTCTAGACCATATTTCAACTGGAGAACCTACATATTGGCCATCGGATCCTAATAAAATTCCAGATCTATTAGATATATTCATAACTAAAAATATGTCACGTAGATACTTAAAAATCACTTCCTGCGATGAATTATCTTCAGATCACTCCCCTGTGCTACTCACCATAAATACGCAACTTATTGAAAAAAATATACCTCCATGTCTTTTCAATAAATATACAGACTGGGATTATTTTAGAGACTACATGGACACAAATATAGTTCTACAAAAGCCTATAAAAACAGAAGAGGAACTTGAAATAGCGGTAGTAGATTTTACACAAACTTTACAATCAGCTGCATTTAAATCAACGCCTACAATTTGTAACAAGAGCAGAGTTAACACTACTCAATCCGATGCTGTACGGAATTTAATTCTAGAAAAGCGGAGATTGAGAAGAAATTGGCAGCAAACAAGATACGCTAGAGATAAAAACGCATTCAACAGGGCTGCTCAAAACTTAAAACGACTGTTGGAGAAACTAAAACAAGAAGCTATCCAAGACTACCTCAAAAATTTATCACCAACAGATGCTGCAGACTATTCACTCTGGAAAGCTACTAGGCGCTGTAAACAACCTCAAAAGCCTATACCACCTCTTCGTCGTGTTAATGGCAGCTGGGCTAAAAGTTCTAAAGAAAAAGCTGATTTTCTGACAGTTTATCCGAAATCTTTCAGCCAAATCCTGGAGAAAACTTAAATGAAGCCCTTTTTCTGGATGCTCCCTTACAGTTATCCCTCCCTATTGTTTCCTTTTCACCTAAAGAAATCAAATCGGTCATTTGGAATATCAATAATAAAAAGGCTCCCGGCTATGATCTTGTAACTGCCCGAATTCTTCGAGAGTTGCCAAAAAAAGGTATTATCATGATGTGTACTATCTTTAATTCCATCCTGCGCCTAAAATATTTTCCTCAAATCTGGAAAGTATCGCAGATTATCATGATACTTAAACCAGGAAAGCCTATAAATGATGTTACATCCTACAGACCAATAAGCCTTCTACCGTTACTATCTAAAATTTTCGAAAAATTATTTCTAAGGAGGTTTTTACCAATTTTGGAAGAATCCAATCTTGTTCCTGATCATCAATTTGGTTTTAGATCCAAACATTCAACGATCGAACAAGTTCACAGAGTTGTCAGTGGCATTAACAATACTTTTCAAGAGAAAAAATATTGTACGGCAGCGTTTCTTGACATCAGTTAAGCTTTCGACAAAGTATGGTATCCTGGATTATTATATAAATTGAAAAAGAACATTCCAGATTCGTATTATCTCATTTTAAAATCATATTTAACTGACAGATATTATCAAGTAAGATTTCAAAATGAACTGTCTGATATACATCCTATTTTTGCCGGAGTTCCCCAGGGAAGCGTTTTAGCTCCAATTTTGTATCTTATTTATACACTAGATCTGCCAGTGAACGATGAAAACATTACTGCTACTTTTGCAGATGATACTGCAATCCTAGTATCAGATTCGGATCCAAATGTAGCATCGGAAAAACTTCAATTAAGTTTAAACCAAATTCAGCAATGGCTGCATAAGTGGCGGATTCGTGCTAATACAAATAAATCGGTCCAAGTTACCTTCACATTACGCAGGGGAATCTGTCCACCAGTAACCTTAAATAACGCGATACTTCCACAAAACGAAGATGTCAAATATCTGGGTATGCATCTGGATAAACGTTTAACTTGGCGAAAGCATATATGGGCCAAAAGAAAACAATTAAATATTCAATTCAATAAATATTTCTGGTTGCTTAATCGTAACTCTAAATTATCCCTCGAAAATAAGTTATTAGTGTATAAAAGCATTTTGAAACCTATATGGACATACGGTATTCAATTGTGGGGTACTGCAAGTGTGAGTAACATTGAGATTTTACAGCGTCTTCAGTCTAAAGTGCTGCGTGCGATAAGTGATTCACCATGGTACGTTCGAAACGATGACCTACATCGTAGTTTAAATGTGTCTACAGTGCGTGAAGAAATAGTGCGATTTAGTGAAAACTATATGTATCGTTTAGAAACGCATCCAAATGTGTATGTGCTTAATCTTCTTGACAATAGTAAGACCTTAAACAGACTAAATAAACTTAATATCTTAGAATTAAAATATAGATTTATTTGACATTTTAGTGATAAATGTACTTAAATAATTTTAGTATATAATTTTTCATTCTTGTGTCTTCCATTGGGTAGACACAATTCACGATTTTTATCTTGTGATCACTCTATTCATAGTTCTTATTAGAACTGATAATAGTTAAAATTAGGATGCTAAAAAAAAAAAAAAACATCAACGAAAACATTTACCAATGTATAAAAATGTACTTGATATGCAAAAAAAAATCCAAATTTTTCAAAGTGCGCCATTTCTTTTGCTGTACAGTGTATTCTCTCTGTTGATGATGAGATGGGTACTACTGTGCTTCGTCGCTCGCTGTTAGTGCTATTAGCTTTCTATTCAGCACGTTTCTCTTACGTTCTTCGCTTACGTTGTTCTTCATTCGTTCGCCTTCTTCACGAGTGTAGAATAAACGTGTATTTCTATAAATACAACAACAACAACAACAACCGTCATTTCTGTTTTATAAAAGAACAAACGAAAACTTAAAATTGTATTTTCTTGACATATATTGTTCTGTTCTATTCTGTTCCGTTAAAGTTAATGAAATTTTTTCTATCGTAACAACACGCTGTTGTATTCGCTGCTACCAAGTGTCACAAAAATAGCGATCATTTTTCAATGTTGAAACAATAGGGAATATACGTCTGATTCAAAAAAGGGTTAAATTTTTTTTTTTACATTATTGCTTTAGAATTAAGTCTATGTAAATATTTTTTAATATTATTTCTTTTTCGTTAAGAAAATAATTATTGAAAAGTGCAAAAAAATAGATGGAAATTCAAAATACTTGAAACGCAACGCAATTAGTCAGATCGAATGTGACGTCAAAGTCTATAATGACAGTGTCAACAAGCGCGTAGTTGTTTGATGGTTACTTTTGAGTGAAGATTTTATTATGATTTTATAACATATTTAAAAGTTATATGTTAAAAGTTACATTTGTATCGTGAGGAAGAACAAGGACTGTATGGAAATGAGTGATAGTGGTTATGTGAAGGCACAATTAGATAATTTACGAAAAATTAATTTGTTTATGATGACACACACCTCTCAGAACAAGAAAAAACACTGTATTGGGTGAATTCCTTATTGTACTTTTACAACATGGCACAATACAGAAATTATAATTCGTTTTTTTTTTGTTCCATGATATAATAACAATTAATTATCAAATATTGTTGAATGACAGAGGACAATAGTATAACACTTTTTCACTAGTTGATTGTTATTGTAGACTGTGACGTCACGACAAGCGCGCCAAAATATGAGGGTGTTTAAATGGTACGTAGATGTTAGTTTATTTTAACTTTTTTTTTGTTACTAAATTTTAGTTTTTCGGTATTGATTTGTTCCTTATTCATTCGGTTTTCGGAAAAATGTTTCGTATAAAAGTTGATTATTATAAATATGCTAAGAATTTTTATGTGAAACATTTTCTCATAAACTGAATGAATAAGGGACAAATTAATCAAATTTGGAAGAATGCGCGCTACTTTTGCGGTTTATGGTATGAATACGACAATGGCTACACAGATACAAAGAAAATTGTGTGAGGTTAAAATATATTTGTGTGTAGCTGGAGGATGTATGATTGTGGAATACATCACACTGGACTTCCGTTACATCCATCATTCGTATATAATATTGAAATTGTAATCATTCTACGTATACACGAATATATTTGGCTTCAGGCGGGAAAAAAAGTTAGAGCTAGTATCTGAAATAAATACTGATGAAGTGTTTTTTTGTTAACCTCCATATACATAGAATATGGAGGAATTGTTGAGATTTTTCCGAAAATTTTAAGGTCTTCTAATACCAAGAACCTATTTTTAGCAGATGACGAGTCTGTGTGTGTGTCTATATGGATGGGTGTATGTGTGTCTGTATGGATGTGTGCCTGTGATTAAGATATCTGAAGAACGGAGATAGTGAGGGTGATGAAACATTAAAATTAAGTTTATTGTTGTCGTCTTCCACATCAACTCAATTCGCTCAAATAGCTAAACAGTCCAAGTGGCCGTTATACAAACCCGCTATACTTGGAACTGGAAGGTTGCGAGTTCGAATCTTTTCAATGGCCGTTTGTCAATTAAATTAATTGAATTAATTTCCTGAAAGGAAATAGAGCTATTGGTCTCGTACCGACTTCAAAATTTTGCAAACATTTTTCAAATGTCCATTGATCCTACCTATATATCTGTAAAATTTATATATATATATATATATATATATATATATATATATATATATATATATATATATATATATATATATCTATGGGCATATATATATATATATATATATATATATATATATATATACATATATATATGTGTCTGTAATCACTCTAGCGGTCACAGTTTTGATCTGAATGGAATGAAATTTGGTATTTGAGGCGTTTTTGGTATTCAAAAGGTCAAGTTCGTTATTGGGTTAAACTTAACAAGGGGGAAAGAGGGGTTTAAAGGATTGGGGAACCACTAAATTTGACATATCTCCTTAATATTCGAAAAATCGAAAAATTTATAAGAAGTATAGTTGTAGGTACTATGTTTTACTGTAATTTTGTTTCTTATCATTTTTTCTGTTACCCTAATATTTACAGAAATATTGACGGTTTAAGATTGAAAATTAAATTCCTCAATATCTCTGTACACATTAGAGTTTGAGCAAAAATGATAAGGTGATGAGTTGTAGCAAACATGCAACTTTGTTTCTTACGCTACAACTTTGTTTCTTACGCATTTTTTGATTGTTCTAATATTAAGGAGATATGTCAAATTCGTTATTGGGTTAAACTGAACAAGGGGGAAAGGGGGGTTTAAAGGGTTGGGGAACCACTAAATTTTCGATTGTTCTAATGTTAAGAGAGATATTTTATATTTTGTGTTTTCTTCTTTCCTTATGCCCCCATTTCCTTTCGACGTATGTCATTTATTATTAAAGTTGGCCATGCAAATACGAAAGTCATAAACGACATTTCATTTTGATCAGACTAAAATTGTGACCGCTAGAAAGTGATTTATGTATGTTAAGGAAATTCGTTAAGTTGAAGCAGCTCCTGCGTAACGAATTTTTTTTTAAATTTGTTAAAATGTTGCCTAATTTTTTACTCTTAAAATCACTGTTTTTCCGAAAAGTTTTTGTGCTCAATTATTCGTCATCTTTGGCATATCCTTCACAAATTTTGAAACTTGTGAATGTTTTTATCTCATGTAAAAAATCAACTTAGTACGTAAGCTGCTATCGTGTTCATACTGCTTTCTCAGTCAAAGCGTTATAGCTTTTGTTATAAATATATATATATATTTATACATATGTATATATATATATATATATATATATATATATATATATATATATATATATATATATATATATATATATATATAAACATACGTAAATACGTTATCTACTCCCAGAGCTAAGCAAAGTAAGTAATCGTTACCAATGTGTGAAAATTAAATACAAAAGTGGTTGTGAAAGTATTGCTAATTCATCGTCTATTATATATATTTTACGTGCTTTTACTTGTATGTGAGTATACTAGTAAGTAGCTGTACTTGTGGACTTGAAGAAATACCCACTGCAACAATGACTAGTACTTTTAATTTAATGGAAATAGTATAGATACAGTTCGTATTTGAATATATTGCAGAAGTGTTTTCTTACAGTGTGTACCAAAAATTGTATGACAGCCAACCATATAATACATATATCATAGCTTTATTATTTAGGTTAAATATTTTTTCCCGCAAATTCCTTGGAAATTGTAGAATCAGTTCATATTTGAAAACACGTTTAAACATACTTTTATCTAATGTTTTTTTTTATAGTATTATTTCATTTCTATTTCAGTTAGAGCATTAGCCCACATACATGAAAGGCCGTGGTTCCGTAAGGTTCATGCTTGAGACTTGATATTAAATAAAAATTTTATTTAAAATTTTTACTTGATATTAATTTTTGATAAATTTAATTACGTAAATGGTCTATAAACTACACTTATAGATCTTTTTAAAAGAGCTTTATAGGAAAATGTCACCGATACTCTTTCTCATCTTCCTGGATAACGTCATGAAAAAGGTCACAAATAAACCAAGAGGTCTGGGAATGGGTAGAGAAACTCGAGGATATAGATTTTGCAGACGACCAATGGTGGATTTCACAAAGCCTTAAAGACATGAAGGAGAAACTTCAAGATCTCCATACCCATGGGATTAGTGTAGGTCTTAAAATAAATTTTGAAAAAACAAAAGACATGAGAATAAATCCCAGGAACAACCAACCGTTAGAAGGGAACAACAAAATGATTGAACAAGTTGACCAATTTCAATATTTAGAAAGCATTGTGTCAAAGACAGGTGGAACGGACGAAGATGTCGCAATCAGAATAAGGAAGGCCAAAGGAGCATTTGCACAACTTGCACCTGTTTGGCGGTCAAGCCAAGTAAGAAGAAAAACTAAATTAAGAATATTTGAAACAAATGTAAAGTCTGTACTCTTATATGGTTGCCAAACATGGAAAGTAACAAAGACTATAACATGTAAATTACAAGTTTTAATCAACAAATGACTTCGAAGGATTTTGAACATTCATTGGCCTCACAGAATAACTAATGAAGAATTACTGAGAATAACAAATCAAAGTCCAGTAAATGAGATCATCAAGAAAAGAAAGTTTGGTTGGACTGGCCATACGCTAAGAGTGCCAAATTACACCATCAGTCGCCAAGCCCTCGAATGGAACCCTCAGAAGAACAGGAAAAGAGAAAGGCCGAAGACAACCTGGAAAAGGTGGGTCAACAAGGAAATCGAGAAAGAGGGCAAGAGTTGGGGTGAAATCAAGCATATGGCACAGAACCATGTACGGAGGAAGGCGTTTGTGGCGGCCCTAGGTCCCCCATGGGAAAACAGGAACTAATTGAATTGATTATAGGATAAAACCTATTTTGACAAAATGGAAACCCGACTTCAAAAATCAAATATTCTATAGCAAAAAATGCACTAAAAAGTAAAGAATAATTGCATATTCTTGTGCCAATTTTAGTTCACCTAAGCAAAAATATTTAAATATATATGTACAATTATTGTTATTTTTGGAGGCGGTGTCGTAAAGTTATGGGAATTTCTCTAAGCTGACATCGTCTCCAAAAATAACAATAATTGTACATATATATTTAAAAGTTTTCGGGGTCGGTTTTTTTTTTGTAAAAAATTTTTTTGAAGTCGGTTTTTAAAAAAATGTTCTTATTTTCCAATTATGATGAGTATCCCCTTTCAAAAAAAAAATTTCGCAGAAATCGGTTATCACATATAAAATAAGGATTTTCCTCGATTTCCCGGGGATCCCCTCATCAGAATGCGATTTGGTGCCAATGGGATCAATGGGAAACCAAATCCTTTAAAACAAAAAAATCTAAAAATTCAAAATCGGTTCATAAATGACGGAGTTCTGAGGTGACACACATTAAAAAAAAAAAAATACAGACGAATTGAGAACCATCCTCCTTTTTGAAGTCGGGTTAAAAATAGAATGTTTATATTTAGACTTGTAATAACTATGTCACTAAATTAAATGTTTGTTTCTTATGTTTTTGGTAATCTACTGGATCGCCAACTAAAAAGGTTGAGAAACGATGCGGTAGAATAATATTTTGTCGAGAAATATTTTCCAATGAACTTATCGGAACTAAGTTAGTAGTTGAAATAAAGAAAAAAAATCTCGATCGAATATCATAAATAAATAAATTGTAAAAACATTTTAAAGGAAAAATTTGTGATTACATACATTATTAAAAGGTTGAATATCGCATACAAATATGTTAATTAAATAGACTACAAGCACATTTACTTTTTATATCTTTTCACTAGCCAGCGGTCACCAAAATGGGTATTTACGTTCTATCCAGAGAGATAATTGAGCTCAAACATGTAACATACACACGCATAGACATTTCAATACAGTAGATTAAAAATCAATGTTATTGATAAAAGTTATTTTTTATTACCCATGTTTATCATCCTGTAAAATAGGATTTAGGTACGGTTGTAGTTAGAGTAACATTTTTTTTTTCATTTTATATTTATTCTCTTGGTAGAAACGACTCTACCTCTGACCCACATAAATAAAATATAAATACATTCTGCTTGCTGTAAATTGAAATATCGACGTCTACTTACTTATAAGATTAGTTTTGTAATGTTACAGCTTGTCTTCATAACATGGTGGAAAAAAAATACAGTTTGTTAGAGATTGTTAGGCGCCTTAAATGTAAGGTGAGACAAATTAGCGAATTTCCTCCAAAGGAAATTGCAGCTATTGCTTTTGCACCGATGATGGCATTTCGTCAAAATTTCTTCAAATGTCCATCGTTAAAATCTTAAATACATGCAAAATCTTAAATATATATTATATATATATATATATATATATATATATATACCTATATATATATATATATATATATGAATATACATATAAATATATAAATATATATAAATATACATATATCGGGTGTCAAAGCATTATGGACACGGCATAATAAATCGTTTAAGGTGGTTCGGGCGTTTGTTAGAACCACGTTAACCGATTTAGTATGCCGTGTATGTATATATATCTATATATATATATATATATATATATATATATATATATATATATATATATATATATATATATATACATTTATGTGCCTATGAACTCTCTATAGGTCACAGTTATAATCCTATTGGAATTTAATTTGATATTTGAAGAGGTTTTGGTATTAAAAGGTTAGGTTCGTTAATGGATAAAATCTGACAACGGTAAAGTGAGGTTCAGGCGGAGGGGGAAAAGTTGGCATATCTCTCTTAATATTCTAAAAATCGAAAAATTTGTAGGTAATTAAGTTTACTATAATTTTGTATCTTACCATATTTACAGAAATATTTACTTAAGATTGAAAGTAAAAATTCTAAATATCTATGTACACATTAGAGTTTGGAAAAAATGATAAGGTAATGAACTTAATTTTCTACAACTTTACTCTTTAAATATTTTTCGAATGTTCTAATATTAATCGTGTATTATGCGTGTACCACGATGACACGAATACATAAAATATATTTTATTAAAATTTTGTTTATTGTCATTTCTACAGAAACTATAAACTATACTAGCACACTATAAATCGTTATATATCGTTGTATTTTGGTTATTCATAAATTTAAATTAAAAATTTTTTTTTCGATAAATATTTTCAATTGTCAAAACTCAAACCACAGGATATAAAAAGTATATCTAATCAAATATTGATAAGAAAAAAGTTAACTCGTCAATCAGGAATCGAGCCTCAGACCTTTGGATATGTGGTCCAGCGTGCTTATCGCTGCACCAAAGACGATTCTCAAGTAAGAGCCCACTTTTTCATATATTTTTTCATATATCATTATTTCTGTATACCTAAGCGACACAATTCAATACCTGTCAAATTCCAGTTACGTTACGGTAGACAAATACGAGAGAACTAGCGTATACTATACAGACAAATGTCATAGAATTTTAATTAAATATTGATAAGAAAAAAATTATATCTATATAATCCATATATAAGTGTTAAGTATATTCATAGTTGCATATATATATATATATATATATTATATATATATATATATATATATATATATATATATATATATATATATATATAAATATATATATATATATATGTAAGTAAGTCATTTACTTGTTATTGACTATAAATAAAACAAGTTGGCGACCGATGTAAATTCCAAAGTAAATAAATAAATTCACGACAATATATATATATATATATATATATATATATATATATATTGTCGTGACTTCAAATTTATCGGTGTTTAAAATAAATACCTTTTTTGTCATCGGTCGCCAACTTGTTGGCGATATATATATATATATATATATAGTTGCATATATATATATATATATATATATATATATATATATATATATATATATATATATATATATATATATATATATATATATATATATATATATATATGCAACTATGAATATACTTAACTTGTTTTATTTATAGTCAATAACAAGTAAATGACTTACTCGTTCCAACTTATTATTTTACCAGCGTTTCAACTTTAATTTACTTAATACCTCTTTGAATCCAAAATATTCTTATTGTTGTACTGACTTATTTGTTAAAAATAATAATCCAAAAAATTCACTTAATTAATTTTTATTAATTTCAAACGTATTATTAATAGTATAGTTTCTTGCCAATCATTAAATTTACATTACAAATTGTTACAAATTTATATGATTTTTTCTATTACAAATATGACAAATAATCAATATTAATAATATAATATAATAATAAATTTCATGAATCTGCAAAAATCCTTTAAAAGTAATATTTTATTTTATAAAGTAAATGACAGAAATCGACTTCCGTCAATATATATATATGCAACTATGAATATACTTAACACTTATCACTTATACAGACATACGTGTATAATATAGATATTTTCTTATCATATTTAATTAAAATTCAATGGCATTTGTCTATGTAGTATATGCCAGTTCTCTCGTATTTGTCTAACCTAACCTGAATGGAATTTGACAAGTATTGTATTGTGACGCTTATGTATACACAAATATATTATTATATATATTAAATATATATATTCTAATATTATTATTATATATATTTATTATCAAGGATATTTATTTAGTTCTATAAAAGTTCCAACTAATATTTTGGCTAGACTCGATGTGGGTAAAATGCAATCATCTGCTAAAGCAAAACATATAATGTTTTTGAAAACGAATGAACTTATTATGTTCGTATTTTCTCGCTTTAACTATTTCTGGGCAAACAGTAAACAGAATTGTCTCGTGGAAGGGTATACAAATTTATATCCTTTGGACAATAAATATCGAATCCAATAAAAACACACAAGATACCATAAAAATAGGTAATATGTGACAGTGTAATAACCACCCACCTGCTATCCAGCTACCGTTATGTTATCCAAACTCTATATGCCATCGATATATATATAGATATACTATATAGTATATTATTACTTGAAGGGTCAAAAATCAAATCATATACAGTTGAGTCGTTGTTCGTCGTAAACGCCTCCTGATAATACGGTTTATACACATCTGATAGACATTTACAACTATCAACTTCGACAGTATGAGCTGAACCACAACGAACAATGAGAGGATTTTCGTTCGAATAATATATAACTCCTGTATTCATGTAGGTAGGATCCTATATGCCGGTATATATTTTATTAACAATTTTTACTTCCATAATTCATAAGTCACAAGAACTTATGCTAAATTAACATTCTTCGACATCAAATGGTTGATATGAAAAATCATACGCATCTAGGTTGGGATTCGAACTCACAACCACTAGCACAACATCTGATTTTTCACTATTTTGATGTTAATGTATAATTTATTTACTATTTACATATTGTTTTTTTTTTTAAACTAGCTTCTATTTTAATTACTTATTGTTAGTACGGTTGTCTGTCGGTTATATTATATCAACGGATATGACTAGCTTTTACTTAATTTGACATTCAAGTAATATGTCTCAACATTCTTTGTATGAATTTTCATATCAAGTATTTGATGTCAAAGAAAATGTGTAATTAGGTAAAATCTAGTCACTTCCGTTGGTATAACATTACTGAAAGGCAACCATTAGATAAATATACGCTAGTTTACAAATGAATAAACAATAATTTTGCAATGTTGTTCATTCTGTACCTATCTTTAGCAGTTAGATCGTGAAAAATTACATTTATTTTATAACCGTCCGGTTTTAAACAGTGACTAACTTAAAGTAATTCTTTTGCTCCAGAGCACGTACATAATATTATATCTCGTTATCTCTTTCCGTTTTGTGTTATCGTTTCTACGCTAAATATACGCTAGTTTACAAATGAATAAACAATAATTTTGCAATGTTGTTCATTCTGTACCTATCTTTAGCAGTTAGATCGTGAAAAATTACATTTATTTTATAACCGTCCGGTTTTAAACAGTGACTAACTTAAAGTAATTCTTTTGCTCCAGAGCACGTACATAATATTATATCTCGTTATCTCTTTCCGTTTTGTGTTATCGTTTCTACGGACAGACAGACAGACAGACAGGCGAATGAATATTCAGAAATGGAATAATTTGGTCATTTCATGAACACATATGCCAAAATTTCCGATATTTCCATATTTCCACTATAAAAATTAAATTTATATTAACTGACACTAAAATATGATTTATTTTTATGAAAATCCAAATGAGTTAGGTGATTTTATAAATGAGAGTGGTTTCCCGCGACTTCGTCCGCATTTATATGAAAGCTAAATATATATGTATTGAACACAATAATAATAATAATAACCCTATTGTGTGCTTTTATAGTTTATAGTTACTATGGAAACGACAATCAAAGTTGACATTTCAAAATTGAAAAAAAATTTTAATAAAATAATTTTATAGTTATTTTTTAAAAGTATAGTTTCAGTGGAGATGAAATCTATTGAATATATTTTTTCTTCTGACATACTTAACAAATATCAATATTTAAGGCTAACTAAGAATTTTAACGCAATGCTATATAGCCCACAGCCTTCCTCATGAATGTGGCTATCTAACGCAAATCGGACTGGCATTTCCAGAGATTAGCGCGTTCAAACAAACAAACAAAAAACTCTTCAGCTTTATTATATTAGTATAGATTCTACTTAGTTATATTAATAGGAGTCACATGATGTATTGAACCATTGGCGGATGGATGGTTATATTTATATATATATATATATAATATTGTTATTATAGTCAGTCGGTCATATGTATGTATTTTGAAAAGATAAACTCTAATTTATGCGCTATAAAAAGAATTATATGAAAAAAAAATATTTTGCTTTAAATTAAATGACCTAATTCAAATGATGTACGGAAGCGCGTACAATCATAAAAAAAAAAAAAAAAACACCCATTAAATTTCAATAAAATAATTAACTTTTGTTATAATAATAAATGCGGCTTTTTATTATGTAAAAGTGTGCCAAGTTCCATAAAAATTCTTAGGATGAAAATTTATGGTTTCGTTCATTTAAAATTTTTACTTTATGAGGGTTCAATTTAGATGGCGTTGTACGATACAAATTTTCTGTAATTTAAAGATATATGAAACAATTGAAAATAACAACTAAGTGAGGTAATTTTCTAAATACCCGATATATACTGAATTTATGAAAAAGTTTCAAAGAAAAGTTGTTTATTTTTAACAAAGCAATCTTTTTAAGAAAGGATCTCTTACAGTTTCCAAGACAGACAATGTTGCCCATTTTGCAAATAGTCCGATTTTGCCCAATCACGAACTTAACCCTGATTAGAATTAGAATAAACATTCAAAATTTCAGCTCGTTATCGCAAATCAGATCATTTTATGAACACCTACACCAAAACTGTTTTTCTACGATCAATATTTTCAATCGTTGCGAAGTCGGCACTAAACTTAATATACCCGGGTATATATTATATACCGGGTATAAAAATAAAGTTGTACTATTATGTGTCATTTTGAAAATTGGAAGACTTCTGTAGAAAATATTACAATATAGTCGAGTATTTTAGAGAATTTGCCTTGTATTTCTCAAAATTTCGGAGAAGGGTCATAATAACAATGGTTTTGAGTAGCCCGTATACGAACGTATGTTTGATTCATAGATGATTTTTATACGCTCCAAAATCTTCAATTTTGGCATTGAATGGTAGTTGATAGTTTTGAATATGGTACGCATTTTGTAAGCATACTACTATTGAAATTAAAAAACCTTTATCCAGATTCTTGAATTGCCCAGAGGAATCCTCTTATTACAAAATACATATGTCTAGCATTAAAATAAATTTTATATTAGCATAAATGTATAATTTGAAAAATCATATGCATCTTAGATGAGGATCGAATCCACAACCACTGACTTTTCGGACCACTGCTCTACCAATTAAGCTACCGAGATTTTATGGTGGGATGAATATCATTTCCCACTATCCGATTAACATGTGTTTTTGTTATTACCATTACTGATATTGTTTTTAATTCTTTATGCAAATTTAATTGTTTTTGTAATACATCTATCCATCCATTATAGTATGATTGTCTTTTGGTCGTGTAATACTAATAGAGATGACTTGCATTTACTTAATTTGACATTTAAGTAGTATGTTTGAACAAACATTGATGTCAAAATAGTGTTACAAATGTTCAGACCTATAACTTAAATGTTATATTAAGTAATCGTTAGTCACCTCCGTTAGTATAACGTAACCGAAGTGTCTACTCTTATAACCATTGTATATATATAATATAGAAAAACAGGGTATAAAAATAAAAATTTACCGATTTCTAATCAGAATTATTATCCTCAAATCTCTGTAAGAACAGCTTATTTTAAAATAAAATCAATGTAATGTGGTATTAGTTTACAATATCTTCAAGTTTATCCATCCATGTTTAAATAATGCATAACACTCCATTGAGTGTCTGATGTACGATACGCTGTGTCTGATATTCGATGTCAAAACAACAGTTACAAAACTATGAAGGCTCGAATATTCTACAGAACTATTTCAAGTAAGTTAACATTTAAAATATCGTTACAAGTCACTTTAACGTAAACATTTAAAGTATACAGTTACATAACGTAACCAGTCCAAGTGGCCGAGCGATCTAAGGCATTATGTCTGCGCAGTCTGTCTACTTGGAAACTTGAAGGTTATGGGTTCGAATCCCGACATCGGTAGTTTGTTAATTATTATGAAAAAAAAGGGGGCAGTTAATTGACTAAACTGTCGGCGTATAGACAAGAATGAAGTAACCGGCTATACTTGAGAAGGTTTTCTGCAGTTTCCTGCACAAACTCCAGATGAATATCGGCATAGTTCCTATCATAGTCAGTCAGCTGCAACCGCATATCCTACCAATTTCTGGTCTATACACAAAAAATTCCTTCCACTCCACTCACATCCTCACATCGTTAGGCATCACAATGGACCTTATGGTCTAAGTGTAGCCCGTCCAGAGTGGCCTCTACAATTTATATATCTATCTACATAACATAACTGAGTACACGAATTTTTTTTATGCATACCAACGAATGATAGGATCGCCATTATATGTATTTTATATACGAGAAATAGAAGGTTTACTTTTTTGTATAGTTTGCTATTTTCGTGTAGCGTTGATTTTTCAACATGTTATTTTTATTTCGATTTATAATAACGCCATTATACATATGATAAAACTTCAAAATTACAATTTTATTGCAAATATATACCAAGTACATGACCGTATACAGAATCTATAAGCTTAAAATATCGTTTATAGTAAGCAAGCCATAAGTATTTGCAACAAAATGTGTTGCATTTCCATATACTCCAGGAACGTTAGTTCCGAAAAAAGCATTAACGAAATGATAAAACAATAATTTGTTGTTTTTTTTCATCTTTATACCCCATATTTACATAGTATATTTGAGGTGTTAATTAGTTTAGTCACGACTTTGCAATGGTTAAAACTGAATAGAGAAGAAAATTTCTGGTATATGTGTTTCTAAAATTACCTAATAATTTAATTTCCACATGTCTGTCAGACTGTAAATACGGTGACTCAATATAGTTATACAGATATAGTCGAGTTGAAATTTCGCGAGTGTGTGTATATGGTGTGTTTAAAATCTTAAAAGTAACTAAAATTCGTGAATACACAAAATCGGTCCGTAAATCGGTGTGTAAAAAGTAAAATTAACAATTCATGCATTGATAATGAATTGACTGTATACAGGTTATGTAAGCAAGGAACTCAGTTAGTTGTCATTTCCATTTTTCTTAAGCTTATTTCAATCAGCAACACTTTAAATTTAGTCGAAAACGAGTACAAAAAAATCTTGCTTTCTCGAATTTGAAAATATAAATTCCACTTTTGTTTGATATTTGACTCGAGGATCCATACGAGACAAGATTTATCTTTTTTTTTCACTGAGATTGAGAACAGTTTTCATTTTTCTCATCTTGTCAAGTCTGATTTTGATGTCAGTACGGTTTATTGAGGATTGCAAACACGATAGACGTGGAACCCCATTATAATCTCTGAAGTAACATTAATCTAAAATTTGAGTTATTGCAGCCCCGCTTAAGCCCAAAGCGACGTAAATATAGTGTCAACCTAATTAAAACTTCATAAAATATAGCTTGTCACATGTGTTCTACAAATAGTTTCTATAAAACTATTCTTTTAAATAATTTGAAATTTAACACGGAGCAAGGGTAAGATGTCCCAATTAAAGACTGTAAAATATAAGGGAATGGGACTAAAATTCAGGTAAATGGGATGAAAATAAATTTTTCAAGAGCATCGTGTCGGGTGTTAAATGAAAACTTATTGACGCTCAAATTCAACAATTCGATTTTTTACATTGAAAATCTAAGTCAACTGGACTACAATATAGATTTCAATTTAATATTACAATATTAAGTATCTATTTTATTATTTTAATAGCGTTGTTATATTACAGTGGCCGTACTTTTCTAAAACAATTACTTCTTCCAGAACAAAAATAGTAATTTAAAATAAGCTCTTAGAAAAACTAATAATTTAACTGAAAAAATTATTTATATCGAACAATTCCACTTTGATCTTCCTACATGATTTGTTTCGAACAAGAAATATTCTTATTAATATTAACTCATCCGCTTGGTATCGAAACCTCGATGTCTGAATTTCATGAACTGAATTTTATGTATATTTTGTATGTTTATTTTTTAAGGTTGTATGAAAATGAGTTGAATAAATGTTTATAAATCTATTTAATTTAATCGTTCATTTTATTTTAAAGTAAAAATTTAATTATAATTTTTACTTTTACTTGCGTTATTTAATTAGTCCAAAAGCATTAATTTATCAACGACATTCAGTTTCATTATAAATATAATGATAACTGATCTTGATATAATGTATTAAAATAAATACCCACCACTCCCCAAATCTCCGATATTAATAGATTAAGCTAAAAATTTTGTTCACAATTTTAATATACTTTAATCTTTTACAACATGAATAGTTTGTTGTACTTTTTAAAATATTTGGAAAAAACTATATATAAATATATATATATATATATATGTATATATATATACATATATACAAATATATATATATATATATATATATATGTCGCAGATGGATTAGTTCACAGTACAGCACGGTTTTGTTTTAATGATTAGTACCAGGCTATATTTTTGTCATTAGCTTCCTTTCGACGAGACGCCCAACTTTTGTCTCGCAAAAATGTTCGATGATAGTGACTAACGAAGCGTGTAAGAGAGTAACTTGTTTGTTTGACGATAGCAAATATTTTACCAGTAACAGTTAATTTGTTAGTTAAATTGAGAGATACTGTAAAAAAGACTTCAAAAAAACTTTAGTCCTACAAAATGGATGGTGTGATAGGCAGGTTCCCCACCCTAACTTGTTCAAATAATGGGGTATAGTACAGTGTGGCGCCCAAACACACGCAAACCCGACCACATCGGGCTATGACCGATGAAGTGAACGATTCTAGTACTCGGTTATAATAGTTACCTTATTTATTTTCAATAATTTTTTATACTATATCTAAAATATACAGAACTTGTTAGGAAAAAGGACCATTAGTAATGGGAATTCCATTAGCCCGCTTACAATAATTCTAAGCTATGAATTTAAGACTTAAACAATATAGACTGCTAGGTAATATAAATAGTAGTATTAATAATAATAATAATGATTTAAACTAAAATCTATAATCTGACGATTCATTTCACGCTGTTTTACATAACGTCTAATCGCTGACCCGCTGCATTGGTAAATGAAAAACGTTTAAGAAATATCACGTGTTAAAGTTCAGTAATTACGTAAAACAGCTAAACGTCGTTTAGTAACGATTAAGTAACGAGTTGTTAAGTAAAACAACTAGCGGTTTTGTAAAATAGCGGATTCAACAATCCATCTGCGACATATATATATATATATATATATATGTGTGTGTGTCGCAGATGGATTATTGAATCCGCTATTTCAAAAATCAGGTATATATATATATATTTATATATATATATATATATATATGTATATATATACATATATATATATATATATATATATATATATATATATATATATATATAAATATATATATATATATATATATATATATATATATATATATATATATATATATATATATATATATATATATATAGGTATACATATGTATATTATATTATATATAATGTATAAAATAGTATTTTTTATTATTTTGATCGTTGGAATTAATAAACATTGTGTATTGATATTGATATCAATTTAAATTACTCATTATTATTCAGCAAATTTAATATGCGAACCGATACTCCGCGCGCGACTAATGGTTTCTGACTACTTTTGGGTTAAGTATACATAAATAATAATATGTGAAACAATTTTCCTGAAAGATGCGGCACTGTAAGAAATACATACGGCATATCGAGTGTATATATTATTATGTAAGCAATAAATAATATTTGTAAATATATGTGTTTGTAAGACGAAGTATAGATAGGTACTATAACACATACATGTATGTATAAGAAGGTTTGTTGCACACATCTCACATCATTTTAGAAAGAAAAACACTTTAGTAGATTAAAAAAGTTTAATCTGTTTAAAAAGATTTGGATGAATAATTAAAGTTTTTTGAAAGTATGAAATATAAATTTGACAATGGGTATTATTTAGTATATGCAGACATAAAAATTTTAACAAAATGGAAACCCGACTTCAAAAATCAAATATTCTAAAACCAAAAATGCACTTGCTTATTCTAAATAATTGCATATTATTGTGTCAATTTTAGTTCATCTTTGCAAAAATTTTTAAATATACATGTACAATTATTGTTATTTTTGGAGTCGGTGTCAGCATAGAGAAATTCACATAAAATTTGGACACCGCCTCCAAAAATAACAATAATTGTACATATATATTTAAAAATTTTTGCATAGGTGAACTAAAATTGACACAAGAATATGCAATTATTTTTTTACTTTTTAGTGCATTTTTGGTTTTAGAATATTTTGATTTTTGAAGCCGGGTTTCCATTTTGTCTAAATTTTTCTATTTCCCGCTTTTTAGTGACTTTGAAGTTCTATAACTGAATTTTTTATTTGTCTGAATACGGGTAGACCTACTAAACGACCAACTAATTTTTAGTGCACTTTTTTATAACACATTTTTTTGATCCGTTTTTTCTTCTTCTTTAATTTTTAGTGCATTTTATCATAACAGATTTTCAGTTTTTTTTAACATGAATTTAGTTTTTTTTTATTAAAAATTTTTTTTAAGTCGATTTTTAAAACAAATTTCTTATTTTTGCATTATAAATGAGTATACCCTTTCAAAAACACAAAATTTCGCAGAAATCGGTTATCACATATAAATTGAGGATTTTCCTCGATTTCCCGGGGATCCCCTCATCAGAATGCAATTTGGTGACAATGATACCAATGGGAATCCAAACCATTTAAGACAAAAAAATAATTTAAAATCGGTTCATAAATGACGGAGTTCTGAGGTGACACACATTAAAAAAAAAAAAACATACAGACGAATTGAGAACCATCCTCCTTTTTGAAGTCGGGTTAAAAAGAAAAAAATATATACTACTCAATTTATTATCTATGCCACGATATAAATGAGAATTGGAACAGTACCAACACAGATTTGTGTAATTTTCTCAAGAGAAACTCGTACTCGTTTTCTGATATCACTAACTTGTATTTTATAAAAATTTAGTTCAAAGCAAACGACATTATGAACATATATTTTATGTAAATTTACGAAATATAAGAATATTATTTCAAAAAATGTTTCAGCGTAATATCTGTAGCCAAACATTTGGAATACATATTTGACAGTTATATTAGGAAACGGTGATAAAAATTATTTTACTCATGGTTGAGTTTGTTGCACTGGAATATTGACTTGTTGCGCTCATTTACCTAGTAAAAATCAACGGACTGACTGAGGGATAACGCACAGCCTAAACCGGCAGATCTAAAAATTTTGCACAGGAGTTTCTAATATAACTTATTTATTAGCAAATTTCCTCCAAAGGAAATGCAACTATTGTTTTTGTACCAGTGATGGAATTTTGTAAAAATTACTTCAAATGTCCATCGATTTGTTTTGAGAAAATTAGCTTAAACTACGTAGCTCCTACGTGTCGAATTTTTACTGTGTCAATTAAATTTTGTGTAATTTATTTTGTTTGAATAATTTTTTTAGATATTCCAGACTAGCGTTTTGGACTGACGATTACATTTAAACGGTAAAAATCACTCGTGTAAGAAATTTTCTACATATTTGATAACATTTCTATATCTATTAGGGAATTTCCGAAGGAAATGCAGCAATTATTTGTGTACCGATGATGGAATTTCGTATTTCGAATTTCGTTTTTGGTATTTGAAAGGGCAAGTTCGTTAATGGGTAAAATCGAATAGGGAATATATGAGTCTAGAGGAACGGGGAAACACAAAATTGTAAACATCTCTGTACACATTATGAGTTTGAGAAAAATGGTTAGGTAATGAACTGTCGCAAACTTGATTTTCTACAACTTTACTCGTAGTATATTTTTCGAATGTTCTAATATTAAGAGAGATATATAATATTTTGTGTTTTCTTCTTTCTCTATGCCCCCTTTTCCCTTGACCTATGACCTTGACCATATCTGATACGATATTTCATTTTAATTCGACAATAATTGTGACCGCTAGAGAGTAATTTATGTATTCTAAGGACGTTGACGCAGCTCCTATGTAACGATTTTTTTTTTTAGTTTATCCTTACTAAACGCTTAAATAATGGATGTGTTTCATAACTGTTTTTTTTTTAGTTTTTCAATCCACACAAAGACAAAAATATAAAGTGTTCTATGGGAAAAAAATTCATATACTCAGTTCACTTCAGACAATGATGAAGATGATAAAAAAATAGAGAAATATATATAAATTGATCAATTTATACACAATACATTGAGTCCCCGTGGACATTACGCTATACACTTGGTTTGAAAATAGTTTCCCTACTGTTGTGTTGTGTTAACATTTAAGATTGTATTACTCTTGTTGTGTAGAAAATATAGGTTGCTGGTTGTCATAGATTATTAATTTACTAGTATAGAACTGTTTTTTTGTATGTTTGTTATTATAATAGACAATAATCCCATAAATTAGTGAGTGTCAGAAATGGCTTGTGATATTCTTTGAAACTCCCAACATGGACGGTTGATAGTTGCTTCTTCACTGTTAAAATTTTTGTTTACCTGATTCATCGAGATTATCCAACACTAATTGACAAACTGCCGATGTCAGGGTTCGAACCCATAGCCTCGTAGTTTCCTAGTAAACATACTGCGCAAGACATAACGCCTTAGACCGCTCGGCCACTTGGACTGGTAAGTGTGCGTGTTACTACTCGTGTGCGTGTTTATACTCGTATATGAAATATTACGTATATCGCTACTTAGAATCTTTCAACTGGTTCAAATTGTGATTCCTAGTGTAGAATTGACATCAAATCAACTGTCGGCACAAATCAACTGTCAAATTTTGAAAATAAACGACATTTTTCGAGTCAATATTAGACATGAATGTCCGTTAATTCACAAATTTTAGTTATAGAAAACATAAGTCTTCCGATAATCGTATCTACTTACAAGAGGTGAGTAAATACACTTTGCACAGACAACCAGAGATTACAAACACTTTAAGCTCAGCTAATACCGTTCTCATAGCAAACACTCCCCTTTTTTTATAATTAACAAACTGCCGATTACAGGATTCGAACCCATAACCTCCCAGTTTCCAAATATGCATACTGCGCAGACATAACGCTTTAGACCGCTCGGCTACTTGGACTGTTCAAACATCATACCAGTAGTTCAAGGTTAAATATAGTTTTTGTTTGTCGACTTTATACCAAAAATTACTATAAAATTGCATTTAAGCTCAAAAGTAATATCGTTAAAAAAGAAATTTAATTCTTAAAAGATAGATTTTAAATTTCTAACATCAACAACTCTCTTCTACATTTCTCTCAACATAAAGCAGCCAATAATAATACGTCTTTTTTTTAAATATCTATTTAACCGTTCATAAATCTATGATAAATGATTTTAAAATGAGATGAAAAAAGTTACACTATAACAAATAATATTATATTGAGACTTCTCTATATACGTATGAACATAAGTGGCAACGACCGAGAACAGTAACAACGGTCAAGTTGCCAACCATCAATAGTTATTCTATGATTACAACACGTAATGCAATAACGTATATCCATATCCTAAAGCGGCTAGTTCACCGCTTTATACTACAGTGGAAAAAAAAATAGGTAGAAATGTGTTGCTTTTTTTTAACTCTCTTTATAACTCAAGAAAATATCATTTTACTTTAGAATTATTTGAAGGAATCAAACGGTAAAAAAGCACAATTTTATGAATACTTTGAGGTTATTTATTTATATGAAAACTCCAAGTAGCCGAGCGATCTAAGGCGTTATGTCTACTTGGAACTGGGGGGTTATGGGTTCGAATCCCGACATCGGCAGTTTTCCAATTATTAAGAAAAAAAGGGGCGGTTAATTGACTAAACTGTCGGTGTATGGACAAAAACGAAGTAACCGGCTATGCTTGTGAAGGTTTTCTGCAGTTTCCTTCACAAACTCCAGTTTAATACCGGCATAGTTCCTATCTACACAAAAAATTTTTTCCACTCCACTCACATCCTCACATTCTTAGCCATTACAATGAACTGTTTACACGCTATCTACTGTTTTTGAAACAATGGTCAGCATTAATTAGTAATTTTCATTAGTATTACGAAATTAACAGTCTAAGAAAAAAACTATTTACCACCTGCAAAAAGTAAATCGTAGTAACCTAGTTTTTCTTGTTGTTTGATGTTCTGGGACGAGAATGATCTGTTTAATTATTTAATTTGTAATAATTTCGGATATTTGGGCTTGAAGTGTGTTATAACCTTGAAAGTCCAAGCAAATTTAAACGTAAATAAGTCATCGTGCGAAAAAATAACGGCAAAAAAACGGAAGCTACACGACTAAGTGATTGCGTTCCAAGCCACCTGTACTGATGTTCGTTAAAGTTAGAATTTGATTGAAGCAACAAAATCTACACAAGCGGAAGCTATGAGTGAATCAGTTCGACCAAGCCACCACTATTCACTGATGTTCATGAAGGTTAGAACGTGCTGGAAGCAATTCAGGGTGTGCAAGAAGCGAGAGCTGTCCAATTGAAAGATAACGCTCCATCAGGTTGCCTACGTCAAAATTTATATGTTTGAATGATTGTCAGAAACGGTGTAAGTCGTGTAACAAATGTGACCTGTTCAGTTGGGCACAAAACCAGGCTGAACAAGGTGGAGAATTTAGCCATATCATTCAGTTAAAGGTAATAATATACTAATTGAATATCCAAAATTGAATCCATAATTTTGCAAAGATAACGAAACAAGGTGAATTGTGATCAATTGCCTACACAAACAACAACTACAGCTTGACAGTACATTGGCGACCTCGGACAGTCAGCCTGAGAGCAGTCAAGAAAACAATCGGAAGGCTCGACACAACCTAATGGCCCGTACGAACCCTCCTCCTCCACATACGAGTAATCTTCTTATTAACATAAAAACTCTCGTGATAAATACATTAGACAATTGCTTTCTGGAAACTCATCCCGTTTCCAACACGCTCTAGCATACTTAGACCGTACGTGCAATATTGCAAAATTATAAATATGTAGCCTTATTTCTAGCCTGCGTTTGTGTTTATATATATATATATATATATATTTGACTCAACCTTGTTAACTTATTATTGCATATCATATGAATAAATTTTTCAACAAAATTCCTGTACAAACACATTTTGTTCTCCCTTTGGGGCTTACTTCAATGAAATCTTAGAAAATATTTTGTCAAGACCATTTTCAAACTGAATAAGCAAACTTAAATAACAACAAACATACTACGTACCGGGTATATATTGGTGTTGATGGGTGTTAAAAAGGTCGAAAGTTTAGATGTTATTATGTTGACACATCATAGACCAAACTAATGTAGTACAACAAAATGTTCCCCTATAGTACCAAAAGTGTTTCTCTATCTCCCCATTTTCTCCTAAATATAATATCTTGTTATAATAAGTTTATATTATACATCCATACACAGTGTTACAAAATCTAGCTGTTAAAGGCATTCTGCTTGGAACTGGGAGGTTGCTGGTTCGATATAAATGGGTGGACTAGAACGAAAGTAACCGACTATGCTTGTGAAAATTTGCATAAACCTAAGAAAATCTGCAGTATCCTTTCACAAACTCCTGATGAATATCAATATACTTCGTATCAAAGTCGGCTGCAATCGCACAACCTATCAATTCCTTATTCGTTTTTCAAAATTTCTTGTCCTTTTGGGGTTCGGTGCAAAAGGCCTCGAAAGGCTTACTTGCCAGGCTTCAATCTCCCCTGCACTACTACAACTACTACTTGTATGGGTGTTGACCTGATCAACTCTAATTCAGGATGAATATATTCTATTGAATGTATGCAAATGAGTCATTCATTTCTATTAAATCTGCAATGTAATCGATTCTATTGCCAATTTAGACAGCGTAGTATGCTACATATTTCAGTGAGTACCTTGTAATTACCAACAATAATTATTGAGTTAAAGTCTATTATTAATTCGTATTTTCTTTATCTCAGAAGAATCTTTGTAGAATATACAAAGATATCATGGTATATTCAAACTTTTTTGGCTCTCCGGTGGGGCATCGATCCCCATTCTCCCCGTTTTCTTCGCAGCATAACACTCATATTGTCTTTTTAAGTTCTTTTTTTTTACATTTACTTGTTTTCTTTACAAATTCTTATCATTTATTACAACCATACCATTTTCAGTAGGTTCTAGTTTTATTGCTTTCAATTGACCTTATTCTGAATGGCCACGTAATTTTAACACCGTTAAATGTCCATTCTGATTGGATACTTTAAAACCATAAAACTATATACATTAAGAAAAAATACATAGCACTATCTTACTCAAAGCTTATTAAATTCATAGTGAATAGATTTGTTAACATTTTCTACACGTCTTTTGATCTATTTATGTACTTCTATACTGTGCTAGGGGAAAAGAAAAAGAATTTTTGTAACATCCAATACATAACTAAACTAAAGAGAGTTGCTTCTGTTTATTCGCTTAAATATATGTATATATATTTAATATATATTGTTGTTTTCTATGACTAAAAATATTTTTGAAACAATATTCCCCCGCTGTTTGTTGTTTGTAGTTAGAAGCGTCCTCTCTGTTTTGTAATAATATTGTTTTGTTAACATTTAACTTGCAGTTATGGTTGATAAAAGAAAGTGGTGCTTGGACAGTGTCCACACATATATATTCTACTAACCATTACCATTGGCATAGTTGTCGAGGCATCTGCCATCATACATGTATATATATATAGGATATATATATATATATATATATATATATATATATATATATATATATATATATATATAATACAGGCTGAGTCTGTACGAACGGACCAAACTTAACTTCAGGAGTGTATTAAGGTTGCTGTGAAGAAAACTTCATTTAATGGCAGGTTCTTCAAAACAGGTTTTACAGCTTATTATTTCAATAATAAAGAATATCCTGTCAAAATTTGAAGTTGATCCCGTTTTTAGTTTTTGAGTAAAAAATGTTAAACTTATGATTTTTAACAGATTTTTACAGGTTAAATGGACTCGTCGGTAAAAACATGAATACAAAAATCTATATCTCGATTACCAGATATGCCAGTGTTATGAAAAACTGGCATAATTATCAAATTCTTGGTCCAGGTATCACATACCTGGACCAAATTTCAAAGTTAATCTTGTTTTTTCTTTCTGAGATAATTAAATTTGTAAATTTGTAAATTTGAAAAATGATCTAAATCTAGTTTTGTTTTTAGTTTTGTTTACTTTTATCTAGTTTTATTTTTAGTTATATTTATTTTTATTCAGTTTTATCTTTTATCACCATGCAACTTTTTTGAAATAAATAAAAACATATTTTTAATTATTAAAACTCTACGACAAAATAAAATTTAGTTCTAAATGAATTTTAGTTTAATTTTAATTTTTTTACAAATATATATATATATATATTTTTTTAATTAAATGCATTTAGTATAGGACAAACTCACCACCCCCTACTTACCCCTTCCAGTTTCACAACAACCTTAAACACGTAAAAATATTGGAAAAAAACTCATTTGTTCTTATGCGATTTTAATTTTTTTGATTTAACAGTCACAATGCATTGATTGACACATGATCAGAACCACAAAGTTATCAATTTTTGAGTCTCGAACGTAGCGTTCTGATTACAAGTGTTTTCAATCACCAATTTTGAATGCTGTAGAGCACATAGCATGTTTTTAATTACCGCATAACTTGAAAACAAATGAACGTCAGATATAAGTATATTAGTTTTTTTTTGCGTTAATTTAACGTGTATAATACACTGTGTATTTAATAAAAAAAATAAAAATATTGTTTAATTTAAAAAAAAAATTGGTGTTTAGTTTTAAAAAAAAACTAAACACTTTATAGAAAATAATTGAATTATCAATTATTTTCATAAATATGAAATTAAGTTAATTTAGTAATTTTAATTAAAAGAGGTATTATGATGTATTTTTAAAAAAAAAATAATGAAAACTAAATATACGGTACTTTAGAAAAAAAAATCCAAAGCAGAGTATTGTATGTGGAATTATGAAAATTGGAAAACGATCGGTGCTAACGCGATACACGTAAATATAAAAAAAATAACACGTTGAACCGAAAGTCTTTCAATAAAAGCTGGGCTCATTAAAAAAGATAATATTGAGGTAGTAAGATCTTTACTATCCAGTAAGTGTCTATCGACTAGTGATTCGAATCAGAAATACTGAAAATAAAAAAAAGTACAAAAAAAGAACAAAACAAAATATATGTAAAAATAAAATATATTTGAAATAAATAATTTTTCATTTAATATGTTGATAGTATAACTATCCTTAAAATACTAAGTTTGGTTGTACAAGTTATAAAAAAAAATTACATGAATATGTACTAGATTGAACTGTAGTAAAAAGAAATATCGTATATAAAAAAAAAACGACACTACAGTAAAAAAAAATGTTCAAATATGTCTGATTTGCAAAAATATAAATATACACTACAAATTTAATTCAGATACATAGTTGTATATAAAGGGGACTTTACGCTTCTGTAAAGAAAAACTACAAGGCCAAAAATACCAAGCGTATACAAAACAATATAGTTATAAATTGAAAAAGTCATTGCATATTCACATAAAATACATAAATTGTACAGCCAAAATGTGTATAGAATGTGTATTGAAATGTGACAAGTTTGAAAAACCACAAGTTTCGGAATGGTGAATTAAATAAATTATACAAAAAAAATATACTTAGATACAATCAGATAGAAACCATTAATTCGCCTATTCGATACTTCAGCACAATCCATAATAAATATTCAATTTGTAAATTGAAGAAATAAAAATTCAAAATACCATCTGATTAATTCATGTGAGACAACTACTTTTAGTAACTGTACTGAGCCAACTAATTTTAGTAACTGTCTTGAGACAAGTACTTTTTGTAACTGATTTGAAATATGTGCGGAAATATCGAAGTAAGCTTGGATATACGCAAGTCATATCCGATCTAAGTAAATGTTTGTTGAAATTATGTAAATTCTCAACTCGCATAAACCAATAATTATATAAATTATTATTTTTTGAATAATAAAAATATGAAAACAAAATAATAATAAATTTTAAACAGTGGAGTACTAAAAAAAATTATTCTCCAACACTTCTGGAGTTTGTTCCATTCCTCCCGACTCACTATGTATATAATGTTCTATGACTATTGTTTTAAAGTAGAAAAACAACTGCTATGTGTATGTATATGTGTTGTTTTGTATCATTCTGAAATAATTTCATTTATGGCATGAATTATGAATGGAGTTTGGAATATATATTGTTATGGTTTTAGTTAGTTTATGTTGTTACAACTTTTCTCCATAGGTACCATATATATATATATACGCTTACTTACCAGAGCCAAAAATTATATCTATTGAGTGGACAAGTCAAGAAACATAATAAATCGTAGCTAAACAAATAATGTTTTATATACTTATTTATTTTATAGTCACGGTTTGTGGCTGAATTGCGTTAAATTTCTCTGTTTTATTGTTTATTATTTTGTCTGAGACAACACTAACTAACAACGTTTTATTATTAAAGCTTTGTTATTTTATTAAATGTGAGACATATGCTTTTCTCTGGCAGTAATATTAACTTTTCTGGAAAAGCCATCGTAGTTACAGCGATTCGTGTTTAAGTAACTATTTTCTGTTTTTGTGTGACGTTCTTGAGGATATATCATGTAGTAATATTGACTTTTATATCATCGCATTCACACAAAATGTTATGGAAATTTTATTGGACCAAATTTTTTTAATGGCAATCGTTACTTCTAAATATCGGAATTTTAAAACAATAAAATTTATACTAGATTGAGATTCTTTTGTGCTTTGTTTTATTTGTATCATTATTTTTGAAATATCATTCTAGTTTCAATTCCACTACCACAACACCTCAGGAAACTCAGTGGCAGCGGAGCACTGGTCTAGAATTCCAGAGATCATTGGTTCAATTTCCACCCTAGACATTTATAATTTGTCATATCAAGCATTTTGATATCAAAGAATATTATTAATGTCCAGATATATTACTTTATGTCAAATGAACTAAACGCTAGTCACTTCCGCTAATATAATAAAACCGAAAAGCAACTGTACTAACAATGGATGTAAATAGATACTAGTTTACAGAAACCAATTACTAAATACGTAAATGAACAAATTAAAAATACATCGACATCAAACATAGTGAAAGAGCATTCCAAGATCATAACATCTCAGATAGCATAGCGGAATAGCTATGGTCTAGAATGCTAGAGGTCGTGGGTTCGATTCCCAACCTAGATGTGTATGATTTTTCATGTCAAAGAATGTTCAATTCTTTATTTAGTTAAAATTAAACTATTACTATTGTGAAAACTCAAATTGATTATAAACAACGTTGATATGAAAATCAATTAATATTTGCTAGTATACTTTATCAATAATTCACTCACTATTTATCTAGATGAAATTATTGACCATTAATATTTTGCCAGAACACCAAATATAATAATTATTACCCCACAAAACTATATGTGTAACTGTAATTCTATGTGTATGTTATGTAATTGTAACATACATTTTCACATAACAAAATATACTTTATACTTTCATATAAATATTACCTACACAATGTAATTCAATTAAAGACCGTCCAAATTCATAATTAAATATTAGAAGGTATATTAAAGTTTATTTTAACATTTCAAAAACAATTTTATTTATTACTGAACTGTGTTTGAAAATGAATATATATATATATATATATATATATATATATATATATATATATATATATATATATATATATATATATATATATATATATATATATATATATACATATATATATATATATATATATATATATATTATGTGTTTATTTTTTAAGGTTGTATGAAATTGTATGTTTGAAAATCTATTTAATTATTTAATCGTTTATTTTATTTATTTATATTTTATTTAAAGGAAAATAATTTTTATAATTTTTACTTTTACTTGCGTTATTTAATTAGTCCAAAGGAATTAATTTATCAATGACAATCAGTTTCAGCTCAAGCTCAAGCTCCGATATTAATAGCTTAAGCAAAATATTTTGTTCAAAATTTTAATATGCTTTAATCGATTACAATAATAATAATATTTGTACTTTTTGAAATATTTGGAAAAAACTATTTTTATCCTTTTCTCTGGCCTCTCACGATATTTTGACAAGTTTACTGTATCATAATACACAGCAGTGTACCAGTCCTAGTGGCCGAGCGGTTTAAGGCGTTATGTCTCTGCAGTATTCCTACTTGGAAACTGGGAGGTTATGGATTCGAATCCCGACATCGTCAGTTTGTCAATTCTTAAGAAAAAAAGGGGTGGTTAATATAAGTCTCTGAGCCTGCAGTGACCGGTAAACACCCCAACTAATACTGCATTACATTTTCACAACGATTTCCCGGTATTTGTAGTCAATTTGCGCCGAACCCAATCGGTTCTGAAAAAATGTTTTAGATAAAAATTTTTTGGTATTTTTACAACTTTTACCCTGAAAGTTTTTGGATATCGAATTTAGGGGTGGGGGTGGAATGATGTATAATAGATTCATTAACTAGTTTGAAATTCCAAACTTATAAGTAGTGTTTCACCGAGGCAACGAGGTAACCTCGCCACGCCTCGGTCCTCGGTTACGAGGCACGAGGCGAGTAGTCAATACTTAAGCATTATTCAAAAAGGCAACATTTGTACTTGATATTATTGGAAATTTTTAATTGTATCGCAAATATATATATAAATATTCTACTTTCAGAAAAATGATAACTAAATACTAAATTTGTTTTCTAAGCTCCCGTTTCCCCAAAAATGTACACGAATACATTAAGCATCATTCAGATGATAAAATAAAATTACGTCCCTGGTCAAAGGTTTATAAATATAAACGATTTTGTAAAAGTTTGAAATGGAGGATTTCCTAGTATGGTCAGAAAGTTAAACAACACTTGAGAAATTAATTTCAATTGGTAATCAATCTTTCTACAATAAACTGCAATCAAACAGTAATCAATAAAGTTTACTCAACATATTTTTTTAAACTTTTAACTTAATTGGACTTACAATACAATACCTATTGTACACCTCTACAATACCTAATTGGACTCATGTTATACTGGAAAAATTTTATTTTACGATCATATAATTCTTTTAAACTTAGTTAAATTGGTCGCTACACAATGTAAATAAATAAATATGTTTTTTTTTTTCAGAAAAGTGAGATTAAAATCAAGATACGCCAGTTATATTAGACATAAAAGGAGGTATATTAAGCTAGTTAAGCATTTTCATCTAGCAGCAAAAAAAAACTATTGGATAATTTTTTGCTATTTATTTGTTATTTTTAACTAATGCCGTTTTCGAGATACAGCATGCTATAATTTTCACATTCGAGAAATGGGCTCTCATTCGAGAATGGCATTAGCAAAAAATTCGGTTTTAGCATTAAATGGTAGAAAATTAACCGATCTTTATTGTGTGTGTAATTTTTCTGCTGCTAGAAAAATATTAATAAAGTTTCAATAAAGTAAACTTTGGAGGCTGTGAACAAAGGGCTTTAATTCGAGAACGGCATTAGCAAAAAAATCCGGTTTTAGTATCGAATGGTAGAGAATAAATAGTTCTTCATTATATATGTCATTTTTATGTTGCTAGAAATTTCTTTGACATAGAACGGTGAAAAATATTTCTAAAAGGCTTATTTTATATATAAAGAAGTTTACGTGATTTTTGTATTGGCTTAATTTTAAAGATTTTTGCAGTATAAAATTGTGACGGGGATATCACAGTTAAACGAATTGGGTTGAATAGAAAATAGTATTTACGAGTAAAATAGTTATGTCACGGTTAACGAAGCTTATGTGTTGGTGCTGGGAAGCAAGTATTTTGTTTGTATACACCTATTATGTAATATTTTTTGATGTTGGCACTGGGAAGTAGATGCTAATTCTCAACTTTCCCGGGTTTATTACGTTATATTGTTAGGCACTTCGGTTAGCAAAAAATTAGCAAATAATTCACATATTTTTAGATTTGTCGTAGGACCTCTAATTTTTTATCGAGGGTGGAGGTGCTGGGAAGTGTATGCTGTATCCCAGCTTTCTAAATTTTCAAGGGAAATTTTTTTGGTTCATCGGTTAAGAAATGCTCAGCAAAAAATTCACATACTTTTAAGTATGAGAATAAATAGTCAACTGGTTTTCACATAAATTTTCTCACGTGATTTAAACAACAACAGTTTTAACGCATCAGGTATCTTTTTGCGGAAGTCACATTTGATTAATTTGAAAACGGCTAAACGCATCTAAAAAAGTTGTCGTATGATCAGCAGAAATTGATCTTGGTATAGAACTGTGACGGTTTAAGTCTTCACAAGTAATATTATCGGAAAAAATAAGTTAATGTTGACTTCAAACTAATACTTTCAATGGTGAAAACATTAACTAATCTACGTATATCATCCGTGGTGTAACGAATAGCACACTTTCCAAGAATATTAATAAAAATCCAATGACGTGTTAGTCTTTATATTATACGGTTGTTCTTTCATACTTATGTCTTCTTAACCTGATTGGAAATTGACATTGGTATAGTAATGTGATGTTTTATGTATACACAAATAATAATATGTGAAATATCTGCTATTTGAAATATATTTTCTACAGCTAAATGATATCGGCATAAATCGATTGCAAAAATTTAAAGAAGAAACGCTTATTTTGCAGTTGATAGTACCCATGACCAAAAAACTAGCGGTTTTTTCTTAAAATTTGATTTGTGCTTCATTTGCTTTTCGAAAAAATGTTTCGGGTAAGTCGTTATTGTATTGAAAAATGTTAAGAATATTTTTTGGGACCTTAAGTTATAATCGAAAAATATTAAAACCAAATATTTTCTCCTTGGAGCAAGGACTTTTTTTATAATTCGAATTGCAAAACAAATTACATGTTGATTTTGGTTTTTTTTTTAATAAAATCAATCAAAATTTATTTTATTAAACAATAAATAGCGGCATCCTTCAGAGGAGTATCCCAGTCGAACCAATATAATTGTTTATGTAATTTTATCAATTATCGACCCCTCTGAATACGACCGTGGCCAAAATGGAACTATATGTTCTGGAAAAAACTGCAAATATGTTTTCAAAAACAATATTCTCGATTAGTGTCAACAAGCATTCATCTAGAACAATACACGGTGCCTATATAAGCAGCGGCATTCACCAGTTCAAAAGTAAATTAATGATTCACAGTTGATCATGTAACATCAGTTTAAAATAACCACTTATTCGATTATTATCAGTTAATAATTGATATTGGATCTAGTAACAAAATTTTAAATTTTGTTCAGCCAAATAAATCAGTTGTAAAAGTTGTATTGCATTGTATTGTAAAGAGAAATAAACTCCAGTAATTGTGAAATTAAATTAAATTCTGTTTTTTTTTTCAAAATCATATAAAGATCAGCGGTCCTTTGGAAGCTAAAGAGAGTCAAGATACCGCAACAAGCGACATTATCAATATACAAACAAATTTTATTCCACACAATTTCACAAATAAACAACCAAATAAATTAGACACAAATCAACTATGTAAAATTTTGAAAAATGAGCATTACTTTTGTAATTTAGTACATAAAGAGGTAAAAAACAGTATCATAGTTACCGTAATATATATAATATGTTATAATAACCTTTGATATGTAAAATGAGAATGTCCTACCAATAATATTGTGGTATTAGTGGTTCGTTTTTGGTCCCTATTTATGTAAAGTCAAACATACACACTCATAGTCAGTCATACATATAGTAACACATTAAAATAGAGGGTATTAATGACTATAACGAGGTCTATTATCTATTTTATTTTAGATTCGTATCACTTTCCACTTTGTGTATGTATGTAGATAGTTAAAAGCTTGTACTTTTTAATGACTATTTAATTATTTTTATTCCAATGTGTGTTTTATACAATTTATACAAGAGTATGCGTATTCGTGTGTGTGTGTGTGTGTTTTTAGAATCGATTAATGGAAAGTTTTTGGTAGTAATTGCAGTGTTAAATGCTTGTTAAAACATTGAATATACAGAGTGTTATTGAAATAACGGTTAATTTACGATTATTAAGAAGCAATCAATTCATGTTATAAATAATAAATAATGTGAAAAAGTCTCCATCTATCTGGTAGATCGTTAGACTTCTCGTAGATCGTTAATAATGGCACCCAATTTTACGGACGGACTAATAAATCCCAAATTCCTAGGATCTAGTTACCTATATAGAAGACCAGTTCAAGTGGCCGAGCAGTCTAAGGCGTTATGTCTGCGCAGTATGCCCACTTGGAAATTGGGAGGTTATGGGTTCGAATCCCGACATCGGCAGTTTGTCAGTTATTAAGAAAATAAAAGGGGGTGGTTAATTGACTAAACTGTCGGAGTATGGACAAGAACGAAGTAACCGGCTATGCTTGAGAAAGTGTTCTGCAGTTTCCTTCACGAACTCCAGATGAATATCGGCATAGTTCCTATCATAGTCTATACACAAAAAGTCCTTCCACTCCACTCACATCCTCACATCCTTTGGCATCACAATTGACCTTATAGTTGAAGTGTAGCCCGTCCAGGGCAGCCTCTATAATCTATCTAGCTATACAGAAAATTTCTATTATTTTGAAAATTATAATTTTGAAAAATTTTTCCTTTGTTTGTTAGATTTAGGTAATATTTACCAAAACTCAACTTTTCGGCGTCAATGAGAAATATTTTCTAGGTTTTTTGCTTCAGTTCTAGAATGAGTAAGTCTACAATCTATGAATCAAGTATATACAAGTAATTAAATTTTTCCCCAATTCCTAGAACAATTATTTGTATCCTATAAATGCATATTTCGACTACAAGGTAGTCATCATCAGTATAAATTAGAATCGTAATGGCCATAATTGGTCAGTCAACTCAAATAATCCTTCTGGTACTACCTCAGTCAGAACATGTAAAAGACAAAACTTTTTTAATATTGTTGTGAGACACGCACCAAATTAGCAACGAGCAACATATCTCTGACTCCATATCCCAGAGATAGTTACGATTAGTTAATTCATACTGATGATGACTACATTGTAGTCGAAAAACGTATTTATAAAACACAATGAACTTTTCTAGAAATTGGGGCAGAATGCGTAATTTAGAATCTATATCTGTACTTTTGTGGCTCATTGTACATAATCAAAATTGAATAGTCAATATTAGTACATGACCTACACAAACCTAACGTAATATGTAATAATTACATGCACCATTTTGGCATACTTGTATATATAAAGATTATTAAAATAATTAAAGAGAACTCTAGGATTTTTGAAATCGAAAAATATTAAAACCAAATATTTAATTTAAATTAAATAATTTAATTTAAAAAAAGTCCTTGCTCCAAGGAGAAAATATTTGGTTTTAATATTTTTCGATTTCAAAAATCCTAGAGTTCTCTTTAATTATTTTAATAATCTTTATATATACAAGTATGCCAAAATGGTGCATGTAATTATTACATATTACATTAGGTTTGTGTAGGTCATGTACTAATATTGACTATTCAATTTTGATTATGTACAATGAGCCACAAAAGTAGACCTCATATTTCAAAAATTTAAATGTACCGTATTCAGATAGTTTTCGAGAAGTTGTTTCAGATAAAACTTTTCATTATAAAAAATGGAATGAATACGGTAAATATCAATTGATAATTTAGAAAAATGAGCGCTAATTTGTGTCCCATAATACTACTTATATTCAAATACAAAAGTTGTAAAGATGAAACTTAATTTTTTTGCGTCAAGCTCACCAAATCCTTTCAAAATTTTTTTTTTATAAACATTTTTTTCTGTTACATCCTGTATATAGAACCAGTATTTATTCGTGCTTAGTGTTACACAAATGTAAATTCATAATGGTGATTAGTATTTATAATTCGTTGCAATTCCCTATCGAAGTTTATGTTAGATTTCTTGAAATTGTTATCTCTTTATGTGTTGTAAGAGTAGGTATTATTAAATTGTCTTTTGATACATTTGCAATGGTCAGGTAGATTAAACCGAATCAGTATATTCCAAGTATTTATACTATCTGTATGAAATCAATGATTAAGACAGATTATCAATGCAATTTTAGAATATCATTTAAATTGGCAGTATTCACTTTAAGGTGGCGCGTGTAAAAGAACATTGTAAACATTGACGATTTTTATTATATTAGCTATTAGCGACTATGACAAGTAAATGTAGCTGTTGAGGTGTACCATTTATCCTACTCAGTAGATATCGAAAATAACTATCATTAAAATTATATATATATATATATATATATATATATATATATCCATATATATATAATATATATATATATATAATATATATATACATATATAATAATAAAAATTCGTTACGCAGGAGCTGCTTCAACTTAGCGAATTTCCTTAAAATACATAAATCATTTTCTAGCGGTCACACTGTTAGTCTGATCAAAATGAAATGTTGAATATGATTTTAGTATTTGCAAGGCCAATTAAAAAGAAATGACATACGTCAAGGGGAAATGGAGGCATAACAAAAGAAGAAAACACAAAATAAAAAATATCTCTCTTAATGTTAGAACAATCAAAAAATGTGTAAGGAATAAAGTTGTAGAAAATCATGTTTGCTACAATTCATCACCTTATCATTTTCGCTCAAACTCTAATATGTACAGAGATAGTGAGGAATTTAATTTTCAATCTGAAACTGTCAATCTTTCTGTAAATATTAGCGTAACAGAAAAAATGACAAGAAACAAAATTACAGTAAAACTTAGTACCTAGAACTTTATTTCTTATCAATTTTTCGATTTTTCGAATATTAAGGGAGATATGTGAAATTTAGTGTATACCCCTCCCTCTAAACCCCCCTTTCCCCTTGTCCGATTTTACCCATTAACGAACTTGACCTTTTGAATACCAAAAGCGCCACAAATACCAAATTTCATTCCGATAAAATGAAAGCTGTGGCCGCTAGAGTGATTACATACACATATATATATATATATATATATATATATATATATATATATATATATATATATATATATAAATTTTACAGATGGTGATTTTTCACATCTACTAGGTAGGATCGATGGACATATGAAGAAATTTTTGCGAAATTTTGACTTCGGTACGGGACCAATAGCTCTATTTCCTTTCAGGAAATTCGCTAAAAATAAAAGCCTATTAAGTCCACTGGCTGGGCGAATGCCTTATCTAACAACAGCCATTGATTCCTATCTCTCGCCTTTGACGACCATTGACCACCCGCAAAATTGACTAGATCGTCACCCCATCTCGTTAGAGGATGTCCTCTTCTCCTGATGTTACTGTATAGAGTCTATTTTGTAGTACAGATAGTCCATCTGTCATCTGAAAGTCTGGCCACATGACCCATCTCCACTTCTGCCTTTTGACACCCACAACTACATTCCTGATTTTTGTTTTAGACCGAATTCGAGTTGAAGTTATTTTGTCTACAATTTTTATATTGAGTAATTTTCGCTCGATCGATCGTTGACATGTTCTCAGTCTGTCATTTTACTTTCAGTCCAAGATCTTTGCCGCATATTAAAATTGTATATAGGTAAATATTGATTTCGGAGAATTTTTAGTTGACTTATCATAGAATAAATGTATTTTAATTACTCCATATTATGTATTATTAATAGTTTCATAGATATCAACCAAAATAGAAAATTATTTTATAAGGATAATTTTATTAATATTTTCTAGAACCTAGCGTATTAATGATTTAAAAAAAATATGATCTACTATCTCGGTAAGTAATTTTTAATCCAATAAATATTGTTGAATAGGTACACAATAAACTAATTACAAAAATGTAAGCCTTTTACATATAATTAAAAAATTAATTATTCACATTTATACAGGTAGGCGGTACACATACATTTATTAATTATAAAATATTGACTACTATTAAGGTGGTTGGTATATTGAGCAAAGATTAATTAATATATATTGGTATGTATTAAATCTTATATTTAATACACACAATAATTTGAACAAAAATTTTAATTTGTTGTGTTCTTTGACTCAATACAAACATATAATATGGCTAGAGGTTTTGCGGTAAATTAAATATTTTGAGATTTAAATTTTTTCTAGTCAATACAAAATACAATATATAATAAAATTAACTTTTTTATAGTGTTTGACTCAATACAAGAATAAATTAGCCTTATTTATGAATTATAAACACAGCTTTTCCAATACAATTTTAAATTGTTGAAACGAAAATTTAAACTACAATTTAAATTGAACTTCCTTGTTCAAGTTCCAATTACCAAAGCTCTCTGTAAAAGAAAAATCAAAGGATTGAATCGAATATTCGTCAACCTAACAAACTTATTTTCAAATTCTTCCTTGAAATAGAATTTCAGGCATTAAAGAATGTTTTTAGAATTTGGAATAAATAAATTAACGAGTATCCGCTTAAATTTGAATTATTGAAAACAGTCATTTAAAACATAACCTGCGTTTTGGAACGTACCCCAAATCTGACATTTACAAATTAGTAAAGTTTTAATCTATTTGAAATCTACATTTATTGTCAATTAGTGAAATAAAATTATGTGCTAAAGAATATTTAGTTGTGAATATAAAGAAAAATTTTAAAACAAATCGGTACTTAGCTGAACTGCTGAACACGTGGATTGAATGGTTTCCAAAATTGAACTCAAGATATAGGAAACAAACATATATATATATATATATATATATATATCAAAATATACTAAACACAAACCTGTATTTCAGAACGTACCCTATATCTGACATTTAAAAATGAATAAAGTGTTAACCTGTTTGAGATATACATTAATTGTCAATTAGTGAAATAAAATTATGTGCTAAAAGAATGTTTAATGTGGATATAAAGAAAAACTTGAAAACAAATCGATACTTAGCTGAGCTGCTGTGGATTGAATGGTTTCCGAAATTCGAAACCAAATATGATGTAATGACAAGTAAGTAGTAAAGTGTTTTATTTAAAATTTCAAAGTAAAATTTGATATAATAAGTTCATTTGGATGAAATCAAATAGCCATTTACAAATGTCTGGCAACAAAATAAAAAAACTGGAAGTCCCCTAACTGAATCGTTATATCGATGCGAGTTTCAAGATGATGATTGATTTTCTTGCTGATAATGCACTTGATCGTTCAAATTAAGAGTGTCATTATATTGAATCTTCCTTCGTTCCATTACTCTTCTTAAAATATGGTGGATTTCGGCACTAAAATGAACTATTTTGCTATTTTGAATATAAGTGGCATGTGCTTCAGTGTCGGGATCTTTTAAAGAAAGAATAACATTACAAACAAACGACCGTCAAAAACGGGTGAATTAATTTATTTTTATACCCGGTATATGTAAATATACCAGGGTATATTAAGTTTAGTCCCGACTTTGTAACGCTTGAAAATATTGATCGCAGACATAATGTTGGGCATAGGTGTTTATAAAATGGCCTAATTTGGCCATTTCCGCATGTCCGTCTGTCCGTGAACACGATAACTCTAAAACGAAAACATATAACGAGCTGAAGTTTTGTATGTGTGTGTGTGTTTAAGAGCTAAAACGTTAGATCAAGTTCATGAATGGGCAAAATCGGACCATGTTTGGGTAAGTTGGGTAAAATTATTTCATAAAATCATCATATACCGGATATTTAAGCAATTAACTTAGTTGTTATTTTCAATTGTTTTTAAATAATTTTTGGAATATTTTATTAAAATTTCAAAGTTTTATAAATTGTAATTTACGTATTTTGATGTCGATTATTTTAATGTGGCAAAATAACAATTTTCGCCTTATTGTAATAATGAGTGTTAATATTAATTTAGAATAAAAGATGATATAATTTTGAATGTCATTGAATTTTGTACGCCTACTATTTCACAAACTGCCTTAATACACTATTTATAGATATTCTAGAATGTATAATAACCATGTATGTCCGATATTAGCCGTCTTCTATTCCCTATCCAATCAAAAATAAAAATCTAGACGGCGTCAGTTTATGTAACAAATAGTAGTCCTTCAAAATTCAAAATATGATCCATCAATTTTATTATTATTATATGAATTAATAGAATATATATCATTTCATAATTCATTGATAGTACAATAATAAAACATCATAATTCGAAACAAATCAAAATTCGGCTAACAAAAGCTGGTAAAATTACTTTTTTTTAAATTTATTATATTTAACGAGAAATTTCTTTTTAAATAAATAAATTATCCATAAATTTAAACAATGTTGGAAACAGTATTTTATTGTTTGATATCTTGAAAAAATTTCAAAAGCATAAATAACAGATTTGGGTACAATTGACTCCCAATATTTGTTAATGAAGCTAAGATGAATCTAATCAAAACATGATTTTGATTAGATTCGATAAAAATGGTTTATAATGGGTGGAAATGTGTGAAAATGGATTGTTAGTACCATAGAAAGTGATTCCAAGGAGGAAAAAGTCCATTCGTCCTAGAAATCCTTGAAATTCAACAATGTTTATTTTTATTTTTAAGTGTTTTTACGAAAAAATATTTTTTTACAATATTAAATTGTAAACCAATCCCTCACCAAACTGCCCCAACCCCATAACGTCCAATAAAATAACCCCCCGCCAAACTACCCCAACTCAACCCAACCCAACCGAGCTGGATGTCCTAAATGACCATTCTAAAGGATATACAAAACCTTTTTTGGCACCAACTCTTTAATCGTTTTTTTTTTTACTTCATTTCTATTAAATCAGAGAGATGCAAAATGGTATGCATAATGGTAGATGCAAAATGGTATTCGCTAGTTCTTTCATACTACGTCTTCTTAACCTAATTGAATTTAATAGTATTGTATTGTCACGCTTTAGTATACACAAATAAAATTATGTTAGATACATAATGTTTGCAAAATTGCGTCATTTATAGAATTTAACACACGAAAATTGATTTGTTACAATTTTTGTTTTCATATTTTGCATATTCCCAAAGATATGTGCAATTTTAGTTACTTATGCGTAGAAAATGTTTTGTAACCTTTGAAGCAGCTTGTAACCTTTAAAATATTCATCAATAGCGACTTAGTTACAATTTTTGTGAATACCTTAAGTAACTAATAATTTTAGCTAGAAGCTAGTTTCTTTAACAATATCATTATTACACTTTTTTGTATGTTCGGTTTAATCCATTACATTAATATGTACACAAATCATTATGAATTTGTGATACCAATAATGAATCACTAATAAATATATTCAATTTATTTAATATACTAATTTATTCATTTTTATTGATGTATGTAAAAAAAAATGAAAAAACATGTTTTTATAAACAAGTATTTTATTTAGCAAAAATATGAATTTTTACCAGACAAAAAGTTTGGATTATATTTTATCTAATTTTAATTTAACTGCAATTATTTCACACTCATTATAACTTGTTTCCTTTATGTATACAATTTTTTTAGAAATGAAATGTTTTTTAACCATTCGACCATCAGATGGTAGTCTTCAGTACCCTATTGATAACTTAAACGCCTATCTTATCCAATAATTTCAGCTTTAATGCTAAGACTTATTTAATGATATTTAAAGTATTTGCTTTGCATAATATAATATTGCAAATTTTTTAAAAGATAAAAAACAGTAGATGCTAAATTTGTGTTTAAAGTTATACGTCTTCTGACAAGTTATGAGATCCGATCAGAGTGTATTTTCAGCATGTAACGAATCACTAAATTAACACTCGACTGATGTAGCACTTGCTTGATCGATGTGACACTGATTTCTATCCTGCTCTATTTCACAGTGTTTGGGAGACAAAATTTACATATTCATATATTATATGCTTACGCGAAACAGACAGAAGTCTGCATGTCATGTCAGCAATGTGACAACATGCAGTGTCAGCAATGTGACAATAATGTTTTTTTGTAAGATATTATTTTTGGATACTGAAAGACAAAACCATATTATACATTATAGAACGAAAAATGAATGGTCGTTATTATTTTGGTAAATAGCTACAAGGCCAGTTCTTACATTAGAACATTTAAATCTGACTATACAGCTGAAATTAAGTACAGGAAAGTCGTAAATCTTAGTACAATATCCATTACAAAAATTTGGAAGATTCGATAACAGAAATCTCTTGTAAAATTAAATTGGGTTTGAAATCACAAAATTTGTCCACAATTTGAGACTACAACCTCGTATTTTAAGTAAAATAGCTTAACGGAAAAGGACCAGACTAGTAACATTGATACTGCTGTAACCTAAGGTGTAGCGTAATCAATTCAAAGCATAATTGGATCATTTTTCTCAAATCTGACCTAAGGGCTTACATACTAAAAATTAATTAATTATTATATTCGTTAACGCATTTTTAGAATATTATTATAATTCTACTTATTATAATATTATATTATATTATTCTATTTATTATAATAACATATCAGATTCATTTTATTTACATAATATTATTATTGAATAGAATTTTATTTTCGTAAAACATTGGTCGTAACAAATTACAAATTTTGTAGAATTGAATTTATTGAAAATAAACAATTGAATTTTAAAATAGGTATTAATTTACAAACTAATTAAAATGCATTTGATTTGTTAATAAACATCTAATAATAACTGACGAATCGGCAAAATATTGAATGAATAGCACTTTAATTAATTATTTATTTGAATATCTCTATTTATAATATTTATTATATTTAATAAAATTGATCCTACAATATTAATAATAATATCCACTGACTTAACAGTTTAAAAATCTATATATTGAAATCGTCTCACAATTATTTAGTACTGAAAAATTGAAAGACATGAGTATACTTTTTTTTGTCTATGTATCCATTGTTACTATGGTTGTCTTTCCGTTATGTTTTACTAATGGGGGTGACTATCGTTTACTAAATTTGACATCTAAGTAATATATCTTAACATATGTAACATTATGTTGACATCAATATTTTGATAAGAACTAATCTTAACACCAGACCAACCGTGTGTACTTGGAACTGGGAGGTTATGGGTTCGAATCCCGACATCCGCAGTTTGTCAATTATTAAAGAAAAAGGAGGGCGTTTGTAAATTGACTGTCGGCGTATGGATAAGAACGAAGTAACCCGCTATGCTTGTGAAGGTTTTTTGCAGTTTCCTTCACAAACTCCAGATGAGTATCGGCATATTCTCATCAAAGTCGGCTGCAGCCACCCATCCTACCAATTCCCAGCCTACACGCAAAATTCCTTGTCCTTCACTCATATCTTCACATCCTAAGGCATCACAATGGACCTGATGGTCGAAGTTTGTCCCGTCCAGGACAGCCTCTGCAATCTATCTATCTTACTCCAGACCCCTGGCATTCCCGACCAGTAATCCAGCCATCTAAGCTATCCAGATGGTAGAATATGTATAATTGCTCACTATCTAATGCACAATTGATTTGATTATTTGTTATTGGACTATTTACATATATTTAAGTATTTTCTTAATTTTTTTTTATCTGTCCATCATCCATTGATAGTATGGTTACCTTTTGGTTATATTATTATACTATTGGAGATAATTAATTTGCGTTTACTTAATTTGATATTTACGTAAGATGTCTGAATATTATCTCTTACGATTCAAGTTTAGAAAAATAGAAAACAACCAATAGATATTTTATCGAAAGAGTCTTGCAAAGTCATTTTTAGTTTTAGAACACGCTTTAGAAATCTCAGTTAGCGTGTTGATCACCAGACAAACATTCGGAAATGAAGTAATTAAATTATGTTATGACAACTTTGTTGCAACAAACTTCTTTTACTGCCTTGTATTAATTTTGGTGCTCATAGATTTTTCCGATAATTCTCTAAATATCAATTATAAAATGAATTATAACGAATTTTATTTCAACAAGATAATAATTTGGCAAATATTTCAAATGGGTAACATATCCTAAATATAAAAGCAATATATTTATTTTTCTAAGTAAAAAAACAGTATTTTTCAAACTGTACTGCTTGTATCCACTGAAAAATATACTACTACTATATAATAGTATATAGTACTACTATTTTACTCTTTATTACTTCTGTAATGAATATATTTTATCTATATATGAAGAATAATATTATTAGTGGTAAGTATATGTTTGACAGAAAACTTCAACTACTTAGTTTTAACGATTAATATTAATTTTATGATTATTTTATGAACCTATTTTGTACACTTTGTAAACTTTACATGTTAACTTTGACATATTTCCATTTTCTAACCTCACTTATTTTTATTCTGCAATACTGCGTTTTACTTTTGACAAAATAATACATAAAAACAGTGGAAAAAAAGCAGTAAGTCATGTGTTACAGAATATATAGACAGTAAATCACATGTCTCTGCTTTTCGATTTATAAAAATTAAAGACAGATGATATCTTTAATTGCGATCTAAAATCACACTTATTTGATTTTTCATGAAGTCATGTAACATATTATTAGTCGTTCAATAATTATTTTGGAAAATAAGATAATTCATTTAGTTTAGAAATATCAAAAACTTAGATTTTAGTTTTCACTTTTCACACTTTACTGCCTTTTACCTTAGCACGGCAGTATACTGTAACCGCATTGACACGTTGTCACTGGTAGGTTCACGTGCGGAAAAAACCTAAACCAAAACTTATTATAAATCTCAATGCACGAGTATTGTCCAAGCATGACTACTACAACAGTACAGTACATCAAATACGGATAAATTTTATCATAAAACAACAAAAAATTGGTCGATTCACAGCACACAAATGTAATAATATATGATATACACACACACACACATATATATATATATATATATATATATATATATATATATATATATATATATATATATATATATATATATATATATATATATATATATATATATATATATATATATATATATATATATATATATATATATATATATATATATATATATACTCTCCAATATAATACAGAATACGTTTATGTTGTGAGTGTCAATAGCTATAATAGTGTTACACGAACCGTAAATTCCCCAAGAGAAATGTCAATAGTTCGTATAGGGAGATAGAGAGATAGATATGTGTGTACCTACAACTAGATAGGTAGCTAACAGAGAGTACTAGATAGATACCTACATTGACTAGTAGGTGTAGTAGAGGTAGGTATGTATAGTATAGTACCCATAATATATACATATACAGATACATAAATGAAAATTTTGTGGTAAATGATATACTATGTATGATGAAAGTAACAACACATGACCATGTTACTACCAAATGTCAATTGAATGGCACACATGGTCGAGGCAAAAAAAATCCATTTAATAGTAGAGATCATACCATAATAAAATTTAGTGTAAAGTATGGTGATGTTGATGATCTGTAGAGGGGAGATAAAAAATAAAAGCACAAAAAATTATTATATTTTCATATTATTAAAAAATAACACAACCTTTGGAGAATAGTTTCAAGCAAAAGTTGTAGATCATAAAAATATAGGTAAATAAAATATCATACTGGTTTCTCTATTTTAAAACTATTGTTTAAAACACAAGTGAATTGAGTTACTTGGTTTATAAATAACTAGCTTAAAAAGGCATGCATTGTCCGGGCTTCAAAAAATTCTTATAGAGAGTTCATAGGAAATTTATGTCAAATAATTATTTTTTTCTAAATGGGCAGTTTCTAAATGTTCCGGGTGTCCAGAAAGTACCACAGAGAATTGATGGGATACAGGTAATTATTTATTAATTAAAATAAGTAACAAATCATAGGCGCGCAATAGCGGTAAGCTGGGAAGTGGGAGAGCCAGTAATGATTATTTATTCGCAGCTGACTTTGCCACTTCTCTGCTTACCACTATTGCGCGCCTCTGATTGGTTACTTATTTTAGTTAATGACTAATTACCTGTACATTAGGTTAAAAATGATTGGGGACTTTTCATCTCAGAATTTTATTCTTTATCTACCCTATCAATCCCCTGCGGTACTTTCTGTACACCCAGTATATTTTTTAATTTATTTCGAAAATTTTGTTAATTAAGTATTTGTATAGAAACTATAAACTAAATTAGAGATTTAGCTGCCAGAAAAAGTTATAGCCGAAAGGAAATGGCTATAACTTTGGAACGGTTTGGAATTTTGACTGTCTGATAGAGTTTTTCTGTAGTTGGAAGGAAAATTTACCTACAGCCATCTCTTATCATTATTTCGCTACCTCCTATAGTTTTCTAAAAAACAATTTGGACAAACATTTGATCGGATATCATTACTTTTTGCAAGTTTTTTTATGTTTACTCTATGATATATGCAATGAAATATTCATATAGTCTAGATATTTTAGAGAAGAAGAAAACACATAATATAGAATATATCTGTTAATATTACAAAAGTATCTCTTAATAGTAGAACATGAACATCATCAATATGTAGTGAGCTTAGAATACAGTTTGTATCCAGCAACAAACTTTGTAATCATAATTAAATAGACAAAATTAAAGATTGATTTAAAATCCAAACATTGTCATCTTAACAGAAACATTTTTTAGTTTCCGATAGACTTTTACCAGGATACTTTGGTATATTCGTACAGGTACGTCAGAAAGCCACCAAGCCCAATAAATTTATAACACACTGTATATTCCGTTGATACATTTTTTTTTGTTTTAAAAACACCAAAAATATAAACTAACAAAAATAACGTTGGTTGTTTAACAGCAGAACAGCCAACCGACCTCACCACCCGAAAAAATATTCACAACACAACAACACACAGTGCTTGTTGTGTTGTGTTATGTTACTATGTTGCATAATCGTAAATTTTTTTCCACTGTCTCTACATACAACAACTTTTCTCCATACATATATATTGTTATGAACATACACAGAACGAGCCAGCACCTTAATACCTCCGCTAAAAAAAAAATTATGTTTATTTTGGTGTGAGTATGTTTGTGTGTATTTTCCAAACAGTTTATATTATATAAATGTTACACAACTAGTCGGGTTTTTTTGACAAACAAATGAAAATACAAATGAAACAAAACAATGATATTAAAATTTTAAAAATAGTATGAAACAATTTTTTTTTGGAATATAACTAAAGTCTAATAAATAAACAAACTAGGCTATTCTCTATAGTATTGTATAAACATTTGAAAATAACAACTAACTTAGTTAATTGCTTAAATACCCAGTGTATACTGTATTTATGAACCAAAGTATCAAACTGAAGTTGTTTATTTTTGAAAAAGGAACATTTTTGGTTTACATTTTTTACGATTTCAAAGATAGACAGTTTTGTCCAATTTGCCCCAAAAAATGTTCGTTTGTACCCATTGACGTTACTTTGTAGCTCCGGAACACATTTATGAAATTTAATTTGAACTCGGTATCTGTTTTTCGTTCTTGAGTTATCGTGTTTACGGGCAGACAGACGGACAAGTTTGCACAAATGGAGTAATTAGGTCATTTTATGAACTCTTATACAAAGTTTTTTTTTCTGCGATCAATATCTTGAACCGTTACAAAGTCGGAACAAAATTATGTATCTTGGTGTATACTGTATACCGGGTAGAAAAATTCCATATTAAAGATATTTTTATACCATTCTTTGGCGTTGCTTAATATATAAAAATGGTGGAAGCGCAAAGAAGTACTTAGTACCTTAAGGACGTTCCAGCACTGTGTTATATAATCAGGACCAAAAACCCACATACGCAACACATAGACAAATTCACTGTTTATATATACAAAATAAAGTTATTTTGAAACAAACAAAAATTTAAAACTTTTATATTTCGAAAAGGGTAAAATGCCTTTTTTTAAATTTATTTAATAAATATTTATCTTTACTATTCTAGTTTTTTCTTAAATTCTGTCGAGTTATTTTTATTACTACAACAGATAATAGTCGAACGGGCATAAAGTTTTCATGCTTCTAATGAGGGAGAGTGAGAGAGAATGATAACTTTGCAATTAATTATCTCGCGTTCTAAACGGGCAAAAATTCTGAACTTCGGGATTTATTAGTCGAAAAGTGGTTTCATGCTGGAACATCCTTAAGACGAGGATATGTTAGCTTATGAAATCAGCACTTCCACCAACATAATAATTAATTCAAGTAATGATATTATGCAGGACTCATGTTATTTACTTCCTCTTCCACTACTTGATGGCGGCGCTAGAGTTAGCCCATTTTGTCTCATTTCTAAACTAGAGGATTGTCTAACTATAGATAACATTCTTCGGTACCAAATGCTTAATATGATAAATCATACACAACTAGGATGGGAAACGAGCCCATGGCCTCTGACATTCTAGACCAACGCTCTGCCACTGAGCGACCTGAAATCTTATGGTAGAGGAATGCATATGACCTTTCACTATGTTTGATGTTGATGTATTATTAATTTTATTTTTTTTGTCTTCATGAATCTGAAATCTGGCATGTAGATAGTTTATAGATAGTAAACATTAGCTAAGAAAGGATTTTTGAAAATTCACATTTTTTTTTTTACCGAAACTGCATCAAATACTAAGTTGCATCCCCATTAGACTTGTAATCAATATATAGATGATCATTTTCGTTGAGATTGATGGTTATAAAGAAATTTTTTCATAATTCGTTCGGTACAAAGCCAATATCCCAAAAAAGTGTTTGTTTTTAAACAAATTGCTAAAAATACTAACAAATACCCCAAATCAAAGTTATCGCAGTTTTTCATTTCCCAAGAACCGAATGAATATGGCACAAACCAACTACAAAATTTTTTTTAAAAGGACACTCTTTTTTGGGTTATCTGCAGCAGATATTATTTTTTCTAATTTAGAAAAGTACCAGTTCCAACAGTCCTCTTATTCAAGCTTCTAAAAAACAATTATTACCAGATGATAAACACAATAAAATTTTACTTTTCAAAATCATAAAATTCGAATTTCTTTTGATGGAATTTTTGTATTCATGAAGAACTTTTGTAAATTTTTTGAAGGCCTTAAAAGTTTTTATTGTCAGAATGTACAATATCTTACATACGATTCAAAACTCAGAGAAATACCATGATGAAATTTAATATCGTCATATAAATTATTGTACAATTAGTTTGGTTAAGTTATTGATAAACAAAATAATAAGCATCTGGACTATTATTTGCAACATTATTACCTCTATATACAGAATAAATTAACGCAATATTATCAAACAAAAATGGTTTTCGGGATCAAAATCAAATATTGAGTTAACACTGAATTTTTACGTGAATTTTAATAACCCAAAATACATAAAACAAATCCATTCGGACATTTTGGCATGGCAAAAAAACATTAGTTTTAAAAATTAGGACCAGATGTTTGTAGGATAAAATCTTAATCCTCATTAAGGAGTTTGTAATGAAAGTGAAAATGCCATAAAATGAAATGGGAAAATTATTTTCTACGAATGCGAGGTTTTCACCTTGTCCACAAGCATTTTTGTAATTATCGTAAAAAAAAGTGTGTGTACTTATGTACGCACGTAAAAAGTTATACTTCTATTTTAATAATTTATTAAAATAATATTAAATAAGATCAACACTACTATAAAGACACAAAAGATTAATAAAATGATTAAGTAGTGAAAAACTACAATAGAAAAATAATATATTATATCTAAAACCAATGATTCTAAATTTTATCATGGTAGAACAGAGCCAGCATCACTTCTTACGTTAAAATTGTAGTTTGAAAGACTGACATTAAATCCATTATTTACATTATAATCAGAGTTAGTGAAATTTATCAAGACCCGGCTAGATTTATCAATATACACATTTGATATACATAGTTTACGATCCCATAAAAATGATATCAATAATAATGTGGCTCGTAACTCTAATATTCGTCTTTTATCAGAAACATGGTGTACTAATGATGAAGACATCCTGTAGCTAATTTCAATTGTATAGTAAAATTTAAATATTTTAATGTTCGAGCAGGTTGGTGTAACTATTTACCAAAATAATAACGATCTTGTCTTGCCTTTCAATGCCCAAATCTCATATCACACACACAATATTATTATCCACTGCAGAACGTATTCACGCTGCTTATGTGACAAACAGACTTCTGTCTGTTTCGTTTAAGCATATAATGTATGTGTATATAAAGTTTGTCTGTATACTGTATGACACACATTTTTATTGCTTGTATCCAAAACTCTGTGCAATAGAGTAGGTTAGAAATCTGAGTTACATCGATCGCGCAAGTGCAACATCAATCGAGTGTTGGATATCAGCGATACGTTACATGCTGAAAATACACTCTGATCGGATTCTCATAAAGCGTCAAAAGTAGTATAAATTCATAACATAATATTTTAATTTTTATTTTAATTGTAAGATTAAATTACCTCTGTAAACAAACAAACATAACCTCTATGTACAAACAAAATCTGCATTTGGAGACAATGTGGCAACTGTTAACATTAAATTATTATACTCAGTAATATGTAAATATACAGGGTATATTAAGTTTAGTCCCGACTTTATAACGCTTGAAAATATTGATCGTAGGCATGAATGTTTGGCATATGTGTTCATAAAATGGCCTAATTCGGCCATTTTCGCATGCCCGTCTGTCCGTCCGTCTGTGAACACGATAACTCAAGAACGAAAAAAGATTTTCAACTGAAATTTTGTTTATGTGTTCTGGAGAAAAAAAGTAACGTCAAGTTCGTTAATGGGCAAAATCGGACCATGTTTGGGCAACATGGGCAAAAATTGCTTATCTTTGAAACCGTAAGAGATATAACAAAAGTTTATAAACAAAAAATCTTTTTCTTTTTAAAATAAACAACTTTTATTTGAAAATTTTTTCCATAAACTCAATAGTTGTGTTTAAAGTTCCTCGGAAAGCAAAAAATATGCTGATCTTTAAAACCATAAAATTTTTATTTTAAATTCTGGGACAATTTAAAAATTTTTAACAATTCAAACATTTATTTACAACTTAGTATATACTGGGTATTCAAACAATCAACTCAGTTAGTTGTTACATTACTTGTTTTTATTCGAATTTGTTACGAGTACATATTGTATAACAGATACCAACCAATACATTGTACACGATAATAATATTATCAGCTATTTATCAAGAGAAATAAAACAATTTTGTGTGAAATTGATAATTTGGTCTGATGTGTTTGAATTACTAAAACTATTACGTGCATATTGTATGTAAATTGAGTGCGGATTCAATTAGATGTATGTATGCATGTATGTATTGTTGGCTATATATGTATATATACGAGTTATGTATTAGGTGTGACTGTGATATGTATAGTTCTGCTCCATAAAATACATCTACGATTAGTAGTGGGGGTGTTTCCTCCGTTTTGAGACTCACAGTATATAACAAAGGCCGCCCTCATCCTTTTTTTTTTTTAATTACATTACATTTGTGATATGAGTGGAAGAAATTGAATTATGAGCAGAGTAGGAATCGGACTTTTGATACGAACTATACCGATATTAATTTGGAGTTCGTTTAATCAATTAATCGCCTCAAAAACTATAACTGGCAAATTACTACCGCCGATACCACAATCATCCAGTTCTACGCAGAGCGTGTTTGATCGCTTGACTGCTTCATCTACGCTTAATTTCAAAGTTGAGCATCTTGCAGATGGGGAGAGTAGTGGCGACTAATTGTACTAGCCACTAATGGCTGCTAGTATTTATGCCTCGACTGTACTCGTGTGCCGAGGTTCTACTGCTTCAACGTCCGCAAGCGGGTTTGAGTTTAGTATATGCCAGAGGGACAGTAATGAGGTGGCTACCTGTAAAGCACTAGACTCTGTTGAGAGAAGAATTACTTTTGTGATTTATTTATTTGAGTGATTTCTGTGATCGTATTTAGTTAACGCATTTACTTTCGTTCGAAATATGGTCAAAATCTGATAAAGCAAAGACAACACTTCCATACTACTCCTCTCGTGTGCAAGTCTACTGTCATTTTAATTGCTACTTTCCTCTATTGTATGCAGGGGGCTTTAAGTTCAGATTCATTTTGAATAAATGTACTCAGATTAGAAACATTAGTTATAAATTTCAGTTTGTGAGATAGATGCAAAGAACACATCAACAGCCCATCTCAATTTGTTAAAATAAGTCTATGGAGATTATCAATTTTCGAAATTCGTTATCAAACTCAAAAAATCTATTTTTCGTTATTTCAACAAGATTTTGTTTTAGGTCATGGTCCTCGAAATCTTGCAATGTAAATTTGAGGCTGACCCCAAATGCTCAATTTGTTGAATATATGTTATCAATGTGCATCTCAGTTTCAATTTCCCTGACAACTAATCACACATATTTAACTATTCCCAATGGTGTACCACACAGAACTGTCTACTTTAAATTTGTGTATTAATCTTCAAATGTCATTCGTAATGTAGATGTACAGAATCATTTCACATTCATTTCCATTGCAAAGTTTTAGAGAGATTTTACTCTAAATTATGAACGACATGTACACACACACAAACATCGATCGGCTGCACTGTCCATTATTTAATATAACCTAACTCACTGGTATGTCTGTCCGGCTGTCTGTCTGTCTATCTGACTGTCTGTTTGTTGTTTATATGGGGATGTCGTAACGAATTGTTGTTATTATACAACGAATAATTGTCAACGGAATTAAATAACATATGGAGGACATGTGTACATCATCGTATCATCAAGTTTTAGAGTTGTGTGTACGTATGTGTGTTATGTTGATAGTTGTTCTATTATTATTATTATCTATCTGTCTATCCGTCTATCTGTTCATTACATCAATATGTCTATCTATCTATCTATCTGGTTCTTTATATATGTGGTGGAAGGTAACGTGTACAATTTAGCACATCATGCGATTTTTAGGCATATCATAAAACAGTCGCCTTTCTTGATAGATAGATAGATAGATAGATTTTAGAGGCTGCCCTGGACGGGCTACTTTTCGACCATAAGGTCCATTGTGATGCCTAAGAATGTGTGGATATGAGTGGAGTGGAAGAAATTTTTGTGTATAGGCTAGGAATTGCTAGGATATGCGGCTGCAGCCGACTATGAGAGGAACTATGCCGATTTTCATCTGGAGTTCGTGAAGGAAACTGCAGAAAACCTTCTCAAGCATAGCCGGTTACATCGTTCTTGTCCATATAATCGTACATAAAATTACCTGAATATGACAAAAGTTTATTATTTAATTAATGGTAGACGATTTTAAGATCAATTGATTTACAAAATAGCGATTTGTAAACAATTTGTTTATGGTTTTAGCGATTTGTTTAAAAAGAAACCCTATCCAAGCTTTTTTTATATATTATACCTCTAACATCATTCTGGGCACATTTTACCTAATGCCTTTCTGTTTTATATAGTAAACAATATTGCAAAGAATAGTTGGGTACTTTTAAAATTCAGCTATGTCATGAGATTTCTCGCCAAACCTGGATATGCCAAACTATACGATTAGCCTGCTATATATATATACAAATATGCGTTTGGATGATATCATGTTATTATCATTATTATTATTAGTAGTGTTCGTTGGATAATGGTTCGTAATGGCATTAACTAACCATTTCATATTCGTGTTCGTATAGATCTGTATGATTTTGTATATACGATGTTAATGCTATTTAATAATGTATAAATGATATTATTATTATTATCGGCATGGGTACAAATAAAAATATATGATATGTAATTATTCTGTTGTAGGTCACGAATAAACTTTTAAGAATGATTTTGTTACGTTTATGGATTATTGATTTGTAATGTAGAAGACGAAGGTACAAAATGATAGTTTAAAAAATTTCGTTACGCAGGAGCCGCGTCAACCTAGCAAATTTCATTAGAATATATAAATTACACTTTAGCGGCCACAGTTATAGTTTAATCAAATTGAAATCTAATATGATTTTGGTATTTGCACGCCCAATGTTATTAAGAAAATGGCAAGGGTAAACGGGGGTATAAAGAAAGCAGAAAATACAAAATATATCTCTTAATATTAGAACAATCGAAAAATGTATAAAGATTAAAGTTATAGAAAATCAAGTTTTCATTACCTTATCATTTTTCCAAACTCTAATGTGTACTGAGATATTTAAATTTTAACTTTCAATCTTTAATTGTAAATATTTTTGTAAATATTAGTGTAACAGAAAAAATGATGAGATACAAAATTATAGTTAAACTAATTACCAACAACTTTATTTCTTATAAATTTCTCTATTTTTTAAATATTCAGGAATATATGCCAAATTTTTGGTTTCCCCTTTCCTCTACAACCCCCTTACCTCTTGCCCGATTTTATCCATTAACAAACTTGATCTTTTTAATACCAAAATCGCCGCAAATACCAAATTGCATTCCGATCGAAATACAACTGTGACCGCTAGAGAGTCCACAAACACATAAACGTGTATATATATATATTTATATATATATATATATTTAAACAAATTTTAACGATAGTAATTTTTAACATTGAGTTGTTAGGATCGATGGACATTTGAAGAAATTTTTACAAAATTCCAACATTGTTACAAAAACATAGCTGTATTTTCTTTGGAGGGAGTTCGCTACTAGCAACATTATTTTTACATGAATATCGCATGAATATTACATGAAAGGAGTCATTTAATTCATGATGAAGAAAAATTTGGATTATCTGAAATAATAAATGTTTTCAATTATTAAAATCTTTCAAATTTACATTAATTACATTGCAACCGGGAACAAAAGACCATTCACACTATCGATACATACCGTAACAAGTTCCATCAAACTCAAAAAATATCTTCGAGACTGATCGTGACTGGAGTGGGATATGACAGGAACTTGAGTGTTACGGATAGTATGAATGCACACATTGTTTCTTAGTTGATAATATTTTACCAGACCGAGATCGGACCGAGAACGCACCGTGATCAACATTATAGTGCGGATGGACCCTAATCCTATTTTGATGGTCCGCGTAGATGCTCTTACCAAAATGCCTTTTAGATGGTGCGAGATGTTGAAAATCTTTTATTAAAAAAAAAATTATTACAGAAAAATGAATAACTGCGGTTTGAAACATTTTTTCGTGTACTCACCTTCTGCTTTCGCTTAAATATGGGTCAATTTATGTAGTCTAATTAAATAGTAAAAGCATGCTTAATGTATACAAATGGTAAATAATTGAATCTATTTTATTAGTAGTTATAGTTAGTTTTCAACGTGTTTCGACTACTTTCACTATAATTAAAACGACACAATAACTTAAATTACAAAAAAAGTAATAAAACCATGTTTAAAATATATAGAATAGGTACAATAATTTAATCTATTTTAATGGCAATTACTCGTATATACATAGTTTTTTATTATAAATTTAAGTCATAGAAATATTCAATTTTTTTTTATCAATAGTTTTTTATAATTTGCATGACGTGCAAGATTTTTTTTTTTTAATTTAACAGTATAGAATTAGTTTAATTAAAACTGCAAATAAAAGAGGTGTGTTTATGAATATCGTTTCAATTCATAATATTGACATATTGTGACAAGGGAAAATCATTTTGTGAAAATTGGATTTTTATTCGAAGAATCATTTTATAATATTTTTACGAACTCTCAGTCCGCAAAAATAATTGCCAACTTTCATTTTATAGTCAGTAGATGTAAGTACGCAGATGAAATTGACTCCGAATGCAATTTTGGTGCTCTCGTAAATAAAACCTCCTGCATAAAACTTCTTTTTTTTTTAATATATCAACATATATATGCAAAGATGGTTCCGTTATAAAGTAAATTGAAAACAATTATATTGTGGTGGCTGTGCATTTTTAACTAAATCAATTTTACACAGATACGTGTATTGGATATTTTCAATTATTAATTCAAAAAAGGAATAACATAATATATGTGTACCGAGCTTCTAAATCCGATAAGCGATCATCCAATCAATATACACCATGATCCATGGTTTTCATGGAATATAAACTAAATTTCGGTCATCAAGAATTATCATATTACTGATTATTTACCAGGGATCATTAAATTTGAAGCCAATTATCTCAAAACCAGCCACCTTCGGGATAACTCTTTTTTGCATAACACCATTCATATGTTATTTATTTTCGAACACTTTAAAAATAGTTTCTGTCCTAGGCATCTTCTGTTTCTCTTCACCTTTTGTCTCTTAGAAGTTTTAATATAATATTATTTCATAGAGTACCTTTACTTGAAGACTTTCAAAATAATATATAACGGCCTGAAAATAACTTAATTAATATTATGTATTAATAAAAATAATAGTAATAATAATATACCGCGGTATATCTATACTTGGAATCGCGTACCAGATCTTCACTAACACTCTTTTGGAACGATTAAACCCATGTGTAGAAAAAATAATAGGGGGAATACCAATGTGGTTTTCGAACCGGCAGGGGAACTTCAGATCAAATTTTTGTCATGCGACAAACTATAGAAAAATGTAACGAGTACGACATTGACTTACATCTACTCTTCGTTGATTTTCAACAAGCTTTCGACAGTATTAGTAGAAAGAATTTAATAAGCGCCATGCACTATTTTAATATCCCTCTTAAGCTTACAAGACTAGTAGAGATGACCCTTAAAAGAACCAATGCGAAATTGATTGTCAGCCCAAATGTCAGTGAATGTTTTCCTATAACAACTGGAGTAAAACAGGGCGATGTACTATCAGCGACTCTGTTTAATCTAGCACAACAGTTTGTAATGCACAAATTCGACACATCCGAGAACATAACACGTAAAACAAAACAGACATGTGCTTATGCTGATGATATCTGCCTAATGGCTAGAAATATAAAATCCCTAACCGAAATGGTACAAGAATTGGACAAAGTAGGCAAGCTAATGGGTCTAAAAATTTACGAATTCAAAACTAAGTACATGAAAATAACGACCAGCAACTCAGCGAGCTGGCAACCATTGTCCATCAATGGATACACTTTCGAAAGAGTTGATTCTTTTATATACCTTGGTGCTGAATTAAATTCTAATAATAAAATTTCCTCTGAAATCAATCAAAGAATCATGGCAGGCAATAGAACGTATTTTGCGAATCTTAAATCGTTTAGATTCTCATTCTTCTCGAAAAAAAACAAAAACCAAACTGTACAAAACTTTAATAAGACCTGTGGTAACGTATGGTTCGGAATCTTGGGTGCTAAACTTAGACGACATAAACTGCCTCAGAGTCTTTGAGCGCAAAATATTAAGGAAAATATATGGTCCAGTTAATGAGGCAAGAGAGTGGATGATCAGAAGTAATAAAGAAATCAGTAATCTATTCAACTATCAAGATATAGTAAGATTCGTCAAATCAAGGCACATTGAATAGCTCGGCCATATTGAAAGAATGGCAGAGAATAGACAACCAAAAAAACTGCTATATAGTACTATCACTCAATCCCCGTAAAAGAAGTCGCCCGAGGAAAAGGTGGAAATAAGATGTGGAGCGTGACCTTAAAATCCTGAAGGTGACAAACTGGAAAATTAGTGCTAAAGAACGTGACTGATGGAAAAGAATTGCGAGGGATGCCAAGGCTCATACTGGGCTGTAGAGCTGAGTTATAAATAGTAATAATAATAATAAGGGTATTTCACCTCCGTTTCGGATACTCCATGATCTATTCGTTAATAACGATACATTAATGATGTGAGTGGAAGACCAGGAATTCATTTGTAGACTAGGAATCGGTTGGCTATGCGGCTGCAGCCGGCTTTGATAGGAACTATACCGATATTCATCTGGAGTTCATGAAGGGAATCTACAAAAAACCTTCACAAGCATTGCCGGTTACTCCTATCTTGTCCATATGCCGACAGTTTAGTCAATTTATCATCCCATTAATTTTAATTGACAAACAGCCACCTCCGGGATTTGAAACCGCCCAGTTCTAAGCACTCTGAGCACGTTAGACCGTTCGGCTATACTTGGGCTGATCAATAATTACCATTATGCAGCTACCAAAAAAGGTCTTTAGAATAGTATATTAATTTTTTAGTAGATTACATACATTTTATCATGAAACACACAGTAATAATACTGTGTTACGATATGGTCAAGTCCGTCACTCACAATCATTTCATTATCGATTATACTTTATACGATAATAAATTACGCGTGACAACTGACCATAATTCTCGAACACAGTCAGTCGTATTTAGTAATTAATTTCATTTTTATATTTCCTTTATAACAACTGATGTACATTCACTGATACGCTTGCTTTGCCACAATGCATATAATACATCATACATCACTAGTTATTAGCATTACATACTCGATTATCATCACGATCAAGTCGTGTGTGTGTTTGTGTATGTGTGGAGAAGTGTGTTGGCGAGTAGATAATATTTTGTATTCGAATAGTTTGATAAAAGTTCAATTTAAAAAAGGTGTTCATTTTTTTATACCTTTAAATAATTTACAAATAAATCAGTTTTGGATTCAATAGTTTAGTTTTAGATGCGGTTCTTTGCATTTTATGAGGGTCCTAATGTTTACAAGTTTATATTAGAAATTTGGCACTCGTGTGAAAATCACGTGAGAATACAATATGGCGTATTAAATATCAATACAATATGGTGTTCTATATATATGCAATATATTCCTGAAATATAAATTTGCTGGAAGTATTAATAAATATTTGAAGTAGTGGAAGTGGCGGGAAATTTAATTGAGATATTAAGATATTAAACTTCTTTTTTTTATTTTTATTTTTTCACAGTAAAAATTTTAATTCAATTTTCCACCGCTACCACTAATTCCGAACAAAATATTAAGATAAATTACTATTATCAAAACAAGCTTGTATTTAATGAACTAAAAAGTAGAAAATATTTTTTCCCCGAATCGTTAATATGTGAGTGTAAATAAAAGTGATCTCATTTGTGTTCAAGATTTAATTGACTTTAACTCTGCTAGGTAGAATGTTTCCGATAACCCTACAAGTTTTGTGAAATATTTTGTAGAAACTGAGAAAAACGATATTCCAGCAATAACTTCTATGCCTCAAATTTGAGGCATAGTTTTCCGTTTAGAAATACATGGAATTTAAAACCCAAATAAAAAGAGGTCTTACGTACATCAACCATCATGGGAAAACAAAGGCAAAAAAAGAAGGTTGTTGGTCACCAAGAAATTTGGAAAATCCAGATCCTAATCTTAAGCTGTTTAAAAACTCAATCAATTTTATTCAATAGTTAGTAGATAATAATTATGAAATTTGTTATTTTTTATAATTTTTCTCGAAAACTATCCAATGAAAATTTTACTACTTAAGTGTGAGGTCTAAAAAATTCCATTTTCTTGCTAATCCAATGCAAATTCTTATATACATTTCCTCTTATGTTTTGACAGGCAAATCGAAAAATGCCCCGACGAAGAACCCATATTTATGTGCATGAAAATAATATTTTTGATGTGAAAGATTTATTGTGGCGTGTTAGACTGTTGGCCTGGCGACGTTTTCTCGCCACGTGATCGACAAGTTGTTCATAGGACATATTACATATGACAAATCAGTTTCAAAAAGATACTCATAGATGACAGTTCATTTACAGGTTCAAACACTCATTCATAGGTTGTCCAATGCATATTTTCTATACAAAATAGTTGTAAGTTATAAGTTGTAGTCCATAGTTAATAATAATAACAGTAGCTAGTTTTAAGAAATTATTGAATTAATTTTTTGGTATTAAAGTAATATATATTTTTTAAATCAAGAATCATATTTTTTCTTTAAAATAATTCAAAATTTGATGTGTATCGCGGAGAGTGAACTGAGATCATGTGTGTGCATTGAACATAAGACTTGAGAATGCTACATAATATCTATAGTGGAATACGTTTTTGTAAACAAACTGTGTATACATATTACAAAATCATGGAACATTCACTTCAAACGAGCTATTTATCTATATTTATCTCACAATGTTACAGGAATAACATTTCATATGTACGAGTATATGTTATCATTACATAAATATATTACATATATATATATATATATATATATATATATATATATATATATATATATATATATATATATATATATATATATATATATATATATAAATATATATATATAGGGTGTTGAAATTCATTCAAGAAAACTATACCACGGGGTAGACCTGCAAAAGTTTTTCGATTTGACGCTTTTTTTAAGATATCAATTAAATACAATTAAACATTGAGAAATTCAACCAATCACAGAGCGCATAGTGTAAGGAGATGGGGAGGAGATTGGAAAAACTTTATTAAACATTTTTGTTTGTTTTTTGCAGCTCTACACCGTGGCACAGTTTTCTTGAATGAATTTCAGAACCTCCTATATACATATATATATATATATATATATATATATATATATATATATATATATATATATATATATATATATATATATATATATATTCGGTGAATAAAAGCGATAGTTGTCTTATCATTAATAAATATCCCAGCTTTTGAAAGAAGTTCTCTAAGTCTATACTCTAAATGTAAGTCTAAAAGCTTTAAATTTATTAGGACTGCAAAAAATCGAACGGATGACGAAGTCACACAACAATAACATTTATGGGGTTATGAAATCATAAAACGTAAGTACATTGCGTGTGCTTATGGTCGACAAATCGAAGAAGCATGGAAATAAGAAAGTGTTTCAGTATCATCTAAGCGGGGTTATTCTATTTCTTTCTGTTAAAATCTTTCCTTGAATGCCACGGCGCCAAAATTTTGAAAATAAACAAATTTAACAATTTTGTATTTGTCAGTTAAGTAAGTTTATGTATTTAGGTCGTTTTTACGACCTAAATTCCCTAATTTTCCTATTCTTCATTTACTCTTAATTATTTTATTTTTGATGGCATTAAAGATCTGAGTTCCAAATGTGCTTCTCCTTCTTAAAATCAACATTTCAAGCGTCAAATGTGTCAAATATCAGACATAGATGTTAATATACATAGTCCAAGCCAATAGATTGACGTTATCAAGTCAGCTTCAGCTCCAGTGGTGCTTTGTGGCAAGGTGGTTTTGGTGAATCTGTTCGACTTATATATGTTCTTGTATATGATTTGTTGTAGGAGTTACACTTTCACATATTAGAGGAATTATTGCAGTTACTAGAGAAGGCTGAGCAGACTCTAGAGTTGCTTCATTTCTTTATCAACTTGCATCATTCAGATTTGGCGTGTGTTCATCTCCTACATGGAAGTTTGCATGTTCATTTGCATTGAAAGGACTTATAGCCTGAAAATGATCGTCAACTTCCAGATTCTCTTTATTTGGCCGGTCATAGCCGGTCGGTAACATAAGAAGAGGCAAAATCAAGTTCCGAAAATATGTTTCGGTTAAACGGGTAGAGGTAGATTGTAAAGGCTGCCCTGGATGGGCTACACTTCGACCATAAGGTCCATTGTGATGCCGTAGGATGTGAGGATGTGAGTGGAGTAGAAGGAATTTGTGTGTAGACTAGGAATTGGCCAGATGCCGATATTCATCTGGTTAAACGGGTAAATGCCTACGATTAAATGGGTACATTTGGTCGGTTGACCCTACCCAAAAAAAATTGTGACAATCAAAAAAATTATGCCCGTCCTGTATTTCGATAAACAAAGTTCTAACATTAAAAACTATAACAACCGTAACTAGTATAGTTTTATATTAAAAAACAAAATAATAGCAACAAAAATATTTACTTTTGCACTCAAAAACACAATGACACTCTCTTGCACACGTATAATGATCTCGAAACGACACTAAACATTGACAAGCATGTTTCGACAATAAAGGCTCGTTATTTTCTCCATATACGGCCCCGCTATCAGCATTATTTTTTGAATTATTAGCCTTGTTTCAACCGTACACTGTTTCAACCAACCCCGGTCTACCCTACTTTGGAACATTTTTCCATGCGTTATTCAAATATTTATCCACTGAATCAAATTAATGCTAACGAAATATGTTTCCCCTGGTGGATAAATTATTGTACACTCTGTATCTGCTAAACTGAAATCTGTTATATACATTTAGTTCATGCAAATTGACACCATTTGTTAAAAGACGACTGCATCTTTCTATTCCTTTTATACGAACACTGGTGTTTGTGTGTGTGTCGATGCCGTCATCATTCAACAACATATCGTACTCATAATCATAATCATCATAAACATCACATCACAGGGTATATGGTATCGTTCGTCGTCAGTCATGTTTTTGAATCATGTTATTAAAGGTGTTGAATATGTTGTTTTAAAGAGTCATTTCTCTCCGACATACACGATTTTAGTCTAGAAGCTAGAAGCAAACAATCTAACGGTATTTCAGTGGAGTTCATAGTGCATTTCTCATCTTCATCTCATGACTCACATAAAATAAGGATTCCAAATCTCGACCAGTGTATCCTATTGGGGCTTTCAGGTTTTAGTCATGCCAGTTAGAAACAAAAGATTTTCAGAGCCATGCTCAAATCTGAATCTTGTTTCTATGTTTGAAGTAAGAACCAGCAAATTTTTGTCGAAGAATGAATCGTAATAAATGTCAGATAAAATTTCAGTTTCTAATTTCAAAATATTATGGAACCATTGATAATTGCTATAAAATAATCCAAAATATTTGCTCTTCTCGCTTGTGACTCAAAGTAGTAAATTATGGTGTTATTGAAAGTAAATATATTGTTTAGTGTGGAATACTGAAAATATACTCTATCGCCAAAGATAGTACAGAGAAAATTTACTAATTCAAATCTCAACCCAAACTGAAATAAAAGACGCAAGACTACATGAATATTTTTTTTCTGTTCTGTTTCCGGTTCACCCAATTTATACTCGGTGCGTACTTGAATCAAATACGTTTATTTTCAATTTAACCCTTTTTTACCCGACTACGGCGAAGCAAGGAGAAGGGTTATGTGTTTATTACCCGACTACGGCGAAGCAAGGACAAGGGTTATGTGTTTAGTACGATGTATGTAAGTTCATCTGTTCTCTGATACCTTCTACACCACATATCATAATTTGATAAATAAAGTAAGTTGTTGGAAGTGTCGTGATTGTCCGCTGGTTGTAGGCTATGTGACGTCACATTAAATTTAATACAACGCCCTCTAGAGGATATGAAGTGGTGGAATAAAACAAAAAGTTTAATGAAAGATCGATTGTTCGCTATAAAATGAAAGGGCTTAATTAGCACATTTCAAAAATATGTATAAAGTTAGCTGTTACTTGCGGCTTTGCTGCGTGAACCCAATAATTGGGAATAATTTCTAAACCTTATAACTTCTAAACTACTTATCATAATTTGACAAATAATAAATCGTTGGAAGCGTCTTGATCTTCCACTAGGGACACAGGCTGTGTGACGTCACAAATTTAATATGGCGCCCTCTAGAAGAAACAAACTCGTGAAATAAATAAAAACTTAGTTTAATGATGTCGTGTTGGGTATCAAATGAAAGGGCTTAATTAGCACATTTCAAAAATATATCGCATATTTTCTCTCCAAACCTACCCAAAATACATATATAATAAGTGAAAAGTTAAGAACCCCAAAATAATTTAAATTGAATAGGGCGCGGTCTAGGAGACTTAAAGTCATGAACTAAAAAAAAATTTTTATGATGCTGTGTTGGGTATCAAATGAAAGGCCTTAATTATTACATATATATATATATATATATATATATATATATATATATGTATATATATATCGTTAATATATATATATGTATATATATATATATATATTGCTTATTAGCTGTTGTTCGCAGCTTTGCATGCGCCCGATAATTGGGAACAATTAGGACATAAATTGAATATGTATGTATGTATGTATGTATGTATGTTCAATACTTTATCACAAAATTAGAACCTCAAAATAATTAAAAATAGTTCAAAAACTAAAACCCGACTACGGAAAAATTGCGCTCTAAAAAATATGAAATAAGCGATCATAACCTTTAGGACAAAGTGGCATATGACCACGGCTATGCTCTAAATATCACTATGAATACATTAAATACATTAAAATATATTACGTTTAAGTTGTTTATTTAATAGACGATAAATATTGAACAGTTTGTACATAACAATTTCAGATGAGAATACTTTATTGTTTCTTGTTTCGGATTTTAGTTTTTGAACTTTTTTTTATTTTAAATGTCCATCTATCGAGACTTTGAATTCCTATTCCTTGCGTGGCCAGATTAAAAGAATAGCTCACCTCAACACGAACCGTTCTTAAAAAATCTCGCATATCCGTTTGAAAACCATCTCATAGTTCTATAACGTTACTTTCTCCCAAACTACATTATATTATGTACTCCAGAGTTTAGTTCGTATGTTGTTAGATAAATAGAGTAATGTTTATTTATTTTATATGTATCATTTTCATATTTTCTCAATTCTGTGCATGATGTTGTTATTGCTGCTTTACATATAACTTACATACATAATATTATCGTAACAGATATATTTTGTATATGTGGCAGATATAATATTTAAGACAGTTTTATTTTACAAAAACTGTTTTGAAAACAATCTGATTTTGAATCGCGCACAAATCCTTTATACAATCATTATGAAAATAGGAGGGGGGGGGTAAAGTAAATTTGGTTGATTTAAATACGTGGTTGGTATAAATACCTCAAACCCAATCAATCAAGTATCTCGTTAGTATGTTTGACGTAGTTGACTATCACTTGAACACAAATTAAATACATTGTTGTAATTTAAAACAAAATTTCATATCGTTTTCATATCCCTCGTATCGATTTATGAACAAATTTTCTCTCACTTTGATTTGTGACTGGAATTAATCACATCTGTTTTTACTATTTTTACCTACAGAATTCAGTTTCAGTATAAACTCTGAATTAACTTTTTCATTCTCCTGAGGGTAGTATAAGCCATCTAGCCATCTACTTGGCGCAATTGTGTCCACTATTCTATTTTTTACAGTAGCGTCTATAGAAAAGATATGTACTGTAGGAATTAAGATATTCGCCGAAAGGTTCACAGTATAGTTTTTTATTTTGCACGCATCGAAAATAGAGACTAACGGAGTAAGGATTTCAAAAGTAAACATTTCCACAAATTTCCAACTGAAGGTATTAATCAAAATAAGTTATTTTTCAACAAATTTAAATAAATGTCTAAAAGCACTGATAAATGGCTCGTTTTCAATACTTTTCATAATTAACATGAAAAGTATTGCATTTTCAAAAAAATGTACTGAAAATGTATTATTTTCAGTACTAGGGCAGAAAATTTTCTACAAAAATAATTGAAACACTTTTCGAGTCAAAATTAGTCAACGATTCCTTGTAAAAATTATTTTCAAAAAATAATCACTTCTTCTACTTTTTCGAAATATGGATTTTCAATTGTTAATCTATTCTTGTACTGTTATTATGGATGTTTTTGGATGTACACTCCTGTTCATAAAAATTGAACCAGTTAAAACATTCTAAATGTTACTGTATGTATATATTTAATATACATATATTTAATAATATATACGTTTAGAATGTGTCTGACTGGTGGTTCAATTTTGGACAACAGGAGTGTATATTTGAAATTTTCATAGCAAAATTTTTTTATTTTGACTATAGTTTCGGAAATAGAATTCCTTCCTCAAAAAATATAATAATACATAATCATTATATATTTTCTAAAGAAGGAAAAAGACTATTCAAGCTGCTAAAAGTTAATATAATATGTCGGTTTTGACGGTATAGCTGCATCATCTGTACACCATTTTGTATATATATTTTGCAACGTATATGTTGATACATCGTAGTCACTCAAAATTCTGTGTTTTTTTGTGTGTCTATTTTTGTTTCTTTGTTTGTTTTGAAAACACTTTTTATAAAGTTTGTTTTGCACTTTCACAAAGTGGGTAATCATTTCCATAAATATTTATTTATCGCCATATGACACACATGCAGTGGGAAATTTATTATTTTGCATTGGAACTGTATTCTACTCTCTATAATTTTAAGACGATAATTTTTATTTTTATTGAGATAAATTATTTTCAGTTTAACGAGTAAAGTGTTATTTTAAATCTAAATAATGCAACGGAATCGCGAAAAGTGAAGAATGTTTGGTAGTCGCAATCCGAGATCAATTTAATTTTTTTTTTCTTGAACCATTAATTGAGCGAAAAATGAAGTCATAATGAATAAATATAATTCATATAATTTAATTGGATAAAATTATAACATACTATGTGTGAACATTTTTATGTTATAACATGTTATGTATAACATACTATGTGCGAAAAACAGAGATAGAAGCAAAATTAAAATATTAAAAAAATATATTAAACCTAAACTGTGTGGTGAATCGCTCGCATTTTTCCTATTGTACGTTTGAAACATCGCTCTATCTATTGAAAAGTTTGTTTTTTGAGGTATTTTCCTCAAACCATTAATTTCCGGTGTTATTGAACAATGATATTCATAAGAGCTCATGTATCTTTGCATAACTTTAATTATTCCTCTTAAACAACGTGATAAAAAAATTTAATTTTTTTTCTATTTGTGCATTTAATTATAATCTTTAAAATTAATATAAGTGATGTGGCTACCAAATTACCTTAACATCAGCTTTTACCAAGCTTCTAATTGATAGCATAAAGAAGTTTACGATACCTGTTTTAAATCACAGCATACCTGAAACATAAAAATAAACAGTGTCAAATAATGTTACTCTGGTAATTGTTTATTGTACACATTTGAAAAATAAGATCATAAAACATTTCATGTAGATTTCATGAAGTTTTTCTTGAATTTCACATTTCATTCTATTCTCGCATATTTCACGCACTCATTAAACAACATAGTAGAACGTCTGGAGAAGGAAATAAACGTAACTGAAATAAATAATCTATAAAAATATTTTACCCCGTAGTTAAAAATATTTTATCCCGCAATCATTTCTGATATTAAATTTTATGCAAGACTACTTCGTTTCTAAACTACTAGGAATCAAAATTTTTTTGTAAAAAAGAGTGGTATGCCATTGTATATTTTTTTTTTTCGAAAATTTGATTGCATTTTAAATTGTTGTCTTATATTCTACCAAAACTAACTTTAGTGTTTGCTACGTCTAACTACTGTGGATAATACCCATGGCATTTTACTTTTGTTCAAAAAAAAAAATGCTCAAAAACTGAGAATGTATACCAAACTAAAAAAAACCCAAGCATTGCACTTACAAACAGGCAAATTTTGTTACACGGTATTTCGGTAACGAAACACAAAAATTTTTTGTATTACAAGGAAAACAGATTAGTAAATGATGTTGAAAAAGTTTCAAAAAGAAGCAAAGAACTTTGGAAAAACAAATAAATAGTGTGAAGTTAAAAAAGGTATTTGCCAATGACATTGAACTTGACCATTAGGAGCAATTCAAGTTTCAAATGGTTTTTTATTAAATAACCATTCAGTTTTTATTACAGGAATAAAAACTTCATATTGATGATAAATGTCGCGAAAGTGCGTGTAGATATCGCAAGGTGTTTTGATATCTACCCGCTGCAAATTGTAATTATATTATTTTATAGTAGTTTTTTATTGTCGATCCAATCTCAATATTCTAGGCGTACTGGTAGTACCTATGACTCATTTTTTCCAATAAAAAAATACCAGTGAGTCCGAAAGATTGGGCATGATATACTGGTTAAGTTAAGCAAATAAATTAAATATAGCCCCGATTGAATGGATCTAACTTGAATGCATAGCATTTAAACCATTTATTTCCCTTCAATATTTAGACAAAATTTTCAAAAATAAACAATTTATATACAGTATATTTCAAAGCTCTTTTTATATTTCAAAGCTTTGTTTTATTTTCCAATAAAATTACCTTTTGAAAAGGTGGTAGCAGAGACCAACAACAACAAAAAAAAAACAAGCCAATGAACGAATGATTTTATTTGATATTTTTCTATCATTAAAGTGATATGAAAAATACACACATTTATATGATTTGCCATTTTGTTCAGGAATAATATTGCCATATCAGTGTTACGTGATTTGGATTCAAAATTGATATATACACTCCCGTTCATAAAAATTGAACCACCAGTAAGTCACATTCCAAGCGTATACAGGGTGTCCTGAAATTCATTCGAGAAAACTATACCACGGTGTAGAGCTGGAAAAAACAAACAAAAAAGTTTAATAAAGTTTTTCGATTTGACGCTTGGTTTTTAATTAAACATTAATAATAAATTCAACTAATCGCATTTGCTTTTTTGGGTGTCGCTACGCTACTCCACCAATCACAGAGCGCAGAGTGTCAAGAGATGGGGCGACAGTAATGGAGTAGTGTGGCCATGCTAGAGTAGCAACAATCAGATATCTCAATAAGTGTAGCGACAACCACAAGAATGGTTGAATTTATAAATGTTTAATCAATTATATCTCAAAAACTAAGCGTCAAATCGAAAAACTTTATCAAACTTTTTTGTTTGTTTTTTCCACGGTGTAGACGTGGACCGTGGTATAGTTTTCTTGAATGAATTTCAGAAACCCCTGTATATGACAAAATATATATATATTATATTGAATGAAAAAACACTTATAATGTTTCTACTGGTTTAATTCTTATGAACGGGAGTGTACATACAAATATTATATACGTACTATACGTTTGTGAGTGCGGGGAGGTGAATATATCACCCCCAAACCATTCAAGAGTTAAATAATATAATATTCACTCTATGAAATCATTCATTCAGAATTCTACGTCGTACATAAATCCATTCACATTTGAATACATTTTGTGTTAATATATATTGCACACACAGAAGCTCAATCAGAGGGTCATGTTCCATGCTTTGCTGTCTATGCTACTATCTCAGTATGTTATTGTTGTAGTAGAGATGTTCATAGCCTGGGCTCTGTGAGATATATTATGCTGTTCCTGATATGATTTGCTGGTTTTCGTTTTTTTACTGACACGTTTCAAATATTGTTTGAATGATGTGGAAAAATAGAAGATGTTTATTTTTGTGTTTGTTTAACAGCTCGATTTGTATATTATTGATATGATCACGACACATCAATATTTTGGAAAAATTTTTGGAAAAATTTCAAGGATACTTTTAGTGATACTTTATTTTATGTGCGAAATCATATTTTTGGCTTTTGTACGTGAACAGTTTAAAGAGAATATTTCAAAAATATATATAGCAAAATGAAAGCTATGTTATTTCAATGTACATTTCGAACTTAACTTGATGCCCCCTGCATACGAGGACAGTAACGGCGCCTAGTACTAGTGACTAGAAGTAGCATGGCTTCCATTACTTGGCATCTAGTAGCCAAATTTATGTGATTGTAGTGAGTGCATTGGTGAAGGTTGATGAAGAGTACAAGGAAGGAGAGTCTAGAGCTCTGCTGGCGGCCAGTATCTTGTAACAACCGACCAAGTGGCCGAGCGGTCTAAGATGTTATATCTGAGGCGTTATGTTTACTTCGAGCTGGGAGGTTATGAGTTCGAATCCCGATATCGGCAGTTTGTCAATGATTAAGAAAAAAATGCGGTTATTTGACTAAACTGTCGGCGTATGGACAAGAACGAAGTAAGTTGTTATTACAAAACAAACCTTTAGAAAAATATCAAAAATTATTTTTCATTTAGACAATAAAAAACAATCAAAAGTAATTCCCAATATATTTTTCATGATATTATGGTTATCTTTGAAAAGGGTACTAAATTAAAAATATTTTATAAAATGTAATGTTTAAAGCAATTTTTTATTGTAATTGAATTACAACTAAACGGGTTTGTTTGTTACCATCACTACAGAGTGTCCCAAAAGTCACGGAAACATTTTTTTGAGAGATTCTTGACATTGAGTAAAATAAATTTAATTTACTGGTACTCTGATATATTTTGTGGCTAATTTTTATCTTAACTCGTCCTTTTCGCACTACAAAAACGTTATTCAATATTGGTCAAGGATGCATTTGGTAATAACAAACAATTTAGAAAATGATAGATTTTTATGAAATTCAATATAATTCTAAATTAGTTTGAACTCCAAAGTTACCAAAATGAAGTCTTTGAATACAGTTCAATTTTATTACAAAATCGTATTTTGGGATTCGATTAAAGTTAACCTTAATAGTAGGATCTGAAAGACCTTAGATTTTTTAAAACGTTTGAAAATTATTCACATGGTTGTATGATAGTATGCCTTTTTGAATAGCTTCATTGAAAAAAAGGGCGCAGTCATGTACGGCGTACAAACGTTTGTAATGGTCTCCTTCCTATCATAGGTGTGCCATCATGCAAGTCGTGCCAGGCAAAAGAGGCAAAATATTATAAATTTAGAAATTTAAAGTTTACTTCTTTAGAATCGGTTGCAACTTAACGAGAATTTAATGGGTAGTGAAATCAAGTCTTAAAAAAAGCGTTATGTTTTTTTACAAGCTAACACTTAATACGCTATGATATTCAATTTGAATTTATGATGTTTTACAAAATCTTTGCAGATTGATTGTACATTATAAATTTTCCTTTTTCGCAGGTCATTAATTTATTTTAAGAAAAATAATAATAAAATAATTTTTGTATAAAAATTTTAATAATATTTTGAATAGTATATTAAATGTATGATTCTAAAAAAAAAATATATAATTATTTAAAAATTTTGTTGATTGTCATTTGCATAGAAACTTTAATCTATACTAACACTATAAAACGTTATATATATATATATATATATATATATATATATATATATATATATATATATATATATATATATATATATATAACGTTTTATAGTGTGTTATATATAACGATTTATAGTGTGTTAGTATAGCTTTGTGTTAGTAAAGTTAGAAATATGCAAGTTTGTATTTTGGCTCTTAATTAATTTAAATTTTTTATAAATGAATTAATGGTAGCGCTTATTAATGTAAGCAGAATTTCAAAATTAAATAACTTTTCGTAACATAGTAATATATATTCGTAATATATTAAATAACTTTTAAGAGTAAACTCCATCACGCGTCGGAGCTGACACGCACAATTTTTTTCGTTTATTTTCGTTCTTAATAATGTTATTTATGTTCGCGTTTATAATACTCTGCGTGATCTTTTAAGTATCCTGATATTGTAAGGGATAATAGCGTCAAAATTAATATTACACTTTAAAATAACGATTTTCGGGCCAACCTATACCAATCACTCATTTGTATAAAATACGATATATTTTTTTAAAAATTTTTAATAAAAAAGGGGAAGTATTCAATAATAATTTATGTGTAACCCATATCATCCTTATTGTATCCAATAAATCGATACATTAAATGAATATAATATTCATTAAAAATATTATTTCTGAGTTGATTTTCCTCCACAGCCAAGTCACTATGTCTACCCCATGCATAATACATATACATGGATACACCCACAGTTTTGTAGTCCAATCATTGTTAAATGCATTAAATGTTAAATGATCCATTATTTAAAAAAAATGGTGTCAGCGCCACACACAACCTCTATATACAGTAAGAGATGTTGTATAGCTCACAATAGAATAGATGGATTGTAGCGGCTACACTGGACGGGCTTCACTTCGACCATAAAGAAGCCTAAAGATTCACAATGGAAGCCTAAGGATGAGAGGATGTGAGTAGAGTGGAAGGAATTTTTGTGTGTAGACTAAGAATTGGTAGTTATGCGGCTGCAGCCGACTCTGATAGGAACTATGCCGATATTCATCTGCAGTTCGTTAAGGAAACTGCAGAAAGCCTTCACAAGCATAGCCGGTTACTTCGTTCTTGTCCATACACCGACAGTTTAGTCAATTAACCGCCCTTTTTTTTCTAACAATTGATAAACTGCCGATGTCAGGATTCGAACCCATTACCTCCCAGTTCCGTGTAGACATAACAAACTCAGGCATAACGCCTTAGACCGCTCGGCTACTTGGACGGTTTCACAATAGAATTGTTTTTGTCTACACGCATTAAAGTAATAACATTTTTTTTATCTTTCAATTCTGAATTATAAATATTATCGAAGGTAATCAATCGGACTTCCCGAAAATAAAATTTCCGCCATTCCTAGATCCATTGCATATTATATAGATACATATTTTGAGGTTTGTCAAAATTAGAATAAATGAAATAACTGATATTAGAATTAGTAAATTTTTGAAATTTTTAGCCTTAATTGTTTCTGTATTTAAACAAAGGACTCTATTAGGTGCCAGAACGATATGGGTTCTAGTACAAAATCATTTTCGAGATAACCCGAAAAATCATAAATTTCCTCGACTAATTAATTCGTAAAATGACCTAATGAGTCCATTTCCACTTGCCCACCAGTCCATCCGTAACACGATAACATAAAAAAAAAAAAGAAGTAACGTGTGTGTTTGTTCTAGAGCAAAATTTGAGGTAAAGTTCGTGAATGGGCAATATCAGAAAATGCACCTCCCCTGCTGGGGGCAAATATTTATCTTTGAAACCGTAAGAGATAGAAGAAAAGTTCAAGACAACAAAAATGTTCCTTTGAAACTTTGAACTTTTGTTTGAAACTCTTTTTAATAAATTGAATAGTTGTATCATTATTTCAGCTCAAAAGCTAAAATAAACTGTACATTCATTAGTAATTAACTCAGGTATTTAAGGTATTTCTAACGGACATGAGTGTAAAAATAGTTTTGCACAAAATTTTGCAAAGAGGTAGTTTTCAAAGTTGTAAAAAAAATTGTAGAAGTATTAACCGTCTATGTCAGCTCCAATAAATGTTCAAAGTTGTCCATATTTAACACATAAAGGAACTGTTTTGGAAACGTTTTTGAACATTTTTATTTAGCGTTTTTTAGCGAATTTCCTCCAAAAAATTCAAGGTCAGCTATTGTTTTCTAGGACAGCTATTGTTTTTGCACCAATGTTGGAATTTCGTAAAAATATCTTCAAATGTTCATCGATCCTACCTATTAGATGAAAAAAATCACTATCGCTAAAATTTGTATATATATATATATATATATATATATATATATTTATATATATATATATTTATATATATATATATATATATATATATATATATATATATATATATATATATATATATACATATATATATATTTATATATATATATATATATATATATATATATATGTATATATACATATATACATATGTACTTTTTTTAAATGTCTGTGGACTCTGTAGCGGTCACAGTTTTATTCCGATTGGAATGAAATTAGGTATTTGAGTCGCTTTTGGTATTCTAAAGGTTAAGTTCGTTAATGGGTAAAATCGGACGAGGGAAAAGGGGGTTTTGAGGGAGGAGAAAACACAAAATTTGACTATCTCCCTTAATATTTGAAAAATCGAAAAATTTATCAGGAGTTAAGTTGTAGGTACTAAGTTTTACTGTAATTTTGTTTCTTATCATATTTCTGTTACACTAATATTTACAGAAATATTTACAATTAAAGATTGAAAGTTAAAATTATAATTATCTCTGTTCACATTAGAGTTTGATCGAAAAATGATCAAGTAATGAATTGTAGCAAACTTGATTTTCTACAACTTTACTTTTTATACATTTTTCGATTACTCTAATATTAAGAGAGGTATTAAATATTTTGTGTTTGTTTGACACAAATACATGAAATATATTTTATTGTAAAAAATTTTGATTGTCGTTTCCATAGTAACTATAAACTATTATCATTATACCGTTTTTTTTTTGCTATTAATAAATTTAATTTTTGCAAATACTAAAGTCAAATTAGATATTATATTTCATTTTGATCACACTAAAATTATGACCGCTAGAGAGCGATTTATGTATTCTAAGGAAATTCGCTAAGTTGACGCAGCTCTTGCGTTACGAATTTTTTTGTTATAGAAAATAACTTTGCAAACAAAACCAGATATATGTAAATAAATAAATTAGGGATGCTTTGAGCCTAAATAAGATGTAATTTACCGTGTCGTTTACGAGAAAACAATAAACAAAGATTACTTTTTGACAATTATTTAGGCTATTCCAGAAGTAAATTGTACAAGCGGCAACGTTGTTTGTGCTGACTGTTGTATTGTGCCATGTGCTGACTGCTTACTGTGTACACAGATGAGTCATGTGTGAGAGTGTGTGTGTCACAACTATGGCAGACTTACTTCACTAATACAACTATTATTTAAAAAGTTATATTTTCTCTCTTTATAAGATATCGCGTTCTCTCTCATGTCGTTAGAAATACCTTAAACAAGCCACTCAGTTAGTTGGTATGTTAACATGTTTCTATATACCGTGTGTTTTGGAAAGCTTTTCCAATAAAGAATCAATGTTAAATATTATTTATTACTAGCTGGCCGTGTGGTTACTGTGTGGAGTCAGTCAGTACACATGTTATGAGAGTGGGTTAAATATGTTCATTGAATTCTTAACTTTAGTATGTGCATCACAAATTCCCACTCTTAAATGACAAACAAACTACCATACGCATACAGTATGCCTATACACTATCCAGATGTTTGTATGTATGAGATGACTCTCATTACATGTGTACTGACTGACTTCATACAGTAACCACACGGCCAACCAGTAATAAATAATATTTAACATTGATTCTCTATTGGAAAAGCTTTCCAACACAGTCTGTATATATTAAGTATTATAATCCTTAAATATTTCATTTTTCATGTAGTTCCACTTTTGTTTACGGTTAAGTTACATAAAATGTAATTTGTTTAACATAGTTTATATATTATATAATCGTATATAGAGGTATAAGTGAAACGGTCATCAATCTCAATTATGATTGAATATTTCTATTTATTATTCAAAAAAAAAGTCGATACGTATAGAAGTATAATTTTAAATGATTAAGTTGAAATTTATGTTTATATTACCTTCATTTTATTTTTATTTCAGATGTTACAACAAGAAGTATGAAAAAAATCAAACTTATGTTCGAAAACTCTAATCTACACTTTGTGCTAAGAGTTTTGTGGCTCAGATATTGTAGCCCGCGTAATCAAAATATACTAATCTACACTTTTAGTAAAGTTTCATCAACTTGTTGCGTCATCAACTTTAGGTAAGTTTCCTGAAAAAGTACTATCCACAAAATAAAACAAACAAGAACGAGTGATAACTCTAGTTTTTTGGTAATATCCCTAGCCAGTACTCAAATATCATGTGACAATTTAATAATGTTATATAATAAACTGTTGTGTGAGGTTTGACAGTTAAAATATAGTCAAATAAATTATTATTGACAAAAAAATTACCATTATTAAATAAAATGACATAGAGAATGGAAATTAATAACATATAAAATATATATATATACAGAAAGTTTTAAGCACAAAACAACTTGGAATGGCAAGACCTACCTTGCTGGTGTTTCGAGTAGCGTCGTAGTTCACTGAAGAAGGTGACAGGTAATGAAAATTTACTGTCATGGAGTTTTTACTTCTTGTAACGTGAAAATATGGGTAGGACTATTACTCTTTTTCAAGTATTGACCATAGCTGTTTATCATAACATTGTAACCGATATTACAGGTTTTTACGGCAGCTTCCATACCACAATATTTTAACCACCGACGAAAAAAGAGGGGTGTTATAAGATTGCAGCGTCTGTGTGTCTGTTAGTATGTCAGTGGGTCTATCTGCGGCATCGTAGCTCTCAAGCGTTTAGGCCGATTCGAAGACGGTTTTCTCATTAGTTGGTTTCCTACCGGTTCTTAGCTATGTTTGATAAAAATCGATTCAATCGTTAGAAAATTATCAGCTATTTTCCAAGATGATGTATATGCATATTATTAACACTATTATCTTATACAGCTTGTTTTTTAAAATACACCCAATCTGGAATACTGTATAGTATATCTATCGCTGTCTATAGTATATATATCGCTGTATATCTATCGCAATGTACTATGATATGTTCTACTTTGTCACATTTAAACAATTAGTATTGTATTATAACATAAATAACTATTATATTATACTTATCACACTCTAACTACAATCATTTATATATAGTTTGCATCTTACTCGTGCATGTATACATCGTCGTTATTGTCCGTCGTACGTCGTGTGAGTGTAACACCATATCATGACATACTGTGCATAGACAGTAATGGATGTACTACACAATGTTGCTATTGGATCTAATTTAATTTACGTAGGGTATATAAATTTGATGAAGGTAACGGGAAGTTATTTTTATGTTTCATAGCTATTATTGCGTCGGGGGTTTTTAAATTTGTAATTTTACATGTTGAAAATTGCGGTGCAACAAACAAAATCAAAATTTTCTGTTAGTCTATTTCAGATATAGTCATCGAAAATTATTAATATTCTCCCATATATTTTTATCTATCATTTTTTTATAGTCGTTTTGAATCCACGATGACGACCCATTTAATTTCACGTGTTACCTTCCTAAACAATTTAAAACATTGCTTAGCAAGTTATTATCTTGGTTGTACCATTCTGACATTCTGATAAATACCACCAATGGCACACGGTAACCTTTAGTGGCGCTCAAAATACCCAAAAAATGATACTTGAATATAAACTTAGAATATTAGAAGTAATTCGTCGCTTACATTTACATTAACTCCTACGTGACTCCATACATACCAAACATTCTGAAGAGACAGATAAGTTTTAAAAAAACGAACCTTTTCGTTTTCGTAGAAATTTGTGAGAAACCGAAGCAAATATTATACGAAATAATATGATATTTTCATATATAATATAATAAGAATGAGTTAACGATGAAATACAAATGGCGGATGTTATTATAAATTTGATGATGGAAAAAAGGGCCTATAATATTTATTTGTAGGTTGTATGTGTATGAGTTCGTTAAATATTAAGGATTGCACATAATCATAATAATCAGAAAGAGGGGTACCGCATACGGGTCCCTAGCACCTAGACCAAGGGGTCCTCTGTGCCCTCCTTGAGAACAACCTGTCACCCGAAGGCAAGACGCCTCCGGGCAAGAGGTGCTATTTTAAGCAGATGAAGCTATAGGATTCTGCCGAGACCAGACGCCACACAGAAGGCCCACAACTTCTCCACCGGGATTTCTCCCAGAATTGATGGATCCAAAGTTTCGGACCCAAACATTCTATATCTGACACCCTGCAGGCTTCTGCAGGTGCATATAACATGTATGGAGGTTTCCCTACAAGTGGGGTTATCAGAAATCCCCAAGTTATGTAGGTGGAAATTCAATCGACAGTGTCCTGTCAAAAACCCCATCACCCTTCTCAACTGCATTCTATTGAGTTTCAATCGGGCACAGTCGAATGGCCTAGCTGTGTTTGAGAATTGCATATACCAACGTCCCATTTTAACCACCGTCGCAAAAAAAAAGTTATAAGACTGACGCGTCTGCGTATCAGTTAGTCTGTCTGTCTGTGGGACTGTGCAGCATCGTTGCTCTTGAACGTTTGGGCCGATTCGAAGGCGGTTTTCACATTATAGCTGGATTCCTAGCGGTGATTCTTAGCTATGTTTGATAAAAATCGATTCAGTCAAACATATTAACAACAAAAGGAAGTCAGAAAAGAATATTCGATTATTGAAGTTAGCTGTAAATATTTTGGCAACTTTACTTACCCGACCTCAAAATATGATTTTTTTTTACGCGTGTGCATGTTTCTAAGTGTCCGGCTATGCTTTATTCCATTGTAATATTCAAATGGATAAACGGGTGTTAACCATGCTACTATGGGCTACAAAATTCGTGCCGTTTTTTCCAAATTGTATAGTCATAAAGTGCCTTATTCATTCGGTTATTGGGAAAATAAGGTACAAACTGACTATACAATTTTGAAAAATGGGACGACTTTTGTGGCCCATAGTACAGAAAATATGGTACGCTCTATACATAGGCGCGCTTTGGTCCAGTTCGCGCATTTCGCCTTTTCTTTTTGAGATTGATGATAAAAGTTTTTCAAAGCAGAGATTATTCAAATATAAATTAAATAAAAAATTGTACAAAATCCGATTCTTGATGCCAAAACTACCTTTATAATTGTTTTTCTGATAGCTGACATCTATCCATCCATTGTTAGTCCATGGTTCCATGGTTGCACTTCGATTATATTATACCAACCGAAGTGACTAGCGTTTACTTAACTGAGTAATGTGTCTTGACATTGATAACATTCTTTGACATCACATCGAGGATGGTAATCAAACAAACAATCTCCGGCATTCTAGACCAACGATCGGTTTCAGAGCTACGAGATACTGTGGTGATAGAATGCATCTTCTATCACTATCTTGATGTCGATGTATAATTAATTTTTGTTTATTTACTATTTTCATATTTTTTAATTGTTTTTTTGCAAACTTATGTCTATTTATTCATTATTAGTACGGTTGCCTTTCGGTTATATTATTCTAACGGAAGATTCTATCTTACATAATTTGACATTTGAGGTCATTGACTTGATATCGAAATGAACTTTTGGGTGGAATTGTCCTGCCGGAAATGAAACTTTACAGAAGTGAGTTTTTGAGTTTTGGGAAAGTTTCTCGAAAACACGCTCCTTTTTAAATGTGTCTCATTTAATTTATCTTAGTTATGTACACTCCCATTGAATATATTTGAACCAGTATGTCACATTCTAAGCATGTATAGTACTCAATATATGTATGATACATACGGCAACACTTAAAATGTTTCAACTGGTGCAATTTTTGTGAATGGGAGTGTTTTGTCTACATTTTGGTAAATGTAAACCGCCATAGGTGATCATAAAAAAAAAATATAAAAAGTTTAGAAGTGCGTATTTAGAATATTTGGTTCAGATTCGTAAGACAATGAATTATTATACGATCGATTATAATAATTTTATTTATTAACAAGTACGTGGAAAAAATCACTTTATTGATTAAATTTCAAATTTTGTCCCAATTCCTAGAACAACTATTTGTATTTAATATATTCGCATTTCGATTACAATGTAGTCATCATCTGCATGAATTAGTTAAACATAACTATCGCCGGGATATGGAGTCAAAGATATGTTACTCGTTGCTGATTTGGTGCGTGTCTCACTGATTGTTTGTCAACCTTGTAATTAACCTTGAATTATTTTCGTGACTAAAAATGCATTCTACAAAAGTGCACAAACACTTTGTAAATACATACATATACATATATAAGACAGGTTATATGTTGTGTTGTTATATGTTAAAAATGTATATGATTGATGACATATAATAACTGACATGTGCCTATCAGTCGTTCAATTATATTGTTGGATGGCTTTACGCTACCAACATATATCTACCTACCTATCTACGTATGCTACGCTACGCTTCAACCCATGCACTCACTCACTCGCTACACTGTTGCTACTCACTGCTAACATTCAGTTTATACAGAAAAATTAGGTATATTGTGCACAGGATGGCATTTAAAATGAAAAACTATTTAAAAAAAAAAAGAAAAATCCAATTATTATTAAGGTTGTTGTGAAAAAAATCAACTTAATGGCAGGTTTTTCAAAATTTACAGCTTATTATTTCAATAATAAAGAATATACTGTCAAAATTTGACGTTGATCCAGTTTTTGGTTTTTGTGTAAAAAAATGTTAAAGTCTCTTAAACGATTTTTAAGAGATTTTTACATAGGTTAAATGGACTAGTCGGTAAAAACATGAATACAAACAAAACTCTATATCTCGACAACCAGATATGCCAGTGTTATGAAAAACTATCATAATATTTATCAAAGTCTGAATAATAAACACCTGATAAACACCTGAACAAAATTTCAAATTAATCTTTTTTTGTTCCTGAGATAATTAAATTTGTAGATCGAAAAATGTTCTAAATCTAGTATCATTTTTAGTGATATTTATTTTTATCTAGTTTTATTCCGTTTTATCTAGTATAATCACCATGCAACGTTTTTTAAATACATAAAAGCATATTTTTAATTATTAAAACTCTTCGAAAAAGTTTTAAACACTATGTTTGTTTTTTACAAATATATATGTTTTTTACAAAAATTAAATTATTTGAAACGATTTAATTGCAAAATTCTTAATTATTTAGAGTTGGCAATGGAAGAGATTTCAATGCATTTAGTAGAGGACAAACTCACCTCCCCTACTTTCTCTCACCAGTTTCACAACAACCTTAAAAGCAGCAGAATATTTAAAGCCACACCCCCTTAAACTCGGCCTGACGCACTGCCGTGCTATAGGTACTTGTACAGTAGTTGACCTCAAAGGATTTATGCCTTGTTCATTTAGTTTCAGTCTAATACTGTATTATGGCTTTGAATTGCCAGTAGACGTCTAAAAACGTCTATTCGGGCGTACACTGGTGAAAGTAATAATGCGTTTACAATGGTTGAGACCACAACAGATAGATCATGTCTTTACGTATCTGTCGCGCTGTATTTATTTTGCATGTGACGTCATCGTACTAGTACAGACGCATGCGCTTGAATGTTTACAAATTAGTATTATGTAAAGTTATAAATTGGCATAGCGTTAAAACACGTTTAGATAGGTTATTGATTCTAGTTTAAAAGTGAGACAATAAAAACATCTGCCGGACTATTAGTGAAAATCGGTATTAAAATGAAAATTACAAAAAAATAAAGATTTCGTCTCATATGACTCCTAAATATTTTCGGAATTATAGTGAACGCATATCAGACAACAGCTCGCATTGAAAGGAATTTAATGAAAAAACGATGCAATCCAATTACGTAGCTGGCCCATTGGGCATACAGCGGGTAGCGGCTGTCCAAACGTCTTCGGATCATGTGCGTTTTCACAAACAATTTACGGAACGCATCCGAAGTACGCCTTTATATTTTTTGCAATTGCATCCTCATAGTTGTCAAGTTGGGATGCTCAAGGTTATATATGAAAATAATTTAATATTTGTTTTGAAATTTTTTTTAAACTATACCTTTCCGAGGGTAAACTAGAATGTCAAATATACTTTCGAGAAATATTAAACGTATAGTTGAAACTTGTTGTATGCATTCATTAGGCAAATTTTTCGAGTATGAATAAAATATTCAATGGAATGAAATCGGGAAAAAAATCTATTTTTCATTACTGTAAATAATAAGAGTCATGATAAAAAAGACTCGAATACGATACCGCAAGTAATTTTGTACAGTTTAGGTATTTATAAATAAATAATTGAATGTAATTTTCAATACAAAAATCGATAAATAAATACAGACAGAGACCTGGATGCCACATAAACTGCAATGAAACGAAAGTAAACATCAAAGTTTGTTTGTTCGTTTCTTTTTTGAAATGTCTTTATAACATTTGTAGATACTTTGATTATTTATTTAAGGTAATTTATTATTTTAATTAAAAACTATTTGTTTTACGTAAGAAATATGTTTAAAACTTTATAGACAGTTTATTTATTTACCATTTTATTAGAGCTCTTAATTTTGTAAGAAATCTATTATTATATTTTCTTGGTAAACCATAATCATTTTATGCTACCTCGCATAACTTGATTGTTATCCAAGTAACTAACGTATTTAATTTTAATTTCGGACAAAATAGCCTCGCAAAGTACTAATTATTTTTGAATCATTTTGAAAGATAAAAATGTTGACTATAGACCATCGTTAGAAGATAGATATATGCCATTGCGAAGATGCCTATAGGCATTTTAAGATCTATAATTATGTAGGAGATTTATTTGATGTATCAATCCTGTGTTAGTTAGCTTAAGCCATCCATGTCGAAAAAGCAGATACCTAAGAAAAAATGGGTGTCGGATAATCTTTCGTAGGCCTAGAAAGATTATCTTAAACCTATTTAAGAAATTCCAAAAGCAACATGCGAACAAGTGATCAACGAGTGGATAGACTTTAAACACCGAGATCTATAATTATGTAGGAGATTTATTTGATGTATCAATCCTGTGTAAGTTAGCTTAAGCCATCCATGTCGAAAAAGCAGATACCTAAGAAAAAATGGGTGTCGGATCATCATCCAAAAACAACATGCGAACAAGTGATCAACGAGTGGATATACTTTAAGCACACTGGGAAAATATACCGCAACTAAATCTCTGGAAAATACTGTTTCGGAATGCATCCATCTTTTCCTCGCTAGACTCAATCTGAAAAGGATACAATTTTGAAAGGTTGCCGGATTCATCACCGGACATTATTACCCACGAAAACACCTGCATACAATAGGACGTCACAGTGGATTCAATATGTGGAAACTGTACGGTGAGGAGGAAGACACATCCAGCCAAATCATCTCGATTAAACTGCAAATCTCTCGATTACACTAGACACAATATATTCGGTGCATCTAACCCCGAATATATGAACATTTAAGAAAACCCAATAAGCAAGCTAAATGTCAAGGTATGGGAGAAGCGAACCTCGTCAGACTGAAATAGAAGGGGAAGCACGTTTTCTCTATAATTTTTAAATTTAATATAAATGTATTATAGTACAATCAATAGAGAATATTGCGCTGCATTAAATTACAGGAGTTATTTGTTTTTAAATTAGATTCAGTATCATGTATTGAATGTAAATAGCCAAATCCTTACAAATTTACGCCGCCATTTTCAGAATAAGTGTATAAAACTGTAGATATAGGCCAATATCTCCATTACTGTGCACTTTAGGCCCAAAATGGCAATAACTTTTCGTAGATAATTAGATTTCCTATTTTTTTGTTTATAATTTTCATCACTTACCGTTTACCACTTATACGACTATTACTATTTATTTGTTGAATTTTTGAACGATATTTCCTCTAATAATGGTTTCAACAATTAAATGCTTATAACTTATTTTTTAAATCTAGAAATTACCTACAACTTTTATTTAAAAATTTTTTGTCTAAAAGTAATATTTTTAAAGTTATAACAATGTTGCACTTCCTGGTGCAAGGTTAATAAAAACGAGGTATGCATAGTATAATGATGAAAAAAAGATATCGGTCAAAAAGTCAGTATATTAATAGTAATAGTCGTATAAGTCGTAAACGGTAGGTAATACAAAAAAAATAAAAAATAAATAAAATTTAATTATCTACAAGAAAGGTAATTACTATTTTTAGCTTAAAGTGCACAAGTAATGGAGATATAGGCCGATACACATAATGGTGGCTTACTTACTTCCGGGCTCGAAATTTGTAAGGATTTTGTTTATTTACATTCAGTACGTGATACTGAACCTAATTTTTTTTTTAAATAACTGCTGTAGCTAAGAGTAGCTTCTCTATTAACTGTACTATTATACACATAAAATTTCCGACATAAATTCTCTGAAAATGATGAAGAAAACCGCATTTAAATCTATTGTGTAGTTTACCAGAAGTAAGCGTAAAAATTGACAGTCACGAATAGTGACATTTTTTATACTATTTAAAGATAATCATTTGACAGAACCCTTACACTTTTGTCGAAAAGTCTGCGTATGAAAAACATCACATCTTGAATTTTAAAGTGTTTTATAACTATTTTAAGCCATCTTATATTTTATAAGGCCAACCAGTAATAATAAGGTGAAGTGAAATCCTCATATTTTATGATACATATAAATTTCTACCATAATAAGGATAATAATACTGAAAATTATACGAACATAATATATCGTCTGTTGACTATTCGTAGGTTTATACACGCGTTCACTTACCTATTACGTACAACATACAGGTAAATATTATTTATCCAGACGACTGCACAATTCGTTGGGAACGTGAAACGGAACAAGTACATATATGTAAATATAATAATATTATATTTCACAAGGCAAATCGAAAACAAAATTCTGAGTATTCTATTGTACTAACTCGAAAATTTTTGGATTATTTTACAATAATTCGTAAACAAATATTGACAAGCGAAAGTTACAACTGGCTGAGTTCATTGCTTAAATACCCGGTATGTACTCAATTTATGGAAAAAAAATTTCAAACGAAAGTTGTTGTTAAAAAAGGCTTGTTGTTAATATTTGTTGTTTACATATATTATTTGTATTTAAATATTTGTTCTATCTCTTACGGTTCCAAAGAAAGGCAGTTTTGCCCATTTTGACCGACCAAAATCGAATCTGACCTTACTTTTCGGCTCTAAAATACACATACAAAATTTCAGCTCGCTGTCTTTTTTTTTTAGTTATCGTATTCACAGACGGACAGCCGTTAGAAAGTCCGAATTAACCTAATGGACGTTCGAAAGAGTCATTTTGCGGGGAAAGACGTAAGAGAGGGTATCATGCAGCTGCGCATGCCCGCAGCGTTACAGATTTAATAAATATGCTAAAAATAGCATTAAATATTCTATGGTTATTTGGTAAATAATAATACTCGTGAGTCGTGACTCGTTATGTTTCTACTATTTTACATAAAAAAGTAACATCTTGTGTTTTGCTTTTCTAAAATGATAAAATTACTTATATAATTCATTATTACTTTCCAAAATGCATTTGAACATACCTTCATCTTTGGCTCAAATAAATCCTTGTTTATTTAACAACAATTTACATAGTTTGAATTTACAGAAACTTCTCTGCATTTTTTCTCTTTCGAATGTCCTAAATATACCGTGATACAATTATATTGAATTTAAAATTAATTTAATTTAAATTGACTGTCCATTAACTTATACAAGCGGCATCGCTCACCTTTTGTTGTTATATCTCCGTCTCTGGTCATCGCTTCGAAATAAAATATATACCAGTTTTAAAATATATACCAGTTTTTAAGTCATATCAAAATCGGTTTTAAATAAATAAAAAATTCATCAAAATCGGTTTAGTAGTTTTTGCGTGATTTGCGTATATTTAATCCGATTTTGATTAATGTTTTTTCAAATCCAGTGGATATTAGGCACAGGCACAACTCAGTTTAGATAGAAAAAGAGTCTTACTTTTTTAGTTGAACTGTGCTTCTATATTATGTAGAAATCAAAAGTGCCCCCCCCCCCTAAATATAGGAATTTCAAAAATAAAATGCAATAAAATCAAACAAAATATAGCTGTAATAGTAATGAAAAAAATTGTTTTGTGGTTATTTCCGATACACTTTATTCGATTTTGATGTAAGTTTTTCAAACCTACCAAATTATAGCCTTGGAATTCAATTCTGATAGAAAAACCGAAATATCTCTATCAGTTTTTGGGATGGCCTAGAATATGGATCTTTTATCTCGAAATCTATAAACGCTAGGCAATTCTAGTTTGTAGAAATAGAAAGCATAAACACTGCCTACAAATTTATCCCAATAAAATAACATGATTTCTCATGTTATTGAATAATTTTTCACCTGCCGTGATATCACAATCAAATTTCAAAGCCATTTTTAACTACTCAAAACTTGTATTTATAGTATTTTAGGTATAACTAATTGTTTAAATGTAGCCTGATTAAAGCCGCTATCTTGGATTTTGACGTCATGAGTAACTTTACCAATATGAGTGAGATCTGTATTATACAATTGAATAGATAGTTAGATAGATTGTAGAGACTGCCCTGGACGGGCTACACTTCGACCATGAGGTCCATCGTGATTCCTAAGGATAAGTGGATGTGAGTGGAGTGGAAGGAATTTGTGAGTAGAGGAATTGGTAGGATATACGGCTGCAGTCGATTCTGATAGGAACTATGCCGATATTCATCTGGAGTTCGTGAAGAAAATTGCAGGAAACCTTCTCAAGCATAGTCGGTTACTTCGTTCTTGTCCATACGCCGACAGTTTAGTCAATTAACCGCCCATTTTTTATATAATTAGTTTGTCAATTATATACGCCGAAGTCGAGATTCAAACCCATAACCTCCCAGTTTCCAAGTATGCATACAGCTCGGCTACTTGGACTGGTCACATACAATTGAATACAAAGTTTCTTATTGAAATAAAGATGCATTTTTTAGGGTAGACTTTTTTTCATGAGTGTGACTGTACGGACCCAACGTTCTTAAATATTAAAAAATATCTAAGCATTGATAATTCAATATAAAAACTGATTACATAGAATTATGGATGCTATTCTTCGTAAAATAAATTGTAAAAATTTGCATTATATAAGATATAAGAATGATTTACTTGGAAGAAATAACTGATAAATCTGATAACAAAGGTTTGCATAATAATAAATACAAATATTGCTTACTGAAGAAGGAAATAAAATCAGCATTAAACAGGACCTTTATTATTTTTCTTCTTTATTTGAAAATACATAGTAGTGCATACATTATTATTTGATTATAATAAAAATAGAATGAAACGCTGACAGTGGCGTACACACGGGTTTGTTATTAAATTCACGCGACCGAGTCTTTCATTTTTGTTTTCACAACTTTTAAATTATTGAGAAGGGTTTAGTAATTAAGTAATTTGAATTATTTAGATTCGAAAAATTTTTCATTGAAATCAAATTGATATGTTGTCGATGGAAATCAATGGAAAATAAAAACCTTTTCACTGTTTTAGAAATGAATATAAAATATGTACGTTGTTTGAATCTATTAGTTTAGATTGTCTCATTTCCTTGACGATCCCATCCTGATATTTCGATTACAATGGTTTTTTATATTTTATAATATAATACCAAAGTGAGTTATAGCACATTAACTGAACACATTTTGCCGTTTGGGACTTAACAACATACATCAGATAATAAATAAATTCCACACTGATACACACTTTATAATATTTACATAATATTCAACTATTTTACTTCTAACAATGTGCTTCTTTAACACTCACATATATATAAATATATATATATATGGCACTTCCATTGCCGACAGATTTCCAACGTGAATCCGTCAGTTCCATAACATGTCAGTTTTAATTATTTAGAGATAGTATCTCGGTTTAATTGAACCAAGACATCGATTTCATGAAAATTTATTAATACTTTGATCTTTTACGAATATATTTCCCTAAATAGAAAATAAAAATCAGTGCATACTTTTTTTTCTGTCCGGAATAATCTTTAGTGAGAGCACAAACAACAAAATTACAACCTTAATAATTAAAACGGACTTGGCGGATATTTTCCCCAGTGGGATTATCTTTCTTTCCTTCAAAACAATAAAGCATAAAAATATTACTAAATATTATTAGCACCGTCTTCATACAAGAATATGGTAAGACAGAGATTAAGTTTTCGGGGACGCAAATCGATATTGATTAATAGTTTTGAAGTCTCCTGATACTAATAAGTACCGACTGATTGGAGTATAATTGATATTTCTTCTGTTTTTCTATTTTTATTTGAACATTAATTTCGTATGTATACATATTTCATCACCATAGATACCAAACTTGTTTCTTTGGAATTATATAAATCTTTAAGGTTTTTAATGTATGAATTGAGGAATTTTCACGCAACTCAATATCTTGATCTTGCATCTGAATAAAAAACGCAATATGTTTCGGCAAGACATTTGTAAGGCGAGGAGCCGCGAGTGGAACTAAGTACACTCCCACCCTGTCTCGCCGAGGTTTTTCTGCCGGCAATACAGTTCTCGTTCAGGCAATGGATGAGATAGTTGTAATCCATGCTATGGCAGAGTGTACTCAGCGCGATTGCACTCGCCGCTCGCTTCCTTTGACTCGTGGTCATAAACCGACATGAAATGGAGTGCTACCGAGGCAAGGCGTGTAAATGGAAAAAAAAACTTCAAAATATATTATAAACTAGCGTTGATGGAAGTTATGCGAATATAAAAAGTAAACTTCACATCTTATTTTACAATACATATAAAATATTCTTATATTGTTTCGACTAGTTTTCTTTCCCTTGTGAAAATTCGTATTAGATTTTCATTTTCAATGTTTTCTTATATTTTACGTTTTTTTTATTTATTTATCTTTTATCATCTTATTCTACCTATCTAGTTAGACTGTAATAAAGTATGTGCCTTCAATAATATAAGATACTACGTTTTTTAAGGTCTTGAAACGTACATGTATTTTTAAGGTCTTGAAACTGTATGATACGACACAGGCACCTTTGAACTTTATACTTATTTTAAAAGTGTGAATAAAATATTCTTCAGATTATTCAGCTGAAAACGAATAAACGAATTCATAGTTAAAACAATGCTTTTAATACAAATAATAAAATAACAGTCTTTAGAGGTTACCCTAATTATGGACTTATTGCGCCAAAACCCTACTGTAAGAGCACAGACCGTCGACACTATATACAGGCAAATAAAAAGTACTAAACCTAAATACCTAAACATTGTAGTAATTAAACTGATTAACTGATCACGTAGTTGGTCCAACTACGCGACGTAGTTGACATTGTATTCTACTATTACGGAGTTATCAAAACAAATTAATTTTGCTAAATTATGTGACTACACTTAAATAGAAAATAAATGGTTTAAAATTATTATGAAACTATTAGTAATCGGTATAAAATAATACCAAAATTTCTATCCTCTCGCTTGTGACATAATCCATTGTGGTAGGTATACATAGATAAATAGATACATCTTGGGGTCTAAAAAGTATTACACTTCGACCCTATGGCTTCCTGAAGGTTCATATAATTGGGGGTGATATGCACCGGATATCCTGTATCTGCTGTAACCTAGAGTTTCGCAGTTCAAGATAATTTGGCTGTAGGTTTCTTCCTCCTCGCCACCCAATTTGCACACAATGGACCCGTTACGGAGTCCCATTGTTTGCAGATGCTTTCGCAGAGGATAATGCCCGGTAATGAATCCGGTAACCCTCCGCAGTTGCATCCTGTTCAGCTTCAGTGCATCGAAGATACCCTCTTGGTTGCACTCTGAAGCAGCATTTTCCAGAGCTCCTGCGCGGTACTTTTTCCCTGTAATCACGGTGTTTAGCATTTGACCACTCGTTGATCACCTGTTTACATGCAGTCTTTGAAATTCGTGAAATAGGCTCTGGGCCTATGAAGGGCAGTTAGGTATATAGTTATCAAACCAAGATATGTAGTTATGATCTTATGATAAGTATATGTAGTGATAATACTACCCCTGATGCAAAACCCTGTATATATTTTATAAATATTAGTTTAGAATCATTAAAGTTAAATTAAATTTTAGAAAGTTTATTATGACGATTATTATAGTATAAATGAGAACATCATGTATTCATAGCTAATACTAAAACTGAACTCTGTAGACAGAGATAGTATAGAGAGATGTGGCTAATTTAAGTTGCAACCCAAAGTGCTATAATAATTTCAATAATGAATATTTTGGTTCAAGTGATAATCACTAACAATTAACAAATTTTCCTCAAACTTAGTATAATTCTTTCAACTACGCCACACATAGCTTAATAAACTTCGGTAATTTTCAAGTTAACCCAATTTTTTACTTTGTGAAAATTAAAGAAAACACTTCAGGTCCAATTAGTTTCACTTGTCATACCACAACTGACGCTAGTCAATTTTTATGTATGGCATAAACTTTTGCCACAAAACTACTCTTAATAATATAATGCAAATAAAAATGAAATAAAACAAATTCTACAAAAGTTATTTAACAATATTCGAGGTAACTGATTTTACGCATAAACCCACTCGAGTGTAGTGAGTAATGTTAGAGACAAGTTACAAGTAAAATATTTACTAATGTATAACGACAATATAAGATATATTATTTGTTCAAGTCTGTCAACCGAAAATAGGGATGTAGGTAATATCATTTCACTTAGATGATTTTCTCAATAATAAAATTACTCAAATTGTATTTAATATCAATTTATTTATTTACTCAGAAATATGCAAGCAATACTAGGTGGGTAGCTGTTACACGTCATAGGATGTGACCTTCAATAATATTTGTCGGTCACTCACATGTCTTTCATTTTTAAACTGGTGCTATTTGTCAACATTTCGCAGCTGATACAGAGTGTCGGAAACTATTCGGAGGAATTTTGTTTTTTAGAATGCTTTCAAAATATATTAAATATCATTGGAATGGAGATTATGGTGCATTGTAGGTCAAAGTTTTTTATGCAAATTCATTTTTTGCCAAACTGAATGACCGAACAAAGTTTTTTTAAACACAAAGTATTTTACACACAAAAGATATCTTGCCATTTTTTCGTAAACATGACCGTTTTACCATCGTAAACAAAAACGGCGGTTTTCAAAGTTTACAAACAACATTTAAATTTTAATTTTTAACCAAAGTTTAGGAAACTTTTCAAATAAACTTTGAACATCCATCAACATAATCCTAAAAAGTAATTGCAGATTATTTCATTCTAAGTTTTGTTTTTTAATTGCAACTTATTTGCATGTGCAAACAAGTTCTTAAAGTTATGCATCGTTTAAGCAGCCAATATCGGAGTCTTAAAATTAAGAATCGTTTTATCTATTTAAGGACAGCTTATCTAACTGTGCAAAAGAATTTGTTAGTTTAAGAATTAATTAAAATTAAGCGTTACTTAATTGATTCGGTGCAAATGATCATAAGATTATTTGATTATAATATTATTGTTCCTTTTTTTTTATCGAAATTTTTGTTTAACAGTTTTTTATACCCGATATATAATATATACCAGGGTATATTAAGTTTAGTTCCATTTTTTTAACGATTGAAAATATTGATCACCGAAAACTAATTTTGGTATAGGTGTTATAAAATGACCTAATTAGAGTCTATTTCCGCAACACATTCGTCCGTCCGCCGACACGATAACGCAAAAACGAAAAGCCATAGCGAGCTGAAATTTTAATTTTCTATGTGTGTTCTAAGTAAGGTCAAGATCGAACTACGTTTGGGAAAAATTGGCAAATCTGCATATATTTGAAACCGTAAGAGATAGAACAAAAATTTACCAACAAAAAATGTCCCTTTTTAAAATATAAACAACTTTAGTAAGAAACTATTTTTCGTAAATTCAGCAAATATCGGCTATTTAAGCAATTAACTCAGTTAGTTGTTATTTTCACTTGTTTCATATTAATTATTCCATTAAATCTCATGCACTTTATTTTTGTCCTATAAAAAAAATGGTTTAAACAGTTTTGTTGCTGTAACGTATATACGGTTTCTAGAAACTCTAGTTATTTTATGGCCATGTTATAATTAAATTCTATACACACGTTTTTTGTGAAACAAAAAAAAATCATAATATTCTTGCTTTTAATATATTTATGAGAGAAAACTTTACTTATGAATTTTTATTCAAACTTTTATGAACGCTTAAAAATATTTCTGTGTATCAGTTTCTTATCCAAAAATTTCTCCTTTATTCGTTTATAAAGTGTATACAATATCCAAATAGAGTGACCTAAAATGCCTATAATTTATTTTCAAAAAATATAATGCTCACTTTAAGATACAAAAAATTTTGCCGAAAAGAAAAAAGCAATGGGCAACGCCAGTTCCTTCAAAAAGAAATTTTGACAAGGAAGAACTTGAATTCTGTGTCTAAAGTTAGTAAATTTCTAAAATTAGTAAAATTATCACGGCATGTTTTTGTTTTTCATTCTCAGATCGTTTTTTCTGAATATCAGACTATTTCAAGAGAATATTCGTTCAAACATAACCAGAATCCTCGAAGCGATTGATATTTGTACCGAACATTTTGCATGAAAAGTATTTTCAAAATAATAATATTATGACAAAACGATAAAAAAATTTTTTGTCTGCCATTTGTCTATCTGCAATGTCTGCTTGTTTGTTCCGACATCACGTTAAAATTTCTGAACTGATTTAGAGGTTCAAAATGTAGCCAGTTTAATATATAGGCAAAAATATGTTTTGTTCCATACATTTGTGCCCACAATGCAACTGTACCCAAAATTTATCTGTAAAACGTTGCTAGATAGAGAAAGTAAATAGTAACTAGGAAACTTATAATAACATATACTCATGTATCAGGTATTCCAATAATTATTCAAGGACTAAGTGCCAATACACTCTTATTTATTTTATTTTCACCATATTGTTTTTAAAGAACAATAAAAATCGGAAAAAAAATCACGTCCAAATATATATTGGCAAAAATTATTAAATCATCCCATGTGATTTTATCCATGGCTGTTAAAAAGTTACTGGTTTATTTTACCTTTGTGCCTCATGCTTAACTAATCTATTAAATGTGGTGGAATATAATTTTGTAAAAGCGTTAAAAAAACTAATAATGATAAGTATATGTTACAAAAAAAAATAGAACAACTTACATACGAAAAAAAAAACACATTGAACATTGACGCAACATTCATCCCAAAGGACAGATACTAAAGTAAAATGGTGTTATAAAACATCAGTTTTACTTCTATGATTGCCATTTTTCACTGGTCTCTAAGAAATGGTGAACGATTTTGTATGAGTTTTGAATATGCTTCATGTCCGGGAGAAGGGGATTAGATCTACCTTTTGTTTTAACCCTCACGTCCTTCTTGGGAGAGAAGTAGAAATACGCTCAATCAGCGCGTCCTGGTTACCAGCAACACAAGATTCCAATTACTCCTTTAATGTAAGTCTCTAGAGCACCTTGATGGGGCCAAGAACTATATAAATCCCTAATAGCTATGGGAGCTACCACCCGAGCTGAACGACCGAACTCACACGACGAGCAGGACACTGGAAATGCGTCATCACTTAATATGCTTCATATATAAAATATGAACCGCATTATGAACTGAAATTAAAATTCATACTGCGCAGATAATCTAGCAGCAACGATTTTAGTTAGTGAAGTGTCTTCTTTCGCTACTAGAACAGTGGTTCAATTTTGGATGATATTTGTAGGGTGGAAATTTTATCTTTGTTTTCTCAATTTTAAAAACTTACAGAAAAATTGTTTTAGTGAATATGTTTTGGAAGCTTGCTTGAAATCAAATCTTTCGAATCCGTGATATTGAATACGAATAATGTTACTATCAACAAGTAATGTAACAACTAACTGAGTTAATTGTTTGAATACCCAGTATATACTGAGTTTGTATATCAATGTTTGAAAAATTCTTCAAATTTAAAGTTTATAAAATATGAATTTTTTTCTGCGATCAATATTTTCAAGCGTTACAAAGTCGGAACTAAACTTAATATACCTTGTATATTTACAAATATACTGGGTATAAAAATGGTATGTATGGATGCTATGTTCACATGCATGCGCCTTCGTTCACCTATCAATTGTATTTCTCATTTTCAACTTTGAGCACAAATTTTGAGAAAACTATTCAGTTTATGAAAACATTTTCAGACAAAAGTTGTTTATTTTCAAGAGAAGAAGATTTTTTGTAAACAAATTTTTTTCTTACTCTTACGGTTTCAAAGATATAAATTATCCCCGTAGCGGGGGAATCACGTTCCAATTTTGCCCATTAACGAACTTGACCTTTTTTGCTCTAGAATACACACAAAAATTTTCAGCTCGTTATCTCTTTTCGTTTTCGAGTTATCGGCTTCACGGACAGACAAACAAACAGACAGTCGGACGGACATTCGGAAATGGACTAATTAGGTAATTTTATGAACACTAATAACAAAAATGTGTTTTTGCGATCAATATTTTCAAGCGTTACAAAGTCGGAACTAAACTTAATATACCTTGTATATTTACAAATATACTGGGTATAAAAATCAAGTCTGAATGTATATATTATGTCGAAATATTGATTTATGTACAAAGTCAACGATTTCAGATAGTTGAATTGAAAGATGAAATAATTTTCTAGGCCTAAAGTACCGCTTTCTCAAATACAATTTCATATCAGTTTACGGGACATGGAACATACTCTTTAACTCTGAAGACATCTCGTTGTATACGAATGGAAGTCTTCGAAAAACACATCCGAAGTAATATTAACTTTTATTTGTTTTCTAAAAATTATATTACAACGAATGAAATTAGGTTGCCTTAAAGATCATAAAATTTATATTTTTATATCTATTAGTATTGTGTATACATACTGCTGCCATAACATAGCCGTATAAGTAATTGACATTCATTTTCATTACCCCGAAGAAAAAAAACTCAAAATGAATGCAATCGTTTTACGGTAAAAAAAAAAAAAACCTTAACGTTGTAATGGTCTTCTAACCAAGAAGATTCATGCAAAATCTATCTAATAAAATATTTAATTACATATCGTAACAATAAAATAAACCATTTTTATGTATATTGAAAACATTTTTGTGCCTTTTAATGTTCATGAAGATTAATAGTGTTATAGTTGACGAACAAACATTTTTATTCTATTATTTTGATATGATTTTATTTACTCTACTCTACTCCACATGCTTTCGATAATACTTAATACAGATAGTATTAAGTTGACCAAGCTGGGACCTAGCCGTTTTTCTTTCAATTTCGATATATTGAATTTTTTCAGGCATTCTATTTCGAATGTTTTTATAGATTCAAAAACTGCGGTTTAGCCTAAATGTGAGTCAGAACACCTTATTCCAACAAAAATGATCACTTTAAAGCTCAATATTTTTTTAATGAATCTGTTTATTGACAAGGTGTTCATTACATATCCTCAATGCTGGTGGACCTTCGCCCCATTTTTCATATATATCCTAACAATTATTTTTTTTCATGCCTTTATAGAGTAGAAGAGGGTCAATCGGGGACGAGAAAAAACGACACGTAGCGGATTTATATCTGCTCAGATAGTCAATGGACTCACAGCAATCTACTCCGCTAAAATAACATAGCTGGTCTTCGAATGCGCAGAATCACTGGAAATCCTGGCAAGAACAAAAATCACCTTAATCTGGGTATCAAAACACTACGGGGTTGATGGTAATGAAACGACGAACTTCGACGAACTCGCCCGTGATTGAGCCGCACTTCCATTCCTGGAACTGGAACCATATCCAGGAATAACTAGGATACAGACACCACTGCCCTAAAAAATGCGATTACAAGTCTTTGGACAGAAAATTGAAAGATACACCAGGCTACAGACATGCCAAACAAATGAAAGCTGGGTACAATGCCGGGAATTTCAACCTTAGTTTATTGGAAAAAACCGGAAAAAGATAAATCTCATGGTTAGGGTGCTTACCGGTTCAGAGGCATCTGATCTGCAGGTTCAAGAGGCATCTAACTGCCATGATGTTAGAGGATATTGCGATAGGTCCGGACTATGACGAAGTGGTTGGGACGCTCTTCCCCATTCTGGCAGAATGTCCTTACAGAGCCAGAGTGAGGTATCTATCCTTGGGTCTCAGTCCCGTTATTGGCAAAAAAGATGGGTAGATTCGTCAACGAACACAGGGCTAGAGGAAACGAACAAGGCGTGATTGAGGATAGAGAAAGTTGAGGAGTTGGATTAAGGTTCAGAAAAAAGGGCTAGAAAGTCTTACATTCCATGATTCGGCTTCCTTTCTACTACGATAACTACTACTAATACTAGTATTAGGCGTTATATATGTTACCATACCAAATTTCAGTGTTATAGTAAAAATAATCCCCATGTAAATCAGCTGTAAGATACAGACGGCAGGCGGTAATAATATGAGTGTTGACAATGAAACTGTAAAAATAACATTGATTTTTGTCAAAAATTCAAAATATAAAAAGATTAATAATAATAAAAATTTTGCTTGAACTTTTATTAAAATATGGTATGATATTTTAGTATAAAAGTTTTCTGTTTTAATATTATTTAATGTTATAAAGAACAGTTTTTTTCTTTCCGTAAGAATATGTCCTATAGTTTTTGGAACAGTGGTTGTGTTATATGGGAATTAAAATGGTTTGTGGACACTGTAATCACATCATTTAGAGTATGAAAAAAAAGTTTTATTTATATGAACTTACAAAGTTTTTCAGACATAGGATGTCATGGCACCCTATCATTTTATTATGTACATAGAGAATTGTAGAAGGTGATTCATTTAAATTTGAGTTTGAAATGCTGCCAAATCCAACTGTTTATAGATGGCAGCATTTAGATTAGAATTTTACCCAATAATATTTCAAAGCATCTATTTGGGAGTAGTACACGTACTCGAAAACCCAATTTTGGACATAAAAATGAATGGTTTTAGGTGGGAAAATCTTTCAGACAAATTTTTCAACAAGTAGGACTTCTGTAACAGTCCAAAAACCAGTCAAGAGCAAGTGGGGATCATATAAACTGACCTCTATGGTAGAACTGGGTCAATAACTTAATAGTAGTAGTAGGAGTAGTGGAGGGGAGTTCAAATTCTAGCTAGTAGGCCTTGCTAGGCATTTTTTACCGACCCCTTAGATGCCCATACCCCCAACGTCTTCTATTCTCTGTCACATCTTGGTTGATGCGAAGGCTAGGTACTTTATTCTATCTTTAGGGACATTATGCCAAATGTTGGAAGGGCGTATCATCCGTCCCGTTACAGTCAACTCTTAGTCTTCTTAGAACAAATCGTCAAAAGACCAAAACGCTGCTGTTTACACCATAGTTTTGAGCTATACATTTATGAGCAATTCACCAAAATATTTGCATTAATATTTTTAGAATTTGTAAAATAATTTATACCAAACGGTTCGCTATTAATAATCATCACAAAATTCATTAAATTCTAAACATTATGCTCAATTTGAAAATCCTTGGTCGTTTTCGAATAACGGGGCAGATAGTAATTTTTTAGGGTTCTCATTGTTTATAATGAGGTAGAGACAGAATAATTTGTGAATATCACCTAGGATTCAAACCGTCACAATAAGAAATTAGGATAAGAAATTATTTACTGATTGCATCAATAATGGGCAAATTCAGATCAAACTTTGCATAATTGTGAGATTCTTATTTAGAAAAGATACAACTTGCATTTTATTAAAATCAAAATCAGAATTCATTTGGACTGTATGCAAATCAGAATATTAAAAATAGCAAAAGCTGTGGCACTGATTGCAGTTGTAAATGCATAATCTAAGCACAGTGACAAATACTGCAAGAGAAGCAAACAATTAGAAAAAAAAACTACAATTGGAGCACTGTCAAAGTGACGATACATTCCGTTTTCCCGACAAAAACATGACATGACCAAATCAAATTAGTAGATATTTGTAATAATCACAAATTTATAAAAATGATAAAAAAACTTGAGCAAATAATTTAACATGTGAATATGGCAAAACGAATAACCAGAAGTAACAATGTTTAAGATATATATATATACATTTTTTTGTATCTACATAATCCAACATCCGAAGAAGTAAACAAGATCAAGTATAATACCCAATTAATTTGTGGATTAAAATCGATTATATACAGTTAGTTAAATCACCCGGTTAAATGTATTTAAAATACGGTATGTATCTGTAATATGGTTTTGTCAGTCGCTAGCTAGAAACTACACCCAAAAAAGATATAGAACTGAGAGTTTTAGTTGTTAGGGAGGACTTACTGTAGAAGTTTTAGTAGGTGTTAGCTGAGTCATCAGTGTTCTTTCATGCAAAATATCATTTCACACCCGCAACAGACGACATCCTATTACCATAAATACCCCTAACTCATGTTTCATTCCCTATCTTTGTTGCACTATATATGTATAGACTAGATGTGTGTGTGTGTGTGTGTGTGTGTGTGTGTGTGTGTGTATAACATCAAAAGCTCTCTTTGGTTCACTATGTTGTAGCTCCAGCTCTCTAACTTATCTTAAAAGTTTACGATACACGAATGAACAGAGAATGTTATATATATACCGATACTCTTCTCCATCCTTTTGGATATCTTCTACTCAAACATGATGTTTAAATAGAATAGGAAAAAAAACAGATTCTGCTTCTGTTCATGAAGGAAAATTTTCATGTCAGTAATAATATTTGGTCTATATTCTGAATAAAAAGTAGTTACTATTGTTATATTTTTTCAGCGTTAGCATAAATATATTCTTAAATATATATTTCTATTCTTTTGTATTTTTATATTAGTTCCTCATAATTTTTATAGCAGGAAATATTGACATTAAAATCATTTATGAGTCATAATTTTTATACCCGATGTATAATATATACCAGGGTATATAAGTTTAGTGCCGACTTTTTAACGGCTGTCGACAAAGGCGGCCTCAGGCGTGGGTGACGTGGGCCACCGCCTACGGCCTCGCGGTCTGAGGGGCCTCGCGCCTCAATGGTTTATGCATAACTCGGACGCAACGTGAAAATGTGTCCGGCAAAAATCGATATGGATTCGAGATTTATGTCGTTAATTGAACATTTTTAAAATTTAGGTTTTCTCTATGATCTGAGAAAATTAAAAAATATACCAAAAGAGCAAATTAAAAAACTGGCAAGATTTACACACAGTCCTGCGAATGGCTGAAAGTAGTATGAAGAATTATAAACTATGATCCTAAATGTACCAAACTTAATTAAAGATGTGAAAGAACTGCTTTAATATATAATAGAAAATAACTTGAAAGAGATTTATCCAAATATTTACCTTGTCTATCGAATTTTGTTAACAATACCGATAAGTACAGTTTCCGCTGAAAGGAGCTTCTCAAAATCAAAAGTAATAAATAATTATCTGAAAAGTACGATGGGCCAGGAAAGACTTTTTGCTTTGGCAGTTTTATCTATTGAAGCAGATGTAGCATCTAAGCTGAATTACGACACAATCATTAAGGAGTTTAATAAGGATAAAAGCAGGAAATTTCTGTTTCTTTAATGTTAGTCTAAGAATATAGTTTAGTTTGCATTGTCTATACTATAAGTAAAAAGCTATGTTTCAACTGTTTTTGAATTTATAACATTGCGTCTTGCACCACCAGAGGGCCTCGCAAAATGTACCTTGCCCCCATCAAATTTTGGTCTTGTCCCGCCACTTGCTGTTCGTCTGTGAACACGATAATTCAAAAACGAAAAGCTGATAGCGATCTGAATTTTTGTATGTGTACATATGAAACCATACTTGCATAGCCTCGCTATAAATTTTTGCACATCAAAAATGATAAACTTTATTGTGGATTTTATATAATTTTACACAATTTAAACTTACCAAGTATAAAAGATTAAAAGATCTTATTCTTGAACACCTCAAGTTTTTTGTAATTTTTCTATTTGTAGGGTCGGTACAGTGAACTACAAACGTAGCGCTCATTTTTCAAAATTTTTTATTTGATTTGTGCCGTAATCATACGGTTTTCGAAAAATTGCTTCGGATGAAAGCATCATTCATTTTTAATATACTTACAACTTTTATTCAAACATTTTCCCAAAAACCAAATGAATATGGTACAAATAAATTAAAAATTATGAAAATTGAGCACCACTTTTGTGGCCCTGTGTACAAACAAAAAGCTAAATACGGTAGTTGGCACGAAAAGAGACATTTATACAATACAACAATCCGAATTCATTTATTTTAATCTAAAGAGGCTATTTTTTTCTTCTTATATAAACACGTCTATAATGTTTTTCACTCTACTTGTTTTCTTTATTTTCTAAACTGTCAATAGTTAAAATATCAAAACATTTAACAAACGATATCGACGGCCCATTCCAATTGAATTGACCGCACACAAACTTTCCAAATATTCGTTGACCCTATCATCATTCAACCGTACATTGGGAATATCAAAGAAGGAAGAAGGTGTTGGCGTTGGTTTTTGTTACTAACTACCATTAAAAACCTTCGTCCACCAACCATTGTCGTCACATGTACAATTTGATTCAATAAAATAGAACCAAACTGAATTCAAAACAAGGATATTATTTTGCTAATTTCGCTTTTATTTAATTAAAAATACTTTTAAATTACTTTACTTACTTTGTTTTTGGCTAATATAGCCAATCTCGAACTGATTCCGACTGACATCCTCAAGTTCAAGGATGGTAATATTAGCCAAAGCATTTCATATTATCTAAAAAATTAAAAACCTTATAAGAATTCCAAAGTCAAGCTCTACAATTAAAAAAAAATGAATTCGAAACAAGTAACAACTAACCCTGGTTCCCGCCTACCCTAATGACCCTAATGAAGCCTCTTTAGTTAGTATGTTGCAGTAGTTGTAATAGCGCAGAGGAGGCCGAAGCCTGAAAATTAAGCCTTTCTAGGTCTTTTTACCGACTTCTAAAGAACAAGGAATTTATCTTACAAATAGTATGCAGACTGGGAATTTGGTAGGTTGTACGACTGCAGCCAACTTTGATAGGAACTGTGCCGATATTCAGCTGGAGTTTGTGGAAAGGAAACTGCAGAAACCTTCACAATATAGCCGGTTACATTCGTTCTTGTCCATACACTGACACTTTAGTCAATTAACCGCCTCATTTTGTTATTATGTTTTATATTTAATTGATAAACTGCCACAGTTGGAAATCAAACTCGTAAAATCCCAATTACATATAGAGCGCCTTTGACTTCACAGCCACTTGGACTAGTTTCTCAAATATGTATGAACCCTCAAACCAGGGTTGCGAAGAGTAAATAAAATCACTGGTTATCTATATTATGAAATGTGATATTAATATACACCTTGTTTTTAACCCGACTTCAAAAAGGATGGTTCTCAATTCGTCTGTTTTTTTTTTGTTTTTTTTTCTTTTCTATACTAGGTGTACACTTAGCCACAAAAGTTGATGTAACTTTCAAATTTTATAGTTAATTTGTGCTTTTATTCATTGATTTACCGAAACAAAATTTTCGAATAAAACTTGTTACTATATTTCTAATGAACAAATCTTAACCGAAACCTTTTTTCGAAAACCGAATCAATAAGGCACAAATCAAATTAAAAAATAACATCAACTTTTGTGGTCCATAGTACATAATACGAATTACTATTCAATATCTACACTATTCAATGTACACTATGTTTAATTTACATCTTCGTACCATAGATCCCACGAGTATGAGATAGTACATATGTACATATACATTAGGCAATGTGTACGAGAAGGAGGTCTTATAGGTTTGATAAACAAGCATATTTTTCATAACTGTTCGAGTGGTCACCAACCACTCAAACCTATAAGACCTCCTTCTCATACACATTGCTTACTGTATACATATGCACTCTCTCATACTCGTTATGAATATTATTCACTATTTTGTACAACTATGCTTGTATATCAAACCTATAAGACCTCCTTCTCATACACATTATACATATGCACTCTCTCATACTCGTTATGAATATTATTCACTATTTTGTACAACTATGCTTGTATATCAAACCTATAAGACCTCCTTCTCATACACATTGCTTAATGTATATGTACATATATACTCTCTCATACTCGTGGGATCTATGATACGAAGATGTAAACTAAACAGACGGTATACACTGTTACATAGTGTCATCAGATAAGGTGAATATGTCCACTGAAAATTACATGATCGCAGCGCCGCGTCAAAGTCGATCTCTTTTTTATGATTTTAAGTATACTTACATAGAAAAAATAAATAAATTTTTGTTATCTCTAAAAAAATAGACGAAAATGTCTTTCAAAAAAACCATACTGGAAAATGGTTTAACCAAACACACATACAACAACAACTACTCACACATCACAAATGAGATGTTTGTGTTTTTACAAAAATTCCATATAAATTGATATTTATGTGTGTCAACCATGTATTATAGGGGGAAAATAAGAGAAACAATAAGGAAAATGAAAATATATTGTACATATTTTCACTTATTTTCATTGAGTTGTTTTCCATTATAATATAGAGGATGAATTTAATACGATAGTAATAATAATTTGATAGACTTCTTTTGTTTTAAAAGACAAGTTTTTTTTTATATATTTTTGTTAAGTTGAAATCTCTTCAGTAATCTCTCTTTACTTTATCGTTCAATGTGGATTAAAAAATGTCTCTATGATTGGCCAGTGATTTTATCGTCAATGTTCATAAAACAGATAAAACAGTATACTTTTCTCATTTTGTTTTTCATCTTTTATTCGATACCTCGTATCACATAAAAAATAGTTCAAATACAAGCTTGAGACTCTCGTAATATACATAATATGTTGTTACCAAAGAAATTAATTGAATGTCAAAATTTAGAGTAAGGGCTGTGGGTGAGTGCGGCTCTGGAGTGAGATACTTGGGATATATGGAATGAGGCTATTGCGTAAAGAGGTTTTCGGCTAGTTATTGGTATTATTATTATACCAATAAGGGTGGTAAAGTTTAGTCTTTGCTAATGTTTTTAAAACACTTCCGCATGTCCGTCTGCCTGAAGTCCGTTTGTCTGTCTGTCAACACGATAACTGCAGAATGAAGACAAGTAATCAGATAAAATTTTCTAGAGCAAAACAGTGAAATCAAGTTTGTGAATAGGCAAAATCGGCCTTGGCGTTTTAGAGAAGAAATCTTTACTTTTAAAACCATGAAAGAAAGATGAAACCTTTTCAACATTAAAAATTCCATTTTTTAAACATAAACAACTTTTGCTTGAAATATTTTTTAATAAACTCAATAGTTTTGTCACAATTTCAGCTGAAACATCTGTAATTACAAAACCATATATGTATCTACCAACTTTATACACTTCTTTGTATTTTTACACATTTTAGCATGTCTAAGAAGTAAAATGAACTGTAACTTCAAGAATAACATTTTGCTTATTATTTTCTTAATCCGTTGCATATTTAACAGTTATCATGTATTGTCTTACAGTATTAGACATAATTAACGAGATTTCACAGATTGTATTATTTTCTTTTTAGGTTAAACATTTGTTGTTGTAGATATTTGTGTGTGTGTTCGTAAGTCAAAAACAGTAAGTCTAGTTCTTAAGATAGCTCCAGCATTGACTTATATAATCAGGACCCAAAACGGGTTTGCTTTTATTATAGAACAAAAACAAAAACACATGTACTCACATACATATATTAATATACAAATTAATGTAATTTTGAAAGAAAAAAAAATTTTAATTATCATATTTCGAAAACAAAACGGTACAACGCAACTTTAAAAAAAAATTTATTTAAGAAATATCTTTCTAATTTTTCTTAAAAATTCTGTCGAGGTTTCCAACAGATAATAGTTGGGCGGACATGAAGTTTTACATGCTTCTAATGAGAAAGAATGAGAGAGAAAGATTACTTTGTTATTATTACCTCGCGTTCTAAACGGTCAAAAATTCTGAAACTGCAGGATTTATCAGAAAATGTTATTTTTATCCAGTGAAAAAAAAACTAGAAAAATCTGTCGAAAAGTGATTTCAATCTGAAACTACCTTAAGTTAAGTTTGCAATTTTTTTTTCTTATACTCACAGTAAATTTAGAGTACACCAGTGTACATATGTCAACAAAAGTAGCGTTCTTTTATACGAAACATGATCTCACAGTACATTATTTTTAGTGTTCATAGTAGACTATGGAGCATTCCTTTGCCCACTGTGTTTACTGTACACTATTCTCCTAGTACAGTTTTTATTAATTCTTTTATTATTTAACATATTTTTACAGATTTATTGATGGTATTTAATCCATTAATGCAAACTTACATTCATAGTTTGTAGACTCGGTCTCTGACGTTCGTCCCATCTTGAAAACTGGTGTACTTTTATGTCAACTTTGTGTTCGTACAAATTTTACAATGTTAAATTTTTCACTAACAGATACCTGACTGACAATTATATGCTTTAAATAACTCGAAATTTTCTGTTTATATAAATAAACATCCTGTATAATGCTATTGTATGTCTATACACATATATAGTTGTCAATATTATCATTTGATTGAAAAATTGAAATTTAACCAACCATTTTTATTATTTTCATTTTCTTCCAGTCTTCACAACAACTCAAAATATCAAAATATATTATTTTCAAGACAAAAAAAAAGAGAGCAGTTATCCTTTCGAGTATATATAAAGTATAGATCTATAATGTATCCGATCAAAAACATAAATGTAAAAAAGGGCCGAGTTTTCGGGGAGATACTTTATATAATAGTTGCTCCTTAAAAAGTGATGATATCCAAATAAATAATAATAAATAAAAATAAATAGCGAAAACTGGAAAAATATCAGGAAATGGCATAAACTTAAACACAAAAAGTGAATTTTTGGTTTTCTTTATGTTCCGTTGGGAAAACTAAATTTTCCCAAAGATACTTATTTTAAGTTTCAGAAATTTCACATCGATTGCAAAAAATCGCATCCTTTTAGCATTTCTGGAAGTGGAGCAACAAAGTTTTAAAAAATCGTACACAAATCTCACAAATGGTGTGTGCTAACATTTTAGTATAAATATAGAAATATGGACCAATCATAGAGCAGCAATATTCCCATTTTCCGATATAAATTTCGTGATTTCATAATTTTCCCTGTGCTTTGGGTACGAGACCTAACTATATGCCAAATATCATCTTTAAAGGATATCTGGTGTAGACCCTACGTTTTTATTCTGTCTAATGAAAATTACGGGTGTACCCGCTATTTTACGGTTTTTGAACCGAAATAACTTTTTAACCGTTTATTTCTTAACGAAAAGCAAAAAACTTGTTCTCTTACAAAATAGCTTATATTCGAAAAATCATCATTGTAGTAGCTCTTTTCGTTCAGAAGATATTTTGGGGTCAAATGAGCTCTGATTTTTCGATTAGTAATAGCACTATAAGTACGAAGGCCAAAGCACTGTAGGTACGAAGGCCAAATGCCCCTCAAACTCGACCTTGCACACTTCCGTGCTCTAGATTTGAGTTTTACCGTTTTTATTTTATCAAAAATATAGAAAGTGTATGGAAATAAAGACATATTATGTGTTACAAAACTATGATATAATAATCATAATAATAATAATAAAAATATGTATTTAACTTACTCATCGGCTACATCAAATAATTACAATACTTAACAGTAATAACAAAATATACATAATTTCCGAAAATGTGAAATATGATCAAAATACAAACAAAAAAGTAAAGAAATAAAAAATAAATAAAAGTAAAATAAATTCATTCCTTACAGACACGCAAGTAACAATTGGATAATAATATTCTAAATTTGAGCTTAGGTTATAGTCTGTCTTTTCTTAGATTTAAGATCATGCTTAAGAAGTTAGTAACCAGAGGCATGTGCTCGGTATTATATATCCCTGATATAAATGTTACATCAGTGAGCTGAGCATTAAGCTTCACTTTCATTGGACCATCAGTACCTCGGCAGTCTTCCACAAGATGCTTCACACTTTCGCACTCACCACACAGCACACTCCATTCTTTTCTCACATTCCCAAGCAAATCGATGCATTCTAAAGTTCGCAATTATTCGATGTTGTTCTTTAGTCGCTGTTTGAATATACCGAGCACGTCCTTGACAATATGTCATTAAACTAGCTTTGGTACTCATCTGACTCAGGCAGTTTACCAGAAAAAACTCCAGAGAATTTTTATCAGGGAAATTTTCTTTATATCTGTCAATCTTAAACTACCAATTTGCTGATCGACATTGACATTAAGTTTAATAAAAAGGGCAGTCAAGTGTTACTTCCATCCTACATTAAGACTCAGCTTTTGTAATTCTTTATCACCTTCAATAATTTTATTAGTTAAGTAAAACCCCCTTTGTAAAACTATGAACTCGAGATACAAAATTAGCGCTCATTTTTCAAAAGTTTATTCTTATTCATTCGGTATTTGGAAAAATGTGTCGAATAAAAGATATAAGTTTATTAATGATGAACAAATTTTCGCCGAAGCAATTTTTCGAAAACCGAAAGAATTGTGGCCCATAGCACCAGATACTAAAATGGCTTTTATCAATATTAGTGCAAAATAAAAGAAATAATTAGTGAAAACTTGAAACCCAATCTATACTTTCCAAGGAGAAAATTAATGACTCAGTGGCACTATTTTTATATGTATGACAATGACACTCCTAACTAATTCAGTTTGGAGTGCATCTGAGTAAATAAGATATGACTCCATAAATTTATTTCTATACGTCACCAATTTTTAAGTCTAGTCAACAAGTTAGAAAACGTATTAATTCTTGCTACTGCAAATTGAAATACGTGCGATAGCTCGTTGAACACGTTATGACTAAAAAAAAAATTTCAAACCCGCACATAAACAATTGCAAAAGTAATAAACAATTTATTTAAAAAAAAAAAAAAAAACAGGCGGTTTTGTTTTTTGCAAATATCTCAAAAACTATAATAATATCGCAGATATCGGAAATCGAAAAAAGATTCTTTAAGAGCAGGAAATTCCCTAAAAAAAGTTTCACCTCCCAGAACTATACCACTAATAATTATAATTTAAATTGAGAGATGAAAATAGGGCTTGAAAACGGGTGATTCGGCTCCACTTGATTCTGACACTTAAAAAAAAAGAATTTTTTTAACTCATTAAATATAAATATTAAGGAAAGAAAGGCTTAGTTACTTACTGGACACTTCAACAAACAATAATTTCCGATATCGAAACGATTTCCGATATCTGCAATAGTTTCTGAGATATTTGCAAAAACCAAAACCCCCTCTTTTTTTTAACAAACTGTTGATAACTTTTGTAATTGTTTATTTACGGTTTTGAAATGTTTGCCCATTTTTCTACTACGTCATAACGAGTTCAACGAGCTATCGCACGTATAATAATTCGCAGTAGCATGAATTAACATGTTTTTTAACTTGTTGACTAGTCTATTTAAGATAAAATTCTTTAAAGACCCAAATATTCTCTGGGAAAATTTAAACCACAAGCCAACGTGTCGTTTACAGTTTCAAGGAAATTCATACAAAGGTTTCTTTAGTACGACGAAACGAGTAATTAATTATATAATATTTATATATATATATATTTTATTTTAAAATAATTGATTATAAAGAAATAAATTCATTGTAAATATTAAATGAAAAAAGTTCAAGAGCATTAAGCATTTATTCATTCAGAGACTCGCATTCTAAAGATGATAACCAATATATACTAAAAACTGCATAGTTAAACGTTAATAAAGTTTTTATATATTACAGAAAGTTTGTACAATTTTGATGATAGAATTGTCCTATTTCTCTAAATTTAAGAAAGGTTAGACTTTCTACGTGTATTACGATAGGTACAAGTATTTACTGTGTGTATGGATTTATGCTTGTCTTTTACCAAAATTTTTTAGAATTTGACGTCTACACTCGAGTACCTCCAAATGTTTGGTTATTTGTTTGTTTTCAATTACTCGGTATTAGTTAATTTTAGAGATTTGTGGTAGTCATTATCAATTTTAAAGAGAATATTTTGAACTAATTTTTTTAACACAAAATTCCCTGAACCCAATTACAAATGGGCTACGGTTAACTCATTATCGTTCACAAAAACAATCATTGATTTGTAAAAAAAGCAGAAAATGGGGATTCTCACGAGAAATATATGTAAATGAAGAAATGCAATGCATTCATCCCAATAATTCCGATCAAAATTTACTGTGGACAGTTAGATAGATAGATAGAGAGATAGATAGATTGTAGCGGCTGTCCTGGACGGACGTACTTCGTCCATAAGGTCCATTGTGATGCCTGAGGATGTGAGGATGTAAGTGGAGTGGAAGGAGTTTTGTGTGTAGACTAAGAATTGGTAAGTTGTGCGGCTGCAGCCGACTTTCGTAGGAACTATGCCGATATTCATCTGGGGTTCGTGAAGGAAACTGCAGAAAACCTTCACAATCATAGCTGATTACTTCGTTCTTGTCCATACGCCGACAGTTTAGTCAATTAACCAACCTTTTGTTCTTTTCTTTTTTTTTAATATTTGACAAACCGCCGATGTCGGGATTTGAACCCATAACCTACCAATCTCAAGTAGAGCGCCTTGACAAGCGCGGTTACTTTGCCGGTATAGATAGTTAAATAGATAGATAACTCTTGGGGTATAAGAAGCTTTCGGGTCGAAGGGGTATAATGCACTTCGACCTTATGGCCCATTGTAGGCCCTTTCTACTTCAGTCTGACGAAATTCGCTTCACGCCTATCTTGGCAATGGTCAGATACTTGCTTAACCGATTTTTTTGAAGGTTCATATATTCGGGGTGAAATGCACCGAATATCTTGTATCTGCTGTGATCGAGATATTTGCAGTTAAGGATGATGTGGCTTAATGTTTCTTCATCCTCGCCGCACAGTCTGAGAGGAGTTCTATATTGGGGCTTTCGTATGTGATAATGTCCGGAGATGAATTCGGTAACCTTTCGAAGTTGTATTGTTTTCAAGCTGAATGCATCGAGGGAAAGCTTTTTGGATGCATTCCAAACCAGTATTTTCTTGAACTTTCGCTGTGGTATATTTTCCCAGTGATCACGGTGTTAAAAGTCTACCCACTCATTGATCACCGTAAATACGCGGTCGACTTAAAATAATACACCTAAATCTTCTTGCACTTTATATAATGTAATAAACGGGTTTTTAATCCGTACAATTGTATGTAAAAAATTTTAATTAAGGGTTTAATTTAAAAAAAATTGGGTGTTTAGTTTTAAAAAAAAAACTAAACACTTTATAGAAAATAATTGAATTATCAATTATTTTCATAAATATTGGAATTTTGTTAAGTTAATTAGTAATTTTAATTAAAAAGTTATTATGATGTATTTTTAAAAAAAATAATGAAAACTAAATATACGGTACTTTAGAAAAAAAATCCAAAGCAGAGTATTGTATGTGGAATTATGAAAATTAGAAAACGATCGGTCCTAACGCCATACACGTAAATATAAAAAAAGATAACACGTTGAACCGAAAGTCTTTCAATAAAAGCTGGGCCCATTAAAAAAAGATAATATTGAGGTAGTAAGATCTTTACTATCCAGTAAGTGTCTTAGTTATCGACAAGTGATTCGAATCTGAAAAAAAATAAAAGGTACAAAAAAGGGAACAAAACAAATATATGTTAAGATAAAATATATTTGAAATAAATAATTTCTAATCTAATACACTGATAGTACAACTATCCTTAAAACACTAACATTGGTTGTACAAGTTATGAAAAAAGGGATTACATGAATATGTGCTAAATTGAACTGTAGTAAAAGAAAACTACAGTAAAAAAAAAATATGTTCAAATATATCTGATTTGCAAAAATATAAATATGGATTACAAATTTAATTCAGATACATAGTTGTATATAAAGAGACATTACGCTTCTGTAAAGAAAAAATACACGGCCAAAAAAAACAAGCGTATACAAACAATATAGTTATAAATTGAAAACGTCAATGCATATTCACATAAAATATAAATTGTACACCAAAAGTGTGTATAGAATGTGTATTGAATTGTTACAAGTTTGAGAGACCACAAGTTTCGGAATAGTGAATTAAATAAATTATACAAAAAAAAATATACTTAGATACAATCAGATAGAAACCATTAATTCGCCCATTCGATATTTCAGCACAATCCATAAAAAAATATTCAACTTGTAAATTGAAGAAATAAAATTTTAAATACCATCTGATTAATTGATGTGAATCAACTAATTTTAGTAATTGTCTTCTTTTTGTAGCTATTTTTTTTGTGACTCTACTGAGCCAACTAATTTTTGTAACTACCTCGATGAGAGGACTATTGTAACTAACAGAGAGAAATACTCTTTTTAACTGAACTGAAAGAAGTATTTTTTGTAACTCCTTGATGAGACGATTTTTTGTAACTCAGTTCATGAGATTACTTTTGTAACTGATTTTAAATATGTGCTGAAATATTAAAGTAAGCTTGTATATACGCAAGTCATTTCTGATCTAAGCCAATGCCTGTTGAAACTATGCAAATTCTCAACTAGCATAAACCAATAATTATATAAATTCTTTGAATAATAAAAATATGAAAAAATATCAATAATAAATTTTTATACAGTGGAGTAGTAAAAAAAATTATTCTCCACTCCAGGGGGCCAAAAAAATTAGCGATATGCTAATTGGAAAATATTAAAGCAAGAATGACATGAATAGATGAATAAAAAATCTTACAAATGTGGATTAGACGTGAAGATTTAAATATATTTAGATGTTTAATTAGGATGCAGTAACGTTACCATTCCCTTGATATCCTCTGAGATAGTATGGCCGAATGTTGTATATCGACATGCCGAAGGTTTTCTTATTAGATTTTGGAGCTTTTAGCCTAACTGAAGTTGGTGTAGTGAACTTTATTATCTTGTACGGTCCATTGAATTTTGAAGCGAATTTAGGTGCGATATTCTTGTTCATATTCGGGGCCAAGTTTTTAACCATGACCAATTGACCCACTTTATATTTAGACAGCGTTGGTTTATTCAAAGTTTGGTTGACTCGTTGTTGGTGAGCAATCTTTAACGCATCTTGTATATGTGCTTGTGATGGTTTAGCAGAACTCGTGATTAACTCAGTTAATTCGTTTATAATCACAAACGGCGTCATTAACTTTCTACCAAAATAAACTTCAGCTGGTGTTGAGTCGATTGTACTTTTGTAGGAGTTGTTGTAATTGAAAATTACAAAACTCAAAAATTTAGACCAATTTTTATGTTGTACAGAATATTCTTTGAGAATGCATCCTAAATTATATTTTATCTGTCGATTGAGGCACTCGCTCTTGTTCGAAGATGGTGTATAGCTCGAACAGTAGGCAGCTCTAATACCATTATTAAATAAGAAGGTTTTCCACTTGATCGACGCAAAGGCTGGTCCGTTGTCGGCTACAACAACCGTCGGATATCCGTTTTGCAGGAAAATCTTCTGTATCAGTGAAATGGCAACGTCACTGGTCTGCCTTTTACATGGAAAGGCGAAAGCAAATTTTGAAAATCCATCTACAACAGAAAAAATATATTTAAAACCTTCACTTGATCTAATAATAGGACCGATAAAGTCGACGTACAAAGTATGTAGGGTATACTCCGGCACGGAACTACTCAACTGAACCCTATCGTTACGTGTATATGGCCTTATAGCCTGGCACACTTTACAGGTTCTGACATAGTCCCTTACTTTTGCATAGAGGTTTTTGTAGTAAAATATTTTACTAATTTCACGGAATGTTTTAATTACTGAATTATGCGCAGCATACTTGGAATCATGATAATATCGAAGAACGTAATCGAGTAAATTATCTGGTAAAAATATACGTTTTAGTCGATTCCTTCCGACGAACTTATAAATTAACCCATCCTTTATGCAAAAATTAGGGACATTCATCTGAGCCTTAAGGTTTTGATAAATGATTTTACATTCGGGAGAGTTACGTTGCTCGCTTTTAACAGAAAGGTAATCAAAATTTGTATTAGCTAAAACGTTAATAAAGTTCAGTTGCGCATTGTTCCTGATTTCTTCATTCACCGATTCTAAGTCAGTTTGATCCAAAGTATTGGTTATCTTTTTTAAAAGGTTTGCATAACCTGGATCATTGCTATGCAACTCTTTAACTTTAATGAAATTTTTGCCTGAATCTTGATTTGAATCAGAAAATTTGTTCACTATTAAATGGTCAGTTTCGTATAACCTAGATAGAAAATCGGCCATATTGTTCAATTTGCCCTTAATATGTTCCGGGGTAAAGTCATATCTCGAAATTTTAAGGATCCACCTAGATAATTTATTAAATTTATTGGGGGTATTAAAAATCCACAATAACGACCTGCAATCAGTCTGTAGAGTAAACTTGCGGTCGGTTAAAAAATCTTTAAATTTATCTAGGGCCGTCACTACTGCGAGAAGTTCTAATTCATGACTGTTATATTTTAATTCGGCTGGATTCAATTTTCGAGAACAGTACATAATGGGGTGCAAACCGTCATCATACTTTTGAAGTAATACCGCGCCCAGACCAGTAGCTGATCCGTCAGTTTGTAGCACAAAAGGTTTGTCAAAATTAGGATGCTTTAAGACAGGCGCACTTACTAAAGATTTTTTTAAAGTAGAGATTGCATCAAGATGAACCTTAGTAATTTTGAACCTTACACCTTTCTTTTTTAAATCGTTTAACGGAGCTACAATCTGACTGAACATGGGAATATAGCGGGAGTAAAAAGCCGCAGCCCCAACTAGACGCATAACTTCTTTGACGTTTTTTGGAGTTGGCATGTCATTGATTGCTTGCACCTTAATAGGGTCTATAAAGCGTCCCTCAGCGGATATTACGCTACCCAACAAACGTACCCTCGACATACAAAATCGAGCCTTAGAAGGATTAATAGTGATACCGATAGACTTTATTTTAGTGAACAAGAGATTCAGGTGATTTAAATGTGATTCAATGTCGGGTGAATGTACAATTAAATCGTCATAATAAATAAGAAGAAATTTATGACGAAATTCTGCGAGACTGGAATTTAAAAAACGAGCTAATGATTGACTAGCCACCTTTAGCCCGAAAGGCATGGTATTGTACTCAAACAGACCATATTGTGTGACGATCGCGGTGACATGTTTCGAGTCATCTGATAATTTTATCTGATGAAAACTGGATTTCATGTCGAGGAGTGTAAATACTTTCGAATTACCTAAGCTAGCGAAAATATGAGCCATACTGGCTGAACTCATCGGATCAAACTCTATATGTTTGTTAACAAACCTATAGTCAGCGACTAACCGATAAGAATCGTCTTTCTTTTTAACAAAGAAGACGGGTGAGCTATAATTAGAGTTCGAAGGAGAAAGTACCCCTTGTGTAACAAGCTCTTGAACATGCTCGTCCAAAAGTTTGGCTTTATCGGGTGCCAGATAGTAAGGAGCTTTACAAACCGGAATGTTATCGATTAACTTAATTTTATATTCAAAACCCTTGGCAAGACCAGGAATGTCAGAAAAAATCGATTTAAAGTTTTGAAGAAGTGTTTGCAACACTTTGGTTTGTTTGCTATTAAGATTTACTTTCGCTTCGACAATGGTATTAATAATTCGATTATTATTACAAAAACCCGAAAACGGTATTTCAACATTAGGATGAAAATAAAATTTGATCGTCGACTTAAAGAAGTCCAAAATGATGTTGCAATTTTTAAGTGTGGCAACACCTAAAATTACCTCAAACGGTAATGAATCTACTATAAAAAAAGTTTGAGTCCATGAAAAATTAGCCAATTTAAAATGAAGTTTCGCAGTTAAATTACATTTTAAAAAATTATTTCCCGGCAAAGAAATAGTTTTATCAATTGATTCGGTGACGATGTTTCTATTGTTAGCTTTTAACTTGTTAAAAGTCGCAGTTTTAATAGCATTAACAGTAGCACCGGAATCAAAAAGTGTTAATAAAGGATAACCTTGAATGAAAATGGTTTGTAGGGGTAAAATAGTATAATTTAAAATAACATCATTAATAAGAAACTTGGGGTCTATTGCGAGTTTTTTGGAACCGTAGTACTAACATTTATATTATCCTTCTTTCTTTTAAAACAATATTTAAAATTGTGATTAGTACCTTTACAGAAGGTACAAAAAAATTTAGAGTCATTATGCGTATTTTGAATTGAAGTAACATTTACACTGACGGGTGTTGTAGTTATTCGTGCTTGAATTTCCTCAATTTTAGTGATTAGATGATACAAATCTTTATAAGTATCGGGAATTTGATATAAACCAAGAATAGATAGTACAGAATTATTGGCATGAGCAAAAATAATTTGTATGATTTCAGATTCAGATGAATCATTAAGTAGGATGTTCGCGAATTTTATTATTGAAGGAACAAATGTCGAAAATTTTTCAGTGTCAGGTTGATTTCGCCGGACTAATCTATCAATTAATATCTGTTTAGTCAAAGGTGGAATATAAACTTGTAATAAATTATGTTTAATATTTTGCCAAGACAAAGAGTCAGCCAAACAAGTAGACCAAAATGTTTGTGCGTTCGAAGCACACCTATTGATTAAAGATTTCAAAAGAACGTCTATAGGTAAAAAATTAATATCAACTAAATGTTGAGTATCGACAATAAACTGTATAATATTTTCTGGAACCGAAATGTCCAGAATAGTGATTTTATTTATAAAGGAATCAATACTCGGTTTTGCAAAAAAACTAAAATTTGAAGTTAATTGATTTGAACCAGTGCTATTACTTGATAGAGTAGTTGTAATTGTTGCCAAGGCATCGGTAATGCTACTTATCTGTTTGCTTTGATGTTGTATTTGTTGCTGTACATCCGAAACGTGCAGCACTGACGCATGGAACTGTTGAGCTGTAGTCTGCATCTGCGTAGTTATAGCCGCTAAGTTAACCGCTGATACTTGATGAGGCGTGATGAATAAGTCATCTGGTGAAGCTGGAGGATCGTCATCTCCTGGGGTACCTGGTGTATTACGAGTTGTTCTCGGCATAAAGAAAATTTAAACCACAAACAAAATAGAAGAGAAAAAAAATTAGTACTAAGTTAAATATAATTATAGAATTAAAGAAAATGTAAAAGATATAAATGTATAAATATAAAGAAAAATTATAATCATTTCAACTTTCAAAAAGAATTTCAGAATCACAAGTCGAGCTTTGTGAAAACTATCGAAAACAAAAGACACATATGGATATTTGCTCTGCTTCCATATGTGTATGTAAAAAATTTAATGGGTATTTAGTTTAAAAAAAAAATGGTGTTTAGTTTTTTTTTTAAAAAAAAAACTAAACACTTTATTGAAAATAATGGAATTATCAATTATTTTCATAAATATTGGAATTTTGTTAAGTTAATTAGTAATTTTAATTAAAAAGTTATTATGATGTATTTTTAAAAAAAATAATGAAAACTAAATATACGGTACTTTAGAAAAAAAATCCAAAGCAGAGTATTGTATGTGGAATTATGAAAATTAGAAAACGATCGGTCCTAACGCCATACACGTAAATATAAAAATAGATAACACGTTGAACCGAAAGTCTTTCAATAAAAGCTGGGCCCATTAAAAAAAGATAATATTGAGGTAGTAAGATCTTTACTATCCAGTAAGTGTCTTAGTTATCGACAAGTGATTCGAATCTGAAAAAAAATAAAAGGTACAAAAAAGGGAACAAAACAAATATATGTTAAGATAAAATATATTTGAAATAAATAATTTCTAATCTAATACACTGATAGTACAACTATCCTTAAAACACTAACATTGGTTGTACAAGTTATGAAAAAAGGGATTACATGAATATGTGCTAAATTGAACTGTAGTAAAAGAAAACTACAGTAAAAAAAAAATATGTTCAAATATGTCTGATTTGCAAAAATATAAATATGGATTACAAATTTAATTCAGATACATAGTTGTATATAAAGAGACATTACGCTTCTGTAAAGAAAAAATACACGGCCAAAAAAAAACAAGCGTATACAAACAATATAGTTATAAATTGAAAACGTCAATGCATATTCACATAAAATATAAATTGTACACCAAAAGTGTGTATAGAATGTGTATTGAATTGTTACAAGTTTGAGAGACCACAAGTTTCGGAATAGTGAATTAAATAAATTATACAAAAAAAAATATACTTAGATACAATCAGATAGAAACCATTAATTCGCCCATTCGATATTTCAGCACAATCCATAAAAAAATATTCAACTTGTAAATTGAAGAAATAAAATTTTAAATACCATCTGATTAATTGATGTGAATCAACTAATTTTAGTAATTGTCTTCTTTTTGTAGCTATTTTTTTTGTGACTCTACTGAGCCAACTAATTTTTGTAACTACCTCGATGAGAGGACTATTGTAACTAACAGAGAGAAATACTCTTTTTAACTGAACTGAAAGAAGTATTTTTTGTAACTCCTTGATGAGACGATTTTTTGTAACTCAGTTCATGAGATTACTTTTGTAACTGATTTTAAATATGTGCTGAAATATTAAAGTAAGCTTGTATATACGCAAGTCATTTCTGATCTAAGCCAATGCCTGTTGAAACTATGCAAATTCTCAACTAGCATAAACCAATAATTATATAAATTCTTTGAATAATAAAAATATGAAAAAATATCAATAATAAATTTTTATACAGTGGAGTAGTAAAAAAAATTATTCTCCACAATTCGAAAACCCTCATGGATTATCGAACTCTGCTCCTGTATATATCATTTGTATTCGTGTGTGACGTACAATTGTAGATGTATTTATATGTATACCTTTATAAGAATTTAGTAATTAAAAAGTTTAATTAGGTTTTCGTTTAGTAGTAATACCTAAATGTAGTTATATAGTATTTATATCACTCACTTCATTCCACCTTCTACTCACTGCCCCCATAATAATCATTTCATACAAAAAAACATATTTTCATACTTTTTCCCCTCTTTTTATATAAAAACGGAGGAGTTATGTAAAATAAATATTCACAAAAGAATGTTCTCTGGTAGTTATTTTCATTAATTCTTGATTTTTTAGAGTTTATATAGAAATTCATTCTCCTCCATACATTCTGAAAACTGGAAAATAACTTTCCTAAATATATGTGTGCCTTTCATAAAAATATTTTAGAAGTTGTCTAAACTTTTCTATTTCTCACAATTTGTATTTTTCTTACCTGTATGTACGCGTATCTACGTTGAATATAGACGTATTAAATTTCAAATTTTGCCCCAATTCCTAGAACAATTATTTATATTTTATAAATAACGTATTTCGACTGCAAGGTAGTCATCATCAGTATGAATTAGCTAATCATCACTATCTCTGGGATATGGAGTCATAGATATGTTGCTCGTTGCTAATTTGGTGCGTGGCCAGATATAGTTAATTCTTACTGATGATGACTACCTTGTAGTCGAAATACGTGTTTATAAAATAGAAATAATTGTTCTAGAAATTGGAACAAAATTTGAAATATAATTTCAAAAAACCTAGAGTTCTCATTGATTGTTTTAGTAATCTTTATATAGAATTATTGTTTTCGATGATGAACATCGATGTTTTATGAAAATTTTACCAAATCATTACGTTTTGAAGTTCCCTAAAAAACGATGGATGTGTGTCTGTCAACAAGATATCTGAAGCCCAGAGATAGTGAAACTATCAACTTAAGTTTAATATTGTCATCCCCCGTGACTAGAACATTTGGGTGGAAATAGCTTCACCGAAAATAACCCTTTATTCTTAATGTTTTGGAGTTTTGACGAAAACAGTTATGATGGTTATTTTCAGTCCGTACCATAGTTACACTTCGTCAGATTTAGATTTTCACGTACTTTATTGTCTCTCTCTTTCTTGAAAGTAGTAATAGGCAAAAGAAAAATTGAAATAGAAAATCTACTTCTTTTTTGAAAGCAAACAACTTTTTTCAGCTCAAACAACTATAATTACCGCAGATTACAGTAGCATGAGTATTCACACTTATAATACAGTACTTTGGTATATATATATATATATTGCGAGTCATATTTTTGTAAACTGTGCGCGTGTTGAAGAAAAGTAACCGTTCTAGCTATGATGTTGAACACACTACATACAGGATATTTTAACCTTAGCTCAGGTAGTAGCAACATTTTTTGTTTACTGATATGTATGGAAATTAAAATTTAAGTAAATAATTAATTTTAATAAAAGTTTGTCTGTTTTTATTAATATAAAATTGCTTTTAAAAGGTGGGGAGAAAATAACCAACTTATTGGGAGCAATTTTTCAAGGTTTTTTTGAGAAGACGCAGCAACAGTAATAAAGCCATAGGTCAGACCTTGACGGGCTCGCGTAAGGGAATCTTGCATCTTGTCACGCCTTCGCAGTGCCTTACCGATCAAAATACTAGAATCTATCGACAGACGCTTCCAACGCCTCGCAGAGAAAAATACTAGAGCCTCGTGGGTGTGCTCTCAAGAATCTAGCACTGACAGTTTGCAAAGACTTGTGGCACATAGGCACAAACAACAAGCATCTACATCTAGAGTGCAAAATCAAATTTTATCTCAAGGTAAAAATAGGTTGGCTCTCAGTTACGATCCAAACATTGATTCTGATCTGCAGATCTTCTTCCAAATTAGACAATGAATAAAAACTGATTTCAGTGTTCTGTGAAAAAATGTAGCTATGAAGCAAACAGAGAGTGTTGTGCTACTGAAAAAGTAATTCTTCCCGATATTCAGGGGCGACCACAAACAATAAAAAATCTCATGACAGGCAATAGCCCATTACATGAACATTTTTTTGAAAAATATACGTAAGTATTTTATGATGTTCGTCGCAAAAGAAATTCAGGAAGATAACTTTTTATGTCTACTTTTTAGGTAGAGTGGCAGATTTAACGTCTCATTGGAAGCTTTCTACTGCCTTCAGGCCAATGTCCGCAATTTTAGCAAATCAACTGTCATTGCGGTCAAACATTGCAATGATAGTGGTAACAACATTTAACGCAACTCATATTAGTCTACACGTGCAAAGTCATTGCGCGATCTCTTACAATAGATACTGTAACCCATCCGGAAGTTTTTCTCCCAGTTTTTTAGTACAAATTTCAAAGAATTTATCGCTTTAAGAACAGTACAGTAACCAATTTCGCAGAGTAAAAAAATAAATAATTCAAAAGCAGTAAACCAAAAAATAACTTTGATTTTATACTATAATAATAAAAATAATATAAATAGTATATATTTTTTGATTATAATAATAAAAAAACAATTTTCAATATCGATAATATCTTAAATCTTAAATTAATTTATATAGCTCCCAGAAATAGCTCAATTTATTAAATGGATATCATTAAAAGAAAATATAAAATATACAAAGATAAATAATTTTCCGTTAAGAAATTCTTTTTTTTTTGTGTGATAAGATAAAATAAATTGTCAAAAAAAGAAGAAGAATTCTTCAAACATAACCCCATTCACAGACAATAATAATTAAAATACCATTGTGAAATTTATTTTATCACTTTCAAACCGCCTACAAAAAAAGTAAAGTAAAATTTATTTTTATTGTCCACATTTCATTAAGTTTTAATAATATCAAATGAAAGTTATATAAATAAATATAGCTCTAGCTCGCTCTTACGTCTGGTATTCTGGTCTTTCGTTTTGTTATATTAATACTGGCAGCCGTCTTATTCTCAACTGGCAATAAATATGCCCTCTAAATTTGTTACTATATAAAAAATATTTTATTTTTTGGTGACAAAAATGTAATTTGGAAATCTTGATACCCTTTTTATATAACTGAGCTACTTCATAAAATTAATGGGATAAAAATTCCATTCAAGTTAATCTGTCAAGTATTCTTATTGCCAAAAATACCATAATGAAGTGTTTTATCGTGTGAAAAAGTTAATTCTGATTTTTTAAATTAACATTTATTGTTGAGCATGGGTTTTTGGTACTACCATTGCTAGTGATGCCGCGAGAGATAACAGAAACGAGATGAGACGAGACGAGAAGTCAGTCAGAATCAGAATCCAGATTTTCGACAAATATTCGAGAGACACTGGATTTTCACTGGAACAACTGGATTGACTGGATTGTTCTCTCTTTCAATCTCTATAGATTTTTGGAGTTTACACTTTTAGAATCGATTGCAATTTAAAGCCCCCGGTACGAAAATTTAATAGGTAGTGAAATCAAGTGTTAAAAAAAGCGTTATGCTTAATTTCAAGCTAACACTTTATACGCTATGATATTCAATTTCAATTTATGATGTTTTGCAATATCTTTTCAAATTGATGTTACATTAAATTTTCCTTTTTCGTAGGTCATTAATTTATATTAAGCAAAAAACAGTTAAAATAAATTTTTTATAAAAACTTAAACAATATTTTGAATTGTATATTAAACATTAGCTTCTGAAAAAAAAAAAAAAACTATAAAATTATTATAAATGAGTTAATTTTAGCGCCATAAATGGCAGTACATGTTAGGTAACTTGATGGCATATTGCCTGACAATAGATGGCAGCACATCTAAGCAGAATATTTCGAAATTTAATAACTTATAACAGTAAACTCCATTGCGCGTCGTAGCGACACTCATAATTTTTTAAGCTGTTAAAATGTACTTATCACAGCAAATCATTTTTAATGTTCCAATTAATCGAATTGTGAACAACAAAATTACTAAACATATCAGTCGACCAGTAATAATTAAAGTATAGAAAATAATAATTTTTGTAATTTTTCAAGAAAATTTTCAACTGTAAAAACGAGACGAGACGATACTATAATATACTTTCACTAGTCAATAAAATAGGCATGCTAACTCGCGGCATCACTAACCATCATTACAAAGGAAATGATATTACTGATGGAAGTATTTCATATGGAAATAGACCAATTTTCCGATTGTAATAATTTTTATATTTGGGAATAAATTGATTTTTACAAAGGTGATAAATATAATTTAATTTAAGGATTTTGTATCTGATTTGAGGTTCGGAAGAGAAAAATTTGTTGTTTAGATCCTTACATACAAAATTACCTCAAAATTTATTTAATATAAATAATTTATCTATATTTTGTTGCTTCTACGCTAGATGACTGAAAAATTTAATGAAGTTGAAATGTCTAATATAAAATTTAAATAGTACTAGGAGAAAAAAATGATATAATGAATGTGATAAAACTCAAAAAGAAAATGCCATTTTTCGGAAGAGACAACAGAAATAATAATTCCCTAACATAGTACTTTTTAACAAAGAATATATTTATCTAGCCAATTAAAATATACTTTTTAATGCATAACAATAGAAAAACTTTTTCGAACATACTATTAAAGTTAGTATGAATTAAAATACTATTAAATTTTATGTTGTCATAATGTTTTTGTCAAATACGTCTGAAACAAAACTTATATTATAAAAGTAGTAATCAGAAATTGAGTTCAAATATAATTCTATACTTAAATAATTTGGTTACTTATTGCTCTTTAAACCATGGTAAGGGCTCTTTAAACAATCGCTTTTTAAACAATGGATATCTAAACAATTAAATACAAGCTTATACCTGCGGTTTCGTCGCGTTTTATTGTTACATTTTTGACTCCGGCCATTGTAAAACTAAAAACCGCAAAGTAATTTTCCACCACTTCCACTACTTCAAACATGTATCGACTCTTCCATCTGATTTCTATTTCAGCGAATATTTTCAAATTTGATCTCTCGGGAGATAGAGAAGATAAAATACACACTATTTTTTAAGTCTAATCATAAGCTTTGATCAAAAAATTGGTTCATGAAAATCGGTTCAGTATTTTAAGCGTGATACTCGAACAAACAAATAAACCGTCATTTTCAACTTTATAATAGGAGAGATAAAGAGGATTTCGTGAAAACTGTATACCATACTTTTTCATAAAAATTTTATTAATGTTTTAAATTTGAAAAAATCCAGAAAAGTAGGAAATTTGTCTGGAATGTTGATCTAGGAAAAAAGAAAATCTAGTCATGGCAATATGATGTAAATTAGAAGTTTGTTCCCAATTCCAAATTGATTGATTCACTTTCTTATGTTCGTGTTATTTTTTTTTAAATAAGGAGGGAGTGGATGTATTTTCGACACGGCCGGGTATTTTACATGAATACGCGTACGTAATGGGTAATATTTTCGTTCACACATATATTAATCTTGCGACAAGCTTTTATATCATACTAGGTGTTTCTTGCGACTTCGTCTGCATTTATGTGAAGGCTAAATATATATGAATTGAAAATAATAATAATAATCACGTTTATTCTTCTAATAACAGCTAGTCTTGTTAAAATACATTTAAAAAAATAAAAAATAAATTATTTTAAAAAATAATTGTCTCTCTGTCTCCTCCATCCTGATTTGAACCAGCGGCCTATGGATATCTATATTGAATATATTTTTTCTTCTGACTTTACAAATATCAATATTTAAGGCTAACTAAGAACTGTATCGTAATGCTAGATAGCCTATAGCCTTCCTCATGAATGTGGCTATCATACATAAAAAGAATTATTCAAATCAGACTGGCAGTTCCAGAGATTAGCGCGTTCAAACAAACAAACAAAAAAACTCTTCAGCTATATTCTATTAGTATAGATAAATTGTATAATGTAATATATTGATGAGTTCGATTTAATTTACAGTTTTTTTTTCTTGTTTTATTTTATTTTATTTTTTTCGCTGGAAATGTTTCTAAGTCTGTTCATTACATAAATAATTTCACAATTTTCATTTCATAATTTCGGAGTTAACAAGTGAAGGGGTAAACAGAAAAAATGATAAAGAACTTATATATAGTAAAACTAATTTTCTACAACTTTGCTTCTTATATGTTTTTCGATTTTTCCAATATTAATGAGAGATTTACTATATTGCAGATATTTCGACATTGCATTATTTATGTTAATTTTTTTATAAACCACCATATTTTATTCGCTATAACTATTTTACACTAATGTTTTATACATAATCGATAGATCCTAATGAAATCTGTCGATTGAAACTAAATCGAATGTTCTAGCTTTACCGAGTCAAAAGTTATATGAAACGTTATGCGACACAGCAAAACGACATCAAAATGGCGGCACCGGCACCGATTAACTCTTTCCTATGATGTTTTACGGGTATCACTAGATTCCTCTTAAGAAGCTCTTTCCAACCGCATACGACATCTTCTCTTTGACCTGGCTTTTTGACGAGTTAAGGCTGACATTGCATTATTTTTTAAAAATGTTTGCTTTAACGCCATATATAGTTGCTATCACTGTTTCTCACTAATGCGTCGGAGTCCTAACTCAGCATAACAAATTCTTTGAATCTTTAGCTATCTTGTGCGTAATTATATTCTTGTTGCAGCTAATAGCTTTGTGGCTGCAACACCAAACTGTATCCTCCGATTTTGTTATCATCAGTTTTTTTTAATACCCCCTCCCCCCATATTTATATATAAAATGTATTCACGTCAAAAAATAGAAACTGTATTCATTTCACCAATAATTTCATTGTCTGAAAAGTTTGTTTCCGGAAAATACAGGCATTAATAACAAATCGAATTCTTATTTAGTTTTCATTATAGAAGCTCTTTATAAAAGCTCAAAAGATTTTTGTTATTTCATACAAAACTTTTTAAGATCCCTGTGTTTACATTATATCCACATTCAAACCAAAATAGTATCCTTAAAAATTAATCAATTGTAACAGTTTTGCGTGTGCTTTTATCAACCAACCATAAGAAGAAATAAGTATTTCATTTATTTTTCTCGTTGTGAGTATCATCTGCTTCTTGTCCTATATATTATATGTTGTTATTCGCAATAGAAGAATTCGCTTATTGAATTAATGTGAAACTCACAACGCGTTATAGTCCACAGTACATCACGATTTTTTTTCAATGCTTAGTAACAGGCTAAATTTTTGTCACTAGCTTCCTTTCGACGAGACGACTAACTTTTCTCTCCGTGAAAATTTTCGATGATAGTGACTAGCGAAGCGCGTAACAGAATAACTTGTTTGTTTGACTTTGATTTTTATCAGTAACAGTTAATTTGTTAATTAAATTGAAAGATATTGTACTAAAGACCTCAATAAAACTTGTATCCTACAAAATGGACGGTATGACAGGCAGGTCTCCCAACCCCAACATATTCAAATAATGGGGTTACTGAAAATAATTTCTTAAAAATTGAGACGGCTGAATTCTTTCATTCAGTTACTTAAACTATTATTATTATTATGCACTATTTTATATCGAAAATATGCATTGCCACCGATGAAAGTTTTTGAACCTGTATATGCAGTGCCATCTATGGTCATCTTTTTAAAACTGATTTGTTATATGTAATTTCGCACTTGTTGAGCACGTGGCGAGAAAACGTAGTCAAGCCGTTGCCAGGTAACCAACGATCTAAACCACCACATTCATTGTTTCACATCAAAAACGCATTTAATCCACACGTTTGAAAGCTCCAAAGCCACAAACAGACACACATAGGATTCAAAATTAAAACACCTCACTTTTTGAGTCGTGGGTTATGATAATCTACGTATATTTACAACGCTGCATGGATAAAAACTTGACCAGTAGTAGCCAAATTCGTTTATGGTGAATAACATACCATAAACTATATACATTCTGTTTTATGCTGTTGTTATATTACACTAAGAAACACTCTTCACAACATAACACAAACGTAATGTAAATGGCACGCAACAAATTTCAATGGTGTGGAAATGATTTTCTATATAATGATTTACTGAAATTGTTGTTTACCCTTCAAAGAGCACCCTTACACACCAGCTTACATCACAGCACCATCTACTCGTAATAATATCAAATACAACTATTTGGGCCATTTTAGCTCACATTCAATTGTTTATTTATGACGTTTTATTATATGGACATTGTAAAAAATTATTGAATTGAATCTCGTTCAGTTCACGTTGTGTGTAATAACTAATAATAATTGTCGTCCCACAATATGCGACACTAATATTTGTCAATATTTTTGTGAGTACTTGAATTGGGGTGGATGGTGTTTGAGATTATATCATTACTTTTTATTTGATTCTTTTTTATTTAAAAAAAAAACTGAAAGTTATGAATGTGTGAAAGTGTTTTAGATTACAATTCATATGTTTCTTACCGAAACAAATTATTTATGGCAGAATTTTATTGTAGGGTACCGAATCTGTAAGTACTGGGTGTATTTGAAGACTTTTGTCGTTAAAACGTCTATTATTTTGTTATACACTGTCAATTGTTCGAAATGTTCGACCGACTGAACATTTTTGTGCCAGATTTCAATCGCTAATAACTTCGAGACTAATAATGAGTTTTCAACTGTTGAGTCCACAACAGATAGATCATGTCATTATGTATATATCGCGGTGCGTCATTATATATATATATGGCATCGGGCGCGTGAATCGCCACGAATTAGCTATGTCTAAAGTTATAAGCTGGTGTAGCGTGAGAACGCGTTTAGCTTGGACATTAGTTCGGGGGTCAAGAACTTGCGAAGTATTACTAGGAGTCAAAGTGAGATATTAAATTGAAAATTACAAAAAAAATTGTAGATTTCATCTCATATGACTTGTAAATATGATCGTAATTATAGAAAAAGAAACCATAGGAAAGCTCGCGTATAAAGGCACCCTACGAGTTTAAAAAGTTCTGTGCTAAACAAATGCGAGAGCGACATCGTCAAAAAGCGGCTGTAGGCCCATCGGGCATTTCGTTAGATGATCAGGAAAAATTTTATTTTCTTAAAAGGCATTCAATAATACAATCTTACCAGCAATCAAAATTTTTAATGAATAATAATATTGGTTGTGAAATTTACGCATTTCAAATACTTACAGAAATATATTTATTAGATTTGTGTATATCTTATCGTCAAAAATGCTATATTTGTCAAATTCCAGTTCAGTTCAGACAAATTCGAAAGGACTAGCCAAATATCATATAATATAGACAAATATTGAATATTGAATATTTTTAATTAAATATTGATATCAAAAAATTAGCTCGTCAACTAGGTTTCGAACGTCGGCCCTCTTTATACCTAATCCAGCATGTTTACCGCTACACCAAAGACGAATCTGATGTAAGAGCCAACTTTATCATATCATTGACAGTGTTATTTTTGTTGTCAAATATCAGCATTATTATTTATATATTTATTATATTTGTGAATACTTTAGCATCAACAATACAGTATTTGTCAAATTCCAGTTCGGTTACGTAAGACAAATTCGAGAGGACTAGCGTATACTTTATAGACAAATGTCATTGAATTTTTTAATTAAATATTAATATGAAAAAATTACCTCGTCAACCTGGAATCGAACCTCTAGATATATACTTGCAGATATACCTGACGTTGAATTAGTCCTAAACTCTAAATGGCTAAATGTCTGAATATTAAAAATACATGAGATGAAAAATCAAACTAATCTTGATACAGATTGAACCCATGACATCTGACATACCAGGCCAGTGACATACCGTCCAAAAAACGACGCCAAATTTGCACATGCTATGTGGCATGTATGCAAAATTTGCATAATTTTGATGTAATTATATTGTTGCGTTTTCATTTAATTATTTTTGTATTTTAATTATTTTTCTACTAAACCTAATGTCTATCCATCCATATATTCCAAAACCAAGTAGAATCTGAATGCACAAAGATATTTATGATGAAAGAAAATGGCTATTAGTTTAGTAGTAACTCAATTATAATCATCATACATAATTTTTTTTGTCATGTACAAAAATTAAATAAACGCAGGCAAAATATAATAAATAAAACAACTTATTAAATAAACATTATAATAAATTGCATTAATATATATTATGCATTGTATATGCTATAAATATATATATATATATATATATAAAGAAATGTTGTAAAAAGAACTCAGAAAAAGAAAATCAACCAACCAAGAACCTCTTATGCTTTTTAGTAAGTAAACGAATCGTACCGACCGACATACATTCACATTCATATAATATAAAACAAGCAAAAGCAAGCATAATACACACAGAACACACAGACTCGTTCGTTCGGTGATGGATATGAATTTTTATGGTTAGAAGGAGTAAAACAAATAATTCTTTTATACATTACATCATCATCATCATACATATATATATATATATATATATATATATATATATATATATATATATATATATATATATATATATATATATATATATATATACAAATATATATATATATATATATATATAACCAAAACCAACGTTGAAAAGTACTGAGAGAAATAGTACTACCACTCTGAAAGAGAGTAGAACTATGTCGAGTTTAAGTAAAGAGATGTGACACGACCATATTATCACGAAATGAGCTGTTGTTACAAGGAGTTCACACAAAGGGACTGATTGATATTAAATACAAAACATTAAAATTTCTTTTCTAAACATCAAAAGAGTAGAGTTTTACTCTTGCTTATATGCAAAAATTACTTGAGATTCTATTCAGATGTTTCAACAAGAATGGATTATGACTTTCTTAAGCGTTTTGAAGAAATGTTCGTAACTCTCTTGTGAATTTATTTTATAAGCATTGGCCTTTGAGATCCGTCGAACAATCGTATTATAGAGATCGATAACAATCGTATTATGGTTTTGGAACCGATTGCCGGTGACAGGAGTGTTTCACTTTTGTCACTTTTCTATTCAGTTATCGAAGTCGATTTGATTTTTTCGTAAATTTTGTTGTTGTTCTTTTTGAATTTGTGTAGTATGTAATATTGTATTGTTCCCAGCGCTTCTACCAGCAATTTTATTTATCCATGGTTAAAACTGTATTAAAGTGAGATGAATTAACTGATACCAAAATAGTTTTGACATCATCATTCATTCTCACGCCATGTTAAAAATTATCAAAAACATTTTTTCTAGACCTTGAATCGTAAAAATAAATTCAAATACAAATATATATATATATATATATATATATATATATATATATATATATATATATATATATATATATATATACATATATATATATATATATATATACATATATATATATATATATATATATATATATATATATATATATAACAAAGTTGGGTTAGTTACACTATTTATAAGTCAAGAACGGATGGATCGATTTTTATGATCTTTGATTTGTTGGATTTGTCTCTGCACCGAATAAAATAAAAACTATTAAAACATCGGAAAAATTCACGAAAAAAAAATATATGAAGAAAATTCATTTTCTCATACATTTCGTATGGAACGATTTTTTTGATGATATTGATTCTGAAGTGGTACGAAGTTCGCGGGGTCAGCTAGTTTTTAATATACACAATCTTGAGCAGAAATAATATTATTATAATATTTTATTTAACATCACTTTATTAAAACTTTAGATTGTATAATATAACATCACTGTACTCGTATATTTGAAACTTTTTGAGAAAAAAATCTTGCATTAGTTCGAATAGAACTAGAGCAACTTTGGCACTTTGCACGTGTATAATTAACGTGGAATAATACAGTATATCTAATATCGTTCTTTATACATCGGAAGTTAAAAATATTCCCTGAAATAGTAGAAATTCAGTAAAAGTGTTGGGATAAATATTAGTAACTAGTGGAAGCGATGGAATATTTAATTTAGTTTCTTAATCTTAAAACAGAAATATGTATATAAATTTTCAAGAATTGTTTAATACAAAATAATAAAAATTGAAAATAATAGACATAAATTGGAAATACTAGAACTGGTTTTTTTTTAAATAAAAACAAGCTTTTGTTTAAATAACTAAAAAGTAGATAATATTATTTTTTCCTCCAAGCTTAATGACAAGATGTAAATAAAGAACGCGTCAAGCTTTTATTTATAGTGGCATATTGGTTACTTAGGTAGTAAAACCAATAATTTTCTACTTTTTTACCGACGAAAAGAAGGAGTACTCAATTCAACCTGTATATTTTTTTTTTATGTATGATCACGCATAACTTTTTACAGAGTAGTCCGACTTTGATATTTTTTTTGTTGGATTGGGAATGACTCAAAGTTGGTCCCATAAAAATATGATTTCCCGGCGCTTCCACTAAAGAACACATATCATAATCGCTGTATATTGTCTGTGTGTAAACACTTTGAAAGCACTCAATATCATTTTATATATATATATATTTTTTTTTTTTGTTGTTGATGTTTTTATTGCTTTCTTCTTTCGTCGGTTATATTTTTGTTAAAAAGTTTTTTTTCTTTGTTATATAAAAGAAACATTTTTGTATGTCTTTTATTTGATATTCAAAACATGATCATCTCATATCCACCTTAGAAATTATTTTGTTATTACTGTTTGTCTAGACGAAGAAAATCACCTGAATTCTTTACCGCACACTTCTTATGTATGCACTCAATTTTAAATATTATATATAAGACGCGCAACAGTGCTAACTATAACTGGAGAGAATGACAACTCCTTCCTTCCAGGCTCAAACCAGAAGAACACAGAATATTATTATATACAGAGGAAGTAAAGTATCTAAACCTAGTGGCAGAAATAGTTTTATATATATATATATATATATATATATATATATATATATATATATATATAGAATTGGTGTGCGGTTATAAGTTTGTCACGTATTGAAGAGTTAGAATAATATGGGAAATGTCGGCATATGGTAAATATATGTGGCTGTCGCATAACAATGAAATATATTATAAGAGTTATGGTTGTGAAGTTATGTCTTCAACAATACGTGATTATAAAAACTATTTATATACACATATGTATGTGTATGTATATGCAACAATATTCTTCCATTCTTGTGCTTCTACTGCCATGCCATCCGCCATCCAATATGAGATAAAATATTATATTCAGCGGATGTTATAATCAAATACACATTCATTGGAAAAATAAATACACACTGAGTTTATTTACACTTAGCAATTCGTTTTAGTCTTTATTTATTTTTTTTATCATCATATCGAAATCATGTGATGCTGTTTTTTTTTTGCATGTCATGATAATTCAAGAGAAAAAATGTGTATGGAGAATTATCGCGAATGCATCCGGAATGTTATAGTTCTATACGCCAAGGAATAGCAGTATATGCATAGTAGTGATGAGTAAAATCTGTCTTTTTCTTGCAGTATTGGTCTTGTGATTTTGCAAGACCAAGACCAAGATCATACATACACTAGCAAGACCAAGACCGAATGAAAAATATACAATCGAATACGAATTTAGAATGAAATACATTACTCCGCTTTTTGAAATAGATCTTAATTAACTTTGATCTTATTAACTTCATGGTGACTGCTATAATTGCTACAGACACACATATAATTATTGGATACTTAGAAAATACATTTTACTACAACGAAATATCCGACCATATTTTCTCTAACTCTGTATTTTCTGTAACTCTAATAATATTTGTAATTTTAATATTCATAATCATAAATAATAATACATACCTCACCATGGTAACTGGCTTTAGATAGATTGTAGAGGCTGCCCTGGACGGGCTACACTTCGACCATAAGGTCCATTGTTAGGCCTTAGACGATGTTAGTGGAGTGGAAGAAATTTATGTGTATAGACTAGGAAGTGGTAGGATATGCGGCTGCAGCTGACTATGATAGAGTTCGTGAAGGAAACTGCAAAAAATTCTGAAGCATAGCCGGTTACTTCGTTTTTGACCATACGCCGATGGTTTACTCAATTAACCGCCCCCGCTCCCCGTTTTTGTTTTTCTTTAACTGGCTTTAATATTCTTTATAATTTTCCCTCGAAAAAATTCGCGTAGCATACGCAGCGCCTATGTTACTCATTTTATTGAAACAATAACTCATCATTTTGAGACTGCAGTCGCTTGTCTCAATAAATTCAACGGAAATTGCTTCAACATAAATTTTAAATAGTTTAAACTGATCATAAAGTAGTGGTATCTATGGCAGGGGGTGGAGTTTGATATTTCGACCAACAAGCAGTAGTTTTTATGTTATTCACCAGAGTGTGAATACGAAACTTATCGACCGAAAAGTATGTCACGGAGTTTGGGCAGAAAACATAGACCCGCTAGCTCTAGTTTCTCATTTATCCACCAGAGACTATATCCAATTAGTTTCTCTTATTAACAAAAAAAAAGTTACAAACAACTTGAAGCATACTAAGAGTTGATAAATATGATTCATCCGAAAATGACGGTTATCGGTGTGTTTATAATTTTATCGTTTAACTACTCTTGATGGTAGTTTAAATTTATGAGAGACAATGACTTCAGAAGAATTTTAATGTTAAGATTCTAGGGCAATAGAGTATTGCATAATTTATAAAAGAAAAAAATGTATAACAACAAATAGCTATTTTAATTAAATGTAAGTTATTTGTAAACACGTAAAGTTTTTACGATGCGATCGAAAAAATTAATAAAGCGTGTTACATAATACGCATTCCGTAATATAAACCAAACAAAAGTCAAGACATGAATAATTTTACCAACAATTATTGAAATAATGCACTGCTCACGTGGTGTTCTTTTTATACCCGGTATATAATATATATCAGATATATTAAGTTTAGTTCCCTTTTTGTAACTGTTGAAAATAAAAACAACTGTTGAAAACAATGATTGCAGAAAAAAAAGTCCATTAAGTGTTCATAAAATGGCCTTATTAGGCAAATGTGTCTGTCCGTCCTTCCGTCCGTCAACACTCAAAAACGAAAATAAATAGTGAGCTGAAATTTTGTGTTCTAAAGCCAAAAATTACGGTCAATTTCGGGAAAAATCAGACCATGATTGGACAAAACTGCATATCTTTGAAAACGTAAGAGATAGAACAAATATTTAAATACTAAATGTTCCTTTTTTATTAATATACAACTTTTGTAAGAAACTTTCAGTATATACTGAATGTTTAAGCAATTACTCAAATAGTTGTTATTTTCACTTGTTTTTTTAATTTTTATGGTTACTTAGTGTCGATTCTATTTGGTTTTCCAGAACATTTTTTTACAAAAACTGAAATCAATTATTAAATTTTGAAAAAAGAACTTAATTATTGTTATCAACTTTGCAATGAAATTTCTTTTTGACAAATCAAATATTGTTCGATGGAATAAAATCAGTTGCATCTTTTATTATAGTAGTCTTCGAGGATAAGGGATTTGTATTTTGTTTTGAAATAATTTGTTCAATCAAACTCGAAAATGAAGAAAAAAAATGTCCATTAGTTAATAAATTTACCTTTCTAACAAATTTGCACTCACGAATTTGATTATTTTTAATTTTACTTCATTAAATCCTTGCTTTGCAAAATTAATTTTCTTCAAGCATCTGACTTCAAAATAATAATATTTTTCCCCTTTCTATTTTATAATTAAATTATGAAATTTGAAACGGAATACTACATTAAAAAAAAAAAAAAGTTATAGCACATATAAATATGCAAATCTGTTACTTAATAATATTAAACATCAAAGAACACTTCATGTTAGTTTGTGATATAGCAATCGAGCTAACTACAATATATAAGCTTAGTAAAGAAAGCGACAACCTGCCGTTGTAACTTTTAGTCTAATAGCTGTCACGCCAAAAACATACGTCTATTTAGCAGGATTAAGGATTTGTTTTGAATAAACAAATATTACAGTACCTCAAAAAAAGTCATACGGTCTTTTCAGATTTTTCCTTACTTGCGTCAGCCAGCCTACTCATAACGGTAGTATACTGGGCAAAGAAAGATAGACAGATATATCTTGGGGTATACAAATTATTGTACTTCGACCTTATGGTCTATTTTAGTCCCTCTTCAGTATAACGAGGTTCGCTTCTCCCATATCTTGGCAATAGCCAAGAGTTTGTCAAACAGGTTTGCCTGAAGGTTCAAATACTCGAGGTGAGATGCAATGATATTGTAACGGCTGTAATCGAGAAATTGGCGGTTAATGATGATGTGACTAAATAGTGTTTCCTCCTCGCTGCACAATCTGCTCATAATAGATCCATTGTGGAGTCCTATTGTGTGTAGGTACTTTCGTAGGTCATAATGTCCTGTGATGTATCCAATAACCATTCAAAGTTGTATCCTGCTCAGGTTGAGTGCTTTGAGTGACAGCCCATTTCCCAATTTTGACAATCGAAGAGCTTTATGCTTTCCTGAACATATTTAAGTATATTTTCACGATATGCAAGGTTGTTCCAAAATATCTCATTTAAACTCTTCACTAATAATAACTTTAAAGAGGGCGATATTTTAGGCAATTGTTGGAATAGTAGTACACTGATAGAAGAAATTTCTTGAACCAAGTAAATATGTTTTCTTCATAATAATTTACTCTGAGAAAGAAATTATTGTTTCCATTCAAGAATTTGTTTACTTGAATAAGTATATTCAAGTAAACAAATTCTTGAATGAAAACAAGGATTTCTTTCTCAGAGTATATTACTTTGAAGAAACCATATTAACTTGGTTCAGAAAATACCGTATATCATTGTAGTATAGTGTAGTATAGAAGTAGTTGTTAGTATATTCACCTGTCCCGCGAGAAATTGGCGTTCGATTCCCCGTCATATCTTAGTATTTTCGACCTGTAATCCAGCACGTGATAAAAATAAAATAAATATTTATTTATTTAACCTCGAAATTCAATAGTAATTAATTAATTAAGTTTTTTGGTAGTTCCAAAGTAACTCAGGGAAATATAAACGATACTACTCTCTCTGTCTAGATCGACAATATAATCAAGTACATTACAAGTGCTAGTGGATTTGTTGATTTTTAAAATAATAATGTTCCAAAATAAAATATTTTTATAACGCCAACCGTACGAAAACCATTGAAATCACTCTCTAGTGGTCACAATTTTTGTCTAATCAAAATGAAATTTCGTATATGATTTTAGTATTTGCAATTTTATTAATAAATGATATACGTCGAAGGGAAAGGGGGGTGGTTATAAAGATAGAATATAACACAATATATAAAATATCTCTCTTAATATTAAAACAATCGAAAAATGCGTAAGAAATAAAGTTGTAGAAAATCAAATTTGCTACAATTCATCACCTTATCATTTTTGCTCAAACTCTAATGTGTACAGAGATATTAAGGAATTTAATTTTCAATTTTAAACCGTCAGTATTTCTGTAAATAGTAGTGTAACAGAAAAAATAATAAGAAACAAAATTACAGTAAAACTTAGTACCTACAACTTTACTCCTGATAAATTTTTCGATTTTTCAAATATTAAGGGAGATATGTCAAATTGTGTTTTTCCCCCTCCCTTTAAACCACCCTTTCCACTTGTCCGACAGATATACAGATATGGACATACATATATATATATATATATATATATATATGTCCATAGATATATATATAAATTATACAGATGGTGGTTTTTTGCGAAATTTTGACTTTGCTACCAATAGCTCTCTTTGCTTCCAAGAAATTCGCTAACAGAGACAATTTAATATTCCTAACCACAAAAAAAAAGATTTGCATTTTTTTGGTGCATATCAAGAGGTTTGTTTCCTCATAAAAATGTTTTGGTTTTGGTCCTTCAGCTCGTAGACTATTACTAATGTACAAACTACAAACAAAGTATGTGATATAATGTAATCTTTTTATCATACATGTAAGTACTATATACAACACTACGTAAACAAATACATATATAATTAATAATTTTCACTAATTATATAGTAAAAGACGAATATAATTGCTAGGAAAACATAAATAAATAATCAATGAACCTGAATGTACACGGGAGATTTATACAAAGAGTTTTACAAATGTTGAACGAAAATATTCTGTAATAAATTTAGACGTTTCGAAAACTTGAAACAATTAAACGAAATTACTGTATTATTTGATTTTTTGAGCAGATTCATCTGCATGTGTTGAACGTTGAGTAAATTTAGAAACTCGAATCTCAAAGTTCAAATGATATCAAAACTTCTTTCGATACCGTTTTCAGCGATTATTTAAAATTTGCACAGTCAAATCTCATCTCCTCAAAATAATTAATTAAATTTGCATGTTTTATGTAACTTTAACATTTAATATCTCCAAAACTAAATGGTCTAATTATTTGATTTTTTGAGCAGCATGTGTTGAAGATTTAACTGCGTTCAAAATAGCATCGAAACACCCTAATGATAGGTATTGATAATACTTCTAGTTCTTTGAGTAAATTATAGCACATTAGTTAAATGGGAGAGGGTAAATTACATATTTACCCGGCTTAAAGCCAAACTATTATTAGAACAAAACTATTGTTCTAAGACTTAAATACCAATATTACCAATGGTTTTACGATTAATTTTAAAACGTTTGTTTTAAAAAAAAAAGTGAAAACCACAACAAACTACATTAATTGTTCAAATATCCGATGTACACTGAGCTCATTATGAATCTATTAACTGTTTATTTTAATTTTTGAGCTGAAACTGTGGCAAATTCAATTTATGAAAAAAAGTTGCAATGGAAAGTTTATTTTTAGCATAATTTTTTTTATCTTTCCCCCTTTCTCTTACGGTTTCAAAGATGGATTTTTTCGGACCAATTTCTCCCATTAAAGCTCGCTATCTATTTTCGTTTTTAATTATCGCGTTTACAGACGGACGGACAAACGAACGGACGGATGGACGGACGGTGGATGTTTTGAATTAGATCATTTTATGAAAACCTATACCAAAATTTGTTTTCTGCGATCAATATTTTCAACCGTTACAAAGTCAGGACTAAACCTAATGTATCTTTTTGTATTTTATATACCGGGTATAAAAAGCATCATTTGTTGACGTAAGTTTTAATTTATCTTTTAATTTTTTTATTATTCGAAGGTAGAAATACCAATGGGTTGAAGAAATTTTCCTTTTGTTTGCAAATATTCGCAATGACCGAAACCACTATTAAATACTAAAAATAGACTTTTAATAAAGATTTTGGTGGATTATGCAAAAATAAAACTATTATGATAAGCTAATATCATTATGGTAGGAACAGTATAATCATCAATATTAAACAAATTCTTTCTTTAACAGTATGAACGAACGACTTGGCTGAGATTCTTATTTTTATAATACTTGTGTTTATACTTCTGGCTGTGTGGATTAGTATTAGTTAATGCTATTACTCCTACGAGGAAGCCGAAAGAACAATTCAAACATTATGCAAAGAATGAATTTATATATATAAGATTGCGTGTTTGTAGAAATTACTTCCTTTAAGAAGTAGTTAGTTAGTTAGATGATGTAAGGTATGGAATGGAAGGTCTGGATATTTTACCTCGTATAAGCTGGCACAGTTGGTCATCAACTCAAACTTTTCTTGGATAAACTTTTCTTAAACTCTTATCGTACTATGCTTTACACGAAGGATTAGAGACAGTTTTTAGGCCTTTGTATCTCAGGAACCAATAAAACCATTGACACTCACATTTAATACGTGCGAAACCCACTGTATGACGTACTAAACTTCAATATTACCTCTTTAATAGTTTCCAAGATATTTAACCCTTAAGTCGGCATTATGGTGACTCGTCATCATCAATTAGTTTTAGACTGAAACCACCCACAAAAGTATCGATATCCAAGCAAAAACAAAAACGTTCGCTTATAAAAGTAGTGAAATCTATGAACGGGCCAAGTTGTTTGACAAAATTCCGAAAATGATTGGTATAAATTTACTGCGAAAGATTCTCAGACCTGGTATGTATTTGCCAAGTAACATATGAAATATCCTTCATTAAACTGTTAAACTGAGTTTTAAAATGTTCAAAATATATCGTCCAATACGGTCAGGTTAATTTTGACCCGAAGATTACGAAATAATGCCAGAGAGCGCGATGCATCCCTTTTAAAACTTAATTTAATAGTTTAAAGAATCATCATGCCCAATTTTTCTCAGCCGTATATCTCGAGAACTATTGATCTTGCAAAAATTTTGTAAAAGACCTTTTTTGTGGAAAATTTGCTAAGGAGTAAATTTGTTAATGACTTCTATTGACGAATATATAACATGTATTCGAGTAAAATGGATTTTCCCGACTTTTGACCTTCAATAAATACTTTTTGCAAGCGAGATTTAGTTATGGACTTTTTGCTATGTTTTCATAGTGCCAAAACGAAGATAATTTCGTTAGATAATATCCATTTGGATGCTTTAAGAGGTGAAAGTACTATTGGACTGGGTCATAATACATCTGTAAATATGTGAATAAGATGCAATGTAATCACTGAGTAGATTATATTAGATTCGAAAAAGGAGCAAATCTTATTAAGAGCTATTGTACCGCAACCAACTTGATATATTGTACCTCTTTTTCTTTAAAGATGTTCCAGAGGTCTTATGCACTTGAGAGACGTTAGGATATCCGATTTGGTGACACCTCATTGATTTTATTTGACTGGACATCTGTATATCCCAAATGAAAGAGTCTTTTGAGAGAGAGAGACTTTTGCATTTACATAGAATGTGAAATCTGGTTTCCTCCTCTTCATGACAAAATCTGCAGAGATCATTCCCTGTGAGATTGATTTTGTGCATCTGTTTATTAAGTTTGCAATAAGAAGGCCATTAAGTTTCCTCAATTTGTTTTTTCCTTGTTGTTGACACTCATAGGTCTTTATTCATGGCAAGCTTTTCATATGAGCCCTTGTATGATCTTGACCATAAGTATTTCCCCAAGAACAGTTGGACTTTTGTGCCGACCATTATTTTATTATATATTTCATTGTGCTTTTCGGCACTACAAGAAACACGAGTCTGGACCACTTAGTGAAGCACTAATACCCATTCTGGCCAACTCGTTTCCATCGATTCCTGTCCAGGCATCCAGACTATGGTGACTTTGAATCACTGGGTTACTATAGCGTAATGGTTAGCACAACGTCCCAGTTATAGAGAGCTCTATGGTTCGAGTCCTAGTGGTTTACTTTATCTTTTTCACATTTTTAATTTATATTAATGTATGATAAATTGAAAACTTTTTGTTTAACATAAAAACAAAATGGCGTGACAACTTGTCACAAGTGAATTTCTACAAGGAATACCTTATGATCGTTGTACTAAATAATAGTCTTAATAAATTATAAAACCAGCGCTCTGTTACTGGTATTATATTGCCAACATTTATACTTACATAAAATACTACCTACACAATATTATATTATACGTAAATATCGCATTGTAGGTGCCTTTTCATTTAATAATACTTTTAATGAACAATGATCTAAATAATATTATTTTACTGTATTGTAATTTAATAATAAGTAGACTGACACATTGAATTTACAGTTATAGTAGTGCCTATTAATTTACAAATAAATACTAGAAATATATAGTTTTTGTTAAAAAACAATCATAAATCATTTTACTTTTTTATAAAGTAAATTAATTTCTTTATTTGAATACATTAAACAATTAGCTCAGTGGCAGATCATGCCTTCATACACGATCAAGTAATTTGTGCACCGACCTTTTTTGCATAAACAATTAGTTTGGATTGAGTTGTTTCACGTTGGAGCACATGAGCTCATGTTTTTTTAAATAATTGATTTGAGCGTTGTTAATATGGTTTTCGAAAAAATGCTTCGGATAAAAGTTGTTCATTAGAAATATAGTAAGAAAACCGAATGAATAAGCCACAAATCGACTATAAACTTTAAAAAAATGACATCAACTTAAGTTGCTAAGTGTAACAGCTTTTTTACGCAAACAATTTGATGGTGTTGGTGTTCTCCATGGTTTGACAACGGTTTGAAAGATATCGATTTTTATATGGCGCAACATTTCCGTGCTTAAGACGCGGTTTGAATGTGTTTGACCAAAAAATCATTAATAATCGTGGCATAATATTTGTCTGTGTAAACATTTTATCTCGAAAATATCACAAAATCTAATCGAAAATATACTTAGTTAGTATAGACCTATATTTTCGGAAACATAACGTTGCTCAAGCACAGCTGTTGCGTAAGTTGGTTGGTCGTGTATTTAGCCCTTAATGGCTAGGTTCGAAATGGCAAGATACCAACAGCGATGGTGGCACAACATTCGTCTGAGTCAGATATTTTTTCTCAAGAACACCAAAAAATCATATGAAGTTTGCACGAGTTGTTTAAAGTGCATGAAGGGCCTTAAGAAAGATTATAGAGGCTGCCCTGGACGGGCTACACTTCAACCATAAGGTCCATTTTGATGTCTAAGGATGTGAGGATGTGAGTGGAGAGGAAGGAATTTGTGAGTAGACTAGGAATTGGTAGGATTTGCGGCTGCAGCTGACTCTGATAGGAACTATGCCAATATTCATCTGGAGTTCGTGAAGGAAACTGCAGAAAACCTTCTCAAACATAGCCGGTTACTTCGTTCTTGTCCATACGCCGACAGTTTAGCCAATTAACCACCCCTTTTTTTTATAAATGACAAACTGCCGATGTCGGGATTCGAACCAATAACCTTCCAGTTTCCAAGTATGCATACTGCGCAGACTTAACGCCTTAGACCGCACGGCTAGTTGAACTGGTATGAAGGGTCTTAAATGCCACCATACACCGACTAGATCAGGCGCATTTCGACTGTTAATTTAAAAAAAAAGGCGCTACTTATGTGGCCCAAATAATAAAAATGTATAAACATCCCACATATATAGCATCTTCATGGAGAAGTAGTAGTAGTAGCGGAGAATAGGTCGAAACCTGGCAAATAGGACTTTCTAGGCCTTTTTACCGACCCCCTAAAAGATAATTTGTGTGTGGACTGGGAAAATTGGTAGGCTGTGCGACTACAGCCTACTTTGATAATAACTATGCCGATATTCATCTGGAGTTTGTGAAATGAAACTGCAGAAAAACTTCCCAAGCATAGTCGGCTAATTTCGTTCTTGTACATGCGCCAACAGTATCGTCAATTAACCACTCCATTAATTTTTTCTTAAATAATTTAATTGACAAACTTCCACCGTTGCTATCAAACCAGCAAATTCTCAGTTCCGAGCAGACTGCCTTTAACAGCTCGACCACTCGGACGGTTATCTTTGTGGATTAGTTGGTATAGCATTAGCCTGCAACGTGGATTCGATTCCCACCATGATGTGTATAATTTTTTATATCAAGTATTGATGTCTAAATCTACCAATGTTCAAAATATTACTGAAATATCAAAATTAAGAAAGGCTAGCCACCTCCGTTAGTAAACCCAAACCGTAATTCAACCATACTTACAATGGTTGGATAAACGATAAAAAAAAAGAATCAAAAATCAATTGGTTTAACTCTTTATAACAGCATCGTGGTAAAAAACCAAAGAATTTTACTTTTTTTTATTATACTTTACTCATATAATTTATAAACTCTACATATTTCTACCAAAAATTCTTTCCACATATTTGTATCAGAACATTACAATTGTAATTAATCAAAATTTTTGATTTGGAAAATCAAATACAAATGTTTTCGGGGTATTATATGCATCGTTTTTCATTCAGAAAATACATATTCTAGAATAAATATTAAAATTAATTCATAATTTTTTTGTTGTTTAGGTATATTTTTTTTTTAATTTAGAAGTGGTATTTGAAAAATGGGCGTAAAATTCCATTCTAAACATTTTTTGTTTAATATCAACTATTTAACCGAAATGCTTTTGCATTGTAGAAATAATACATAAAAATTTCATTCACTTAAATGATATATTAAAAATTCCTATCTATGAGTTTAAAATATTTACCTTTAATAAAGCACAGCTTATACGAACAACAGGGCTGTACTGATATGATACAAATATTATGGTATAGTCATACATTTATTTTTCGACTGGGTCAATAGGTTTTTCGATAAATAGGATTAATTATATTTCGTCGTCTTTAACGAGCGAAATTTTGATGTGAAATCATCGATAGCGAGGCTATACAAGTATAATTTTATATGGGTAGTGAAATTTCCAGATTAGAATGTCTCGTTCTTTTTCCATCGGCTATTTGCCAGTCGGCAATCATCGGAATTGGTAGTTTAAATGGGAATTTAACATTGTTTATTATATTCATTGCACATCATGTCCCGGGTTCAAAACTTTCTAATTTTATTAAAAATTAAAAAAACACGTCCTACCACTTTGAAGTGATCACAATGGCTCCGAAAGTTTTAGTAAGAAAGTTCATATAGTTTTTTAACACTACCAGCTTTCCTAATTCTTAAAGATCCGTACACCAACGAGGAAAACAGACGAAGATCCTTAAGTATGTAAGGGAAATACAATTGTATGCAAAAGTTCCGAAAATTCGAAATTCGTGAATATTTACGTTTTGTAGCATAATAAATAGTGTCAATTCGAAAAGAAATATACTGGTTTTAAAATACAATAGAAAAGTTTACTAGTAATGTTGAATTAAATAAGAAATAACAAATAATATAAAAAAATTGTAACTAACTTTTGGCAGTGAATGTACCTTTAATTTAAATCAACAAAAACAGGAATAAGGGACAAAGGCAGATTTTATTTTTCTATTTATAATTATTTTTCTCAACAGACATTTAGTGAATGTTAATAAAATTGTGCAAGCCTATGTCTATAAAGTACAAGCTATATAATCTTGAAGCTTTTTAAAAATGTAATTGAAATGCTTTTAATCAATTGAGTGAACATATGCCTATAAGATCACGTGAAAATTAATAGTTTTTTAAAAATGATAATTACTTTTATACGGCTTAGTAAATCGATATGAAATTTTCACAGTAGCTTTAGCATTAAGTGGGGAACATTCTTCTTAATAGTACTTTTCACACTCTAGCTAAATAGTAGTAAGTAGTACACTTAAGCCAGAGAGTCCATCGTTGTCAACAAATACATGCACTGAACACATAAACATATGTCAAAACAGAGGGCTCCCTTCTATCGTTTTCGGTTTTTATTCATATTATTTTGCTACAAATATAATTATTACGAATGGAAACAATAAAAATAATAACAAGAACAAATATAACAATAAAAACTAAACAGAAATTTTTTAAAGTAGATCACAAAAATGATTAATTCAGATTTAATGGTCCAAGTTATCAAAAGAACCAATCATATTAGACCATGTGCTATGATCACGTGATTTTGTCTATTTGTATGGATGGACTCTCGAACATGAGTGTATTTTAGTTTCGTTGCCAATCCACTCCTGGCATGAAATTACATTCAATTTTATTAACTTCTATTATATTTTATATGTTAATGGATTTTTTTAATGTTCTTCCTGATACAAATTCTTTTATTACTTAAAAAATACCTTTCGCATATATAATTGGAAAAATACGTACAACGAAAAAAACTGCTTACTCACTCTACTGCACACAATAAAATTGAAAAACCACATACCTGTAAAATAAAAAGGTACAATCGTTAAATAATTATTAGTAAAGTCACTACGTATACCTTTAACTATGTTATATTAATTTAAAAATAACAATTATTTATTGATATTTATGCTATCAATTATTTAAATACCTTATGAGTTCATTATTATTAAAGGTAATATTCTTCGAATAAGTAAATCTTTTTAACAATTTTATACTCTACTAGTTTATATACACGGCTTCGCTCCTGTTTTGTTGTTATATCTCCGACAACTGCATTTTAGGACTAAAATCCTCAATGTAATTTACCACCGCGTCTACTAGTTCAAATTTATTTATTTATCGATACACCAAATTTCTATTATAGCGAATATTATATTTCTCGTAGCGAGAGATTAGACTGATTAAATTCGAATCAGGAGCAAGTCTTATAAAAAGATTTTGTATCGCGACCAATTTGACTTATTGTACCTTCTTTCCAGTGAGAGATAAAATACATACCAGTTTTTGAGTCAAAAATCATAAGATTTGAAAAAAATTTTTTTTGTCAAAATTGGTCTTGTAGCTGCGTGATTCTCGCACAAATAAAAAAATAAACAGGCATTTACAATAGAGATATCGATTAAAAAATTTGTGTTACTTTTTCAAATCAACTTGTGCTGAATTTATACGGTTTTAAAAAAATGTCAAGCTCAAAAATTAATGTTAATCACTATTATTTACTAAAAGTTTAATTTCTTAGTGTTTTAAAAGTTTTTAAGGCTACGTACATTCAAGGATTACCAGTCAAGTAGCCGCGCTTGTTAAGGCGTTGTACCTACTTGGAACTGGGAGGTTATGGGTTCGAATCTCGACACCGGCTTGTCAATTAAAAATTAATGGGGCGGTTGATTGACAAACTGTAGGCGTATGGACAAGAATGAAGTAAGCGGCTATGCTTGTGAAGGTTTTCTGCAGTTTCCCTTCACGAACTCCTGATGAATATCGGCATAGTTCCTATCAAAGTCGGCTGCAGCCGTACACCTACCAATTCCTAGTCTGCATACGAATTACTGATCCCCCACTCACATCATAAAAATTTAAGAGTTAAAATTAATAAAGGTTGAGATATAATGATGTGAGTGGCCTCTGTTATCGATCGTCGTGTCTCAAAAACGGAGGTTAAACCCCATTATTATTCTTATTATTATTACTATTGTTATATTACATTCCAGGATTCTATTTTATCTTTTCCAAAACTGACCAAAAGTTTTGAAAAAGCGATAGATACACTCCCGTTCATAAAAATTGAACCACCAGTAAGTAAATCACATTCTAATTGTATATGACTAAATATATGTATATTACATACAATAACACCTAGAATGTTTGAACTGGTTCAATTTTTATGATCGGAAGTAATCTTCAATTGTAATATTTTATGTAAACTTCAATTGTGGGTAGTATTTTTTATGAAAATTTAAATTAGTGGAATTTCTGCCAAATTTACCTGCTTTGAATTATCGTTGTGTATTTCAGATCTAAACAAGTTTAAATATGTAAGTCGAACTAATAATCACTTTACTTTTAACATTTCTTCATTGCCTATATTCATAATTCTTTTAGCATGGTAATAAAGGAACAAAAACACAATTCGATCTACTTACAAAAAGCATTTATTTATTGTGAACTGGCCTCATAAATGGAGTTCGCATAAATTTACAGACTAGCGTTCCTAATCGGTATTTAAAGTAAGCCAACACGTTTTTGAGTATCGTTTTGGAAGTAATAACCACAGATAAAATCGATTCCCAAAGTTTTATTTTTAATTTAGCTGAGCGAAATTAATCCAACATCCGCCAGGCAATGACCTAGCAGCTATATGGTAGAGGATTTGGTCAATTAAGGATGTACGAGCACTGAAGCTTCAAAAATATTCAAGCTTGATTTTTTGTTTATATGTAGTTGAAGTGCATATAAGTGTCAATTATAAAAGTTTCAGAGGGGGGGGGGGCGTACGGGTGTCTTGAATTAATTATTTAATGTTAAAGTTCGAGTTGAAATGCATTACTCTTATGGAGAAACCCATATTTGTAAACATATTTTGTCATATTTTGATAATTTTCACTTGAAATAAAATAAGACAAATAAAAAAACACTACGCAATAGAAAATAAAAATATTAATAAACAGATTAATCCAATAAAATTCCGATATGACGGGCCTTAAAAAAAGATATTTAAGAAAGCAACTGAGATTTCGGTATGTCGACGGTAGTTTAATTACCCGAAATCTCAGGGTTTTTTCTTAAATATCTGTTTTGTTTGGCCCGGTATGACGGGCCTAAATTAAATTTTAATTTTAACTTTCGACAAAAAATGATTGTGGACTTTTATGAACGTACTATATATGATTTTGAAGACTTTAATAAATGGACTATACATCAGCGCTCGTACATCCTTAAGTTACAAACATAAAATATTTATGTAAGAAACTTGACATTGTTTTGATTACTAAATAAATAATTGTAATTATTAAATAAAAATAGTCTTCTATTACTAATAACCATTCATTGGTTTGTGATTTAGAAACATAGCCATAAAATATTCATTAATGAGAATATTATTGATTTGTTGATATAATATTTAAATGTAAATGTAATGACGATGAATTAAATTTAAAATATATATAGGAATACATATTTGTTTATTTTCATAACGAGCCACATTTATCGTCATAAAGCTTATATTTATATTAAAAATTCTTATAAAATTTCTGGCAAATATAAGTGACACTATTATGAAGTCTAGAGCTATTTACTTTGTAAATAGCTGTAAATAGTCATAAAGCTTATATTTATATTAAAAATTCTTATAAAATTTCTGGGAAAAACAAGTGAGACAAACAAATAAATGAGCTAATTGCTTAAATACCCGGTATATATTGAGTTTATGAAAAAAGTCTCAAATAAAAGTTGTTTATTTAAAAAAATGGAAAATTATTTGTCTTTAAATTTTTATTTTTAAATCTTTTACCCTGATTTCAAAGATGGATATTTCTCCTGGGATTCTGGTCGTATTCCGGCTATTCATGAACTTTTTTCGTTTTTGAGATATCGTCCCCACGGACAGACGAGCAAACAAGCAGACAGGCTGACGAACATGCGGAAACGCTAATAAGGCAGCTTTTTATGAACACCTTTACCAAAAACTTTTTCGTGTGATTAATATTTTAAAGCGTTACAAAGTCGGAACAAAACTTATAATAACCTTGTATGCATTACAAATACCGGGTATAAGAATGAGTTTGAAATGAGTTAAGGAAGGTATATCGTATGACGTGTGTAATGTTTTCGTTTGATTAAAAATAATGAATCGGAAAACTTCAAACCTATAAGTTGACATCAATGAATCTCTTTTCTATAGAATAACTTTTAATAAATATTAAATTCGTAATAAAGGAATTTTACCAATTATTAAGTTCGAAATCGTTTTTTATCCTATAAATCGTATATACAAAATTAAATAATTTTTACTTTTATACAGAATGTCTCATTTTAAACAACATACCTGTATATTTCTTCACGGAAACATTGTTGAAAAAAATGAACTGGATAAAACTTGTCTTGTGCAAAGAGGGTTAGATTATGGTGATTTTCATGACGTTGACCTTCAAAATTATTAGAACGTCAATTTACGTTTTTCAATTTGTATTTGAAAGGTCCTGTTTGTTAGTGGCCAAAATCTAACGAGGATAAAGGACGGCTTAGAAGGAATGGGACACATAAAACTTGAATTTCTCTCTTTATATTAGTTAAATGAAAAAATTTGTATTGACCAAAGTTTATTACCTGGCCATTTCTGTAAGACTAATAATAACAGAAATATAATTTGCAAATAAAATTTCTCTCTTAATATTAGCAAAAAAAGCGTTACGCAGGAGCTGCGTCAACTTAACGAATTACCTTATAATACATAAATCACTCTCTAATCACAATTAAAGTCTGATCAAAATGAATTGTCGTATCTGATATCATTTTAGTATTTTCAAGGCCAATTTTATTAATAAATGGTAAACGTCAAGGGGAAAGGGGGCATAAAGATATCAGAAAACACAAAATATAAAATATCTCTCTTAATATTAGAATAATCGAAAAATGTATAAAAAGTAAAGTTGTAGAAACACAAATTTGCTACAGTTCATCACCTTAACATTTTTCTCAAACTCCAATGTGAACAGAGGTATTTAGAATTTTAACTTTCAATCTTTAATTGTAAATATTTCTGTAAAATTATCAGAAACAAAATTACAGTCAAACTTAGTACCTACAACTTAACTCCTGATAAATTTTTCTATTTTGCAAATATTAAGGAAGATATGTCAAATTTTGTGTTTCTCCTTCCGTATAAACCCCTCTTTCCCCTCTTCCGATTTTACCCATTAACGAACTTAACTTTTTGAATATCAAAAGCGCCTCAAATAAAACTGTGACTACTAGTGAGTCCACAGACACATAAACTTATGTGTACATATATACATATATATATATATATATATATATATATATATATATATATATATCAATGTTTAACGATAGTGATTTTTGACATCTAGTGGTCACAGTTTTATTCCGATTGGAATGAAATTTGGTATTTAAGACGCTTTTAATATTCAAAAGATCAAGTTTGTTAGTGGGTAAAATGGACGAGAGGAAAGGGGGGTTTAGAAGGAGAGGGAAACACAAAATATGACATATCTCCCTTAATATTTGAAAAAACGAAAAATTTATCAGAAGTTAAGTTGTTAGTTTTACTGTAATTTTGTTTCTTATCATTTTTCTGATACTAATATTTACAGAAATATTCACAATAGGGAATATGCATGGAAATTTTTTTTCACTTGAATTGAAGCATGTTTACTTGACAAAAATCAAGGTAAAATTACTTTTTAGATAACTTTAAAAATAAGCGAGATATGAATGATTGAAATTCCCGATTAGACAAAGAGGGTGATAGCCCTCTTGATATGTTGTGTGACGTCATATTACACTTTCACCATTAAAAATACACGTAAAACTCCGTTTTTAGTATTTTTGCAAGAAAGAGACAGATAATAATCTTTAAAAGCTTGTAGCTTCCTTGATATTTGTTGGATTTTAATTTTGTTTTTAAATATTATTACAGTATTAACAGTATTTTCATATTTTGAAAATAAATGTAAAAAAAATTTTCATGCATATTCCCTATTAAAGATTGAAAGTTAAAATTCTAAATATCTCTGTTCACATTAGAGTTTGGAAAAAATGATAAGGTACTGAAATATAGCAAACTCGGTTTTCTACAACTTTACTCATTATACATTTTTCGATTGTTCCATTATTAAGAGAGATATTTTATGTTTTTTGTATTATCTTCTTTCTATATGCCCCCTTACCCCTTGACATATTCCATTTATTCATAAAATTGGCCTTGAAAATACTAAAATGATATCAGATACATTTACATTTCATTTTGATCAGACTTAAATTATGACCGCTAGAGAGTGATTTATGTATTCTAAGGAAATTCTCCTGCGTCACAAAATTTTTATTATTAAATCAACGTATGATGCATCCATAAAATATTTCTATAAATAAACTATAAATTCTATTTAAAACAATTTGAGTAATAGACGTAATAGACGTAACTAAAGCTGTTTTACATTATTATAAAATAGTTTATATTGACTAATTTTGCGATAATAATAGTAAATATAATTATTATTTGAAAATTTCATTACATAATACAAATCGGCTTATATTTAAAGTGGTAAACAATATTCCAGACTGTTGTTTTGTTCCAAACAATCTGTATCCATACTGGTATGTTTGTTTTCTGATTTCAGGTTTACATGGTACCTTTTCGTTTTGTCGATAATATTTAATTTAAACTTCATTGTCCACAAATATTTATAATATTACCGTTCATTTAATACAATATATAATCAAATTCCATCCATTTTATTGTTAATTAAAATCCATTTCATTTCAATGCATGGAATTATAAGCAAATTTTAGTTTGAATGAGATGCATTCAAACGATTCATCTAAACGTGTCATCCATAATTATGCAAAGAGTTTATTGTCTATATTTCTAACTTATTAACCTACATAGTTTTCAACATTTAACTATTTTGTTCTGGTTTTCTCATGTTGGGTTAATCAATTTGAGTATTTGTCAAATATGAAGAAAATTATTTCAAACCAATGAAGTTGTATACTAGAAGAGGACCCAATTAATAAACGTAACGTATTACGGGGATATCAACGCATGTAAATCAGTAAATAATCGGACTATGCCGATGCAGATGCCGTAGGTTTTTCATAAAAAATTTCTGCACGTGATCCGTAGATGAACCATTTACGTAATCGTTTTGCGGCGTTTTTTATTTTCTTTTCGACGCATTCGTAGCTCTCACATTCGTACGGAACTGGCCGTTTTTGATGTTTTCTATAGTTCCGAACATATTAAGCCATATGAGACGAATTTAATACCGATTTTCACACTTTATTCTCGATGCACTGAGGCTGAACAGGATGCAGCTGCGGAGGGTTACCGGGTCCATTACTGGGCATTATGCTCTGCGGAAGCATCTGCACACAATGGGACTCCATAACGGGTCCACTATGTGCAGATTGTGTAGCGAGGAGGAAGAAACATCCAGCCACATAATCTTTGACTGCGAACCTCTGGGTTACAGCAGATACAGAATATTCGGTGCATCTCACCCCGAATATATGAACCTTCGGGAGGACCTGATAAGCAAGCTCCAGGCTATTACCAATAAATGGGAGAAGCGAGTTTCGTCAGACTGAGGTACAAGGGGGAGCACAATGGACCATGTGCAGTGCAATACTTTTTAGACCCCAAGATGTATCTATCTATCTATCTATCACACTTTATTGTCTCAATTTGTCTCCGCAAGCTCTTCACAATGAGAGTAGAATCAATGTCCTAGTTAAACGGCCACGATACACAAGAGTTTTACACAAAGCTAATTCGTAACCATTCACACGCATGCACCTTTACTGTTAAGACATGTTCTAATGTATTGTGGCTCTCAACCAATTTAAACGAATTATTAGTCTCGAAATTATTAGCTATTGTAATCTTATAGTATTTCGTCATGCAATACAATGTTCGGCCAACCACCAGTGTAACGCACGAATAGATGTTTCCACGTTAAAGATTCGTCACATAGGAGCTATGTAGATAAAGTGAATTTTCTTAGAGGGAAGGATCTATAATGAATATATCAATCAAAGATTATTTTTGAACCAATTTTGAAAGATAGAAATGGTCTCTATGGATCATGGTTAGAAGAACATAATATGCTATCGCGGACTTTCCTGTAGCTTTTTTGATACCTAAAATGTCTGTAGCACCATTTTTTGATGTGTCAGTAATGTACAACTCAGTGTTATCCATATAAAAACCCTAAAAGCGTCTATTTACAACTTGATTACTAAACATCGAGATATCCTACATAAACCTTTCGGAAGAAATTCTCTAAATGTAGGTGAATAGCGCCTCAAAATTCATTGGGTTGTTTCGAAGAAATAAGCGACCAAGCGGATAGCAACTTTTTTACTGTTAAAATATACAACATTACCAAATGAATAAAACAATTGTTAAGAAAGACTATTTTTTAATGGTCATGGTTGTATATTAATAATAATGAATATTATTATACTTTAATGACCCAACATCCTTAATATAATAAAAGCAAATTAATAATGCAAAAATTGTGTCTTATAAATTTTAAAATAATATCTAATAAAGTTTTAATTTTACCTTATATCTAAAGTAAATACAAATTTGATGGTACGCCATGGTGACAGAAATGCATTGTATATTATTTTATAATGTAGGATATATGTATATATATATATATATATATATATATATATATATATATATATATATATATATATATATATATATATATTTATATATATAGGGTGTCTCGTAAGTCATGAACACAACTGAAGATATGGATAGAGAATTGAATTCTGTTACAGCGGCAGAATGCTAGATGCGAGAGTAGTAGGCTACCGCGAGTACTCCCAAAGTTTTTTCCATCATAAATTTCCCAAGTTTTTCAAAGTTAATTCTGAAAAAAAAAACGTTAACAAAAAATTTATTCATTAGTCAAATCATAACGTTACTTATGCGCCACCCTATATATTAAAATTTAAAACCACACAAGGTATACGGAAAAGAGATCACAATGTGAATCCTTACATAGTATAAAATAAAGTCCCCCAGCCGCGTCTGTTTGTCTGTTCCCGATTTACTCAAAAACTACTGCACCGATTTTCATGCTGTTTTCACCAATGGATAGAGTGATTCTTGAGGAAGGTTTAAATATATAATTTGTCAAGATTTTGTATAAATTGGTCCTTACATATTATAAAAAAATGTATAGTTGTATAATTTATTGATGTATAGGTGTATAGTTTATACGTGCATAGTAACAGATGTTCGTTGCTTAGGTGCTGTGTGTTATACATTGTCTGCCAGGAGTGGGGATGTAGACATCTTGACTGTTATTTATATGTTAAGTATGTAACAGACAGCAGTCTGCATAAAGTGAATGATATGTAACAGTGGATCATATATTAATACAGTCCATTGTTCATATTTGTTTCGATTTCTATTCACATAGTGAATCATTTTAAAATTAATATTAAGTTAGTTTATTCTTGTAGTAATATGCAAAGATAGCGATGCATACAACAAATACGTTTTAAAAATTTGCCTTTAGATGGCAGTATACACAACATTAGTACTTCAAAAATTTTGCCAATAGGTGGCAGTGCATACAACAAATGTATTAAAAAAATTAAACGCAAATTATCAGTCCTTGACGGGAGAAAATATTATGTTACTTGGTTATAAGGGCGTTACAAAATTTTTGTGGGCGAAGCCGTGACGGGTAATGCTATTATGTATAACGAGGATAGATAGTTGATTTAAAATTTGATTTAAAAACTACTCAACCAATTTTACCGAAAGCTACATCTCCTCGGAGTAACATAGGCTGTTTTATATTTTCTGTAAAGAACCCGTGCGAAGCCGGGGCGGGTCAGCTAGTATGTATATAAAAGCGTTAGTATATATTATAGCATATAATATATATATAGTATACATTAAAACACATGCTAGTTCATAGATACCTATTTTATTCATTATTCAAACTATTACTTTCAATGTATGTTATTATCCTTTGTTACTAATTTTATATTCCTGAAAGTAATGTTTATAATCATAATATTGTGTAGTTTAACTATTATCTACTACCTATCTACCTACCTACCTACCTACCTACCTACGACTACGATTGGTAGTATCCACTCGTAACATACACTAGACAGCAGTGTAACTGTAAATAGTTACTCACTACTGACCGTGTAGCATTTATAACCACAATGTTTTAGAAAATAAATGAAATAGTTATGGTTTGTCCATATACTACAGGAGAGAGTAGAAGTGAATGGTGGGTGTGTGTGAGTGTATGTAAAGGATGGCGCATAAGTAACGTTATGATTTATTTAATGAATGCGTTTAATTGCTAATTAATTTGTGCATCATTTGGTTCTAACTCGTGAACCAATTGAATCTTATATGGGAAAAGGTGTAACGAATGTAAAATTATTTGCAAAGACCGCCTAGACAACACCAATTGCTGAGAACGTCGTCTGGTGGAAGTGTCGGGGTTTTCCTGAACACTTTCTTGCACCCGAGCAATGTATTATTTCGAACTACATCACATCATTTCGAACTGCACGAGGTCTTCCAGCACGCGGAAGATCACAGATAGCCTCATGTTGCCGAAAACGCTGAACCAATCGGTAAATTTTCGGAACAAGAATGAAATTTCGATATGATCTTTGTGTCTGAAGAATCGAATGCTGACTTTCAACATAAAATTGAACAACTTTGTTTCATTGTTCTGTGCATTGTTCTGAGTCTTTCTATATGTACAATTATTGTTATTTTTGGAGTCGGTGTCAGCATAAAGAAATTCACATAACTTTTGGACACCGCCTCCAAAAATAACAATAATTGTATATATATATTTAAAATTTTTTGCTTAGGTGAACTAAAATTGGCACAAAAATATGCAATTATTTCTTTACTTTTAAGTGCATTTTTTGTTATAGAATATTTGATTTTTGAAGTCGGGTTTCCATTTTGTCAAAATAGGTTTTATTTCTCGCTTTTTAGTGACTTTGAAGTTCTATAACTTTTTTTATTTGTCTAAATATGGGTAGACCAACTAAACGACCTACTAACTTTTAGTGCATTTCTTTATAACACATTTTTTTTTATCCGTTTTTTTTTTTTTTTTTCTTAATTTTTAGTGCATTTTTTTTATAACTGATTTTCATTTTTTTTACATGCATTTTGTTTTTTTTTTGGTAAAAATTTTTTTTTTTGGGTCGGTTTTGTTTTTTTGAAGTCGGTTTTTAGAAAAATTTTCTTATTTTCCCATTATGAATGAGTATACCCTTTCAAAAAAAAAACTTTCGCAGAAATCGGTTATCACATATAAAATGAGGATTTTCCTCGATTTCCCGGGGATCCTCTCATCAGAATGCGATTTGGTACCAATGGGACCAATGGGAAACCAAACCCTTTAAAACAAAAAAAAAATTCAAAATCGGTTCATAAATGACGGAGTTCTGAGGTGACACACATTAAAAAAAAAAATACAGACGAATTGAGAACCATTCTCCTTTTTGAAGTCGGGTTAAAAAAAGAAATAAAAATACGTAAACAAAAAATTTATTCACTGATTAAACCATAACGTTACTTATGCGCCACCCTATATATGGATGGATATGAATTATTTCATATAATAGGCGGTTTTAACAAGCATCATAGCTCATTTTAGTCGTATCGTTTACTTTGTAAAATGATTTTCTCTTTATGTGTAAAATATTCTTTATTAGTTAATGGAAGTAAGCTGTACAGGGTGCAATCAAATACATAATAATCATCCAAACAAAAAATGTCATGGAAAAAATGTAATTCATATTTTCAGAACGGTTTTACTAGAACATTGCCCAGAAGTACTCTCGATACTTCTGGTCAGTAGGTATTTGGTCAGTTTCAAAATTTATCAGACAAATTATAATAGTAAAAGTGCTTCCAACAGATGTTTGAACAAGTTCTAAAAGTTAGAATAAGCAATATGTAAATGTGTTGAAATTAATTTCAAATCCATTAATTTACTCTATATCCTATCAATTCCTAGTCTATACAGAAAAATTCCTTCCACTCCACACACATCCTCACATCCTTAAGCATCACAATGGACATTATGGTCGAAATGTAGCCCGTCCAGCGTAGCCTCTACAATCTATCTATCTACTCACAGTGAGTTAGTCTTCAGGTATTAAATAATACAATGAAGTCACCAATTTTTCCAAAAAATATATAAAATATCCTAGAAATAGTATTAAACTTAATATATATTTCATTTGATATTTTGTATACAAATTTTGTTCAGGACCAAGGGAAATTTACATATTCACTACATACGTAATTACATACAAATATAATATGTAAAACAAACACTAGTTAAAATACCAACCAAACTTCACTACTAATAGTATCTGGTTCCTACCTACTTATACATAGATAGGTAGGTATAGGTCTATATGTAATAGGTACTCTTTAATACTAACAACTAACAGCTAAATACTGAGTGTTGCAATGCTAGTTGATGCTGGATGCAAATGCTGGATGCTAGTAGCGAGCTAGTTTTAGCTAGCTCTATCGACTACTAATTTAATCAAATTCAGATCAAACAATTTTATAGTTGGTTGAATTTACAGTTAAAGCTCTTTTGAATAGTTAATCACTTTTAACATTATATATGTGTAAAGATATAGTATAAGTATTATTAGCTTTCGAATATCATTTTAAATTACTGGATGATCGATCCATTTGTAGATACAGGCCTATATAATTGTTAAATTTCAAATTTTGTCCCAATTCCTAGATCAATTATTTGTATTTTATAGATGTATTTCGACTACAATGTAGTCTTCATCAGTAGGAATAAGCTAATTGTAACTATCTCAGAAATATGGAATTGAAGATATATCATTCGTTGCTAATTTAGTGCATGTCTCACCATCAAATTGACGCGCAACAAATTAGCTACAAGTAACATATCATCGATTCGATATCCCGGAGATAGCTACGATTAGCTTATTCATACTGATGATGACTAATTTGTAGTCGAAATACGTGGTTATAAAATACAAATAATTGATCTAGGAAATTGATCTAGGCCAAAATTTAAAATTTAATTTCGAAAACCTATCTTAGATTATTTGAATAATCGAGGCAAAAACCCCTTGAACTTGGTCTGTTGATAAAATAGGATTTTGTCCTTTGAATTGTTAGCGCATTCAAATATTCCAATGAAATCATATTGTTAGAAACAGTTTATTTCAAATGTTTGTTTAAACATTCATAGTCCAAGCGACAAACGAAATAAACGGTGCCCACTTTGTAGGGGATGCAACTTTCAGAAAAGATACATAAGTCCGTAAGTCCGTCCGTCCGTCTGTCCATGGATAACTAAAGACGAAAAGAGATAAAATTTCGTGTGTGTGTTCAATAGCTAAAAAGTAAGGTCAAGTTCGTGAATGGGCAAATTCGGACTATATTTGGGAAAATGGGCAAAACTGTAGCTAAAACATCTTTGAAACCGTAAGAGATAGAACAAAAATGTAAAGGCAAAAAATGTTCCCTTTTTAAAATAAACAACTTTTGTATTGCACTGTTTTCCATAAACTCAGGATATACCAGGTATTTAAGCAATTAACTCAGTTAGTTGTTATTTTCACTTGTTTTTTAAATAAAGTTTATTGTTTGTTAATGTTAAGTCCTACTTTTAATGGCCTGTATATATAGAATATATATTATATGTTTAAAGGTTTTGTCTCATCATTGTTACGATTGGAAAGATTGATTGAAGAAAAAAAATTTCATTACAGGTGTTTGTAAAATTATAGGTGTTAATTATTAAAGGTGTTCTCATTAGCCCATTTCCACATGTCTATCTCGGTAACAAAAAACGAAAAGAGATATAACAAGCTAAAATTTTGTGTATATTTTCTACAGGTAAAATGTAAAATCGGTTCACAAAGTCAGCTCAAACATGTTTAGAAAAGCAAATATGTATATATCAAATATATACACTACTTTGTATTTTTATACATCTGTGCATAATTAGTAAATTAAACAGTTCACGCATTGACAATGAACTCAGTGTTTGCAGGATAGATAGAGCAATTAAATAAGTTAGTTGTTATTTTCGTTTGTTTTATTCGCAGTTAAGATACATTGATAGATCAACGTATGGGAAATCACCCTTCAAACAATAGACATCAGTGTTGTTATATATTTTTTATACACATAGAAATCCAATGCTTATCTCTTGCTAATCCTATTGTAAATAGTTTCATAAGCTGTTATAAAACTAAGAAAGGACACCTCGTTTGAAATTAGTATTTATTATTTCATCTGCAACACACTCTCAGAAATTATCTCAGACGCTTTAATTATACGTTCTTTTGTGTAACTTTAATTGCATGTGTGAAGTTCATAAATTTAGTATTGATTTACTTATTCGAATTTACATTTACATTATGAACTTGTAGAAATAAAATTTGATGTCATTTTTTTAATTTTCTTGTTGATTTATGCTTCATTCATTTGGTTTTCGAAAAAAAATTTCGAATAGAAGTTAGTACCTACTATATTTATAATAAACAACTTTTATCCGAAGAAGATTTTCAAAAACCAAATGAGCAAGGCACAATTATAAAATTTGGAAAATGAGCGCAATTTTATGTGACCATGTGTGTTTAAAAGCAAAGCCGCGTAAATCAGCGTAAATAACAATTCTTACAATTAATCCTACACTTCTAGAACATTAGATAGACTTTATCACTTCATCAGCTTGTGGGAATATACCCAGATACCATAATATATTCAAGCTGATGCCAATAATAATTATCAATAAAAACAAATTTGTAGACTTTGAATATTGAATAATCAATATTAAGATATTGATGTCAAAGACCTTGAGACATGTTTGACCTGACGTTCCACTTAGCAAGACAAACTGGAATATAAATCACCAATTTAGAGTCATATCAATATACAAAATAAACTATACTCTCAATATATGATAACCAATAGGTAATACACATCTGCATTTCCTGCACTTGGATCTACTCAATTGCTCTTTTATAAATGTGTTCAATCTATACACACGGGAGTGCGTTGGACTCAGTTTCTGCATTAAATGCATGTACTATGTGTTACCAATGTACACATCGGCAAAACAAAAGTTGCGTTTCTGTTTAGTTTACTCCTTAAGAATTGATTTCACTTTAAGGCCCCTGATACGACAATTTGATGGGTAGTGAAATGGGTAGTGAAGCGTTCTGTTTTTTTTTTACAAGTTAACACTTTATACGCTATGATATTCAATTTGAATTTATGTTGTTTTACAATATCTTTTCAGATTGATTTTACATTAAATTTTCCTTTTTCGTAGGCCATTAATTTATATTAAGAAAGAAAATATTAAAATAAATTTTTTATAATAATTTTAATAATATTTTTAGTTGTATATTAAATGTTAGCTTCTAAAAAATAACTATAAAATTATTATAAATGAATTAATGTTAGCGCCATAGATGGCAGCACATGTATTATTCTGTTAGCACCATCTAAGCAGAATATTTCAAAATTAAATAACTTATACGATTTAACTCTAAACGCACGTCGTAGATATACCAAGATAACCAGCCAGGTATATCCCACTTGAAAGCGAATCTGAGATAAAGATTTAGAAATACTAATTTATAGGCTTTAATGTTTATCTTAGCTTCGAAAATAAATAATATTAAATACGTTTGTTGGTAGTTATAAGATAATTCCGGTAAATATGTACAGTCTTCCCTGTCTAAATCGACAATAAAATCTGATACATTACAGACCCATTGTACCCATGGCCACTAAAGTAACTCTTATTGTTCAAATTATACTATTGATTTCTGCCTTATTCATTCGGTTTTAGAAAAAATGCTTTGGATAAAAGTGGTTTATCATTCACGTATGTGCACTCGCGTTCATGAAAATTGAACCAGTTAAAACATTCTAAGTGTTACTGTGTGTAATAAATATTATACACATATTCAGTCATATATACTATTAAATACAACTAAGTTTGAAATATATCGAATGGGATTGTATATACATTATGTAATATATACACTATATATACCTATATATAAACACTAAATATATGCTTTTATTAGTAGGTTACGCGCTAAAATATTCTAAAAGCACCCTACGTTTTTTCAATTTTGTATGTGTTTAACACTGATAAAAGCCCGTATTTTCGTATTTCTAAAGATATGAATTATTATTTCAAAACCTAAATTAATTTGAGTTCCAAAATTACACTCCTTCCATCAATTTTTTTCCATTAATTTAAAAATATTTATTTAATTTACCATATGTTATCCACGCTTCTACCAAATATATAAATTATATCGTTTGGAATTCCACGATGAGTTCAAGACGGTGATATAATAATGCCATGATTTAAATCCAAAAATTCAAACTTCAATAAGTAATTATTAAAGCACTTGAAAATGAAAAATAACTGAATTAGAATATAGTTTAAACCAGGGATGTCAAAGATACGGCCCGCGATCGCAATGTGTGACAGACAGAAGAATCATGACTTCACTCGATTCCTATATATTAAGTAAATAAAATGTTATAATAATTCAGTACATTTTTTTAAATTTGAATCTGGCCCGCCTACACATTCTAAATTTAATATATGGCCCTCTGCAAAATTGTTTGACACCCCTGGTTTAAACCGTCCAAATCGGGTAAGCCGTTTCCGAGAAAATTGGTGAACAAAAAAAGAAGCATACGCATCGAATACAAAACCATCCTCTTTTTTAGAAGTCGATTAAAAGTAGACTTGTTGCTTCCGAAAGTATGGCAAAATTGTTTTTGCTCAGTAGGTATATAATAATCCACTTTTTCTACAAGTAAACTATACAATGCCTACTGAGGGAAAATTTACAATAACTTAACTATCGACGTAAATATCACAACTGTTTTGGCGATATATTTTAGTATAAACGGAAACGTATCCCTATTTTCCATTTATGTTTTTGATGGCTCTACATGTTTTAATATTAAATTGAATACTGTACGCGTTTATTGTGTGTGTGTAAATTGAGAGTATCCACAGAGTACCACGTCAACATCCAGTGTATCCATACATCGTTTCATGTATCTATATATATCTGTATAAAGTGCATTGAGTTATTTTATATGCAAACATGTTAATATTTTATAGTGAAATGGTAAATATTTACCTATCGATATACATATAATTACTGATATCAAATGTGTTAATAGAATAAATAACATATTTATAAAAAAATTTGAGTGATATTAAATACATGATCCTATTGTGGGCAGAAAATGGTTTATATAAATAGAATATACTAAAACGGTTCAATAAGCTTTCAATTGAATACATACGATATTTTTGACGTGAATACGTATAAAAACGGGGAGGCAATTCAAAAAACAAAATCGGGAGATATAGTTTGGTGTTGACATTACATATCTATCATCTACATCCAAAATGTAATTAAGCCATAACTAAAAAAAGTAAAGAATTTGTATCGTTGAGTGCGAACTGCAACGTATCGCGCGTGGCGGAGGGAGAAGCGGTGCCATTTTGAGGTTGTTTCGCTGCGTCACATAATTTCCGTTTAGTATAATTTTTGACTCGGAAAAGCTAAGATGTTCGTTTGAGTTTCAATCGTCAGCTCTCGTCAAATCTACCGATTGCGGACATAAAACATTAATATGAAATAGTTATAGTGAATAATATGGCGTTAAAGTAAAAAAAATTAAAATAAAAAATGCATTGTCAGCCTCTACTCGTAAAAAACCCAAATCAAAATAGAGAGATCGTATACGTTTGGAAAGGACTTCTCAAGTGGTACCCCGTTACCCTTTACGTACACGTTTTCACGTGTAGTGAACACGGCCATTACATGACACTACTATGTCCATTACATCACTACACTCCTTTTTTATGTTTTATTTTCTTTTATACGAAACAGATATGAAATATTAATAAATTTCCATTACATAGGAATAGAGCTACTGTTGAACCGACGGCAAAATTTCGCACAAATTTCTTTAAATTCCATCGATCCTACACAGTAGATGTAGAAAATAACCATCAATAAAATTTATATATATATTTATGTGTCTGTAGCCACTTCAGCGGTCACATTTATAATTCGATCAAAACGAAATGCATGTGAGTTGTTTATGGTATTTGAAAGGCAGGACTAGTTCGTTATTGTAGAAAATCGAAATCGTAATTTCTATTTTGTGTCATATTTTCAAATTCATCAAGCTCTCTTTTTCAAGATACGCTATGGAAAGTGTGTTGAAAAGGCCTTTTGGAATATTTTTCAAAATTTAAAAATACATACTCACATGACATTTCTATTTACGACAATTTCCAAAAACGGATCTTATTAGTTTTACAATCCCCCCCCCCAGGTAAAAATCGTGGAAAATGGGTGGAAATGTTTGGAAAAGGCCACAGGTAGTGATTCCAATGCGGAAAAACTCCTTTTTGTCCTTGAAATCCTTACAACCGAACAACCGACAATATTTTAAATAAAAATTTTTAAAATATTTTTTACTTAAAATGACAAAAAATATTTTTGAATTTGAAGGATTTCAACGAGAAGGGTTGAGTTGGGTTTGGTTGGGTTGGGTTAATTTAGCGGGGGGTTATTTCATTGGAGGGTATTGGGTTGGGGTAGTTTAACGGGGAGTTAGTTTACAATTTAATATTGTAAAAAAATTTTTTTTCGTAAAATGACTTTAAATTAAAAAAAATAAAATGGGTCAATCAAAATAAGAAAAAAATGAACATACTTAGAGGGTCAACGACAATGAACAACGGTCACACAATTATTTAAATTAATATTAGGAAAGTATATTAAACGAGGAAAGAGTCAAAAGCTTAAGAAAAGATTTACCTTGCACAATAAATGTCCATTCTGTCCATAAACCCCCACTAATAACAATTCAAATCTTTTAAAATGTGTCTACACTATATGATTTAAACATATAAGAAACGAACTATATTTGTCTAGAATTCATTTTACCTGGAATGTTTTTCAGATTTATTTTACTTATAAACTTTACCCTCTATACATGCCGTTTAAAAGAGTGTTGAAAACTTGTTATTACTGTCATGTAAACGAGCTAAATGGCTGTGAATACGAACTGAAGACTGGAAATATTTTGTACGCACCAATCATGATACCATCATACACACCTCTATCCTACTTTCTCTTTTTGTCTTATCCGTGGCGCTTCAGAGGAGACGAAGAAAAAATCTAACAAAGAACTAAAAATAAATGAAATTGACAAAATGTGATCTATGAAAAGTATGAAAAGCCGAACGAAACTTATTTATTTGTATGCAAAGCACGGCCAGATACTTAACTTGATAACCATCATAGGTGGAGTACCGTAACACATACAAAGTATAATATGCGTAGAGCATATTTACAATGATACCATAGATTAAGCCTCTATAGTTTATATTAAGCACGTCTCGTTTTTAAAATATTGTATGTTTTAAAATAAATGTGTACAGTGATGCTATGAACACTTAACTTATTTACATACTTGGTACCAGTCCAAGTGGCCGAGCGGCCTAAAGCGTTATGTCTGCGCAGTATGCCTACTTGGAAATTAGGAGGTCAAGGATTCAAAACCCAACATCGGCAGTTTGTAAATTATTAAGAAAGTCGAGGGAAAATTATAATGAATATTAAAGCCAGTTAAAGAAAAAAAAAGGGGGGGGGCAGTTAATTAACTAAACTGTCGGCGTGACCTCATTTTTTTACCAAGACTGTCCTTGCTGGCTTTAATACCGTCATCAATAATTGGCTTGATTGCTGATTGTCTAAAATCGTGCCAATTATAGTCTCTCGTAAACCTGTTTCATATTTTCCGCTAGAAGTGCGTCCAAGAGCGCTGCCTGAAAAACAGTTGAGTATAAATGGTTCGCAAAGCTGCCTTTGTTGCTACTTTTCTCAAATACTACTGCGCTTCCAATTGAAAAGAGAATCTTTTTTGAGTGCAGTTAAACCATCGGTAAACGAAAGCGTCTTGCGGAAATCTGAATTAAAATTCAAAAAACCGCACCATTCTAGCTTATATAGCAGCAAACAGAGTATTTGAGTTTTTTTCCCGTTTTCGGGAGGGTTAACTTGGGAAAATTGAAATTTTCCGATTTTTCCCGTAAGTTTGAAATTATTCACGTCGAATGAAGAAATCGCATCCTTCTAGCATGTCTACAAGTGGGTTAGATTTTGTTTGAGTCACAGGTGAGTCAATGAGTGAGTTACACAAAGGACTGTATATTAGGAAAATTAAAGACAATGTTATTTATTTCCAAAAACAAAAAAAATTGAATCATTTTCCTGTCAATATTTCTATCAATTATCTTCCAATTTATAGTATTTTTTTAACTGATTGTTGAACGTCCAATTAATATTATTTTGATATATGTTAATTGCTTCATTAACAAATGATCATGAATTTCAATAAAAATAAAATAATTGTTAACACCAGTTGTTGCCTGAATAATTGAATAAATTTTTTTTTGTTCCTTATAAACACAATTACCCGGTTAGTGTGCAAAAACCCAGATACAAGCACACACACACACACACACACATATTTTATAATAAATTAGCTACAATACAACATTGCATGTTTGCGCCATTTGAATTATATTCGAAAAAACCTTCACCAAAAAAAAAAGAGTGTTAATGACTTACAACATGTTACAATTCATTACAAAAAAAACAACAACATCTGTGAGTATACAAAAAACTAACTCCATTAAGGTTTCATAGTACAAAATTTATTTATCGTCATATACACGAATTTTTCTCGATTTTTTGTCTACAAATCCGTCGGTAAAAGTAATATCTTGTTCACACATATTCTCATATATGTTGCGGTAATATTATTGTGCAAGTCATTCATATATTGCTTTGCTTGAAATGTTTGGTCATATATAATTATTAGTTTCGGGATGTTCGTTCTATTATTATACGGTATTGTACCGAAAAACTATTTAGTCATCGTCATAAGCCATAACATCCAATACGTAGGACATGAATGATCTAACTTTTATTATAGGTATTTGTTTGCGTTGAAATATGTATGTGAAAATATTCGATTTATTTGTTAGTAAGTCTGGGTAGGTCAGACATGGTATGTACATGTAAAATTTTCTTGCATATCTAATAGGGAATATGCATGAAAATTTTTTTTCACTTGAATTGAAGCATGTTTACTTGACAAATATCAAGGTATAATTACTTTTTAAATAACTTTAAAAATAAGCGAGATATGAATGATTGAAATTCCCGATTAGACAAAGAGGGTGATAGTCTTCTTGATATGTTATGTGACGTCATATTACACTTTCACCATTTAAAATACACGCAAAACTCCGTTTTTAGTATTTTTGCAAGAAAGAGACAGATAATAATCTTTAAAAGCTTATAGCTTCCTTGATATTTGTCGGATTTTAATTTCGTTTTTAAATATTATTACTGTATTAACAGTATTTTCATATTCTGAAAATAAATATGAAAAAAAATTTTCATGCATATTCCCTATTGAGAAGGATATCACGACACTTCCATTAACAGACACTTATGAGGGATTTTCATTTTGCAATTACCCTACTGATATTGGCTAATGTATGTAACTTAGGGGGGGGGGGGGTTCTCCTCTACTGGCAACTGGAAACATTTTAGGCACCAGGGCAATTACACAAAAGTACACTCACATTCAATATATTTGAACCAGAATATCACATTCTAAGCCTATATATTACTATATATGTGTATAATATTGCATACAGTAACACCTAGAATGTTTGTTCAGTTTCTATGAACGGAGTGAATTTACACTCACTGATTATATTTAGGTACGAAGTACTCAAAGAACATCTTACCAAAAATGATTTTCATTTAACTATAATATAATAACTCTTATTTTTGTTTTTTATATTGACGCCATCAAGTTAACAAAAAAGCACTTTTGATATTCCAGTATAGAATAATAAAAATAATAATAATGGAGTTTGACCTCCGTTTCTATTCTTTTTGAAATTTACTCGAAAACTACGGAACCGATTGAAGCTCAAAAAAACTCATTTGATTTGTCTTTTTATTGCACATTTTTCATACCTGGGCACTTTTTTTCGTCAGTTGCATAGTTTTGTTGTAAAACGCAAAACTCCACTTTTGGCAGTTTTTGACCATTTTTTTGACAGGTTTCCTGAGAACGTAGCCGCGTCCAAATGGGATATGTTATTTATCACGTTATTACCTAACAAATTATATATAAAAAATTGAGTTTACAAATTATTAGTGCGGATATGCTAATTCTATCCTGCTATAACCATACATTAATGATATGGGTGGATGACTTGGAATTTGTATGTAGTCTAGGAATTGGCAGATTGTGTGGCTATAGTCGACTTTGAACTATGCCGATATTAATATGGAGTATGTTAAGAAAAACTGAAGCAAAACCTTCACAAGCATAGCCAGTTAATTAGTTCTTGTCATAACTATTCTTGTCATAACTTCTTGTCATACGCCGACAGTTTAGTCAATTAATTTTAATTGCCAAACTGCCACCGTTGGGAATCGAATCTAGTGATATTCCGGTATATAGTTTATTGATCTCGAGATACAAGACCTATGTGCAAACTAACTCAAAAATAAATAGAGATATCTAGATTTTTTAATCAAAATTGAATTCTTTAAACAAATTTTAGTTTGAATTGAGATTACTTTCGTCAAAATCGGATCATAAGATATTTCCTGACATCTCTTAAAATTGTTCTCAATACTACACTTTCATTTCGATTTTCTACCATTTTTCAAAAAAAACTACCCTTCAAATATAATCTTACTTTTGTGCCTTCTTCTTGTAGTGAGTATTTTTAAACTTAAGAATTTCATATTTCTCTAGAAATACTTGAATACTTTCTCTAGAAATGATTATCACAATGGACGCTAGTGCGTGAGACAAAGTTTAAGCAGTAAATATGTTTACAGGAAGTATTAGAGGCTATTTTCAGGCCTCTATATCTCATGAACCGAGAAAGCTATGAAGCTCGAATTTAAAACGTAGTTTGCGACCCATTTGACGGTACGTACCAAGTTTAATTACTGCTTTAATTGTAAGATATTTTACCCCAAAAATCAACATTTTTGGGACTAGCTGACTCACTCACTCATCATCAATATTCTAGTACTTCCAGTTGTCCTAAAAAATTGAATTTTGGTACACAGATAGGCAATTGGCTGAAACCAACCAGAAAAGTCTGAAAATCGCTCCCTGGAGGGGCAGGAGGGGTAATAATTTATACCTCAAAAAATGGTAAGAGATGGAAGAAAAATTCTAAAACAGTTTCACTACTTTTTAATGCGAACGCTTTTGTTTCCGCTAAGATATCAATACTTTTCGTGTGCAAAAACTAAAGGTTCGTCTCACATTTATGTTTTTTGTTGGATTCACTTAACGCAACCAACTTATTTCGATTTTCTACCATTCTTCAAAAAACTCGTTCTTCCTTCTTAATCATTTTAATTGTAGTGTGTTTAATCTTAAGAATTGTAGTAACAACCCTCAATTACCATTTCAACTTCTTTAACACAAACACTTTTTTTCCAAATGAAAACTACATATGTGTTGATTAAAAAACCCCCGGAAATAAATATTTTACCTAAAATGTGCAAACTTTTGAACATTCTTTGAAAAACCATTTGAGTGAAGTACCCGCGTTCACAAATCAAACAAACACAACGTGGTTAGAGGTAATGGAAGTCGGTAACAATACTTTAAGTACAGTGAAGTAGTGAATTATGATTACACAGAGCAAAAAAAAAACCAGGTTTAATATATAGAAAAAAATTGTTCAAAAGAAGAAAAAAAACTTTCTTTCAAGTTTCTCCAATGTTCGCGAGACCATAATATCATATCATCATACCTATTTTACTTACCATATTATTATTATTACATTCACCCCTTTCTCAGTCGTTCATCGGGTAGTAGTACCTATAGTACTCATGTACCTACCTATGTTGTGTTGATATCAAAGTCAATTCGAAGTTGAAGTGTATAACACCACTTGCTCGAATAAATAAATAACAAAGTAGAAGTAGTAGAAAAAAAAAAGAAATATAATACAAAAATTCATGGAATTTTCACAGAGGTCGCTTATTTCTTTTGCTTTTATATATACCAACCATCATAGTTGTTCGTTTTTACTTTTCTTTCTGTCGTCATATGAAATACAAACGAACAAACGAACGCATACTAGACTCCTACAACCTGCCACCCACCCACACACACTGACACACACGTGACGGTTTTCTCAAATTATATCATCAAAAATGTAATTCTGAGAAACTGTATTGGCGGTTTTACTTTTTTCAGAGCAGTGACGAATTTTTCAAAATGTTTATTATTTTTTAGAGAGATTGCAAGAAAGATACTTTTTATATCCTGGATATGTGTAATGTAATGTTTGAATTTAAATAACGACACCTGAATATTTCATAAAAGGGGTACTTTTAGAAAACATTACCCAAATGAAAGTTTCTTTCGAAGGTGGGCACGTTATGGTGACCTTAATTTTGACTTTGACTTTAGGTTAGGTTAGGTTGCAGTGGCTGTTCTGTTGAGACACACTTAGGCCATGAGAGCCATTGTGATACCTGACAAAGGGGACCATTTCACATGGAGCTGTAAAGGTAAATGATAGTTATATTAAATAATTATTATTTAAATAAATAATAAATATATATCAAAGATATAATTGATCGTTATTGATTTGATTTATGAAATATTATAATATTAAATATGTAATGAAAATTAATAATTACCATGGTTGTTAACATTCCAAACAACCGTGATAATAGAGGGAAGTTATAGTTGTTATGCAACAGATAAAAATGATGATCAAAATTTTAATAATAATTTAATGAAGAAGCGATACCGCTACAGAGGCACTAATCCATGAACCATTTGGAGTTGTTTAAGAGCAGCGAAAGAGATCTGACGCCGCCCGATTTTAGTTCGGAGACGTCATCAAAGAATGGTTGATCCTAGTGTGTCAGTCTTCTCGTAACAAGAGCTAGTCAGTGACAGAGAAAGTGGGTCATTTTTTTGCTCTTCTTCCCCATTGGGACACCTCCATGCAATAACCGTGCTGCCCTGGTAGGCTCAGCATGCTTTTCTTCAATGTTATTTGAAAGTTAACTTGTTTACAAATAGAATATGAAACCAATACCTTTTTAACAAAATCAAGTAATTGAGAAAAAAAAGCCTAAGAACTGAGTAATAAATTCGGTTATCCAGTATATACTAGATATTTAAGAGAATTGACTCAGTTAGTGTTTTTTCACTTGCTTAATAATAACGTGATTTTATATAGATTTATCCGATTATTTTTCAGATTTTAATAATTATTTAAAGATAAATTTCCATGTAAACAAATAATAACCGGACTCCCAACAACAAGCTTGTTGGGAATAGAACTTGTTACCAATTGCTTTTAGTACAGATTTCCTGAAATTTTATAAATTCGCCACTGTATTATTCACTGGATCTACAGAGTACATAATATAAAACACTTTTTTTATATTAATTTAATATACTGCTTACCCTTTTTTACAGTGAATAATTCATAACATTATTCCAGTCTATAAACCTACTCTATTTTCATATTGAGTAAATATTATATAATGGAATAACCACAGTACAATTGATTAAAATCAAATAATATATTTAAACAAGAAATTGTCAAATTTCTAAAATATTACTGTTTATCCCTTCTATTTGCCGAAAAATATTCCATGTTAAAAAACGGTTAGAGATAATTTTAATACAAAATGAAAAAATTTTTCTTATAAATTCAAGGATTTTAACTAATTCAAGAATGGAGAATATCGTAACTGTATCACTTAAGGTGTATCCATTTTGGGCGCTTACACGCTTTCATGCTGTATGCTGAATGCTTGTATGCTGATAAAGCGCGTTAATGGTTGAATTCAAAAGATAGACACCACTCTTGTAGACGCTTTATCCATCGTGGTAAGGCAGCAAAGCATGAGCGCAAAATCTTACTAGCTCCAAAACGAATACTGTTTAAGAATTTGTTTAGTTATCTGTCATGTGCATAGTGTAACCAACTTAGGGTATTTACCCTAAAGTTTAAGGGGAAAAATTTCTTCATCACTACCTAGATAGATAGTTAGATTGTAGAGGCTGCCCTGGACGGACTACACTTCGACCATAAGGTCCATTGTGATGCCTAAGGATGTGAGGATGTGCATGGCGTGGAAATAATTTTTGTGTATAGACTAAGAATTGGTAGGAAATGCAGCTGCAGCCGACTTTGATAGGAACTCTTCCGATATTCATCTGGAATTCGTGAAGAAAACTGCAAAAAACCTTCTCAAGCATAGCCGGTTACTTTGTTCAGTTTAGTCAATTAACCGCCTTTTTTTTTTCTTAATAATTGACAAACTGCTGCTATTCCATACTGCGCAGACATAACGCCCTAGACCGCTAGGTCACTTGGACTGCTTTCACTACTATCTTTAATATCATTATCAACTGTTTCAAACAAACATTATAATGCTTGAAAAACAGCTAAAATTTTTTCATCCGCCATATTGAATGTTGATGGCAACTGATGCTTACACATATTTAAAATACCTGAAAAGAACAGCATTTTCAAGAGTAATGTAAGCGTTCATAAGACAATGCGAACGGCAACATAAGGCGCTCATAAGCGTGAGCGGTATTCTCAAATATTTTGTACGTAATATTTACCCTCTATCATATGTCCGCAACCATTACATTACTACAGTTACACCACAAATGATTGTAATGAATGAGTCATTTTTTTCATATCTTTGTCAGTATTAATTTGAAGCCAACATTAATAATAATTCTAACATATTATTATTTGTATATACTTGAGCGTCATAATACAATACTAATCTAAATTTCCATTGAGGTTACGAAGACATAGTATGAAAGACTATGCGTTTATTTTGTATTTAATTCATTTTATAAAACTTTGTCCTGTGACTATCTTATATTTTGTACTTTCAATTAATATAAAGTTCAAAGAATTGACTGGAACTTGTGAGTTACTCAACTTCTAGAAGTTTTTAGAAAGTTAAATAGAAAACAAAAGGTTACTATTATGAATAGACATCCATTTTGCATCGAAAAACAAACACATCTATATAAAAACTAGGTTAAATAATGTAAAAACTTAACATACACAAAAAAAAAGCACCACAAAACTATATACCTATTTATATACAAGTAATAATGACCAATTCATTTAGTGGTAATAAACACATCCATTTTAAATATAACTACCTACTATATATTTAAATATGTCACTCATTTCAAACACAAGTCATTACAAACATGAGTTTTTCATCATCATTAAGGGTATAACAAACTCCTATAGACTACAGTCAAATGTTATTTTCTGACCCCTCATACTTTTAACACTATCAACTTGTTCGTTATAATAATGTATGGTGTTACTAGAAAAGTCCGATTACTCGTCAATTTTGCAAGAATTTTAATATATTACTACCACTGATAGGAATAGAAAATATAAACGATTTCGATCGTCGTAAAGCTTTTTTTTTGTAGTGAAGCTTCCAAAACGTATAAGCCCACACAACCGCATTTTGCTGTTAAAGTATTTTCACTCGTAAACCCACTTTGCTTAAGAATTTAATAAAATTATGATAATGAATTAAAATGATAAAACAAATATTTTTTTTTACCGATTGTAATGCGAGATATTTGCAATCAAAGTCCATTAAGCTAGCAGAGCAACCTGAGCAGAACACAATTACAATTGTCTCATTATTAGAGGCTAATAAAATGCTAAATAAATGCCCTAATTCAAAATTTAATACTCCTGGTTGTATTGTGTTACCGCATGCTCTGCTAGCTAAATGTTAAGCTAGCATAGCAATTTTAAAAAATCAATTAATTATATTGTATTTAATACCAAATTATTAAGCTAATTAAATTATCTAATTAAAAACTAACTGCTCTTTGCTTTGTCGTGTAATCGCATGTTCTGCTTGATTTTTTAATTATTGCTCTACTAGCTTAACATACACAATACAACAAAGAGCATTTAATTTTTAATTGAGGCATTTAATTAGCATTTTATTAGCGTCTAATTATGAGACAATTATAATTGTGTTCTGCTCAGGTTGCTCTACTTGCTTAATGGACATGCATTCCTGCATAGTACAATATATAGTAGATTGTATAATGAATGTTAAAACACTATACATGTTATACTAGAATGTTCAGTTGGCATAGTTCTAATTAGTTAATTAATCATATTGTATTTTATACACGTCGCTATGACTGTAAAGAGTGTATTTTCCAAATGTTTTATGATAATTAGATGAGTTATTCAAAAACTTGTTATCTAATTACCTCAATTGTTCATAATTTCAAATATCACTGAAAATTTATGAATTTTTTAAACCGAATTTGTTAAACCGAAAAGCCTTTCGATTTTCTTTTGAACAAATTTGTCGATTCGGGGGTATTTGTTTATATATTTAGTGGTCTGTTTAAAATGAAACACTCTCAAAGTGCTTTGAAAACCTGAAATCTTTGAAAAACCTGGACCTAATTTTAGTAATAGTTTTCTTTGAGATATTTGTGGAAATCCTGATGCTAGTTCTTGTAATAAAATATTGGAGTTCCAGGTATGATACGTAAAGTAGGTTAAGTGACCCTTTTGAAAGGAATTTAGACAGTTTGTTCTTTAGAAAATTGTCAAGAAAAATGTAGTTTTGTACCGTTTTCATTGCTCTAAGAAATGTTAAAAATGACTATCATTGTAAACAATTTTAGTCTGATCGGAATGAAATTTCATATTTGATGCACTTTCTATATTTGAAACGCCAAGTTCGTTGAAGATCAAAATCACCTTAGAGGGAGTGGGATACACAAAACGTGAATAATCTGTTCTTATAATTGTTAAATAAAAAATACGATTCGTAGCGTTGTAGAAAATACATATTACTACAAGTTATCTTCCAGTCATATTTTCTATAGATCTAATATTACCAGAAATATTTGCAACTTTAAGTTTTAATACATACAATGAACATAAGAAGTATTCCCATGGTTACTCAATTTAATTATGACTCTTCCCTCTGAGAAAATTCGCTTAGCCTAAGCACCTCTTACAAGTTGAATTTTTCCACTTCGGTAACTATAATAAGACATTGAAATCGATGAAAATGCTACCTATCATTTTTAGACAATGGATGTGAAATGTTTTGGAACAGTGATAACTTCATATTGTATGAATAATATTTTGTTCTTGCATTGTTCTTGTTAAGTACCTAAACATTTTTTAGATGTTAAGTTGGTGGCTATTGCTATGATATATGTATATATATATATATATATATATATATATATATATATATATATATATATATATATATATATATATATATAATATATATATATCTATATTATATATATATATATATATATATATATATGTGTACCTAATAAAAAGTAATTTATTTCGTATTTTGGTTATAATCACTTAAAAACTCCATATACGGGGGCTTCTATGGTAGTGACCATTATAATTTATAAGTAATATGATGCTTTAAAGATTCATTATAAATATTAAACTATGTATACGGTTTCACTGTATTTGTCAGCCAGTCAGTTAGTCTCGCTTATGTATAAATACAATATTTACTTGGGACCTAAATTATTAAAACCAAAAGCCGTTAGCAATTTCATCATCATTATTTGTGAATGAACCATTTTGACTAAATAACTATAAATGTCTATTGCTTTTCAACTATAGAGAGAGTATCTCTACCGTATGTTACAAAAATATTGTTTTAAATAGGGTAAAATAATAGGCTACATTAGATACATGATTCGTATCTTATGGTAAAATAATGTAACCACAATTCGAACAATGTTTTAGTGTTGTATCTAGTTATTCAAATAATACAGCTTATTCCACAATACTTATATTTACATAGGGGTATTTCGATTACAACGCAATCATCGCCAGTAGCTAAATTCCGTATAGCATATTAATAAAAATTAAATTAAATATAAAGCATATATATGGAAACGAAAAAATTCGTTATGCAGAAGCTGCATCAACTTAGCAAATTTCCATAGAATACATAAATTACTCTCTAGTGGTCACAATTATGCACAATTAAGGCCAATTTTATTAATAAATGGCATAGAGCAAGGGGAAAGTGGTGCTTGGAGAAAAAAGAAACTAAAAATATAAAATATCTCACTTAATATTAGAAAAATTAAAAAATGTGTTAGGAGATAAGTTGTAGAAAATCATGATGTTTACTACAATTCATTACCTCATCATTTGTTCTACAACTCGAATGTGTACAGAGATATTAAGGATTTAAATTTTCAATCTTTAACCGTCAATATCTCCGTCAAACCGTCAAACAGAAAAAATAATAAGAAACTTAATTGTAGTAAAACTAATTTTCTACAACTTGTACAAAATGTAACAAAACCTTTGAACGTTTAGCTTTCTTGTGGTGTAATAATATTTTTGATGTAGCTGATAGTTTTGTAGCTTTCCCCTTAACTCACTACCCCTCCACTTGTTAACTCCGAAATTAGGAAATGAAAATTATGAAATTAATTATGAAATAGACTTAATTTTAATTAACAGTAAAAAAAAATTTTTTAACAAGAAAAACAAGCTTTTAAAACAAGAAAATAAACTCTTAATAAAATAAAACCCATCAATTTATTACATTATACAATTTATATGATATATAAACTTGTCGCGAGATTAATATATATGTCAAGAAAATTTATTTTATATAAGTATTTTACTCTCTCAGTGTACGTATAATACACTCAAAAAAATATTACCCGTTACGTACACGTATTAACGTAAAAACATACGACCGTGTCCAAGACACAGCCACTTCCTGCTTTTTTTGCTTTGGCACCTCTTTTAAAGCTTAAAGTAATTATTAGATAGCAAAAACATAATATATATACGATGTTGAATTTGAATGCGGGATACATATTAAATCTACCTACATACCTCCAAATATATCAGAAATCTCAAAATATTCGAGCCAATAATTCAATATTCAGAATACTCAAGAGATATCATACAGATTCTACAGATTACAAACTTTGTCTTGTTTCGTAAAAATGAAACCTAGTAGGTACCTTTATTTTTCTCATGTTTGTGTATTTTATAGAATTTTATTTTGCAAAGTATTGAAATTGGAATAAACTAATTATCGCGATTTTCTGAAAAATAATGAAATATAAAAATATCTCAAACAACTCCTAAATGACACAAAAGTTGAAAGCTTTTTTACAAATAATATGACGACATTTACTTCATTGATGCGATCATATATAAGCTTTTTCTCAAACCATATCGCATATCTAATAATACAGTGTATATTTTCTTATAAAAGTATATTAAATGCCTCTGAGTGAAGTATGGCTTGAAAATTGCAAATAGACAATAGTAAGATAAGATATCAAACTTGATGCATACTGTAATATATTATTCCGTATCCAACAAAATTCAAAACATGGAATAAAATGATTGTATTTTCAATCTAAATAATTTAGAATGAAATGTGTTCCGACTATGTGATAGTTAACCTTTTATAAGTCTTATAAATCTCCTAAATATGAAAGGATTTTGATACCTTATTCTACACACCATCATGCTCATAATAACAATAATAATAATAGATTTTGCTCATATTTCAAATAATTAATTTAAAATAATAGATTATTTTAATTTAGATAAGAGATAAAATATATCCAATGTTGTGATAAATATTTTTAGAAAACACAACAAACATTTTTGAATAAATGAATGTTTAAACTGAAATATACTCATTTGAATTTTAATAGTTTTCAAATTTCATTAATGTGTTTTGTGAATAAAAGATCACAAATTATTTACGTTTCACTTAATTTTCTGCTTTTTCTTCCAGCGATAGAGGATAAAAAGTGATACAATAGTTTCTAAACCATGTATACAAGGTGTTCTGAAATTCATTCAAGAAAACTATACCACGGTGTAGAGCTGGAAAAAACAAAAACAAAATTATAAAGTTTTTCGATTTGACGCTTAGCTTTTGAGATATATTTAATTAAACATTAGTAAATTCAACCGTTTTGTGGGTGTCGCTTCACTTATTGTTATTTATTATTATTACACTTGTATATCGCCCCACCTCCTTACACTATGCGCTTCGTGATTGGTGGAGTAGGGCGCCCACAGTTGATCATGCTAATCATAAGTGTAGTGACATTTCATGGTTCTATGAACTTAAACTAACCATTAGAATCCCAAACTATGTTCTTCTTAATAAACTTGCTGAAAGAAGCTGTGCATATAAGACCAAACTACGGCTGCATTCGGAACGTTTAGAATGATTTATTGACATTAATCCCACTGCTCTGCATTTTCCACACGCGTAACTTTATTCTTCGATGGTTAACTGATAAAATATACAGACCAATACAAAAAAGTTTACTGGTTAAAAATCAGAAATAACTCAGATAAAATTTGTATGAGATGAATATATTACATAGCAATCCACTATGACATCTGTAGCCGAATTGGTAAATAACTTCACGTATCCGCAAGAGGTCGTTGGGTTGATTCCTGATGTTTTTTTCTCAATTCAGTGAAATTTTATTATTGAAACTTGTAGCTCATTGTGACGTTTTCCATTAACATTGCATACACTCTAAGGAAATTTCTGATAAAAAACATTTCCGTATAGTATATGACAAAGGGATTACTCAAATTAAGGAATAAAGACAATGTTAATGATAAACTGTGCAATCCGGACGAAAATTTGTAAAAGTATGGGAGGAGAATATTTGTTATCTTCCATGTATTGGAAATTTAAGGGAATCGGTTTGAAAAACGAAATCAAAATTCACACTAATTTCTCATTTTGAGGTCACAAGTGTCTATTAACAACATTTTTTTTAAATTTCACTTGTAAAAAATGATATCGACTTCGTTGAGGTGTCCTTCGAATCATCATGGAACAGTCATGGGGGAGGGGAAAAAGTTGGAAACAACGCTCTTAATACTTACTAATTTAATGGGCAAATATATCATGTAAAGTTATTTTAAATAAAATTTACAACAATTTATCTACAGACTTTTTCTGTAACTCGAATATTTACAGAAATATTACCAAATTTATAAAAATAGGTTTTTTTTGTAGTCATGAATACCAAATAAGTTTCTTTTAAAAAAACATTTTTAAAAACAAGCTTTTTATAGTAAAACAAATTTTCTACAACTTTACTTCTAATATGTTTTTCGATTTTTCAATATTAAGACAGATATACCATTTTGTATTTTCTTTCCCCTCCTTCTAAACCTCCCTTTTTCCTTGTCGATTCTTGTCATGTTTACCATAAAAATGCATTGTCATCGGAAGTGCACCAACATTCAAAAATTCAACTTCGTAGGATAAGAGGAAGTGGTTCTAATTCAGCTTGCATGATTTGACCCGAACATACATACATATATACATACATTGCAAGTTAAATAAAAGCTTGTAAAAATATTGTTATTAATTAACCTATAATTATAATTATAATAATAATAATAAAGTTTTAACGTATGATGAAAAAATTGTTTAAATATCTCACTGTTACACCTTTACGAAAAGTATTGGGATAAAAAAACACAAATACTGGAAAGTTGCAAACAAATGTACCACTCAAAGATGAATCCATCTATAGCTTGTTATTTACTAAGAATCTACCCAATATACAAAATGAATTAATTAAACTGATAAAACACCAGGGCATTCATTCTATGACAGGCATATTTTAAGATAAACGAGACCGACCTTCATATTTTAACAAAAACAAACAAACAAAAAAATTGATGTAAATTTTGTTACCTAATGAACCATTGAAGTGTTTGTGTGTGTGTGTTTATACGCCTAATAAAATGGATTAATTCAAGTGAAAGTATGAAAGATAATAATTTTTTTTTACTTTTTTTTTTGTTAAATTAATAATGCAGTAAAATGTTTACAAAGCTCTTTTTCACTCCGTGTCTGGTGTAAAAGAATTTTTATTTACAATTCTCATATAAAGAAAATAGAAAAAGAAAATCTTGTGTTTGGTTAGAAGAAGAATGAATTTACTACTGGAGAAATAAACGCATCCACTTTACTGTACGTAAATGTATAATACAGATTGTTAGATAAAACATTTGATATGTAAATTGATCACCCTTGCCACTCCAATCCCGTCTTGGATCTGAACCGCCTTTAGAATATTGCCCGAGACTCTTATCTGGTGCATGATTATCCGCCAATGACATGTGCATCTCTATCTACTTGGTGTAGCAATCACACTTTTGGCATGTTAGGGTTCTCGAGGTATTTTGGGAGCTCTTGAACTTGGATATGTTCTCTGGTGTGTAAATTATAAACTAGAACTAGTAGATCGATGATTCCTGCCATCACCTGCGTGGTATACTCTTCGGCCTACAGCCTACAAAGTCCACGGTCGCATTCCAGTGAACAAGTAACTATTGCTAGAGGTTTGAAATATTACGCTCCCCCCCCGTACCACAGATCCCAATAAATTATGAAATCGAAAAAAATTGGTCAAGAGAAAATTATGCTTAATCGATTCCGTGAAAAATTTTCAGTAAACCATGAACCTTTGTTCAAGTAGGCAACCCGCAATACACTAAACTAGAAAACAATAAAATTGTTTATTACAATTTTGTGTGCTTGAATTTATCAATTCTGCTAATCTGACTTCAATACTCATCTTATTATTATTTTCTCACCAGTTCTTTTGAAGATACGCTGTAATTCCAGCAAAAGTAAATGTTTTTTCAGAAAATGTTTTTAAAAAATTTAACACACAAAAAAAATAAATTAATACATTTTTGTAATCGTGCTTCAAAAAATTTTAAATTGACAACTCACACAATAAACTTTTTTTCATGTTAATATTCAATGTAAATATACAACGTCTATTAAGTTTAGTCTTGAATTTGTAACGCTTGAAAATGTTCATCGCAGACACAAATGTTTGGTATAAGTGTTCATAAAATCGATTAAAGAGTAAATCAGGCCACAAAATGGCCTGATTCGACCATTTACGTCTACCCGTCTGTGAACACGATAACTCAAAAACGAAACGTTATAACAAGCGAAAATTTTGTATATGCGTTCTAGAGCAAAATAGTAAGGTCAAGGTTGTACAAGATAGATCAAAAATGTAAAGCCAAAACATGTTCCTTTTTAAAAAATAAACAACTTTTTTATAAACGTTTCTACATAAATTCGGAATATACCGGGTATTTAAGCAATTAACTCAGTTAGTTGTTATTTTTACTTGTTTATTTCCCGTTGCAGAACTTCTTAAGTATTTTGTCCGTGTTTGGTTAAATGCCAAATTTTAATCAATTACTTGAATAATAACTTTGTGGAGGTGATTCCATTAGTGTTTCATTTTTCGAAGTACAGTATACTAAATTATATATTATACTAAAATATATTTATTATTTTATTTGCAAAATAAATATTTTTTGAAATATTTAGAATTACCTAAATTCATAATATTTTTATAATAATATTTATTTACTAACTTAAGCGTAATCTTTGATTGTTTTTATTAAAAATATTTATTTTAATTTGAATGGTTTTTAAAAATTATTATCTAATCAACTTTTTTTTTATAAAAGTATATATAGTAATTACGCATGTTTTTATACAGCTGTGAGGTATAAACTCCGCAATTTAAGTATTTATTATTTATACAAATAAAAAATTGAATATATTTTTGATAATTTTGTTTGTTTTTTAAATTAAATTCCATAAAGTAAATATCACCACAATTAACATATAAACTAGTGAAATAACAACTGAGTTAATTGCTTAAATACCCGGTATTTCCTGAATTTATGTAAAAAAGTTTATTCGAAAAAAAGTCGATTATTTACAAAAAAAGAAGATTTTTTGTCTTTATTATTTTGTTCTATCTGTCACGGTTTCAATGATGGGCAGTTTTGCCCATTTTCCCCAAACATGAACTTACTTGACCTTACATTTTAGCTCTAGAACAAACACTCCAAATTCCAGCTCGTTATCTCCTTTCGTTTTTGAGTTATCGTGTCCACACGCTGGCAGACATGCGGAAATGCCCGAATTAGGCCATTTTATGAACACCTATTCCAAATAATAATAATGACTGTGATCAATATTTTCAAGCGTTACAAAGTCAGGACTAAACTTAATATACCCTTGTATATTTACATATACCGGGTATGATTACTTTACACGTATCCTACATGTAAAATATTAAAAGAGTAGGGAAAATGTTTTTTACATCAGATTTCTTTATAGATACATCAAAATTAGGTTACAGGTCACTTAGGCTCAAATTGTAAGTGGTATAACTTTAAGAGTGTCGATAATATTTATCTGCAACATTTACATTTCCTCTTACAAATATTTGCAGTTCCCAATACAAATCAATGTAAGTAATTCCTATGTATAATGTTTTACTTAACAACCTGTATAGAAAATAAAATGTAGTATTAGGTCTTTACTAGATGAAACCTTTACATAATATGCTTATATATAGATGGATACCTGCATATTATAGTGGAGCTTTAACGTATATCCTATCTCGTTGATGTATCCTGGTACTTCCATATTAAACAGGGCCATTTATTGATTTTTATTTGAATGTCCATGCCTAAGTTTCTACTAAGGCAGTGTCTACATTCAGATTAATTTTTGGATAATTAATTATCACTGTAAGAAAGTGAAAAGGGAAAGTATAGTAAAGAAATTCGCACGTTTTTTACAGAACAAAATGTGTACTATTTGAAAGCAGCACTGTTTTTCGTGTTCAATACCTTCTAAACCATTTAGAGTAGATATTTAAAAACTATTCTAGAGTTTTGTGACAATTGAGATCTGTTGGCTACGGTTCAATTATTTACCAAATGTTTAGCAAACGCTTTTCGTATAACTTTGTTGCTTAGGCTAGCTTTGGCTACGTCATTTACAAGGATACACTGATAGAAGTAATTCTTAAACCAAGAATTCTGATTGTCATATATATGGAATATAATATATTTTTCGCACAGGTAAATAAGTATCTTGACATCAGTAATTTTGAAAAAACTTTGAGTAAGTATTTTGAATAAAATATATTTACTTGGTTCAAGAAATTATCTTCTATCAGTGTAGTTTTTAAAACTTTGTTGACGTATATAACTATGGCACGAAAACTAGGATAACGTTTTTAATTACAAATTGTTATACAAAATTTAAGGAACAGCTTGTACATTTAATTTTATACGAAAATAGAGGAAAATAGAGAGAGTTTTCAGTCACATATCTCAACATTTTATCTCAAATTCTATGAAATATCATCGATAACAACTTTGTTTGGTCAAAAAGTAAGACGCAAGGTAGATATAATCACGAAACAATATTGTACTTTTGGATCTTTCTAGAGGGAGAACACAGTAGTTGTAATAGTGAAGGAGTGCTCGAAGCCTGTCAAGTAGGCCTTTCTTGGCCTTTTATACCAATCCTTAAAGAACAAGGAATTTGTATGCAGACTGAAAATTTTGTAGGTTTTAGGACTGCAGCCGACTTTAATAAGAACTATGCCGATATTTATCTGGAGATTTAATAGACAAGCTGCCAATGTTGGGAATCGAATTCGCAACCTCCCAGTTCCAACCAAAGCACCTTAACAGCATGGTCACTTGTACTTGTCTACATCGAAAGTTCTCTCTCGCTGATTAACTTTCAGGAATGTATACAATTTTGGTAACCAAAAAATTTTGGGTTTGATGTTAATTAATTCGATTTCAAAATTAAAACGAACCAATCAATATTATTGTCAATAATATTGACAATATTTAAGAATACTCATTATTTCAAATATAGACCGTCTAGGATATAATTGAATAGTATTAACGAAGATTAAAAGGAATTTTAATTGTTTAATTGTGAGCGAGATTGATGGAGCTGATTTAGAAAAATTATACTCAGTCATTTGTTATTGAAAGTCATTTATTTCGATACTCTCTAGACAGACAGTATAAATTGGAAAAAAGGTCTCGTTACAATGTTTTAAGTGAAAAATTCGTCATACATATAACAATATAATACAATTTATATGACTGCGCATAACGATTTATTGTGATATCGTGATATCACATAACGGAAGTAAAAATAATGGATGAGATTTAGTACGATATAAATATGTATGTAACTACATTGTACATCCAAACATATATCTAACAATAAGTAACATAATTCTTGGGTACACAACACCGTTGATTATCTCAGTATCTAGCACTATCTAGCACCACCTACAACATACTAACTAACGTTAGTACCTACATATACACCAGAGATGAGCGACCGGAGACAATGAGCTAGCTAGAGATTCAAAGTTACTATCTATCTACCTACCACAATAACTGATAGACGGTAAAAACCGGTATCTACAAGATGTACTAAATACCAGAGCTTCATTTGAAATTGCATTGAAAATGATTTGAATTTATGATTATTCTCAGAAATCTGTCGAAATAAAATATTCGTGGTAGGATTGGGGGAAGGGGGTAGAGTTGGTATTCGTGGTAGACTAATATTGATTATCAAATTAAATCTTATGAACAAGTAAACGCCATATATATTATGTGCATGCGATTTTCGGACACTCTACAATAAGATGAACAAGGACGTGAAGTAATGTTTACTCATTTCTTCACATTGATTTATTTGACATTTTGCCCGAAACAAAAACAGCTCGTATTTTTAAATGAAAAGGTATATTAATTACTGTTAATTTCATATCATAAACTTCGAGACTTTGAATGAGCTTAGTCACAGGAACTTCTTAGGGTAAAGTAAATACCATCCACTTATCTTACAAGCCACGATCTGGACCAAAACGGATTAGTGCAGTTCTTTGAATAACTACACTTTAACTGGAAGTTTTTTTTGTTTCTCTTTTAATGATGGACAAATTTTACTGGAAATGTTAAAACTATCTAGTCTCCGAAATCAATTATAAGGAATAGAATTTCAATAGTTGGAACTATTGACAGCGGCTGTAAGCGGTTTTGTATCAGTGTGTCTCTGTTGACAAAAGCTCGAGACTGAATGAACCAAATTTTGATCAATTTTTTCAAACTGATACTGATGGAAGTCCCCCTAAAACTTGTCTGACTCTTTTAAAAACGTTAGAGGTGAATGAAAAAACTATTACGATACCTAGGCTTGCCATTTTTCGCAGAAACAAATGTTTTATTGATTTTATATACTACAAGCTGAATTCCTCGATGATGCCGATGGAGACTTTTTTTAATTTTTTCCATTGCTTTCGCTATCAGAATAAAAATATTATTTTGCTTTCCAGAACCTCGTACAGATTTGAACCCGAATCATCAAGTGAATAAATTCCTCGGAAACTGTATACTAAATACCAGTTCTCGCCGCAAGATCCTGTTTTACAGTTACAAACACAAATGACATAAAATTAATGTTACTCAAGATCAGTTGAACTAATTGATTTATTATTTTCTTTCTTAGCAGGTTTGTTTAAATATTTAATTGCATTCTGAGGTGGCTCATTTTGTAGTTAGGTATATTCTGAATCTAAACGACGATATACGTTTCTCATAAAAGATATGGGTTGTTACTACTGCTATAGCTTGTATGAGAGTTTATTTCATTTATAAAAGCATACTTTTCTCACCACAAAACGATTTGGTTTGACTGTTATATATGCGCTTAAACTATAAAATAAAAAAGAGAGGAATTTCTCATTGTGTAAAATTACTGATGAACCTTGATAAATATTAATTTATCAATCGACTTTTTTATTTTATCTTTTAATTTATTTATAAAAGAATAAATAAAGTTTTTAACCAGAGAAATAAATTTGTAGTTGGATAATAAATTGCTAAATCCAGGAGCCCGATTACACTGTACGGATTGTAATCATTCTTTTTTATTGCACTAATGGCAAAACTTCTGTATTCACTTCGATGTCCGTCTATCCACCCATCTGTCTGTCATTGGCAATTATGTCATAACTATTCGACGTCATTATAACCTAATTATGGGCTCAATTCATGGGATGAATTCGCATATGGCAAAAATACAATTTTCAAGGACCATCGTGTAAGGTGTCAAATATTAACCTTATTGACGTGTTCTTTTATGCATTTCCTTAAACATTTTTCGGGGTAACAGTTTAAAAATTACTGTGTTAAAATGAAATGAATATTTCATTTTTATTTGTGAAGAAGGAAATATGTTCCGAAACTAGTCAAATAAATCGATTTTATGAAAATTTCAAATATTTGTTTTATTTAATAACCAAAGGGGTAAGATTACGATTCGTACGGTGCCACTCTTTCACAATAGATTCTTATAGAACTCGACAAAATAAGACGAAAAATAAGAATAAATTTTTTTCGATATCTCGCTTCGTGATATCGATGTTTCAAGTTTCAAGTTTTTGACGCATATTTTTGACGCAAAATTTTATTTTTAGTTTTCGATTTATTTTCAAAAATCCTATAAAAATACGTTCAAAAAAAAATTCAAAAATATAAATATCGATATCTCGAAAATGAAGCGATATTCATCGTAGTCTCGAAGTGCCCATAGTGCGTGAAGAAATTTCGCGATTCAGTGACAGATACATGACTCACCTTAAACGGCATCTGAAGTGATAAATCTTTTAGACAAAAGTGACAGTTTGAACAGACTGAATAGACAATATGTGTTCGACCTAAGATTTAGATTTACGTAAAATAGTATATAGCTTACTATATAGTTTTTTTTTAAGTGACTACCTTACTTTATTCTTATTTTTCGTCTTATTTCGTCGAGTTCTATAAGAATCTGTTATCAAATCTTGGCGCCGCACGAATCGTAATCCACCCACCAAAGGAATTGTTCAGAAAAATATGAAACTAATCATGAACATTAAGGAGGTATGGATTGAACCAAAAATATTGTTTAATAGTGCATTTTCTTGTAATAGCTAAACTACTGATTTTAGAGAAAATGGTTTTTGACAAAAAAAATTTTCTCACGATCTAAAAAACAAATTTTTTCAAAGTTTTTCACAAAATAGTAATTATTTTTCGAACAATTTTCGTTAGCTAAAGAGAGCAATGTATTTAAAATTGAATGTATAAACGCCTTGGCGATTTTACTCTAATTTTGTTTCTTATCACTTTTCTGTTACACTAATATTTACAGAAATATTTACAATTAAATATTGAAAGTTAAAATTCGAAATATCTTTGTACACATTAGAGTTTGAGCAAAAATGATAAGGTGGTGAATTGTAGAAAACTTGATTTCCTACAACTTTATTCCTAACGCATTTTCCGATTGTTCTAATATTAAGAGAGATATTTTAATATTTTGTGTTTTCTTCCCTTTTTTATGCCCCACTTTCCGCTTGACATATGCCATTTATAAAAAAATTGGTCTTGCAAGTAAGAAAATCATATCAGATACGACATTTCGTTTTGATCAGACTAAAATTGTGACCGCTAAAGAGTAATTAATATATTCTAAAGAAATTTGCTAAGTTGAAGCAACTCCTGCGTAACGATTTTTTTTATTAATATCTATTTCTATGCATATATATAGCATAACATAATTGGTTAGTGCAAATATGAATATTTACATCAATTTCGCACGAAAATATGCAAAATATAGAATAAGAAAAGGATACCATTGATTTTACAACGTGTTTTTCGTCACACTTTTAATACAACGTAACACAAACACATTTAATTACAAATCATAAAATGAGTGTAGATATAACTAAAATAAAATATTTAATAATAATTAATTCCAGAATGTACACGTAGTTATATTACATAAGGAGTTGATTAAACGCGTACGTAGGTATGTGTATGTATATTTGGTGGGTAACCATAAAATATGATAACAGCCTTAAATAGAATATAAATTATATGAAATCGTGGTATACCACAATCCTAGAGATAGAGGAACTGAAGAGTTTATATGAACATCATCACCAGAGTATGTAGATATACTACAGAGTATACTTTATCCAAGAAGAAGTAGTTGGGTGGTAGTATCTTAAGATGACGATGATATTCTTCTTAAGAAAGACCTACGTGTATATTTTAAAATGGATTGTGTTGAAGCAAGAAGAAAGGTTGGCGTAATGTTAAACTACCTAAAACAATATTTCTTAGTCTACAGAGATTTTCTATGCGTTATGTTAAATAGCAATTCATATTTTAATATAACTACTAATTACAATATTTGTACAGGGAGTTTTTAATGAATTGAAGTTGTAGCTTAGAGGAGAGTTGATTTGTTATGGTATTGCGTCTCTATCTATTCATTATTGGCGTGGTTACTATTCGGTTTTATTATTCAAACGGTATACTAAACTAGCATTTACTTACTTTTGCATTTATGTAACATGTCGAAACATTAATGTCTCAGCCTAGATGTTTACGATAATTTCACATCAAGCAGTTGAAGTAAATGAATGTTATAAAAGTTAATAACAAAAGTTGTTGATTTTTAAAAAAGGAACATTTTTCGTCGTTACATTTTTGTTCTATCTCTTACGGTTTCAAAGATGGGCAATTTTGCTCATTATCCCCAACCTTGCTCCGGTTTTGCACATTCATAAACTTGACCTTACTTTTTAGCTCTAGAACACACATACAAAATTCCAGCTCGTTATGTTTTTTTAGTTATTGTGCCCACAGACGGACGAACATTGAGAGATTGTAGAGACTGCCCTGGACAGGCTACACTTCGACCAAAAGGTCCTTTGTGATGCCTAATGATGTGAAGTTGTGAGTGGAGTGGAAGGAATTTTTGTGAATAGACTAGAAATTGGCAGGATATGCCGCTGCAGCCGATTATGATTGGAACTATGCCGATATTCATCTGGAGTTCCTGAAGGAAGCTGCAGAAAACCTTCTCAAGCATAGCCGGTTACTTCTTTCTTGTTCATACGCCGAAAGTTTAGGATTCGAACCCATAACCTCCCAGTTTGCAAGTAGGCATACTGCGCAGACATAACGCCTTAGACCGCTCGGCCACTTGGACTGGACGCATGAACATGCGAAAATGACCGAATTAGGGCTATTTTATGAAGACCTATTCCAAACATATATGTCTAATATACCCATGTATATTTTCATATACCGAGTATAAAAATATTTTATTACTTTTTGCTGCAAATTCTTTCACTCTGAGCCTATCTTTGAGCAAGACACCTGCAAGCTCCTAAAATTAAACCCTAATAGCTAGTCTCTAAAGTGTGTGGAACATCGTTAATGAAGTGTTACGTTGACCAATCTTTATCGCCTAGCTTTCCTCCTTCAAGATCCGACTAAATCCAATCAAAGCACATTGCATGAGTCTTACATCGATAGTTAAGACAGCACCTGTAGATAAATTCGCCACGTTAGCCAGTCGTCTTTATGGTACAATAGTTCATTTCGTGCCCCAATATCATATTGACTTAGCCATAGGATCAACATTGCTGTCACTATTCTCGAATCGATTGGTCATTAAAGAGAAAAATCAAGAAATTAAGTACAGGGAAATATTTGCTTGACTTTGATATAAAGCTAGTTAACAAGAGCTGGTAGAAAGAATCAAATTAATGCCGCATCAAAATTTTGCAAGCTCCCTGTAAAGCAGTTTGTTATTAAACCCTACTTGATTATGTAGTGTATGCGCCTACGGTACTCATTGTTATGATTTATTTTCTGGAAACTTGTATGTTGAAATAGAGTCGTTTTTGAGCTTTCACTAATTGAGTGTAAATATTTTGTGTAATTCCAGTATTATAGTCTGACTAGTCGATGGCTAGTCAGAGTAATTAATCATTGCAAACTACTGTTCGATTCAATGCAAGGGAAATACCTGACTAAAAACATTATTCGAGGGGTAAAAAAATATTATTTATCGAAACTCAAAGCCACTCGTTCCAAAATTATTATCGTTCTTGGAGCTTTGACCAGTTGCGAAGAAACACTTCAAAAATTATTTCACAATCTTTGGAAATATGTATGACCGTAGTGCGAATATCACCAAAGAAAAACCTACTTAGAATCTGGATGAAGGATGGAGAAATCAAAGCGTTACATGCAACCTAGTTTGGCGTTTATGTACAGTTTGACGTCAACAATACTGATACCACCGCTCCTACGGTGTATGTCTGTACCATGTACAAACGTTCAAAAAATCAGAATAAATCTTGTTTTTGTAGTTTACTTCTTCAGAATCGATTTCATTTAAAGCCCCCGGTACGACAATTTGATTGGTAGTAAAATATTGTGTTAACAAAAAAAGCATTACAAGCTAACACTTTATACGGTATGATATTCAATTTGAATTTATTATGTTTCTACAATATCTTTTCAGATTGATTTTACATTAAATTTTCCTTTTTCGTAGGTCATTAATTTATTTTAAGAAAACAAATTTAAAATAATTTTTTTATAAAAATTTAAATAATATTTTGAATTGTATATTAAATGTTAGCTTCTAAAAAATAACTATAAAATTATTTTATTAAAATTTTGTGGATTGTCATTTCCATAGAAACTATAAACTATACTAGCACACTTTAAATCGTTATGTATAAGTTAGGAATTTGCAAATTTGTATTTTGGCTATTAATAAATTTAAATGTAATTTTTTTTATAAATGAATTAATATCAGCGCCATCTAAGCAGAATATTTCAAAATTAAATAACTTATACGTGTAACCTCCATTGCGAGCCGGAGCTGACACGCACAATTTTTGTTAAAAATAATTTTAACAAAACGCGACCAAGACATGTTCACTTGGTCTCCTTGGTGTTCCTACTACTGATACAAAAACTAGTACTCTCTTTATTGCACATCCTGTATATGCCTCGATTGAATCAAAACTAGTATCTTGTTTATTTTATACTACCATTACTACTGCCTATGTTTGTACACTCTGTACAAACGTCGATTAAATCCAAATAAATATTGTTTTATTTCTATTTATTCGATAATTTTAATGGCATAAAGGATGATGAAGTTAAGGAAATACAAACGCGGCATACACAGACATATTTACTAGCTACGGTGTTCCCACCACTGATCAGCGATTTATTTCTGATTTGCAGGACTCACCAATTTGTGCCGTCGGTTATTTTATGCCAGCGTAAGTGACTTACTTAATTTGACATTATAGATAACATTCTTTGACATCAAAATATTGATTTGAAAAATTATATACATCTAAGCTGGGAATCGAACACACGTCTTCTGGCATTCTAGACCAACGCTATGCCTCTGAACTACCTGAGATGTTATGGTTTTGGAATGCATAGTTCTCTCACTATCTTGAAGAATATATTCCAGATAATGAGAGATCATATGCTTTCCTCTACTATAACATCTTAGGACGATCAGAGGCAGAGCGTTGGTCTAGCATGACAGAGATCATGGGTTCGATTCTCATTATAGATGATTTTTATGCCATGCAATTGATGTAAAAGAATGATACTACTATTATTATCATTGCCTAAGGACGTTTATGCATGACGCTTGATAGTAGATATTTTTTTTTTTAGGGAATTGAATAGCTCCATTATGTAGTTATCCTCCCTCAAAAATTTGAAACCTGCCATCGATCTTTTCAAAGAGTAATTATCGATTAAAAATCAAACTTTTAACACAGCGTCTGTTGGAGAACAAAATTTTTTTGTACTTTTAATTATAATAACTAAATTATTAAAGTAGACCCCATAATAAATAAGGATTAGAAATATTCTTTAAATAATGCAGTTTATATAATTGCATTACAAAAATAGTGTTGACGAACGTTTGAATTAATTATTTAATAAAATTAAAACTATTTTGTTAGGTTTTTTTTTGCCACCATATCTTGAAAACTGATACAACACCGTACAGTAAAAATATATACACATACATATACACATACACACTGTGAACGTCATGACAAAACATAGTGTCAGTTCTGTCAAATCAAGTCAAATCAATTCCTAATTTATATTTACTCATATTTTACAATAAATACTTTTAAAATAATTAGGACAAATAAAAAAAAGGCTATAAATTTTTGTAAGATTATTGATATACTTTACAACTTTTTTAAAAACCTTAATAAATTAGTAATAGTACTCATTTGACACTATCGTAGCGCATGAACACTCCTTAAACACTCTGTATAAACGACAACTAAATTCACATAAAAATCTTGTTTTTGTTTTCTGTTTATTTTGATCATTTTAATTGAAACAATATTTTTTTTCATTATAGTAATCTATCCCAGTGTATGTAGTATATTTACTACACCCGGAGAGAGCACTTTATTATCGACTATAAATAATCATTATAATTTTTTGTTCGTTGTTTTTTTATACGCGTATTATGTGCTACATAAAAAAAAACACATTGGCAGCAGTGAGTAGAATAAAATTTATGTAAATAAATTGAAATTATTTCGTTGTAAAATACAAAAAAAATAAAAAATAATAAAATAATAAAATAAAAATGTATTTTTCGAATATGATGATCATGATGACGATGATGATTATGATGATGTATGTATTATGACTGGAAGGAGAAAATTATTTGATACTATGAACAAACAAAACTCTGTGGTACCTACTGTGTGTTGTGTGAACAACAATGTTGCTGAGCCTTACCCTGCCCAACCATTCATCTAGCCACCCTTCGGGTCTGTAATATATATATACAACAATCGTCGTCTACTTTGTAGTAGGTACCTACAACATATAGAAATATTGTTTACATTTAATTTCAAATTTATATTATTTTATTATTTGTGTTTGTTATTTGAAAACATTGATACTAGACATTCACTAGAATAACTTTTCAATGCTAAGCAAAAAAAAAAAAAAAACAGTATCGAAAAATCCGTGTGTTAAGATTGAAACAATCCTATAGCTAACCAGTTCAAGTGGTCCAGTTGGTGAAGGCATTCTACTCGGAGCTGAGAGGTTGCTGGTTTCATTCCCAACGGCGGCAAAGAATTAATAGGGTGGATAATTGACTAAACTGCTGGCATATGAACAAGAACGAAGTAACCCGGCTATGCTTGCGAAGATTTTCTGCAGTTTCCTTTCACAAACTCCAGATGAATATCGACATAATTCCTATCAATATCGGCTGCAGAGGCATAACTTACCAATTTCTAGGCCACATACAAATTCCTTGTTCTTAAGAATTTCGTAAAAAATTCTGAGAAAGGCCAACTACTAATAAAATCGACATCCGTAATGTAGGGTTGCAAGTTAATCATGTTTAAAAAATATTTGTGGCTGGCCTCTGTTTTATAGACTTTGGAGCCTCAGAAACAGAAGTGTGGAGCCTCAGAATCCTATTTAGTTGGTGTGGCCTTTTTGTATACTAAGCAACATTGATATTTAGAGATTATCACGATTTCTACTAATTGGGAAGAAAATTTCTACTTCATACTATTGCCATCAAAAATGGCCATTTGTTCTTTTTACGGATGATTCATCTCTCTCGAAATAATTAATTGTAAACTTTGGGGGAAGGGGTTACTCGACCGTTTTGAAAAATGTACATGTAGATAACGGCTCGTTTATTTACAAATTGTATGCCAAATGATAAAACTGATGACGTTTTCAAAACTACTTACTTATTTAAATGAATATTTACATAGACGGGACGGTCGAAAATAATGAAAAAGAAATTGACAAAAAGGAAAATATAATAATAAGAATGAAGAATCATGGATTACTTGTGCATGGAATGCACATCGGCCCAGTTTTGCAAACAATAATCTGAGGTAGCAAAACATAAATTTTTGCAATTTATTCTGTGTATGTCTGAGGCGTTTGTCTACTTGGAACTGGGAGGTTATGGGTTCGAATCCCGACATCGGAAGTTTTTCTATTACTAAGAAAAAAAAAGGGGGAGCAGTTAATTGAATAAAATGTAGGCGTATGGACAAGAACGAAGTAACCGGCTATGCTTGAAAAGGTTTTCTGCAGTTTTCTTCACGAACTCCAGATGAATAACGGCATTGTTCCTATCAGAGTCGGTTGCAGCCGCACTTGCCACCAATTCCTAGTCTACATACAAAAATTCCTTCCACTCCACTCACATTCTCACATCTTTAGCCATCACAATGGATCTTATGGTCAAAGTGTAGCCCGTCCAGTGCAGCCGCTACAATCTATTACCCGTATAACGCCCTTCTTTATTCTCATATAAATTTTATAAAGCTCCAGTTTTTTTTACAAAGATAAGTCATAGGTCTTTGTAAAAATACTACTTTTTGGTACCGTATCCTTTCGAATATATTCGATTTTGTTTCAACGTTATATCAACTGTTGTTTTTTTTTTTCGTCAATTTATCGACAATATATTTCTTAAAATTGTATTACGTAAAAATTAAGTTTTCGTTCTATTATTATTGTATTTGCAATTGTCTGTGTTCCACTGTTCATATAGATAGGAACCTATACTGTTTATTTTCAACCTCCCCTTTACTATACTGCTACTATACTGTTCATTCGAAATTCGAATGTAGACGTACTTTCGCCCAATTTATATATAGACATTGCATGTAGTCATGTACACAACATTATATCTTTTCGAGAAGTATCATAACTTCCATTTTATTTAGCAGAAAATAAGTAGATATAGATAGATAGATTGTAGAGACCATTTTATTTAGCAGAAAATAAGTAGGTATAGATAGATAGATTTTCGAAACTACCCTGCAGAGGCTACACTTCGAACATAAGGTCCATTGTGATGCCTAAGGATGTGAGGATGTGAATGGAGTGGGAATAATTTTTGTGTATAGACTAGGAATTGGTAGGATATGCGGCTGCATCCGACTATGATAGGGACTATACCGATATTCATCTGGAGTTTGTGAAGGAAACTGCAGAAAACCTTTTCAAGCATAGCCGGTTACTTCGTTCTTGTCCATACGCCGACAGTTTAGTCAATTAACCGCCCCCTTTTTTTTTCGTAATAATTAACAAACTGCCGATATCAGGATTCGAACCCATAACCTCCCTGTTTCCAAGTAGGCATACTGCGCAGACATAACACCTTAGACCGCTCGCCCACTTGGACTGGTTAAGTTTGTATATAGTCTTTTGTTAGAAGTTTTTAGATTTTTCACAAATATTATGTAAGTAGAGGGAATATTTGGTTTCACTTAGAAAAATTGAAATTTTCCATCTCGAAAATGGCCATTTCCAGAGATTTTCGGAATACTTTTTTCAATATCTTTAGAAAAGCAAAACAATTAATTACGAATGTACTGGTTAAATCTGGAAAGGAGCTGGCATTGAGAATTCCACAAAGTCCGAACAGAAAGGCATTAGTCAAAATAGATCCAGATTGATATCACATATAACACATACAAAATAGGCATGGAGAGTCTTTATTTCTTGACAAGTCGCTAAAAAGTAACAAATACCCGGAAATTGAGCAGTTTTTATATTGGTTAAAAGTTGTTAACCATAGAAACAAATTTTTTGTTCACTACAAAAAACCAAATTATCGCCAATGTTATCACCAAGTAAATCTCCAAACAAAAGAATTTTTTGGTGTATAAAACAATTTTTTTTTTTAATTCGCTACGTCAATTTAGCGAATTTCCTTAAAATACATAAATTCCTCTCAAGTGTGGCTCAATTTGAGTATGATCAATATGAAATGCCATATTTGCAACACCATATTTGCAACACCAATTTTATTAATAAATGGCATACATCAAGGGGAAAGTGGGGCATTGAGAAAGAAGAAAACACAAAATATAAAATATCTCTCTTAATATTAGAACAATCGAAAAATGAATAATGAGTAAAGTTGTAGAAAATTATGTTTGCTACAATTCAATATTTTATCATTTTTTCTCAAACTCTAATGTGTACAGAGATATTTAGAATTTTAACTTTCAATCTTAAATTGTAAATATTTCTGTAAATATTAGTGTACAGAAATATAATACGAAGCAAAATTATAATAAAATTAAGTTTCTACAACTTTACTTCTTATAAATTGTCTACTTGTCGATTTTTCCAATATTAAGAAACATGTAAATCTTCCCTTCTGATCTGATTTTTTCCATTTACGAACTTTCAAATACCTAAAGCACCTCACATACCACATATTTTTTCCGATCAAATGAAAACTGTGTCCGCTAGAGTGATTACAGTACAGACATTTCCTTGAGGAGAAAATTCGCTAGTTGCGAATTATTTGAGTTGCAAATAACTTCACTCTAAAAATATCATACACTTCGAGTATACATTTCATACATTTTGTTAGTTAATTTTCAAATAATTATTACTGATATAGAAGTACTTGCACCGAATGAATGTATATAAGGGAATTTGTGGCAAAGAGTTATGGAAGTAATATGATTGTTCAAATTTATAAAACCATTACCATTTTTACTACTCTAACAAAACTTGAAAAGTATTTCTTTTTTTGTTTTATTTTATACTCATAGCTATTTTCACTCCGATATATATCGAATATGGATAAATGCCCAATACCCATAATATAACTTTAGACGTACTACTACAAACTCCGTACACACATCAATAGACACACCAAAATAATAAATTCTATTCGTATTTATTATTACTCTATATTCAACCCATTCATTTTATATTACAATATATACACTTTCTTTTTCTCACAAATGATTCAAAAGTTTATCTTTTGATTTGTTCCTTATAATAGAAAATAGATAAATACACATGAACAGTATTATTATTGTTTTTTGTTTTTGGTGAACGAGAAATTATATATTTTTATATCCGGTATATATGATATATACCAGAGGTGGGCGCAGACGGCTCGCTGGAGTCGAACGGACTCTCCATAAGCTGGGTGAGAGTAAGTGAAAAAGATATGTTTTGAAATAAGACGGCACGATGTTTCAATACAGGTTGCCTAACGATTATTGCCCAATAATTTATTCAATCAATTTAGAATTAGTTTTATAAAATATTTATTGTTTAAAAAAAATATTTATATTTTACAATATGGAGAGAAACACCAAAAAACATAATAATAACAATAATAATAACAATAATAACAACAATAATGATGATAGCAATAACAATAATTACAACAACAACAACAACTATATGTATTCCCACTTTATGTAAAATTTAACCATTTAGAAATTAGTAACAAATTACCAACCCTCTCCCCCACCCAGCTTTATCATTGGCATCTTTTTTGTATGCAGTGTCATCAAATTCCCATGACACTATACCCCCTACTAAGAAAAAATAATTAAATCAAGTAAATAATTGTTTATTAGTTCTCTGATATAAATAGTTTAGGCAAATTATTCGGAATTTCCTAAAATCTAATTCTAAAATCTAAACTAAAGCTAAATCATCAAAAAATTTACAAGCGATAAATGTAAAAGATCAAAAGATTTATATTTTATAATTTATATAACATGTATATTTTATTCATACCCAAATATATTAAAAAGGTACATTTTGTGCCACAAATTACCAGCCCAAAATTCCAGAGTATGTATTCAATGTATTGTATGTATTGTATACTTTGAATAATAGTGACCATAAATAATAGGTGGTATTATTATATTTTTTTCAGAAAATGTTTTAATTAAAAAAAGATAATAATAATAATTGGTAGGATACCCTATATTTACTCCATCTCTCTTCCTACCTCTCACTCAGAGCTGAGTGCAGTCAAGGTCAGTGTAGTATAATTATTTTCAGATCAAACTAATACATATATATTCTCTTGATATGAATAGTTAAGCTTTAATTTTGGGATGAAAAAAATCAAAACGAATCCACCCTTATTTTGAAAGTTGAAAAAATAAAATAGAATTCATTATTTTTAAAAACTATTTAAATTTTGTTCAAATCATTTTTTGAAAACCAAATGGATTTAAAACAAATTTTTCTTCTCTTTAAAGTTATTTTTTAATCAATTTTGAAAGATAAATATGGTTATTGTGGGTCATTCTTAAAAAATAGACTTTTCTCTCGTAGATTTAAGCCCTTTTAGGATTTGTAATTCTGTGGTACATTAATTTGATGTATCAATCATGTATCAGTCAGAGTGAGCCATATAAGGCGTTTTTTCCCAATAAAAGCGACTTGATCAAAAAGCATCGAGATTTCTCTACTATTTTTTAATTTAATATAAATGTAATATGCAAAAAAATTGTGCGTGTCAGCTCCGACGCACGATCGAGTATACTAAGTTATTTAATTTAGAAATATTCTGTTTAGATGGCGCTAACAGAATACTACATGTGCTGTCATTTCTTGCCAGGTATGTATATTACAATGTTACAAAAAGTAATTCAATTTTAAAATATTTTGCTTAGATGGCACTAACATTAATTCATTAATAATACATTTTAAAAAAAAATTAATTTTAGCTATTAATAAATTTCAATTTATTACTAGCCAAAATACAAATTTATATATTTCTTAACGACTTAACGACTTATATATAACGATTTATAGTGTGCTAGTATAGTTTATAGTTTCTATGGAAATGGCAATCAACAAAATTTTAATAAAATAATTTTACAGTTATTTTTTAGAAGCTAACATTTAATATACAACTCAAAATATTATTTAAAAGTTTATAAAAATTTTTTTTTAATATTTTTTTTCTTAAAATAAATCAATGACCTACGAAAAAGTAAAATTTAATGCCAAATCAATCTGAAAAGATATTGTAAAACATCATAAATTCAAATTGAATATGCTTCAAATATAGCTATTACACATCCTTAATGTCTGATCTAATCACAAGATCCTTAACTTATCACAATAAGATCTATTTCGATATCAAATAATAATAATAATAATAATAATTCACATAAACGATAGATTTACTCTATTAAAGAGAAACTAAATAAATTAAAACTACATCCATCATATTAAATATATAGTTCCTATCATACGTTTGATCCATTAGTCTTTTCTTCATTTCTCTGTCAATAAGAAGAGAAGAAAAAAAACGAATATGAAGTTTTCTCTTCTTTACAATATGTACATTCAAAATACTCTTTGACAATAATAAACTTTATACACAATAAGATTTGAAAAGTGCAGACGTTCACTGCACATATTATGTATAGTAAATAAAACAATTTAAAGATATTTAGTAGAAAATCAATAAGGGTAGTCTTGTCATGTACCTATATATATCACCGACCTCTGTATATAGGTATATGTTTTGACTATCCTCTATATTTAGTTTACAAATGGAATTTCAAATTCGCCTCAATACCTAGATCAGTTTTTGTATTATAAATATGTATTTCGACTACAAAGTAGTCATCATCAGTATAAATTATCTTGTCGTAATTTACTCTTTGACAATTAGAAATAGATAGAAAATTGAAATCAATAGACAAAAATAAAAATACATAAAAAATTCAACAAAATAAATTAAAATATAATAAATTTTATTGAAATTACTCATTGTTAAAATTGCTTTCATTCAAATTTACTCTACACTCTAATTAAAATTACTTTTATATTGTCTCAGAATATGTTATTCGTTGCGAATTTGGCGACAGTTTCACTACGTTTCTGGGTTTTGCCAAGCTTATATACGTTTGACTGATGTTTAACTCTATTTTAAGATCACACTTGATTGGTGCCAAGTTATGCGTTGCGCTGTAAACGGGTTTTTATATTTTGACATCCTAGTCTACTCACAAATTCCTTCCAATCCATTCACATCCTCACATCCTTAGGCATCACAATGGATCTTATGGTCGAAGTGTCGCCTGCCTAGGGCAGCCTATACAAGCTATCTATCTATGCTTTACAGTAGACAATAATTTTATTTTTGTGTGATATAATTTTTGGATATTGAAATCAAAGACAATATTATACATATATAAATATATATATATATATATATATATATATATATATATATATATATATATATATATATATATATATATATATATATATAGGGTGGCTCATAAGTGACGTTATAATTTAATTAGTGAATAAATTTTTTGTTTACGTTTTTTTTTCTTTTTTTTTCAGAATTAACTTTGCAAAACTGGGGAAATTTATGATGGAAAGATTCAGCACAGAACAAAGAACCAAAGTTGTTTAATTTTATTTTGAAAGTCACACTGATTCTGTTCTACCATGATAAAATGTTAATCATTCTTTTTAGATGCAATATATAATTTTTCTATTGTAGTTTTTCACACATATTTTTATGCCATAAGGAACCGCAGTCCATATATATATACAGAGGTCAGTGCTATATACGGTGTATATCCTGTATATAGCACTAATAGAGAGAGTATATCCTGTTCTTGTATGAGTTGAGTACTATCGTGGGCAAGAGTTATGTACATTGCGCAAGTTTTTACAATCAATTTGTGCAGAACTGACTAAGTTTTCGAATAAGAATTTAGTGCAAAATGTTTCTCGAAAACGAAATGAATTTGGCACAAATCCTCTGTTAATAATTTAATCGGAGTAAATGCATTATCGACGGTAAAGTATGATCGATGTAGATTTTAACCGCCTTAGTATAATTGACGTCAAAAGTCATGCTATCATTTCAAAATTTGTACCTTATTTATTCAATTTTCGAAAAAATATAAAAGTGGTTCATTATAAATATACTAATAAATTTGATTCGTAATGAAAAAATTTGCAGTTTTATGTACGCAAATGTTTTAAGATAAGTTCAACGTTTGTGAACTAAAGTGTACAAATACGAACAAATTACAACACAGAAGAGATGCACAGGAGAAGACATAAGACGACATAATACATAGAATTGATATCAAACGAATGATAAACTAAGTAAATATACAACCAAACACAAGCATCAGGCATCACCGAAGCACATTGAATCATTTATAAGGCCATAAAAATAAAAAAATAGGAAGTACAATGAAAAATAAATAAAATGATGATGATCAAGTATGGTGTGATGTGATCCCGTATATAATTCAGGGTGATTCCATTTGTGACCCGCCAAAAAATCCATAAATTTAAGTTTATTGGTGGCGACATGGAAATAAAAAAATTTTATATTTCCAAAAAAATAAATAAATTACTCGCTTTTATTAGAAGGTACTAAAATCAAAAACACAAAAAACTAAGTTGTGAAAGCATGGCGCACTTTATATTGAAATTGAAATAATCCCAAAGATGTGTTCCCAAAGAAATTTTTAAAACAAAACACTATTAAAATTATTTAATTTTTAAAGCGATGATTTTATTTTAATTGAAATAATAAATTAGTTAATAAAATTTCTCATACTTTACAGACACTTTCACCAGATTTTAACGTAAAAATCAATTTAATTTCTCATAATTTACCATCTTTTCCACCAAAATTGTAATTTTCATTTTGTAGCATGCTCGAGTTTCTATCGCACGGGCTAATCGATACGAAAACTAATAGTGGCTGAAAAGTGAATTGAACGATTTGCTTTTACATTTGTTCGTGCAGATCAACCTAATAAAAGCGTATTAAAAGGATGTCATAAAAAAAGCCAGTATTTTCAATTTAATGCCGTTATTCGATACTTTTTAGTATCGAATATTTTCCACTTCGATTATTTATCCGTCGTTTATTTAATCTGTTTAATACATCCATTAGTTCATCCAAAACTACAATGGTTATTTGATACAAATGACACTTCATATAACCATTAACCATATAATCCAGCTGTTCAAATGTTACGAGGGAAAAAGTAAATACACCAAAAATCAGAAAATTGAAAATATTTTTTTAAAACAAAGTAGATGTAGTAGATGTCAAAATACTCTGTAACACTTACACTAAATGACTTCAAAGAGTAGTGGGCTAAAGTGGGCTTTGTAGTTCAAAGAATATTTTAAAACAATGTATATCACAGTGTCTAATTTATTAACATATTTATATTGCAAATTTAAGTATAAAAAAATTCGTTACACAGAAGCTGAGAAATTTACGAACTTCCTTAAAATACATAAATAACTTTCTAGCGGTCACAATTTTAGTCTGATCAGGAAAAAAAGGACGTATCTGATATGATTTTGGTATTTATAATGCCAAATTTATTAATAAACGGCATAGGTCAAGAAGAATGGGCAGCATAGAGAATGAAGAAAACAAAAGAAAAGAAAATATTTCTCTTAATATTAGAATAATCGAAAAATGTATAAGAAGTAACTTTGTAGAAAATCATGTTGGCTACAATTCATTACCCTATCATTTTTTCTCAAACTCTATTGTGTACAGAGATATTTAGGATTTTAACTTTCAATCTTAAATTATAAATATTTTCTATAAATAATTAGTGTTACAGAAAAAATCATAAAAAACAAAATTAATGTAAAACTGATTTTCTACAACTTATATATAAAAATTTTAACGATGATCATATTTAACATCTATTAGGTCTGATCGATAGAAATTTTTACGAAATTCTATCATCGGTACAAAAACAATAGCTACGTTTCCTTCGGAAATTCGCTAAAATTTCTACAAACTTGATTTTTAATCGTTGACAACTTTTGCAAATTATCGATAAGACATTTTAATTTCTGATGGTAACATAATTTCGTGATTAAACTTGCCAAACATTTTTATTCACTATTATAAGTCTCCAACATGAACGTCCCTAAGTTATTATTTTTTCGTATTGATTTTCTGGCTATTTGTATAACTGAGACGTGATTGTTTTGGATAACACTGTAATATAAAACAATTGAATATATTGTTAACAAATAGAATCTTACGAACAAAAAAAAAAACTTTTTTTTTTTAATGTTACAAAACAATATTAATTTTCCAAGTGAATGGTAAAGTGATTGTCCTTTGTGGTTATGTTTGAGGTATTTGATAGTCAAGCTAACGTTCGTTCTATGTTACCTGTACACAAGAAGATCGTAACATAAGTTCTTGAAGACAGTTACTGTTCCCTTGGCCATTGTAACAACAAGCTTATATTGTTACGAAATAGTGATCATAGTCATAATACACTCTTGCATACATACATACATACATACATACATACATACATACATACATACATACATACATACATACATACATACATACATACATACATACATACATACATACATACATACATACATACATATATACATACACAGACATATCTAGTAAAGAAATGAATACCTCACGTTATCTTTTTACTTACATTAAATTAATGTATTTTATGTAGTATGGAAGGATAGAAAAGCCCAAAAAAAAAAGGAAAAAAATTTGTTTGAACAATCACACAACCTCTATACACAGACTGTGTTTGCATATGGAGCATGTGTGGCAGTTTCGCATCAATTTTTTATTACTGTGCACGTTTCGGACTATTGCTCGGCGGGGAGAATCAATCTATGTATCCTAAATTCAATGTAAATTGGGCATGTGGTCGTCCAATTTCCGTTTTATATAAATTGAAGTAAGAACAAATTAATATACTGTGGGTCCCCGATAATACGACAAACGTTTTGCCGGGCAGTGTCGAATTTGTCGGACTATAGAGTACTACCTAAGACCCCCTATATATTCTATATGATATACATACTCTGAAGTACAAATCGTACTTCATTATGTATGTCGAATATAGTAATTACAGGGGGCGCCGGATTAGACAGGGGCCGGAATACTGGGGGCCCTCTGTAGTTTAAAACCTTCAACTGTTCATTATTGATTTGCACCGAATGCATTTCGATTTCTAAAATATGTTTCGAATAAAAGTTAGAAGAATATTCACAACTTTTGTGGAAAAAACATTTTTTTCGAAAACCGAATGGATTCGGCTCAAATCAACTGTGAAATTTTGAACGAAGAACAACACTTTTATTGTACTACTTTAACCGAATCATTCTGCAACTATTTTGACCAATGGACTTGAGGTTTGAGTTAGGCAGCCTGACATGTCCCTAAGACATTGTTCCTAGACTTTGGCGATGTTTATACTGTGTAGTATGAACCTGCTTTGAAATCCCGAATATGATAGCCAATATCTTAAGATAAAAATGTCATTATTAATTTGCATGCATGACTGCAACCATGGTCTATAGGAAGGTCCTACGTCACGAAGCTTCAAATATACTTTCAATAATCTAAAATCATCTTTTAAATATTTAAACTAAATAACATTGACAAACGGCTTATGTAAAAGGTTTAGTGACCTTTCAACTATTGATGTTTAATAAATAAACTTTCGCTAAATCATCTCAATAAAATGTATTATTAAAATCGATCAATTCATTTTAAATAAAATGACATTATTAGAAGAAAGTTTTGTAAATGTATTTAATTTTAGTAAAATATTTGTGATTTGTGACACAACCAATGATTTACTAAAAATGAGTGTAAAAGAATAGTCCGGAGGCTTATGCTGTTTATTTGAGAAATGTATGAGTAAGCCATTGCAAATTGACAGACAAATTACTGACGAATATTTAAGGAGTAAGAGAGCTTTTTCTGAATATCTCGAAAATTATTATACTGTTATTATATCTATTGAATTTATACTGTTAATGTCTACTCATATACTGGGTGTTCTGAAATTTATCCAGGAAAACCATATCACGGTGTAAAGCTCCAAAAAACAAACAAAAAGTTTAATAAAGATTTTCGATTTGACGCTTAGTTATTGAGATATAATTAATTAAACATTTAATTAAACATTTGCATTTCTGAATTTTGCGGGTGTCGCTACATTTATTGAGAACTCTCATTGTCGCTACTATATCATGCTCTATTGTGACCGCCCTACTCCACCAATCACAGAGTGCATAGTGTTAGGAGGTTGGGCCACAGTAGTGGCGTAGGGCAGCCACAGTAGAGCATCAGAGTAACGACAATAAGAGTTCTCTATAAGTATAGCGACACCCGCAAAAATTCAAAAATGCAAATGTGATTGGTTGAATTTATTAATGTTTAATCAATTATATATCAAAAACTAACCGTCAAATCGAAAAAATTTATGAAACTTTTTTGTTTGTTTTTTGCAGCTATACACAGTGGTATAGTTTTCTTGAATGAATTTCAGAACACTCTTTATATAAGGAAAATATGTTGTGTGTGTGTGTGTATATGTTTGCATATGCCTTTGTCTGACTTGTTTGGAGAACATTGTAGGAGATAACAAAATAATGAAGATGGAAGGCCCCCAAAGGTAAATGTTGCAGCTCCAGATAAACCATCAGAAGTTCAAAACTCCAAAAAGTTCCCAAGATGTTACCGTTTTTTGACAGCCCATATCTCTAAGATAGTTTATAGTTTCTATGGAAATTCCTGCATTAACAAAACTTTGGAAATAAATTCTATGTCAATAAATATATTATTATTTGACATAAATTTTCTATGCACTCTGTAAAACATGGTTTTGGAGCCCGGACAACACCGGCTATTTCAGCTAGATTATATAGATGAAAAGATTCGTAGATGTTTTTATATGAAGTCAACTGTTTCGGAGAAATAGGGATGGTAGACTTTTTTAATTAGTTCAAACGTATCCAACCGTTTCTACTGAACTTCTAAATTTGATATAAAAAATTATAAGAGTTGGAATAAAACTTAAAATTACAAAATTATTCCCTATTGTAACACTAACAACTTTTGTTGGCAGCAATTTTTATCGAAAGCGCAATATATTCGGTACAAACCATCCGTAAAAACATACTTCCCTATGCTAACAAAAACATAATTCTATTCAAAGTTTTCATTCGATGTCTGTCGAATGGTTTTTAGTTTTCGAGAAAATGTTTCGAAGAAAAGTCATTAGCAAAATTTGTATCAACACCAGTGTGTCTACCTTGTTATTGACATAAAATTTAAGTGTCAGATGAGGTTCTAATAAATAAACGTAATTAATTTGTATCTACATTTAGACATTGACACGTGCTAATCGAGAGAGCACCACTTCCTAAAATTGACTTTAATGTGAGATCGTTATTTTGAAAGGTTACTCTGAAAAATCGACACTATCCTCCTGACTATTAGTACATTTTTATTCCTATTTTTTAAATAGGGGATCAGATATGTCAGATTTCAAGTGTATTCCCTGAAGTACATATTGTGACTCGTTAGTATATAGTGTATATGTCTGAATGAATGTTAGATAATCTCCACAACTCATTCTCAATCCGGATTACAGCTTACTGCACCGTCAGAAGCTGTATTCTCCTCTCTTCTACAATGAAGCAACAAAGCATTATATATGTATCTATCTGTATATCATATTACTATTTCGCTTGCACTAATGTATATTAATAGGTTTTATGATGTAACTCTGCTACTAGAGATGATATACCGAGATTACAATAAAAACTTGGACACACAATCAATTGATACAATCAAATATTTAAATTTTTAAATTGAGAGAGAGAAGGAGGTGAGAAGGAGGTTGAAATTATATATTGGTTAGTAGAAAATACTGCGAGTATCCATACAGCCGCCATATTAGACTTGTGTTGGTCCCTATTGTTGTTTGTTTCTTAAGACTGTGACATCTGGTGGCATAAATTATAAACCGAGTAGTCAGGCTTAACGGTGATAGTTAAATATGCGTTACTTGGATATGTTAATAAAATTAATAAAAAATTATTATTTTTTTGATGAAACTCAGCTTTTTTTTATGAAAAATATACCTAATAGTTGAAATGTAGCCTGAATAAAGCCGCCATTGTGGAATATAATGTCACGAGTCACTTGACAAATCAGCATGGCTCAATGTAGGTCATCATTCTTCCACGAATTCATTCGCACTTATAGCTCGTTAATTCGTCTATAAGGAGCTTTAAACGCAAAAAGAAAATGGTAAAAAAAGATGAACAAAGTAGTTGACACAAACGTCAATTCAAAAATTAGGATTCATTTTTGGTTGGGTTTTTAATTAATGAAACTGCTTAAATGCATTTTAAAAAGAATTGGCAGTCTGTGAAACAAATAATACTGCCAATCAAATCAATTTATTTCTGTTATGCGAAGTTGGAAGGTACGTGAGATGCCAATTCTTTGACGTTGGGCTTCAAGGTTATTTGAGGGTTATCTTGTGTTTTCAAATGGCAAATCATTTTTTTTTTGACAGAATCGGATAGCTGAGGAAAAAAACATAGGAACTGAGTAAGGAAATATTTTGGTAAATGAGTAATCATTTAATAGCCGATTTTATTTATAAATGGAATTTCTAAAATAAAATTGCATTTTCTGAAAGATCCTTCGAAAACATTTATCAAAAATGTAAAGTTTTTAGTTTTAGTGAATAAATCAATCATGGATTCCATCATGTTTTTGTTGTTTTAATAATTGTAAAAAATGGTTAAACATAAAAAAAACATGTATTATTTTTACAAATAGAAAACGATTGATTCCAACTCATTGATCTAAAATACAAATGTTTTATTCTTTTATACCCACATACATTTTTCTAAGTACCTCGGGACCTTTAAAAAAAATTTATCTCATCTTTGAAAATCTATTTGAGAAATATAATTGGATCTTCAAATAACCTTATAACTGAAGGTCACCATAAGATGTCCTCCTCCGAACAAAATCTTTTTTATTCGGACAATTTTTTCCAAAAACGCTTTCTTGAAGAAATATTCAGAGGAATTAAATATTGATAAGAATAATTGATAACCTTGGCCCTCTAGATATCTAGTCCAGCGTGCTTACCGCTACACCACGTAAGGGTCAACGTTTTCATATCATTGACGGTAGTGGTAAGCACGCTAGACCAGATATCCAGAGGACCGAGGTTCGCTTCCTGGTTGACGAGTTAATCTTTTCTTATCAATATTTAATTAAAAGCTCAAGACATTTATCTGTAAAATATATGCCAGTTCTGTCGTATTTGTCTTACGTAACCGAAATGGATTTTGACGAGTATTGTATTGTGACGCTTAGGTATACACAAATAATAAATATTCAGAAGTATTGTTTAAAATAAGAGACAACCTGTATAATCTGTCTTGTCTAGTATATTATGTTCCATCAGAAATAACGTTGTATTCAATACAGGGTGTAATCATGTAGACTAGCCATACAGATTATCCATACATACAAAAATACTGTTACTGTTTCCAAGAATCAGAAATATTATATTTGATGCCTGTCTCTTTTTCGCTTTACAAATAAATGCATGTCTGTCTTATACACTGATGCCACATTCGTATTTCAATGGCAGTATTTTGCAGTTATGACACCCTATATTCATATTGTACGGCGAGTAGTACGAGTGTTGTACGAGTAGTAACTCTAATAAAGCACTGAACATAAACAGAACTAGTTGAGATGTATTTCTTTAGTATTTCGTTTGTTTTTTTTCTTCTGTATATTGAATATTTCGTTGTAGAAACAAAGTAAAAAGAAAGACAAGATAGATATAAAAATAAAATGAAAATTAATGGCTGGTATTTAATTTGTTTTTGCTTAAGATGTGACAAATTATACTATACGGTACGTATATGAGAGATGAAAAACTTCTTAATTTGATTTATACTTTTCTTTTTATCATTTTTGTTTTTGTTTCTGCTCTGTTGACAAATATTATATGAAATTATCGAGAAAGACTAAACTTAAGTTTACAGTACAAACAATCCAACCAACCAGCAAACGAATGTTTTTGTTTGTTGTTATGAATCCTATTTTCTATATATAGATAAGTTGCTAGTATACGTATAATTAGTGTAAGACATATTACCGCATATCAGGTTCAAATGTACTATTCGGTAATTGCAGTAAAACAAAGTTTTAACATGAAATTTGAATTAATCCAAAGACACACAACTTTGACCAAATTATTTCGAATAATAATTGGATGGTGTTACGCAAAACATTAAAATTCGAGTTACCCATCCAAGTTATTCCCTACAATGTGCAAAACTGATTCAAGCCCAATCAGCTGTTCAAAAACTAATAATATAAAAATTATATGGTAGTATTACATTTACCAGCTGTCATATAATAGATTTGGAAGCCAATTATCTCAAAACCAGCAACCTACGGGTTAACTCTTTTTTACATAACACCAAAAAATTGTTAGTAGATATATTTATTATAAATAAATTTTAGCCGAAGCATATTACCCAGTTTCTTTATGGCAAAATTTATATTTATAATAAACTAGCAACATCCCAGGAGTCATCCGACTTTTATCAAATGTAAAAGGCCTAAATACCAACTTCCACGTTGCTAACTTCAAAAATTAACGCACTTCCCATTCAAACGATCGTGCCTTATTTTACTCCATTAGGGGATTTCCAAAATTCCTGATACAGTTGACTTTTATTTATAAACAGAAGTCTAAAAACAAATTCCTATATTTCTAACTTCAAAAATGACGAACTTCCATACAAAATTGCATCCCCTATTTAAACTCGTTAGGGGATGAGTGTCCTTCATTAGTGCTCATCTATGTTTTATATGGAGAGCAACTGTGCAAATTTCATGCGTCTAGACCCAACAGTTTAAGCTGTGCGTTGTCAGTCAATCAGTAGATTTTTATAGAGTGGATACTACATATTGAAGAGAATTACGTAAAATAATTTAATGCAGATACTTTTTTTAGCATATGCGCCACCAATATCTCCCAGACTATAAGTAAGCTTTGTTTAATTTTTATATTTTATAACTTTACTTTCCGAAGAACAAGTTTTTATTACGAGTGCGATCATAACATTAGGATAATTAAAACGTAGATATGGATATGAATTTATTTAACTGGTGGTCGTTAACATTCGTTAGATTTGTCATTTACGGTCCATTAAATGATCAATGAAAACTTGAGGAAAAAGAATATAATATAAGCTGTTTCCCGCGACTTCGTCCGCATTTATATGAAAGCTAAATATATATATAAATGTATATATATATATATATATATATATATATATATATATATATATATATATATATATATATATATATATATATATCGATATAGTGTGCTATGATAGTTTATAGTTACTATGGAAACGACAATCAGTTGAAATTTCAAAGTTGAAACAAAATTTTAATAAAATAATTTTATAGTTATTTTTGAGAAGTATAGTTATTGTGAAAATGATAGAACCATCAAAAATTTTAACCGACTCCAAAAAAAAAGTAGGATATTCTATGTTCGACTGTATGTATTTTTTTTTTTATGTTCACCCCCTTCAAGATTGTTTTTTGAGACAAAAGATAGCCTATGCCATTCTCCAGGATATGAGTCTATCCCCTTGTCAAATTTCATTACGATCCGTTTAGCCATCTAGTCGTGAAGAGTTAGCAAACAAACAAAGTTAGCTTCACATTTATATAGTAGTATGGACACATATATATATGTATATATATATATATATATATATATATACTACATACTACAAAGTAGTATGTAATATATAGGGTGCTCATGTTTTAAAATTTAACAGACGATAGACCTCGCAAAACTAAGCAGAAAAGTTCATATGAACTGGCATGTTTTCAAGCTTCGTTTTCGAGATATAAAACTACTTGGGTGATTTTGATTACACTTTTAATAATTGGTAAGTGGCTTAATTTGACGTAATTAGATTTTATTTAATTATTCCAGGGTCGGTGTTTGAGCATCATAACTATTTTACAGAAAAAATTGAGTATGCCACTGCTCTTCCTCATAAAAATAATAAATCTTTCCTGGAAATGTAAATTTTTAATAGAGAAGCAGAGTTATTTTCTCTCTTACGGTTTCAGAACTACTGCAGTGTATATCAAGCGCAAATGATAGCAATTAACGAGGTATTTGAATGGGTAAGACTAAAACTCTCTCTGATAGCCAGAAGGCGGAAAAATCGTCGCTCTACCGCCGCTAAGGTGGCACAGATTTTCTCTGAATCAAATATCGGCAAATTTCAATGTAAACATAATATGGGTGTCAGAACACACTTGGGCCATCCATTCTTTGACGACCTCGGCGAAATAAAATCGATCGAGATCAAATCTGTCTAGCTGTGAACCACTCCAAATGGTTTTTAGGAAAATTTGCTTCTAATGTGACGTCCGCCTTTTCAGATATCACGATGAGTCGTAAAACCTAAGTGTTTTCCATCCGGGCAGCTACTACAACCTAACTTATGTTTTCCGGGATAGATATATATAATGAACAATCTATTTTGAGGAAGATACAACACAGTTGTTGGGAACATAAATTTTTGGATTCCTTGAAATTTCAGGTATACGAATCAGTCGACATATTTTACTGCTCCTGTTTTTCCTACTTTACCAGCTTTACCAACTGGTCTATTTCTTTACCATTATACTATTAAATATTATGGCTTAAAATTATAATAACATCACATGTGTGTTACCAATGGCATCATATAATAATAAGTGACATACATTGAAAATCAAGTTATATTGTTTACTTATCGTCATTCCAATACTATTGAGGCACACCAATTCCTATACTTCCAATACGATGACTAATTCTCACTCTAAAATAAGCTGTATTGTATATTGTATTTGTTGAAAGCATTTAGATTATTGTTTTGATTATGATTAGAGCTCTATGTTCGTTTATTATATTTGCTTTTATTTTATGAAGGTTCGTTTTCCAAACAATGTATATTTCCCAAGGCAAAGTAATATTTCCTTAAACTCATTGAATGAACTATGCTTATAACTCGATTAATAATCGACACCTAATAATAAAAAACGTAACGTGCGTTGCATTAATGCTTGCTTCTGTCGTTCTATATTAATGTTAAAACTGTAAAATTTATACCATTTTTCGAAAAAGGATATTATTAGCCTGCAAATTGTATGTGCTATAGTTTATACACCAAAGGTATACACTAAAAAAAAAATTAGTTACGCAGGAGCTGCTTCAACTTAGCGAATTTCCTTAGAATACACAAATCACTTTCTAGCGGTCACAATTTTAGTTTGATCAAGGCCAATTTTATTAATAAATGGCATACGTCAAGGGGAAAGGGTGGGGCATAAAGAAAGAAGAAAACACAAAATAAAAAAAATTTATTTTGATATTAGACCAATCGAAAAACACGTAAGGCATAAAGTTGTAGAAAATCATGTTTGTTACAATTCATCACGTTATCATTTTTGCTCAAACTCTAATGTGTATAGAGATATTATGGACTTTAGTTTTCAATCTTAAACCGTCAATATTTCTGTAAATATTAGTGTAACAGGAAAAATGATTAGAATCAAAATTACAGTAAAACTTAATACTTACAACTTTACTTCTTATAAATTTTTCGATTTTTCGAATATTATAGGAGATATGTCAAATTTTGTGTTTTCTCCTCCCTCTAAACCCTTTCCCCTTGTCCGATTTTACCCATTAACAAACTTGATCTTTTGAATATCAAAAGCGCCTCAAATACCAAATTTCATTCCAATCAGATTAAAATTGTGACCGCTAGAGCGATTACAGACACATTTATATATATATATGTATATATATTATATATAATTATTTATATATAAATAGATATATATATATATATAAATTTTACAGACGGTGATTTTCGACATCTACTAGGTAGGATCGATGTGGACATTTGAAGAAATTTTGTGCCTAATTTTGAAGTCGGTACGGGACCAATAGCTCTATTTCCTTTCAGGAAATTCGCTAAAAATCTATAAAACTGGCGTGAAAAGCGATTTTTTTCGATTCTTTATCTTTTTGTATTGAATGGGCTGTTACTTGACGAAAATCCATTATAATTATTAAATTAAACAAATATTTGAAATTTTCTTAAAATCACTATATTTGACTAGTTTTGGAACACAGTTCCTTCTTCAGAAATAAAAAATGAAATGATGAATGAATGAATAGATTTTCATTCATAAATTCATTTTTATAGTTTTAGGTTTTTCCAATATTATTAGATCTCATTCACAAAATGTTATGTTAAGTACCTGAAAATGTTTACCTTGTTGCTACAGTATGTATAAATTGTTCATTTCATTTTTATTTCTAAAGAAGAAACTATGTTCAGAAACTAGTCAAGTAAAGTGATTTTACGAAAATTTCAAATATTTGTTTTATTTAATGATTTCTTATCGCACCAGTATAGAATTCTTTTGATAATAAATTTACGAAAAAGTGGAAGCGCTGGGAAGAACAATAGGGAATATGCATGAAAATTTTTTTCCACTTGAATTGAAGCATGTTTACTTGACAATAATCAAGGTAAAATTACTTTTTAAATAGCTTTAAAAATATGCGAGATATGAATGATTCAAATTCCCGATTAGACTAAGAGGGTGATAGCCCTCTTGATATGTAATGTGACGTCATATTACACTTTCACCATTTAAAATACACGTAAAACTCCGTTTTTAGTATTTTTGCAAGAAAGAGACAGATAATAAGCTTTAAAAGCTTATAGCTTCCTTGATATCTGTCGGATTTCAATTCTGTTTTTAAATATTATTACAGTATTAACAGTATTTTCATGTTCTGAAAATAAATGTGAAAAAAAATTTTCATGCATATTTCCTATTGGTATAATATACTATGGATCCAGGGGTCACATATGCACGATCGAATAACAAGCTCCACCACTGAATGACTAATAAAAAACCAATTTATATTTTCATCGAAATGTTATGCACACTTTTCTAAGGATGTTTACCAACTAATTTTTATTAGTTGGTAGAAGATAAACGTTGTTTAAAGGAGATAAAAAAAGATTTCTTGGATCAATTTTAGACGAGTTGAAAACAATTTTATTGAAATCGGGTACATTTGATTACGATAGGTTTAAGAGCATTTTTTGTGGATGTTGTGGACGCCATCAAAACCAAAAAATTTGCTTTTTGCATTTCATATCCAAAATTTATCCAGATTTTTATGAAATTTCTTTTCACTTAATATTTTTGGTACAAGTATTTTATTTTTGTAATTGTGAATTCGTTACGTGGATTCACAGTAGATTCATTGGAAAAAGTAGATTCATTGGATCAATTTAAAAGAACTGTTCCAAACATTCATCAAATGCGCTTAAAATATGACTAGGATCGATCAAAACCATTTATGTTTATCTTGATGAAGTCACCAACGTAAAAAAATAGTTTGTTTCATCATACCGATATTTGGTCCAAATTTAAAAGAACTATTTCGGAAACGTGTTATTTTTGCAAATTCGATAGTTAACTGCAAAGTCGGTGGTTATTACCCATAATGAGATGGAGTATCCATACCGTCTTGATTTCGGAATCTAAAAGAGACAAACTTTTTAGTTTATTTAAACAATTTATTAAAATTAAATCAATTTTAGTTGAGTTGACATAAAATTTCATCGAAATCGCTTATTGTGAGTATGCCTATAATAGGTCAAAAACAATTTCTATCGAACTTGATGACATAATTGCTGCCCTCCGCATCAATTCTGAATGTGCTCTCAGGTACCAAAAGATTTCCTGCTGTAGATTGAACAGTAATATATATTATATTACTAACATTATTTTTCTAATATTAACGTGAAAAGTAAAAACAGACTTTGTTCACATGAATTCGATATATAGTTAGTAGTTTTCGAGGTACATATTCTATTTACTACTATTTACTCATTTATTATATTATTTGTAAATGCATTTACGTTGTTGATTGGTTTTACTCCTAAACTAAAACATGGTTTAGTTAAAGAGATTACTGTTTATTAGTTTTCGAGAACAGAATTATTTTCAATTTCAAATATATCTAAATGAATTGATATCCATAATAGTTTGATATCTTTCTCCATGATTATTTCAGTTTAATAATTCACAAAATCTGAGATAAAATTAATGTAGTGACAATTACGTAAAAATCTACGTCTTAGGAAGTGTAATCATGGTACAAAATTTAAAAAAAAAATCGTCGGAATCTTTTTCAAGAAATTATAATAAAACTGAAAAGGTCATATCCGGTTGAGCTTTTTCCGTCAAAATATTGACGTCGTGTGAGACAACAATATTAGACATAGTAATAAAACTCCACAAAAACAATTATTAATTTAAAAAAATTGTATGTGTCAGCTCCGACGCACGTTGCAGTTTACACTTATAAGTTATTTAATTTTAAAATATTCTGCTTTAATGGCGGTGAACAGAATAATACATGTAAACAACATTAATTCATTTATAAAAAATTTAAATTTAAATTTATTAACAGCCAAAATTCAAATTTGCATATTTCTAACTTATATTTAACGATTTATAGTCTAGTTTATAGTTTCTATGGAAATGATCATCAACAAAATTTTAACAAAATAATTTTATAGTTATTTTTTAGAAGCTAACATTTAATATACAATTCAAAATATTAATTAAATTTTTATAAAAAATTTATTTTTGCTAAAATAAATGAATGACGTACGAAAAAGCAAAATTTTAATAGATATTATAAAACATCATAAATTCAAATTGAATATCATAGCGTATAAAATTTTAGCTTGTAAAAAAAACATAACGCTTTTTTTGATAACACAATATTTTACTACCCATCAAATTATCGTACCGGGGGCTTTAAATGAAATCGATTCCTGAAGAGTAAACTCCAAAAAAGTGGGTAAATTACAAGTGTTCATTCTGTATTTTAACTAAATTTTAAACTATATAAATATTTAATAAAATATTTAGCCTTAAGTAAAAAATGACGAAGAGAATTTCTGTAGTACAAGTACCTAGTACTTTTAAAATCAAAATTCTATTGTTATAATTTATTAGAACAAAATTTTGAATAGGCTAAAGTTTAATGATATACATATTGTTCCGTACCATAATAATGTTTGGATGAACATTATATTATACTAAGTTAAGTACATTATCAATTTACAATATTAATCATCATAATAATAGTTATATACTTGCTTGCTTTAGTTTTCTTTGTTTAAAGTTACTACGGAAACTAGAAGAATTCGTTGTTACCAAGTTATTCAATTATAATAATTTCAAAATTATGTATAACATCCAATGTTATTTTATATCTATAAGTAATCAACGATTTAAAATGGTTTATGAATAATTTACATCGAAATTTCCCAAGGAATATGGTTGTAATATACCTTTGGCGAGCTGCAACATCTTCCTGAAAGAAACCATATTAGACAAAGCAAATATATAAAGGAGCGTCCACATATACGCGCCACGAACCCCGAACGGTGTGCCTCGCCTTTGGTTCGTTGGAATTGTTGATTTCAACGAACCTCCATAGGAAAATGATCCATAGGAAACCCACGAACAAATATTCATATTGCAGTGAAGTGGAATCAATTAAAAAAACCCATTATTAAAGCCTGAAAATAATCTAATACTTATTAAAATGTTTACATTTCAGTTCAGCTTGAAAAATGTTCAAGTTGAACTAAAATACTACATTTCAATTAATATTAAAAAAAACAATAATCACATGCGCGCTAAAAACGACAAACCTTTCACGAACAATGCCAAATATGAACTGCGAATATAAAAAGTGTTCGTTGGAAAAGCCGACTTCAGATGGATCGTTGTGCGAATTCGATGCGCACGAGCGGCGCGCGTACCGCATAGCCCGCATATGTGGACGCACCATATTTACAGAAATATTGACGGTTTAAGATTGAAAATTAAATTCCTTATCTCTGTACACATTAGAGTTTGAGCAAAAATGATAAGGTGATGAATTGTAGCAAACATGATTTTCTACAACTTTATTTCTTACGCATTTTTCGATTGTTCTAATATTAAGAGAGATATTTTATATCTTGTGTTTTCTTCTTTCTTTATACCCCCCTTGACGTATGTCATTTATTAATAAAATTGGCCATGCATATATTAAAATCATATAAGACATTTCATTTAGATCAGACTAAAATTGTGACCGCTAGAAAGTGATTTATGTGTTCTAAGAAAATTCACAAAGTTGAAGCAGCTCCTGCGTAACGAATTTTTTTATAATGTTGTTGAATTAATTATCAACTATTCTAAATCACACGATTTCAGTTTTCATTCAACTATATAACTGTTTAGAAGAGTCGTATAATGTAGTTCGAAACCGCACAACTTCAATATCACGAAGACTGTGTTCCTCGATTAATATGATAATGAAGCAACCTTTTCCATATACTTTAGTATGGTTACTCCTTCGCCAATGTGAATGAATAGTGAAACTGCACGCAGCAGTTAATACCACCTTACCAGTTTTCTATCCTACGTTTAGTTATGGAATTGAAGTGCACCATAGACATTCACTCATCTCTTTAGAACAAAGCGTATTTATAGGGTGTTTCTTAAATACAAATTTAAGAACATGTACTCCAGTAAACTTTGTTTAAAATAGTTTCTATACACAATAGAATCTGAAGGGCTTCGTTCCAGATATATACTGTGTCAAAATTTGAAAATTTTAATAAACTCTAAATAACTCTACTGTCTGATTTATAGGCAACGCAAAGCCTAAACCAGTTGGTCTAGGCATGAAATTTTTCACAGGAGTTCCTTAAATGACTTAAATGAGTACTAAGAACGGATTTTTGAAAATTCATCCCCTTAATTCGTCATTTTTTAACTAAGAGATATTCTGTTTATAAATAAAAGTCAGTGGTATCAGCGTTTTTGGAAATTCATCCCCGAAGAGGGTAAACGACAGGACGGAAGTTTGTATGGACGGTTCGTTATTTTGCCGTTGAAGTTGGAATTATTTGGGATAATACGGATGGTTCCTGAAATGTTGCCGATGGGAAATCCCACTCGGCTAGTAATATATAGTAATATAAAAAATGATTAAATGAATATTTTTCGAAAGAATGGCTTGTTTCTCGACAAAAATCTATCAGACCTTTGTCAAAAATTGGCCAAGTTCAAGCTATATTTGCACAATACTTAATGTTACATGAAAAAAAATATTAAAAAAATACGTATATTGAAATTAGCCATTTTCCCCTGCAGATTTTCAAAAACAGAGGGCAGCACTAGTAGAGGGTACACATGTTTTGATTTTCTCATTGACAGCAACGTTAAGCAACGTCATAACTCGGAAAAATATTAATTTTTTTAAATTGTTCAAAAAGCATCTTTTTTGGCTTGCTTTGGGCTTCATTTTTGGGGATTATTAGACATTTTTATAAAAAACTCGAATTTTTTAAGCACTAAATAGGAATCATGATATTGACGGTTTTTCCGATTCTTCTCAAAAAGTACCGATCCAATTTCAATTCAAGATACGTCAATCGTTAGGTTTTTTTGGTACCTATGACTATTTATTTAACTTTTCCTGATTGGAGTTCAAGTTTTTTTTTTATTCGCAAAAAAACATTTTTTCAATATATTCTTGTGTTGGTATATGCCAACAACTGTTTCTGACCAAAAATTACCACAAAATAGCGAGTGCCGAACAGTCCCAAACAGTTGTTGGCATATACCAACACAATAATATATTGAAACGGTTTCTTGCGAATAAAAAAAAAACTTGAACCCTGTTCAAGAAAAGTTACATAAAATAGTTATAGGTATCAAAAAACCTATCGATTGACGTATCTTGAATTGAAATTGGATCGGTACTTTTTGAGAAAAATCGGAAAAACCGTCAGAAATCATGATTCCTATTTTTTGGCAAATCTTTTGTTGAAATTGGCAAACCGCATTACATTCCTGTTGTTTTATAATATAACTGTAAAAACTTGTTAATCTGTACTAAAAATATTATTATTCCTATACTGATGTGTTTGGTTTAATCTACACCTATCGGTTAGTTTTCACGATATTTTCTGAACACTCCTCTTGCTGATAATAGTGGAAGATAGTAATTATTAAACGTTTTTCCAAAAAAATGCATAAATATCAATTTCAAAAATACCATATACATTGCGGAATTCGTGTTTCAATAAGCTTTTATTTGACACCCGATCATTTAATTAATTTTATCACGTTTCAATACTTAACAAACATCCTGTATAATTTTGTATGTTCTTGAACTATGATGGTTTAAAGTATTTTCGAAGTACCGAGAACTAACCATCTATGTCTGTATTGAGTTAAAACCATCGACTCCTCACCGAAGAATAATAATTGTTTAAATACTATAATACTACTCCTCATATAATGCAGTAAGTATTTAATGTAAATAATTATTTTAATTAAGATTTTCTATTACAATTATACATATTATTTAATAATGGAAAAAATTTGTGTAATAATTAAGTATCATACTTTGTTTTATTTTAATTTAGTTTGTGCATATTGACAAGTATGTACTAGGGGATACAAAATTCGTGTCCTTTTTTCAAAATTGTCAGTTTGTCAGTTTGTCATTTTGTGACTTGGTTTGTGCATATTGACAAGTTTGTACTATAAGTAGTCTATGAATGCTTCGAGGAACTGAACCACCTGGCACTGAATAACACAGTCAGACTGATCTGAGTACCGGGTAACTCTGGCGTTAAAGGGAACAAAGTAGCGGACTCGTTGGCACGAGAGCGTTCATCTCAAATGCCCCTTTCACCTGAGCCTGACATTCCCATGGCAAAATGATCTCTACTTTATAGAATCAATTGGTATCTGCGACAAGCTCATCTCGATTACTGGGACTTTGCACAGGGCATGCCGCAAAAGCACTTCTCGGCCATTTGACTGTGCTCGGTTGAAACTCAATAGAATGCAGTTGAGAAGGGTGGTAGGGCTCTTGACAGGACACTGTCGATTGAACTACCACCTTCATAACTTGAGGATCTCTGATGATCCCACCTGAAGGGCCTGTATGGAGGACGATGAAACCTCCATACATGTTATTTGCACCTGCAGAAACCTGCAGGGTGTCAAGTATAGAATGTTTGGGTCCGAAACCTTGGATCCATCAATCCTGGGAGCAATTCCGGCGGAGAAGTTGTGGGCCTTCTGTGTGGCGTTTGGCCTCGACAGAATCCTATAGATTAATCTGCTTAAAATAGCACTTCTCACCCGGAGACGTCTAGGTTGTTCTCAAGGAGGGCACAGAGGATCCCTTGATCTATGGTCTAGATACTAGGGACCTATTTGCGGTACCCTTCTTTCTAATTATTATGTACTAGAGACCACAAAATTCGTGTCCTTTTTTGAAAATTGTATAGTCATTTTGTGCCTTATTAATTCGGGTTTGTGAAATGGTTTCGAATAAAAGTTGTTTATTATAAATTATACTAACAACTACCCAACATTTTTCAAAAAATCAAATGAGTAAGGCACAAAATGACTATACAATATTAAAAAAAGGACACGACTTTTATGGCCCATACTACAAGAGCTACCAGACAGTGGATACATTATCTTAAATACTGTTTTTATAACTGGGAGAAATCTTTTTATAGAAAACAATAAAAATGACTTCAAGAACGAATTAATTGAAGGAAAATGGTAAATTTTAATTGAAATATCTTATGAATACCAGTTTCTTCCCAAACAGATAACGTTTGGTCTCGATCAAACCTATCTACAATATAAAAGAAATTAGTTTAAACAAATGGCAAAAAAACCGACTGCAACATATACTTATTGGTTTCCAATCAAATAATCCTTAAACGATAATATGCAGTACTGTGTGTCACAAAATCAGCGTTCTTCAAGAATGTAGTTGATTTATGTCGTATTAATTCAGTTTTTGTGGAAAATCTTTCGAATAAAATTTAGTTTATTTATAATAAACAACTTTTAAACGAATCTTTTTTTCGTAAATAAAGCACAAATCAATTATAAAATGGTGAAAAATGAACCTTAGTAAATATATGTACACGTATTCAGTATTAAGAACAAATTTTTGATACAAAGGACTGTTTAATGCAGTCAGGATTTGGGGCATTCTGTATAGATTTATGCTGAACCATAGTGTTATTGAAACTATGTAGATGGAGAAAAATATCTACGTATATGGACAAAATAGACGCTGTAAAAATATCCTTTGAAATTGTATATCATATGAGATATTCATCTTTGCTTATTTACAGTTAAAAATTCTTCCATTGAGCGAATTTCAGCGAAACCCGGGGACAATGGGGGATAGTGAAACTATCCCTCATCTTAAAATGTGCTTTATGCATAAAATACAATTGCTTTATACATTTAAACACAAATTGGAATTTAGAACAGATCCGGGTGGCAAAACTTTTCGTAATTTGTGATGTTAGATAGATAGATACATCTTGGGGTCTAAAAATTATGGCACTTCGACCTTATGGTCCATTGTGCTCTCCCTTCTACTTCAGTCTGACGAGATTCGCTTCTCCCATATGTTGGCAATAGCCAGGAGCTTGCTTATCAGGACTTCCTAAAGGTTCATATATTCGGGATGAGATGTACCGAATATCCTGTATCTGCTGTAACCCAGAGGTTCGCAGTCAAAGATAATGTGGCTGGATGTTTCTTCCTCCTCGCCACACAATTTGCATACAATGGACCCGTTATGGAGTCCCATTGTGTGCAGATGCTTCCGCAGGGGATAATGCCCGGTAATGTATCCTGTAACCCTCCGCAGTTTCATCGTGTTCAGCTTCAGTGCATCGAGAGATCAAAGAATCACCATTTACAGATAACCAAGTACATATATTCAAAACCTACTATTCTATGCGGTAATTTACGGCTGTCCAGAAATTATATCTCTATTACTGATTGTTATCATTTCTCAGCCGTATCAAACAAATGCCAGTGGAAAATAATAAGGGTCGATCCACACTATAGTGCCGATCACGGTTCGTTCTCGGTCCGATCTCGGTCTGATAAAGTCTAATCATGTTCACATTAGAATTAGCTATTATATCTCTTATTCTTGATGAAGAAGATAATATTATCAACACAAGCAGAAATCATGAAGCGAGGAGAAGAATGTGGCCGCATCCCAGTTTATTGCAACAAAAAACGAAAGGAGAATACAACACTCTCTATCGTCATTTAATTAATGATAAAGAAAGACGTTTGAAATGATTTGAATGAAAATCACTCCATAAATAGTTCAAAAAAACTATTATCTTAAGTTTACTTAGGATAATCTTAAATAATAAATATTTTCAAGTATTAAGTAAGAATTTAATAAAATATTTCAAATTTACATTAATTAAATTTGATGCACTTGTCGCTTCAGTGGCTTCACACTATCGGTCACATGTCGTTACCAGTTCGATCTCACTCAAAAATATTCTTTTCAACCGCGGATTATTGTTCATTCATGTATCCTAATAGTACATGAATTTTATCATTCCTTAATATTCATATTTAATATGTTTAAATAATTTTTTTAGTTACTGCGTCAGAGTGACGCAGCGCGCGTAAAAGTCAGACTACCCGTTTTTGGCACTTTTTTCAGGGCTCTGTAAAAATTATAAATATTGGAGATACAGTTCCGAGACTTAGCAAATTTAATCATCTTTTCAAATCTTTTTTAACATTTCGAAAATCTTGAATATTTTTCGAGATATTCAAAAAAAACTAAACCCCCACTTTTTTTTTTAGTTTATTGTTTATAACTTTTGCTATTTTTTTCGGCCCCTTTTGGAACCTTTCCTTAAATGATCTACACAATAATCCGGATCGAATGACACCTTGGTCGTAATTTTCGGAGACTATTCAAAAATTTTTTGAAAAATCGTACATGTGAACCAGACTAATATGTGAGTGTTTTCTGTAGAATTTAAATTCAGAAGTTTAATGTTTTATGACATTCTGTAAACAAAGATTATTATACCTACATAAAAAACAATATGATTACACCTCTATATTATATATATATATATATATATATATATATATATATATATATATATATATATATATATATATATATATAAAAGTAGATAAATAATGAATTATATGATTCATGTAACAAATTAGGAATTATATGTAGTAGGAATATAACCAGATCACCAATAATGTAGCATCATATAAATAGATTCTATTTTATGATTTATAGGTTATTAAAACCATTTAGACACAGCAAATACTACTTCAGTATCTAATAGTATCTAACGGAATGTGCCATAGCTATGTGGTGGTATTATATATGTGTATTTGTGTCTCTCTCTCGATCATTCATGTATAACAATAATACTTATATTGTTGGTATGGTATGGGTTTAATTCATAATACCATCAAAATATTGTATGTTGGAATATACTGGAACTAATGAAAATTTATGAATTATGTAAGAGTCCCACTAAACAGTTGGTGAGAAGAATTGTTTTGGATATATTTTAATAAAGTCATCTTACATCGTCCTAAATGGTGCCTATCCACGGTCGAAAATTTTGTACGTCCAACGAGTGACATGTCATGACATGTAATCTACCATGAGATATCAGTGAGACAAAACATCACTTCGCCATCAGTCAAGTTATGCGGTCAAACGCGCTCTACTTCGAACTGAAAACTCGCTGATTCGATTTCAACAGTGACAATCTGTCAATTGAAAATAATGAGAAATCTGTCGGTGTATGGACAAGAACGAAATAACCGACTATGTGAAGGTTTTCTGCAGTTTCACTTCACGAACTCCAGATGAAAATTCGCTTAGTTCCTATCAGACTCAGCTGCAGTAACTCAACCCACCAAATTCCTAGTCTGCATGAATAAGGTTTATACAAGTAAAAATAACAACTCACTGAGTTAATTGCTTAAATACCCGGTATTTACTGAATTTATGAAACTGCGTTTTCAACAAAAGTTGTGTGTTATCAAAAAAGGAACATTGTATACAAATTTTTTTTCTATCTCTTTTCAGAGATAAATATTTTTGCCCTGGCGAAGGGAAGTACGTTCCGACGTAGTTCATTCACGAACTTTACCTTTCTTTTCAGCTCACACAGAGAAAATTTCTTGTTATCTCTTTTCGTTTTACAGTGAGTTACAGTATCTACGGACAGACGGACAGACAGTCAGACTAACTTATAGGATCATTTTATGAACAGCTTTATCAAAAACCATTTTTTTTCTGCGATCAATATTTTTAAGCTTTACAAAGTCGTGACAAACTTATAATACTCTCGTATATATTATATACAGTTGATAACAGTGAATCCCAGAAACGAAGGTAAAACTCCATTATTATTACTTACAGCTGTTAGCGATGTTTCAATGAAACGATTATTCAAAAATTTGTGGAAATGTCCCACCGTTAAAAATTTATTAAGAGTATTCAAATTAAAAGCAAATACTGATAAATTGATCGTGTGTACCTCATAGGTCCCCCTTTGAAATATGACACTCATAGACAAATTCTCCCTCCGGCTTATTATTTTTTTTGTTTGTATATTTAGTTATGTATTTCTTGCAAAGAGCCTTATTTTGTGAAAATCCATCCAAAATTGTCAAGTATTTTTGGAGAATCCACTTCATTAACAATTTATTTTGTTTTACAAACCATTTTCAATCGGAGTTCGGAAATGGTTTAACACAGTGAAAAATGTATAATAATATAAATTGTTAATAAAGTGGTTTGTGAAAAAATATTTAGTTCCTTTACATACGGCACACCAGTCCAAGTGACCGAGCGGTCTAAGGCGTAATGTGTACGTAGTATGCCTACTTGGAGACTATAGGTTATGGGTTCGAATCCCGAAATCGACAGTTTGTCAATTATTAAGAAAAAAACAAAGGAGGCGGTTCATTGGCGGCTAAACTGTCGGCGTATGGACAAGAAACGAGGTAACTGGCTATGCTTGAGAAGGTTTTCTACAGTTTCCTTCACGAATTCCAGATGAATATCGGCATAGTTCCTATCATAGTCGACTGCAGCCGGATATCCTACCAATTCCTAGCCTATACACAAAAATTCTTTCCACTTCACTCACATCCTCACATCATTAGGCATCACAATGGACCTTATGGTCGAAGTGTAGCCCGTCCAGGGCAGCCTCTACAATCTATCTATCTATCTACATACGGCATACAAATTTGTATAGTTGATTCGTGCCTTTTTTATTCGGTTTTCGAAAAATGTTTCGAATAAAAGTTGTTCATTATAACTATAGTAACTAACTTTTATGTTTCCGAAAAACGAATAAATAAGGCACAAATCAGTTATAAAAATTTTGAAATGATATCTCGACTTTTGACGTCATTTGAACATTACACATCGCATACTTAAGACTCACATAGGTGATATCTAAACAGGGCACACAACTATATTGTTTAGTCTTTCAACGGGATTCATCGCAAATTGAATATATAATTACATTCACTATTGAATTGTCCATTACATTTAATAAATGTTAAATGTGAATTGAGCAAATAATTTATGATGTATTGAACATTGAACATTGGTTTAATAATAATTATCATGTTGTATGATGGTGTAAGACTTACACACACATAATATTATTATGTTATATGGTGGTGGATATATGGGTTATATGGTTATGTTATAGTTATGCTCTCTGTTGTTGTCTTGTTGTTGTTGTTGTTATATTGAGAGAAAATCGTTCATCAAAGTATGGCATCCCCACAGTACACACACAACACTACAGCAGTAAATCTACCTACCTACTAAATAACAACAATGTTCTTGTTTGTTTGCAATATAATAATAATAAAGCTGATTATTTGCATACCTATAATAATAATCATAATAATCATTATAATAATAATTCATATTATAATTATTATTATAGATCTTATCTATATTACATATAGCATCCATATGATTGGTTAAATTTACAAATAAATAATAATTGATCAATATTTGTCGCAGTGCAATACACTCGATTCCTAATCTAAATACATGATTCTATGAATATTAATGTCATGGGATTATTATATACATTGACTTGTGGTTTTTGCACCTAATGAAACTTTTTTGGCAAAATTCTAAATAAATAAGAAGTTAGAGTTGACTTCAAAGTAATAGTGTCAATAATATGAAAAAATTATTTCATCTAGCTAATCATCCGTTGTGTAATGGTTAGCATATTAGGCGCGATATCCAGAAGTACAGGGTTTGGTCCCTGGCGGATGAGTTAATTTTTTCATATTAATCCTATATTGCCCTTTGCGAAGTTGACTAAATGACTCACTCATCTATTCAAAATCTATTCCACTTCTATTCATGGCAGAAGGTAACTTCAAACTTAGGGGAAAATCGAAAAACGAACGGAGCTAGTAATAATTAATAAACTTAATCACGCAATAGTATATATAGTATATGCTTGTCCTTTTATACTTGCGTAAGCGTACTGGAGATTTTCATTGGTATAGTATTGTGACGTTTATGTATACATAAAATTATATATAACATAACATCATATAAATGATGAAATTTACAAATAAATAATAATCTGTACTAATATAATAAAGCTGAAGAGTTTCTTGTTTGTTTGTTTGGTGGAACAAACAAACAAAAAAACTTTCAATTAAATATTGAAAGTTAAAATTCTAAATATCTCTGTTCACATTAGAGTTTGAGAAAAATGGTCAAGTAATGAATTGTAGCAAACTTGATTTTCTACAACTTTACATTTTTTGATTATTCTAATATTCAGAGAGATATTAATTATTTTGTGTTTGTTTGACACAAATACATGAAATATATTTTATTGTAAAAAATTTTGATTGTCGTTTCCATAATAACTACAAACTATAATCGTTATACATCGATTTATTTAGGCTATTAATAAATTTAATTTTTAGCGAATTTCCTCCAAAGAAAATGCAGCTATTGTTGCAAATACTAAAGTCATATCAGATAGTATATTTCATTTTGATCACACTAAAATTATGACCGCTAGAGAGTGATTTATGTATTCTAAGGAAATTCGCTAAATCTGTAACAGGGTATGCATCGTACTATGGTCTAAAAAGTAGCGCTCATTTTTCAAAATTTTATAATTCAGTTGTGTCTTATTCATTTGATTTTTGTGAAAATGTTTCGATTAAAAATTATTAGTATATTTATAAATGAACAACTTTTATTCTAAACATTTTTTTCTAAAACCGCATGAATGAAAACAGAAATCAATTATAAAATTTGAAACATGACCACTACTTTTGTGTCTCACTGTATATACAGTTTAACAAACTACTACAAATTATACTCTAAATAGCTTTACAAATGGCGTTTCAGATATTTGAAAACAATTTGACAAATGATGTTTGCAAAAAATAAAATAAAATAAAAGAGTACACAAAAAAGAGAATTCGAACAGAACGAAAAAAAAAATGACATAAATGAAAAATCTTACATTAAATGCTATATTATAGTCAGTCATTTTGTCAGTCGAAAAATCTACAATGGATTATCAACAATAGTCCATGTACATAATAGTGTGTGTGTGTGTTTATTTGTGGGTGTGTATGTGTGTATGTGTGTGTGTCCATACTTACGGTCGTAGCTGATAATAACAAAGAATTGTAGTAGTAATCAATGGATTATGTCGAATCAAATACAGGGTGGTTCTACAATTTCGTTCATAGAAGTTGTAAGATTTCAAACAACTTCTCAACACAATTCTAAAGTTTCTTTGTTCCAAGTACTTATCACTACATAGTATCAACACTGTAGCTCTTTTGGTTCAAAAGATACAGCACCTAAAAATTGAGCCTAAATTGAGCAGTAGTAATAGCACTGTAAGTGAGAAGGCCAAAAGACCTTTAAACTCGGCCTTGCGCACTACCGTGCTCTAAATAGCCATCCCGTCCCGTTTCTCTAGCTACAAATTCTAATCTCATAAAGTGCAGATTTTATTCAAGGTTTCACGAGAGTGTCTCTCGGAGAAGATTTATGTATAAAGATTATTAAGATCAAAGAGAACCCTAGGTTTTTTTAAATTAAATATAAAATTTTGCCCCAATTCTTTGAACAATTATTTGTATTTTATAAATACGTATTTCTACTACAAGGTAATCATCATCAGTATGAATTAGCTAATCGTAACTATCTCTGGGACATGGAGTCAGAGATATGTTGCTCGTTGTTAATTTGGTGAGACACACACCATATAGCACCATGAGATAGTTAAGATTAGCTAATTCACACTGATGATGACTACCTTGTAGTCGAAATACGTATTTATAAAATACAAATAATTGTTCGAGGATTTGGGGCAAAATTTGAAGGTTTATGTGTTTTATTAATACATATTATGTGCTATATGTTAGTTGAGTTGTCTTTGTTATCTATCAAGGAAGTCGTAAAAACATCCGCCCGGGTTGTATTCGAGATATTAAATACAACGAGTAATTAAGCTATACTCTGCTTAGCGAGTGAGTAATGGCTAGTTCAAGACAATTCACAAATGGGCAACAATACTGTTGTTAGGGTACTAGAATGATTTCATAGCAGGATTTGTTAACACAAATGTATCTCAAATTATTTCCAATGCATGTTTTGCATTCCATATTCCTTTGCGGCGTTGAATGTGAAATCGAAGGCCAGTGTGTGACAGTGGAAACAACTGCAAAATGTTATATTAGGTCCATTCACATGCCAAATATGTTTGATTTAGGTAGTCTATTCGTCTTTTCGCATTATCTTCGTCGTTATTAACCTGGTAGATTGTATTACACGAGGTTGATTTAGACCTCTAGAATTTCGCACTTAGTGTAGTACAGGAAGCACGTTATTAAATCTATGTACTACTGAATTCTGATCAGTTGCGTTGAGCAATGAGTAACTTAGGAGTAAACAGCTCTACCAATTAATGAAAAGTCTAGTAGAAGTTTGTAAATAAACTTTGGAATGTGATTCACATATTCTTTTCAGAACCAACAGTGATATTTTCTTAGTTGTATTGAATTATGTTTTATAAAAGAACAATCTGCGACATCCAACTGCCTCACAATTCTACCGCCATTACTTCTACTGGCAAACTTTTTTGTTCCCTACCTCCCAGATTTTGGGTACACTATTGGCGTAAAATAATACACGACTTGGCGATTTATTTGCATGTATTTATTATACATAATTTTCTAAGTGCAACGAAGCTCGCCCAAGTTTGAAAATTCTAATATTTATCATCGCTGGCACTGTTAGAGAAAGATTACTCCGGAAATGAGACAAAAATATTAGCTTTCAACAAAGGTGTTGTACAAAATGACAATTTTGAGAGTGTGACTCTCCCTGTACATGTAACTATGCGTGTAAATAAATGACCATAAGGACAAATTGGCTGTGATTGCAACTATTAGAATGAATTTAACGAATGACAATGTAGACAATCGTACAACATGATAAAAATCAACCACCATTGCAAATTCGTCGTAAGTTAAAGTAGATACCCTGTTGTTACTTGAAATCACTATTAATTCTATCAATTTTTTATCAAAGCTTCTGGTGCCACCGATCCGCTTTATGTTACAGGAAGATTTTCTTTTGCTATGTGTGTGCACGCCGGTATGAATGATGGTGTATATGATGATACAATTAGGGTGACTATTGTCATCATTAAAATGGGAAATGTTCATTATCCTGTTTTTTTTTGTGTGTATGTTCAGTAAAAGAAAAATATGAATTTGCTTACTAATCAAATGTATTGGATGAGTATTTGATTGATGATTAATAAGAGTATTATGTATCTGAGGCGCGAGTTTAATAAGCTCCATTTGATTTGATTTTTTCGAAGCAAATGTTATGAATTTGAATGGCCAAAGTCTTCAATCCAATTTCAGTGGACAATTCTAAAAATCATCAAAAATTCTCAATTTTTACATACAGAACTGAGGTTATATAAATATGGCAAGGACCCATTATGAGGATTTCCAAAAATTATCTAACAGATTATTCGAAATATGCCCACAATGTCAGATATCACAGGTAAAATAAAACCCAAATAAAAAATAATAATAAAAGAATTGTTTAATAAAAGAAGTGTTTTTTTGCACAAATCGTTAAGCACTTAAACCCCCAAAATCATCAGTCCAAGTGGCCGAGCAGTCTAAGGCGTTATGGCTGCGCAGTATGCCTCTTTGGAAACTGGGTTCGAATCGGCTGTTTCTGAATTATTAAGAAAAGCAGAGGGGCGGTTAATTAACTAAATTGTCGGCGTATGGACAAGATCGAAACAAGCAGTTCCTATCATAGTCAGCTGCAGCCGCATATCCTACCACTTCCTAGTCTATACACAAAAATTCCTTCCACTCCACTCACATCCTCACATCCTTAGGCATCACAATGGACTTTATGGTCGAAGTGTAGCCCGTCCAAGGCAGCCTCTACAATCTATCTATCTGACCCCAAAAATAAAAAAAGTTTTCCAAATTATTTTCCAAAAACCTCGAAATGTATTACAATTTCGAAAAAATGTATAGAGGAACAGCATAAATCTTCCCTCAAACATCTCTTGAAAGATTTTTGGATTCGTCAATTACTTTTCCTTATAGGCGGCGTTAAAATTTCGTCCCAAAAAAATGCAAATCAATAAACAATCTTATCAACAAAAAATTCCAAAAAAACATTTTTTTCAGAATATTTACGGTAATTTTTGTCAATGGCTCTTTATGCATAGTTGACGTGATCTATTCATTCGATACACTCTGCGAAACAGAGTTGCGCTATGTAAAATTCTAAATATATAACATCTTCTAAGCACAAAAATGTTTAATTAAAATTTTAAGTCTGTTCTAAACACGTTAATCTCTGAAATGTAACAATAGAAACGAATAAAATATCTAAATCTCTATATAGAGAGACATTTTAAGTAGATAAAATATTTAGCGTGCGTAATATCAACTCAGAATATCAACTTAGGTCTAAAAATTAATATTTCTAAAACTAAGGTTGTGTCAAACGAAGCCTTAGATAGGGGCTCTTTGAGTATACAAAATGAAACTCTTCAAAGAGTAGATACTTTTAAATATTTGGGCCAAGAAATTTCATTTCGGAACAGAACTGCGGGAGAAATACGGCAAAGAACAACTAATGCTTGGAAGCGGTATTGGAGTCTCAAGTTCATTTTCAAAGCTCATATTCCCTTATACTTGAAGCAAAAAGTTATGGACTCGTGCATTCTTCCGGTATTGACCTACGGCACGGCGACTTTAGCTCTGAGCAGAGGTGACTACAACAAACTTAGAACATGCCAAAGGGGTATGGAAAGGAGCATGATGAATATTAAACTTATTCAAAAAATACCATCATCTGAAATAAGAACGAAAACCAAAATAAAGGATGTAGTCGCCTCTGTGAAGAGACTGAAGTGGCGATGGGCAGGACATATAGCGCGTATAAAAGACGATCGTTGGACGTTCCGAAGCACGATGTGGATACCGTACGGCCATAAAAGAAAAAAAGGCAGACCAATACGTAGATGGCACGACGATCTGAAAAAGTTTTCAGAAGGTGGTTGGTCTCGTCTAGCCAAAGACAGAAGATTGTGGAATTCTCTTGAGGAGGCCTTTTCCCAATTTATGGGATAACTATAGGCTATTATTATTATTAATATCAACTCATTCTCAAAAGTCTAGAACCACAAATTCTCGAATAAATATAATAATTGAATTCCAAAAAATAGTGCAACCTTAAAATATATTTGGTCAAACATCTACTCAGGAAGTCAGTCACAAGTTATTATTAGTCATAGTTGGAGAAGATACCAATTTTATTAAATCTGACCAAAAACAAAAATGTAAGAGAGACCAAGTTTTTGCTAACAAACATTAGTGAGATGTGCCAACAAAAATAAAAATGTTCGCCTTCAAAAGTAATGAAATCTATGTCAGGTCCAAGTTTTTTAACAAAAATGAGAAAATGATTGGTATAAATTTATTGTGTATGCTTTTCAGGTACAGGGCAGTGGCGTAGCTAGGGTAGGCAGGCGAGGCACGGGCCCAGGAGGATCAAGGAAGGTGGGCAAGAAAACGAAATTTACTAACTACATACTTTTTTTTAAATACAATCCAAATTTGCAAACATGGCGAAATTAAGGTCGTTTGAGGATCATTTAATTCTTATTGTACATTTCTTCCTGAATAGACTCCGGATGTTATGTATAATGTATGTTATGTAATGTAATGTGTAATGTATACATTACATTACCAAATTAGTAAAATTTGAAAAACTTAAAATATTTACACGTGAAATTTTGATCCTAATTAGTTTTGTGAAACTAAACTTTATGCCACTAATTTCGTAAGTAATGTTAGTCGGGCTTAAAAAGATACCTCTATCAAACAATTGAAATCCAATGTCCTAGTAGGTATGGGTACTCATAGTATCCTTAACGCAAGCCATCTTCAGCTATCTTAAAAGGTCAATATTTTTTGGATGTCCTAGGAAAAAAATCATTAAAGAAATGTGTAGATATCTGTTTTTAAAATAATTTACAAAGGGAAAGGGGCGCAGTTTGGATGCGTGTCCTATGCCCCTGGTACAGGGTATTTCATATTTTACTTGGCAAGATTTTTTCTTTGTATATTGAGTGTAAGAAACTCACCACTTGCCAAGTAAAATATGAAATATCCTGCACCCGAGAAACTTACACAATTAATATAGGTACCAATAATTTTCTCTTTTTTTTAAAATTTGCCGCTTACATAGATTTTACTACTTCTGAATGGTGTTTAGTCGGATATCATTACTTTTTGCAAAGTTTTCTATGTTTCTAGTTTATAGTTTATACAAATGGCGGCAAAAGTCAAGCTATCATTGATTCAAAGTTTTATAATTGATTTGTGCCTCATTTTGTCGGATTTCGGAAAAATGTTTCGAATAAAATTTTTTCGACAACCGAATAAATAAGGCATGAATCAATTATAAAATTTTGAAATGATAGCTCGACGTCGCTATTTGTACATAGTCGGGTTTAATATATTATTGTTATTTCACTGAAACATGATCGTTTCACTATTTCTGATCTTTAGTATACGCATATATAAAATTTAAATTATGTAGAACAAATTATTGTACTACAAAATTCATAATTTATATAATCGTTGCAAACAAATAGAAATGCGTATGTCTTTGATGGTTTCGCATACATACAAACATTCGAACCCACACCCCTGGTTCCTACCCATAAAATAGTAAGTAGTAATATATAATGAATGAACATAGAGTTGTTGTAGTACCTCATACCTTTCACCATCCATATACAAGATTGTGTAAGTAACACAACAATATCTTTTCGTAGTATCTTCTAGAACTAATTTAAATAATATATCATTTCCAAGTCATCTGAAAGATGGTTGTTTGTTGGTTGTTACGTTGAATTGAGTTCAGTTCAGTTGAGTAGAGTCTTATGTGTTTTTGAGTTTAATTATTTTAATGGTATGATAAAATAATGGGTCTTAACTTATTATCTGAATGTTGTAAATGATATATTATTAGGATACCGTTTCATTTTAGTTATTATAGTTAAAAAGTTATATATGAAACTTATTAATGGATTGTTTCATACATTTTACAAATTTTCCCACAAGGGTTAGTTATATCGCGTTAATGCTTTTCTATGTACCAGGCGAGTAACTGAATCCAATTAGACAGTTTTAAGTTTAAAAGAAGTGTGTATGTGTACTTAAGTACGCACATAAGAAGTTATACTTCTTTTTAAATATAAAAAAGGGGTTTTATCTCCGTTTTTGAAATACCACGGTCTATATCAGGGGCCACCCACATCATTATTTTTCAACCTTTATTAAATTTTTTATCTGTACATTTTTTATGATGGGAGTGGAGGGCAAGGAATTCATATGCAGACTAGGAATTGGTAGGTTGTGCGACTGCAGCCAGCTTTGAAAGGAACTATGCCAATATTCATTTGGAGTTCGTGAAGAGAAACTGCAGAAAACCTTCACTAGCACAAGCCGGTTACTTCGTTCTTTGCTATACGCCGACAGTTTAGTCAATTAACCGCCCCATCAATTGTTTAATTGACTTAGTTTCAAGTAGAGCGTCTTACCAAGCGCGACTTCTTGGCTGGTAACTTCTTTTTAAATAATTTACTAAAATTACATTAAATAATCTTAACATTACTATTAAAAAAAAGTTAAACAATGATATAGTTTTTGTATGGGCGAAAATTAAATAAAAAATTGAGAATGAAATGATAATTTTGCAAAATATAAAATTTTTTTCCGTTTTTTATTACACAGGCAACTGGTTGCAAAATATAGAATTTTTTAACATATGGGTTAGATCTGCAACTTGTTATACATTTAAGCTCTATTGTTGTACAATAGAGGAGGATAGAAACCTGTGTAGTATCGACGTACGTTATTTCCGTCACACGTTGATAATACACTCTGATTGAAAATTAATGTGTATTCACCTCGGATTTCAATTTATGTTTACATTTTAAGATCTGAAATATCATTTAGGATAATTTTTAGCTTGACGTCTCTCACGATTTCTCAAGAATAAGTGTTGAAATCAAAGCTCAATGTATTTGTTTTTTCTGAGAAATCGAAAATCATATAATTGCTCAACATATATACTCTTCCCATTAATATATTAATATATCAATATATTATACAATTTATATGATATAAAAGCTTGTTGCGAGATTCATATATATATGTGAAGGAAATTTACTTGATATAAGTATTTTTTTCTCTCAGTGTACATATAATATGCTCAAAGAAAATATTACCCATTACGTACAGATATTCACGTAAAACACACGGCCACTCCCCCCTTTATTATTGTGTCCGAATACTTTTGATATAAACGTAGTCCAAAATGGTTTCCGCATAATTCTAGATCATACACACACATACTGACACTATTGTAGGCAACCGCAAATCAATATTAGTATTCTTAAACAGTGTAACAAAAAGGTTGGAACTGTTTGGAGTATACAGCTATTAATAAAATGATTTTAACAGTCTACTATATTCAGGTAATATTTTCTTTTTCTAAGAATGTCATTTCCAAGAGCCCATTTCCTCGTTTTATAAAAATCAATAAAAAATACCACAAATATGAACATATGAGTCAAATATAGTTCAACTAAATGTCACGTTTCAATTTCGATTTAAATTAAAACTTTTTTCTTTTTTTAAATATTTTAATTCAAATTTTTTATTACCGATGGACGTTTCGTCTATCACGTTGACTTATCTTAATTCATATGAGATATCTTTAATTTTTTTTATATCAATTTGAAAAATATAGCCGAATTTGTTTGACTAAAATAAAGCAGAATTTGCATATCAAGTTTTTTTTTAAATCGTATATAACTTCAATTTGATGGACAAAAATGTATTTACAAATTTAATGACATCATAAAATTTAATCAATTAGATTATATTCATAAGAACTTTTTTCAAATTTATAGTATAGAAATCCATTCATTAAATATCTCACTATATTCCATATATATCTACCTTGTTTCGATACGGAACCTCATATATAATTACGAACAATTCGTTGAATATGACCATTAAAAATAAATATACAAAAACGTTACGCGTATAAACCAACACAGTCTTTTTTCCAACTCATTTCAAACTCATTATTCTTTTATAAGGTCATTTAGATATAAATTTTAATATAAATATTCAATTTATGACAATAAATGTGACACATTAACAGTAAATAAATATATGTATTCCTATACATTATTCAAATTAAAATATCGTTGTTCTATTTACATTTAAAATAATAATCAACAAATCAATAATATTATCATTAATAAATATTTTATGGCAATGTTTCTAAATCATGAATATTTAAAGACTATATTTTTATTACTTAATAATTACAATTATTTATTTATTATTGAAAATAATGTCAACTTTGTAATTTATATTTATAATGATTGTACAGTTCAATAAAAGGTGAAATTTATATTTAGTTATTTTACAATACATCTATCCCTCGGTGTACTACTTGAAAGCAATCGTAAAAATCGAAATCGCAACATAGAATTCAAATAAATTAAAGGAATATATTCTATTAAACTGTAAATCGTGAAAATCAATTCATAGAATTCTTTAACAAGTTTAAAACCGTGTGAAACGAGATAAGGATTAATTAGAAAAAATAGAGAGGAGATTCACATATTATTATTTGTGTATACCAAAAACGTAACAGTACTCTATACCAATGTCAATTTCCGTTAAGGTTAAGAAAACATAAGTATGAAAGAACTAGCATATACTTCATAGACTAAAATACCATAGAATTTTTATAAATATTGATATGAAAAAATTAACTCATCTATCTATATTATCCGTGGTGTAACGTATAGCATACTGGGCATAACATACAGAGGTCCAGGGTTCGATAGCTAATGGACGAATTCACTTCAATATTAATAAAAGATGATGTTGTGTCATTAATTTTTAAAGACAATTTAATGTTTATACTATTTTAATATATACAAGTAATGTAACAACTTACTGAGTTAATTGTTTTAATACCCAGTATATACTGAGTTGTATATGAATGTTCGAATTGTTAATACCTTTTACAGGGTATACCAATAGTATATGAGATGTTATGTATCTCTGCATATGTCCGCCTTTGTTGGACTATGCATAGTATATTTGATTTGATTTTTGAGCACAAATAGGGAATATGCATGAAAATTTTTTTTCACTTGAATTGAAGCATGTTTACTAGACAAATATCAAGGTAAAATTACTTTTTAAATAACTTTAAAAATAAGCGAGATATGAATGATTGAAATTCCCGATTAGACAAAGAGGGTGATAGCCCTCTTGATATGTTATGTGACGTCATATTACACTTTCACCATTTAAAATACACGCAAAACTCCGTTTTTAGTATTTTTGCAAGAAAGAGACAGATAATAATCTTTAAAAACTTATAGCTTCCTTGATATTTGTCGGATTTTAATTTTGTTTTTAAATATTTTTACAGTATTAACAGTATTTTCATATTCTGAAAATAAATGTGAAAAAAATGTTCATGCATATTCCCTATTGTAAGAAAACTATTGAGTTAATAAAAAAAAAAATTTTCAAAAAAAAGTTATTTATTTTAAAAAGAAGAAGCTTTTTGTATTTAAATTTTATTTCTATCTCTTACGGTTTTAAAGATGTATCTTTTTCTCTCTAGTGGGAGGAGACACGTTCCGATTTTGCCAATTAACGAACTTGACCCCACTTTTATGCTTTAGAAGTGACCCCACTCTTATTCTATATAGTCGATGCGTTAACTAACGCGTCGACTATCTAAATTATATAACTCAAAATTTAAAATTACAAAAGTCGCAAGAACATTAATATAAATTTTTTTAAACGTCAGACAATTTTTCCTGTTATTAACACAAAACAAACATTCCCAAATAATTCATATTTTATAAACATTGTGAGGGAGATTGGCAGGTTTAGGTGATACAATTAATTAAAAGAGTTGATTAAATGATATTCGGCGTTTATTTACTATTATTTGTTCAGATATTATTTACAATACTATTATGTACGATATAATTGAACGTAACTTCACTGAAGGTAAAAGTATGTATATCTATTTGTGTTATATTTAGTCTTGTTGTCGACTATGCCTGCGTATGTATAAGTGTATACAAAATAGATCGTATCAGACACAGCAAGGTACGAGATGGGTAGCCGAGTAGAGTAGTGTACGTGCGAATATTACTATAAACAACACTCTCCCTTAATATGAACGCGTACATTTGCATCATCCCGTCTCACTCATTCCCAGTGTTATGGCGATATCTGCGTGTCTCTCTCTTGTCAGCGCTTTTGTCAAGATGTCGGCAACCATCTCTTTCGACGGAATGTGTTTCAACTTTATCGTCTGACTTTGAACTGCTTCCCTGACGAAGTTGAACTTTAATCTGACGTGCTTCGTTCTGTCGTGGAACTTCGTGGCGGTCGTCAACTTTATTGCGCCCTCATTATCGCAATGAATTAACCCCTCTGAGAAATCTGGAATACCCAGCTCGTGGATGAGTCCTCTCAGGTACATCGACTCTTTAGTAGCTTCTGTGAGTGCCTGATACTCAGCTTCCGTCGTTGACAGTGCCACTGTTCTTTGGCAGAATATATAATAGGCAGAATTTTTAACAATTCAAACATTGATATACAACTCAGTAAATACTGGGTATTCAAACAATGAACTCAGCTTGTTGTTGTTATATTACTTCTTTATTTTAAAACCCTGTACATTAAGTATCGTGAATCGAGGTATAAGTGTATTTTAATAATGTAGCTTTAATAAAATCTTATAATTCACTATTTTGTGATAAAATTTTGAATAATCATTTGTACAATGTAACTTATAGTTTGTTATATTAAATGAAAGCTTATATAGCTTATTTAATAAGAATGATATATATTTAATTTAAAATATTTTCAGAAACATTCTTAGTCGAAAAACATTCTCAGATGAATTAAAATAAATCACTCTCAAACTTCTAACTAAAATTCATTTCGAAATAAAATTATAATCATTCTCAGACTACAGAAGCTAAAATTCATTTCGAAATAGTTTATACTAATTACATATATTATTGTTGTTTATATATTTCAGAAAAATCAAGTGAAAATAATAACTAACTGAGTTACTTGCTTAAATACTCGGTGTATCCTGAATTGATGTAAAGAAGTTAATTATAAAAGTTGTTTATTTTTAAAAAAGGAACATTTTTTGTCTTTACATTTTTGTTCTACCTTTTTTGGTTTGACCTTAATTTTTAATTCTATCTCTTTTCGTTTTTGTGTTATCGTGTTCACGGACGGACAGGTGGACAGGTGGCTGAATTAGGCCATTTATCAACAATTATGCCAACTAATTATGTCTACGATCAATATTTTCAAGCGTTACAAAGTTGGGACTAAACTTAATATACCCTGCGTATATATTATATATACCACGTATAAAAATGTTCCATAAATGTTTTAATGAAACTTACATACAAATACCCTTGGGTATCGGTATTTTCCTGTGTTTTTTTTAACTCCCACATGTATAATTTTTTTAACTCCCACGAAGAAAGCGAGGCATCCAACTCTTAACACAACGTTATCGTTTTATTTTTTTCCAGAAACGGATTTGTAAACATTTTGAAAGTAGTGAATTTAAGATGAGTTTTCATGTTAAAATACTCGTCAAAAAATAGCAAACATTTATTAGGTTTTTCATTATTTTATTAAAATACTAGTCGTGTGTCCGATGAGAAATCCGGGAAACATTTCCAAAGTCTAAATACTAAATTCCATGTTTCTTACTTCAAAATTGACACACTTCCCATACAAACTTTTGTCCCTCATTTTAACCCCTTCAGGGATGAATTTTCCAAAATCCTTATAAACGTTTTAGGTTTAGCCTTACACCGGCTTAGGTTTAGCGTTGTCTGTCATCCAGTCAGTAGATTTCTATTAAGTAGATATTTCGAAAACATATTTTTGGTAGATTTCTTGAGAATTCATCTATTGGTGTCTAATATCTCTGAAGTTCGTCATTATATCTTGACCAGAAAGGTGGTACAATTGGCCATACAAGTTGATTTCAGTCATTTAAAAAAATTTAATAATTGATTTGAGCCTTATTAATTTGCTTTGCGAAAAAAAATTCGAATACAAGTTATTACTATGTTTCTAATGAACAACTTTTATCCGAATCATTTTTTCGAAAACCAAATCAAAAAGTCTCATAAATACCCTGAAAAATAAATTTTACCTTAATTTATGTTTCAGTAGAAATATCACGATTTGAAAATCTACGCAACTGAAAAAGGTAATATATACATAGTGTTAAAGATATGCATAGTATTAAAGATAGCACTGGAGCTTCAAAAATATTAAGTCTTGATTTTTTTACATGTAGTTGAAGTGCATATAAATCAATTATAAAAATTTCAGGGAGTGGGGGGGGGGGGTTAAATTATTTAATGTTGGAGTTTTAATGCATTGCTTTTATGGAGAAACTCGTGAGCGTCAACATATTTTGATAATTTTAACTTGGAATAAAATAAGACGAATAAAAAAAACTACTTCTATATAAAATAGAAATATTAATAAAGAGATTGATCCAATAAAATTCCGGTATGACGGGACTAAAAATACTATATTTAAGAAAATACTGAGATTTCGGGTAAATTTAATTTCTGTCGGCGGTAGCTTAATTACCCGAAATCTCCGTTGTTTTTGGCTTAAATATCTTTTTTTTTCAGGCTCGTCATACCGGAATTTTGATTTTAACTTACTTATACATAAAATAATAAACTTTATTGTGGAATTTTATGAATGTATTGTGTAAGATTTTGAAGAATTTTATAAATGGACTATATCTAGTGCTCGTACATCCTAAAATATAAAATTATACCAAAATAATCAAACGAAACAACATTTCCCCGTAAATTGATTCTCTAGTACATAAAAAAACAAAATCAAAAAATAAATTCCACTTTAAAATGGTTATTTTAGTGAAAAATATGCCTGAATGGGGGATTACGTAGAAAAAATTAAAACAACAAATTTCAAGTACGTGGGTATACACTTAACATACATTTTAAAGTACATGGGTACAATTACTAATGAAGTATTTAACTTTTACATTTATATATTCAGAATTTTGATGTTAACTTTTCTTTAAGATGCTGATGAGTTTTCTCTATTTACCATACACCAAAAAACCCACTACCATCAGTTATAGTCAATTCTATGTAACACGTAATATACAGAGAGTTTCTTAAATAATGAAAATTGAATAACGTATTGTTTTAACATAAATAACTCAAAACTAATGGCTCAATCAAATGGTACTTTTACTTTTTTTTTAAATACAACGAGATTCTCATCGTTTTAGCACTGCATGAAAGCATGTCAAAAAGTCCATAGCAAAATGAAGCTTACAAGAAAAGTTATTGAAGGCCAAAAGTCACGAAAATCAGTTTTTCTCAAATATCACGTAAATTATTGCGTTTACGTTAACAGAGGTCATTATTCAATATATCTCTTAGACAATTATAAGATTCTTGGATCAAAGTTGGGCATAACGATGCAATAATCTGTTTGCTATAATTGAGTTTTCGAAGAGACAAAAAGTGTTACCCAATACGTTCAAATTTATGCCGATCAGTAAGATTACAATTTATTGACAAGTAAGATTACATACAATTTATTGAAAATTCAAAGTTCTCGAATAGCGGTCATTTACATGAATTGAGGTCATTCAAATTTACTCCTTCGTATTTTTTAAGAACTAAGCTCAATTTTTTTGCACTCTTTCACTAGGCTATCAGTTTGATAATTCAATGGAATTAAATTCCAGTTTGGCAGGTTTTATAAGAAAGATGTACAATATTTAATAACCTGCATTGCAATGGAATCGAAAGATGGAAAAGTTGTATTTAACGAATGCAGCACCAAATCAATTTGGTATTAATTTCGCGGATTAATTAACTAATTAAGTTTATTCAAATTCCAAAATTTCATGGAGAAATCTAAATTATATATCACTGAATATTTTATATTTTCTACTAAATCGCGCGCATAATTTGATGATGTAGTAAAATATGGATCTTTCTTCAAAATCAACCTTACAAGTAATTTTCTGGCATAAAGAATTTTCATCAATTTTAGTGACCGTTCTTAAGTCAATCAATTTATAAATAACAACTAACTGAATTAATTACTTAAATAGCCTGTACTATATTGAGTTATTTATCAACTAATACAATGTTTAGATAGTTAGATTGTACCGAATGCCCTGGACGGGCTACACCAGAAGGTCCATTGTGATGCCTTAGGATGTGAGGATGTGAGTGGAGTGGAATAAATTTTTGTGTGTAGACTAGGAATTGGTAGGATGTGCGGCTGCAGCCAACTGTGATTGGAACTATGCCGATATTCATCTGGAGTTCGCGAAGGAACCTGCAGAAAACCATCACAAGAATAGCTGGTTACTTTGTTCTTGTCCATACGTTTTTTTGTCGTTTCTTTTCTTAAACGTTATATTATCGAATGATAATTAGTGAGAACTCTAGGTTTTTGAAATAAAATTTAAAATTCGTCCCCTTTACCTAGATCAGTTTTTTGTATTATAAATACGTATTTCGACTACAATGTAGTCATCATCAGTATAAATTAGCTAGTCGTACTTTACTCTTTGACAATTAGAGATACCGTTAGAGATATCACCGTTTGGTGGTGATACCGTCACCAAATTAGTAACAAGTAACATATCCTGCGACAATATAAGAGTAATTTTAATAAGAGTAAAATTAACAGGAACAAATGTGAATGAAGAAATTTTAACAAGAGCAATTTCAATATAATTTAAAATTTATTATATTTTAAATCTAGTATATATTTTAATCTAGTTAATTTTCTATTTATTTTTTGTCTGTTGATCTCGACTTTATAACTATCTCTAATTGTCAAAGAGTAAAGTACGACTAGCTAATTTATACTGATGATGACTACATTGTAGTCGAAATACGTATTTATAATACAAAAAACTGATCTAGGTAAAGGGGACGAATTTGAAATTTTATTTGTTTCTTTTCTTAATAATTGGCAAACTGCCTATGTCGGGAATCGAACCCATAACCTCCCAGTTCCAAGTAGACATAACGCCTTAGACCGCTCGACTACTTGGCTCGTAATATTACTAAATACACACAAATTGGTGTATAAAAATATGACTTGTATGCATGCATTTGTAATCTACAGTATTAACAGTTGTTTGTGCTGAAATTGTAGCAGAATTTTTTTTTAAATGGAATATTTCTTGTTTTAAATTTTTCTGAAATAAACTCATAACTGAGATATATTCTTCTTTCAATATTATACAACTTTATTGTACAACCTAGTGGTTTTACACAAGGTTTCATCCCTCCATCTTCTAGTATGCCTGAGTGGTGTAGAAGTCAGATAAGTATCCACTCATATCTAGTTTATAAAGTTCACAAACATGAATAATGTTTATACTTTATGTGGTGGCGAACTTGGTGCTTCTTGGAGATGCTGGTTTTAGTGGTCACCAATAATATGTACAACTATTAACTACCGAAGTTTATTTAAATGTATTTTGCAAATTAATTATACTTTTTTCATGTAAACTTGAATGACTGAATATTAATAACTTGTCATGACCATTTCGGTCTAATTTGATCTATTTATCGCCACGAATTGAAATGTTCACTATTTAGATTTACCAAGGTATATTATAGATTGAAAAAGATACAGATACAATCGATCAATACTCGACAAAGGAGTGTAGAAGGAAATCTCACGAGGCAAGGAATTATTTCATTGATTTGACTAGTTAAGTGGTATATACAATAAGGTTCTAATAAATAGAATGAGAGATAAAACTGGAAGGGAACAAACGATCCTGTTTCTTGGTATTTAGAATTATCAAAAAAAAAAAAAAATGTTATCACCGTTTTTCACTGACCTTCCCTTTTTTAACGAAAAGAAGAAGAGCAAGTGAAAATAACAACTATTAATTTCTTAAACATCCGTACTGAGTTCATTGTCAATGTGTGTAAACAAACTGTTTAGTTTAGTTTTTGACCAGAAATTGTGGTAAAACTATTCAGTTTATGAAAAAAGTGTGAAACAAAAGATGTTTATATTTTTAAAAGAAGCATTTTTGTGCTGAAACATTTCTTCTAACTCATACAGTTTCAAAAATGGATATTTATTTCCCTCCCTCTCTGCCAGGGAGATGAACGGTCCAATATTGCCCTTTCTCGAACATATACATGCAAAATTTCAGCTCGATATCTCGTTTCGTTTTTTAGTTATTGTGTCTGCGGACAAAGAGACACGTGGGACTAAACTTTATACCCTGGTATATAGACATATATATATATATATATATATATATATATATATATGGGTGAATCGAACCAGGTGGATAATAGGACACACCTCCGTTTCCTTCCACGATTCTCTCTTTCTTCCACAACATCCAATTGAAATCGATATACTGAAAGAAAATGAACACCACTCGTGGTTGACTCACTGACATGTAACACAACAAAGCAGTGAACATTATGTGCGCATAAATAATCAATTCCAGGAACCAGGGCGCAGATAGAAATCAAATATACTGTATGGAGTAATAGGCGAACATGTATTAAGCAACAAACATTCATTATTATTCTTGTAGTAATGATATTTATTTATACGTGTCCTAAACTAGTTGTCTTTAAACTTATTTATAATTTTAATATTTATCATTATCTTACAGTCCAGCCATTGTATTGTGTAGGGGGGAGGGGGGCTTAGTTTAACTTCACATTGTTGACCAAGATAGTTACGAGATATAAAAATGAAGCAAATGGAAAATAGCCAATTAAAAGCCTATTTTTATGTAACAGCTGTTTACACGAACAATTTATCATTAAAACATTATTTTTTCTTTTTTAGTGTTTTGTCAAATTGTTTTGTTAAATCCGATATTAAACAACCATTGGTAGGCTCATATCTAAGATTTTCCTAGCATTTAATTTCATGCATTCAACTCTGTACATATGTCTTGCGTCTGTATATTTATACACATTAATTGGCCATTCTCCGTAGACCTGTCACCAAAGAACTCAATTATACATGTTATATATATATATATATATATATATATATATATATATATATATATATATATATATATATATATATATATATATATATAAATTAATTTACAAAGAGCATTCCCCATTGTTTTCAAAAGAAAACGAGAAAATATATTATGTAAACAATTTCTACGAATTTTTCTCTCGATGAAATGCGAAAAATCCCTAGTAAACTGATTTAAATTTCTTTCGTTATAAATGAATTTTTATTATTTCTCTTCCCGATTGTATACAAAGTTAAATATTGTAAATTTCCCATGAGTAAATTCTAACAAAGTGATGCTATTGTAGTATTACTTACTATAGAAAGTTTGTTGCGTATATGATATAAAAAAGATTGATAGACCAAGAAAAACATTTAGAGAACAGAGCTTCATACACAATTTATTAAAGCTTTTTGTACTATTATTCATTGTGTTGAAAATTATTTTTAAAACAAGTATTAATATCAACTAAGTTAATTGCTATATTTCACTTTTTATTAAGTAGATATAAAGGTGCTACATATATATATATGCTTTTAAAATCCAGTAATAACCAATTGTTGAGTAATTACTAAAATTGTGGCAAAAACCTTCAGATTCGAAAAACATGTATAATTATTCTTTTAAATGAAAGTTTTTTATTTTAATTTTCTTCTAGCTCTTACTTTTATCATTGGATTTTTCCTCAAATTACCTTAAGGCAAATTTCAGAAAGTACCTAAATTGAAAAATTGTAAGAACGATCTTAACACGTGAGCGATTGAATTAACGTGAGCGATTGAACCGACAGCCAAAACCAGTGAACACCCGATGAGTTTCTTATATGTATAATGTAGGTGATCACTAAGAAAGGAATTTCGTAAATTTATCCCCTGAGATTGTAAAATAAGAGACGATTTGGGACGTTTGTATGGGACGTGTTCATGTTTTAAGTTTGAAACGTGGAAATTGGTGTTTAGGCTTTCGTGTATTGATAAAAGCCAATAGAATTAGCTAATTTTGAAATTAATCGCCTAAGGGGGTAAAAAGGGTGTATCGCCTTCGGGTGACAGGTTGTTCTCAAGGAGCGTAGAGAGGACCCTTTGTTCTAGGTGATAGGGACCCATTTTCGGTACCCCTCCTTCTAATTATTATTATTATTATTAAAATAAGGGACGAAATTTTGTATGGGAAGTTCGCCATTTTGGGAAATCACAAAGGTTTGATAGTGAAAAGTGTATATTTTTTTATCGATTGGGTTTTCTTTTCTAATAAATCCTCGCAGTACAGTCTTCAGCAAAAGTCTGTAAGCATAACTCATCTACCTTAATCTATCGACTAGTTATCTATGTTTTTGATTTAATATCAAAATAAAACCTAATTTTCTTTTGTATAGAAGGTGTACCTAAAAATCGATGAATTTTTAAGTGTTATAAGCGTTCCATTAACGAATATCCAGCGGAATGTACATGGTTGACATCAATCACCCAGTAAATATCAATTAAATAACTGCTTACTGTTCATGTTTGTTTGAAACTTGAAGAAACAAAATTACATCATCAAAATATCATAATCATCATGATTTCATATTCTCTCTCGAATAACATCCTCTACTTAGATGAGTAACTCCTCTTTTCTAAGAGGTACAAACCAACTGTGTACCACCACCACCTTCTTCTTGCAGACTGTATGAAGTGGTTTTGATCATTCAAAACTTTTTTTTTGTACATGTTAATTTATGTAATACATATACAGACGTATTCTCAACAAGCATCATCTCAACTCTCATCTCAGCTCTCAGCTGAGTGTGTTATTGTGTGGATGGATGTTTCTTCGAGTACATAAAATTTATTCAGAAAAGGTGATAATTATATTTTCTTTTTTTTTTAAATATATTTCTGTATTTTATTATGTACAACTTTATTTTAATGTTATATTTCGGATTTGTTTCTTATACCCCGCATATAATATAATATAAACAAGGGTTTATTAAGTTTAGTCCGGACACTGTAACCAGTGAGGGACTTATCGTGAAACAAAGTTTGCAGCTTAGGGTGGAAAATTTTTGATCGTTTATACAGAAGATATAAGGCTACATGGGTGACTGAAAATATAATTTTTATTTGATAGCATACAAGCCTGATACATTTTTAATGCCCTGTAAATGAACTTATTTTCGTATAAAAAAGATGACATAACGATATAAAGATAGACTGTTGGTAGTACTATAGTACTAGTTATCTTTACCGAGTAAAAATAAACAATGAACGCCTATCTTAGACAATATATTGATAGATTAGATAAATTGTAGCGGCTGCTCTGGACGGGCTACACTTCGACCATAAGGTCCATTGTGATGCCTAAGAATGTGCGGATGTGAGTGGAGTTGAATTGGTACGTTGTGCGGCTGCACCTTACTCTGATAGGAACTATTCCGATATTCATTTGGAGTTCGTGCAGGAAACTGCAGAAAACCTCCACAAATATAGCCGGTTACTTCGATCTTGTCCATACGGCGACAGTTTAGACAATTAACCGCCCCCTTTTTTTTTTTAATAATTGACCAACTGTTGATGTCGGGATTCGAACCCATAACCTCCCAGTTCCAAGAAGACGCCTCAAACATAACGCCATAGACCACTCGGCTACTTGGGCGGTTAAACAATATATACTCTTGGAGTGTATATTGCCAAAGTATAGTATATTGTATACTTCTCGGTATATACGCTATATATTGTAAAGTAACTTCTAGTGCTTTCAACGACGATGTTCTAACTGGCCACGTGGCCAATTAGGAGTTTCCGCCCGACGCCATTCTTTCATGATGATGTCGAATGTTATCAATATGGCATCCAGTGGCTACGGTGTACATTAATGTACATCTCTTTTTAATTCAATAAACTATACAGAGATGTATACTGTAGCCAGTTGACGCCATATTGATGACAGATTTGTGTAATCGAGTGTATCTTAAAAAGTGGGATGGGAATTTTATACCTGCCTTGGATGGCTCATTTTCTTAATCTGTCCCTGATTGTCTATCCGTCTGTGCGTATACACGATATCGAAAAGAGATAACAAACTGAAATTGTATGTGTGTGTTCTAGAGCTAAAAAGTGGGGTAAAGTTTTTGAACGGGCGAATTGGGCTCAGGAATCATCGCACCAGGGAGATTAATATTTGTCTTTGAAACTGTAAGAGATAGAAAAGAAAAAATATGTTTCTTTTATACATATCAAAAACTTTTGTTTGAAACATTTTTTTTTTTTTCATAAACTAATTAGAAAAGAGATATCCAGCTGGAATGTGTTTTAAAGCTAAAAAGTAAATTCAAGTTCGTAAATGGACAAAATAAGAGAGAGAGAATTTAAAGATAAAAACTTTTGTTTTCATAAACTGAATAGTTTTGCCAAAAATTCAGCTCAAACATATACGAGACTCGATTATAAGACCTTGGATTACTTTTGATCACAAAATCATATGGATAAAATAAATAGTTCACACATTGATGAGAATGCATAAAAACTCTGTATCTATTATTTTTTATGTTTATAATATAAATATCCTATTTAGTATCGTCCAAGAATGAAGAAGTACTGCTCAAAAATGTAATGAGTTTGTAATCAAATCAAGTATTTCAAGTACCATTGAATACGAATGGCTTGACTTCAATAAATCAATAAAAAATTTCATAGATGTAGACATTTATAGACATTTATAGATGTAGTATTTTGTTAAAATTTAATTGAGGTTAAAACAATGACTAGAAATTATAAATTAACCACACAAATTTTCATACTATATAATAATAAACTTATGGTAAAGTCAGATTTCATATCGTATTCCATATTAATTTTCAATAGACTCAAAAAACTTTTACTTAATTTGGTGTAATGTGACACACAATAAAACTGTATTTATAGGATGTTATATTTGAGCTAAATTTGCAATAAATTCTACCTTGTAAGCCAGAAGTTGGAAATGACTTTTTAGTTTTTACCAAAAACTGCTACTAACGAAATGCTTGTAGCATACCAGACAAATGATTGACGTTTTTATCATAACCCTAATTCTAGCATTATGCATTTAGTGTAAATATTACAAAAGTACTTTCTCCTCTTTCTTAAAATTTTCCAAAAATGTTCAAACGTCATCAATTACCCTTGCTTTTTCCAAATTATATTTGAATAGAATTGGGTTACAATTTTTAGTTGCACAAAAATAACATGTGAAATTCAAAAAGTTAACCCTATAGCTATAACAGTTAAATATTATAAAAATTCCAAAAACACGAATTTCAGAAATAAAAGAAGGATTATAAATAACATATAACCGTTATTTAGAAATCCATTAATCGGCCAAAACTTTTCCAAATATATCGAGAAATATAAGGTATATCACTGTATATATTCGCTAAATCTTCTTAAATAAAAAATTTTCTAATAAGTAAATGTGTAGTAAATAAACTTTACTACATTTTGGCACCTGACTTTATTTTCTGTAGCTCTAATTTTTAGAGTCATATTACAGAGATATTAATTGTACTAATGTGACCGAGATAATTCAATTTAAACAATTAAACAAATAGAAAAGTATAATAAATAATATGAAAAGTTCTGTTATTCACGGGGTGAAATATTATTTGATTTCTCCGTAAAACAGACTAAATAACCTTTACCAGTCAATGATAAATTGCAAGAGATAGTGTGTATTTAAAAAAAAAATTGAGTTTAAAAAAAAATTCGGTGTTTAGTTTTAAAAAAAAACTAAACACTTTATAGAAAATAATTGAATTAAGGTGTGTGTGTATGTAAAAATATACCAGACTTTATAGAAAATAATTGAATTAACAATTATTTTCATAAATATTGGAATTTTGTTAATTTAGTAATTTTAATTAAAAGAGGTATTATGATGTATTTAAAAAAAAAAAATAATGAAAACTAAATATACGGTACTTTAGAAAAAAAAATCCAAAGCAGAGTATTGTATGTGGAATTATGAAAATTGGAAAACGATCGGTGCTAACGCGATTCACGTAAATATAAAAAAAAATAACACGTTGAACCGAAAGTCTTTCAATAAAAGCTGGGCCCATTAAAAAAGATAATATTGAGGTAGTAAGATCTTTACTATCCAGTAAGTGTCTAAGTTATCGACTAGTGATTCGAATCAGAAATACTGAAAATAAAAAAAAGTACAAAAAAAGAACAAAACAAAATATATGTAAAAATAAAATATATTTGAAATAAATAATTTTTCATTTAATATGTTGATAGTATAACTATCCTTAAAATACTAAGTTTGGTTGTACAAGTTATAAAAAAAATTATATGAATATGTACTAGATTGAACTGTAGTAAAAGAAATATCGTATATAAAAAAAAAACGACACACCATAAAAAAAAATGTTCAAATATGTCTGATTTGCAAAAATATAAATATACACTACAAATTTAATTCAGATACATAGTTGTATATAAAGGGGACTTTACGCTTCTGTAAAGAAAAACTACAAGGCCAAAAATACCAAGCGTATACAAAACAATATAGTTATAAATTGAAAAAGTCATTGCATATTCACATAAAATACATAAATTGTACAGCCAAAATGTGTATAGAATGTGTATTGAAATGTGACAAGTTTGAAAAACCACAAGTTTCGGAATGGTGAATTAAATAAATTATACAAAAAAAATATACTTAGATACAATCAGATAGAAACCATTAATTCGCCTATTCGATACTTCAGCACAATCCATAATAAATATTTAATTTGTAAATTGAAGAAATAAAAATTCAAAATACCATCTGATTAATTCATGTGAGACAACTACTTTTAGTAACTGTACTGAGCCAACTAATTTTAGTAACTGTCTTGAGACAAGTACTTTTTGTAACTGATTTGAAATATGTGCGGAAATATCGAAGTAAGCTTGGATATACGCAAGTCATATCCGATCTAAGTAAATGTTTGTTGAAATTATGTAAATTCTCAACTCGCATAAACCAATAATTATATAAATTATTATTTTTTGAATAATAAAAATATGAAAACAAAATAATAATAAATTTTAAACAGTGGAGTACTAAAAAAAATTATTCTCCAATAGTTCCTTCTAAAGTTACAAACAGATCGACTACTTTCAGATGCGATTACCGTAAATAATTGAACCAGAAGCTCCGTATGAGTAGCGGTAAAACTGCATTTTGACATATAATAAAAACTGTCATCAACACAAAAAACCATATAAAGAAAAGATGGTCTATAATCAATCATAAAGGTGAACTAAAAATATACTTCCAAAACAAATTGTGATTAGTTAAGTGTTTAGGTTTTTTTTAAATACCCCGTTCATAAAACAGTGAGTTGAAATTGATACGAGTATAATGTTAATTAACCCTTTGCTCATATGACAACATATAATGATTAGAATATCATTTCAATGATTTGAGAAAATTCACTAGTCTACGTAGGTCCTACGTGACGTTTATAAAAACCATATATTTCTTAAACACCTCTGTATATGTTGTATATTTCGTTTAATAAGTATCTTTCTATCTATATATCTATAATAAAACAAAAATATCATCTTCATCTTAATTCATTCGATATAATTTAATTTACAAATTGATTTATCAATGTTTCTATATACATACACATATATACAGCATACAACTATTATGATTATATTCTATACATGATACTCAAATAGAAATTTCTATTGCAAAATTTGATTACGGTATGTGGTTTATTTGGCGTTGTTGTTGTTATTCTGTATAGAATAAATAAGTTACAAATTAGATATAGTTCCAATGAGGTATAATAATACTACGAGGAACTTCACACAGAACAGAGACTCGAAATGCTGTGATTTTTATTTTGTACTATATGTACTAATAATATACCAATGAATATTGGTAAGTTATATAAAGTAGTTATATGCGAGCCTTTCCGCTATTTGCTGCCATTAAATTCGACTATGTTTTTCATCACTGAGAGTTGACTCTCACCTGACCTCTAAATAACTGGACAGGCAACCTTATGGGCCTAAACTTGTATATAATGTGTATATAATATATACATAATAAGTTTAGTCCCGACTTTGTACCGGTTGAAAATATTGATCGTTGAAAAAAGTTTTGGTTGAAATTCTAAAATATTGCATGAAACAGAAATTTTGGTGGAGGCTGAGCGAAATATTATGGGCAGTTTTCCATAATATTTTTTTTTTTGTCTTCTCTAACTGAATTTCTCGAGATTTTACCGATGAAAAGAAGGAGGTACTCAATTCAACCTGTATATTTTTTTTTATGTATAATCACGCATTGCTTAGTTTTAGTAGTCCGATTTTAATTATTCTTTTTTTGTTGGATAGGGTATTCTTCAAAGTTGGTCCCATATAAATTTGGGAAAAAAATTTCAAGTTGTAAAAAAAAATTTTAAAAATACGCTTCCACTAAAGAACAAATATCATAATCGCTGTATATTGTCTGTGTGTAAACACTTTGAAATGACTCAATATCGTTACGCAATTTGAATGTTTTTTTAACCGACGAAAAAAAACGGAGGAGGTTCTCAAGTTAACCCGTATGTATTTATATATATATATATATATATATATATATATATATATATACATATATATATATATATATATATATATATATATTTATGTCATACATATATATATATATATATATATATATATATATTTTTTATGTATGACCACGCATAAATTTTTACAGAGTAGTCTGATTTCAATAATTCCTTCTTTATTGGATAGGTACCTCGAATTTGGTACCATAAAATTTGAAAAAAAAAATTTCGTTCCTTACGTTCCGTAGAAAAATATGGAAAATGGATTGTTCACCCACTGAATTGTCATCTGTGAACCGATTCTGTTGATACTTGGCACAATTATGTAGTTCTAATGACACTATAACATGTACGAAAAAAGAAAGGCACTGAAAAGTGAAAAATAAAAACTTTTTAACAAAAAATAGAACCGACGAAAGAAGAAAGCAACTGAAAAGCTAAAAATAAAAACTTTTAAACAAAAAATTAAACCTTCGAAAAAAGAAAGGAACTGAAGAGCAAGAAATAAAAAAGAACCTCAGAAGAATCAGTCTAAGTCTTACACTAATGTAAATACCTAAATAATTTTGAGTCGGTGCCAAAAAATTAAGAGACGAACGTTGATTACTACTCATTTCATTTCATTTATGCTCATATTTTTAGCATAATTGAAAATAAAGTAGGCTAGGCTAGACATCATATAATAAATATATTTTGTTACATACAGTATAATGCTACATGTTTCTAAATTGGTTGTTTGTTACTAATAATCTAAGTTATCAGCCAATATTGTTAGTTATCTTATTGTTTTCGGTTTGGACCGTAGGTATAAGATATACAACGGATAAGCAAGCTTATATGATTATTATATTGCAATAATATATCATAATATTATATTATAAACCAACTTTAAAACTTGATTCTATTCTTAATAACAAATTATAAACTTCATTATATTTAGATGTTGTACAATTTATATATACATATATATACATATATATACATATATATATATATATATATATATATATATATATATATATATATATATATATATATATATTTGTATATGAAGTATGTAGAGTACTTCTATATATATACACATTATTTGACTTAATTGAATATCTAATTAAAATAAATGAATCAACTATTTGTTATACTACTCAGTTTTGATTAGGGATTTTAATTAACAAAAAATTATTGTTTCGTATATACAAATGCAAACAGCAATTTATTACTTCTTCAAGGTTTAAAGATAAGAATCTAACGGAATACTGGTTGTCAGAAATTGTTTTGAATATATTTTTAATATATTATCAAGGACGTTTTGCTCGGTTTTTATTTTCGATCAAAAAGTATGTATATGCAATAAATTATGTATCGATAATCTTGGAAATATCTTGGATTCAGGACTTTCTCAAGGTAAACGAAAAATTTATTAAATGGCAGCTCCAAAAACCAAATGGAAGAAGTACAAAATTTTCTACAAAATGCATTGAACTTTTTTTTCAGAAAAGAGGTATCATTCTTTTACTACTCAAAATTTTCATATTTTACCAAAAAGTATAGAAAATGTAAAGACGTCAGACTCAGCCTGCAAAGTCACACTAAGATTAAGCAAATCAACTTCTGGTAACTGGTAGCATACCAGATAAGAACATGGAAATTCGTTATGGTGCAAGGAAGGATCAAAAACCAAACGTGAAACGTAAATAAAGGCATAATTCAAATTATCAAATTGGAAAACCGATTGAATTTTATTTATTTACTGATTTTGGTTTTTCGACGGCTAAATTTTTTGCGACAAAACATTTAATTATTTTTGCCTGTCGGTTTTTAAAAATTGTATTTGTTTACTTCACATGTCTATGTTTTTTAATTTATTATACATAGTCCTAACTTATTCATGGATATTACCAGTCACCTTTAAAAACATCTGGACGCTTGTAAAAAGTAAAATAAACAGTTCATATACTGATAATCAACTCAGTATATACAGGCTATTCAAACTATTAACTTGTTGTAATTTTTTTACATGTTAATCAATGTAATAAAATTTTCGCTATAAAACTTAATAGTTCCTGTACAAAGAACAAAATTCATTACACAGGAGCTGCGGCAACTTAGCGAATTTTTTTTTAGAATACAAAAATTACTCTTTAGCCGTCATAATTATAGTCTAATCAAAATTAATGTGGTATCTGATATGATTTTAGTATTTTCAAGGCCAACCTTGTAGGGAAATATTGGGCCGTGAAGGGAAGAATAGAACGTAACGAGGACTTTGTTCGCGTTATAGAGGATTTTGACTGGACAAAGTTTGACTTATGTCGACTATATATTTGTTACAGTTAATTAAATTAGTGTATAAATATTCTATGCATTCAACTAATAAAATAATAAATCCATAGAATTATAAAATAATCATATTCATATCTATATCTTTCATGTCCGTATCTATCTCGCATCTCCAATATAATTTCAATATATAATTGAATATCCAAATAGTACCATCAATTTGTTTGCTCGGTTATAGTATTAAGGGTAAATGATACCTTTACCGACCAATATAGATACAGGTACACCAAATCACCGTACGTACCCATATCGATACACACCAGCAGACAGACCAACCGACCGATTGTGAGTGAATGAGAATTACATTGTTTGGTTAGTGGGGTACCTACTCACAACCACCCAACACAATCTCTCCAGAGAGTCCAGAGTATAGGCGAATCATCAAACCAAACCTAACCAATATCTCTCAATATTAATGCATCACATATGTACACTTTTGATAAAAATAATTGAACCATCATCTAATACATTTTTAGCGAATTTCCTCCAAAGAAAATGCAGCTTTTTTTTCTGTACCGATAATGGACTTTCGTAAAAATTTCTTCAAATGTCCATCGATCCTACCTAATAGATGTTAATATCCTACCTAATATATGTACATATATATATATATATATATATATATATATATCAACATGTATATATATATATATATATATATATATATATATATATACGTTTATGTGTCTGTGGACTCTCTAGCGTATCTCGCTTTTAGTATCTGAAAGGTCAAGTTTGTTAACGGGTAACGGAGAAGCGGGACGGGTGGGTCCTAGAGAGTGGGAAAAACACAACATTCGTTAATAAATGGGTACAATATTGTCAATTATAAAAAAAAGGGGGTGGTTAATTGACTAAACTGTCGGCGTATGGACAAGAACGAAGTAACCGGCTATGCTTGTGAAGGTTTTCTGCAGTTTCCTTTATGAACTCCAGAAGAGTATCGGCATAGTTCCTATCAAATTCGCTTGCAGCCACATATCCTACAAATTCCTACACACAAAATTTCTTGTCCTCCACTCACATCCTCACATCCTTAGGCATCACAATGGACCTTATGTTCGAAGCGTGCCCCGTCCAGAACATGCTCTACAATCTGTCTATCTATCTATAGACTAAATATATACATACAAACTTTACATGCTCAGGCAATACATACAAGTCTACCTGTCACATAGACAGTGTGACCATGCTTCAGCGGTCAATAATTTTGTTTGTGTGTATGATTTTTAGATACTGAAAGTTAAGACAATATAATACATTATAGAACGAAAGATGAATGATCGTTATTATTTTGGTAAATAGCTACACCGCCAGTTCGTACATTTGAACATTTAAATTTGACTATTCAGTTGAAATTAGGTACAGAAATGTCTTCATCATTCTTACTTCATGTCTCTGATAAAATAAGAATATTCGAATTACGAGCCACATTATCATTAATATCAGTTTAATGGACTCGTTAACTTTGTATATTAAAGATACGTATTGATAAACCAGGCCTGGTTTTGATAAATTTCACTAACTCTGATTCTAATGTAAATAATGGATTGAATGCCAGTCTTTTAAACTCTAATTTTAAGGAAAAAGTGGCGCTGGTTCTGTTCTACCATGTTAAAATATAGAATTATTGGTTTTAGATACAATATATAATTGTTATTGGTTTTAGATACAATATATAATTATAGTTTTTCTCTACTATATCATTTTATTACAATTTTGTGTCTTCATAGTAGTTAAGACATTATTTAATATTATTTTGAATTATTTAAAAAGAAGTATAACTTCTTACGTGCGTATATAAGTACACACACACACTTTTTTTTAGAGTGAGAGGTCTCGAAAAAAAAAATCAGGTAATGAATTCTAGTAAAGATTTTCTTCAACTTTACTCCATATTCATTTTTCGATTTTTCTAATATTAAATGAGATGTTCTATATTTTCTCTAACATAGCTCTTTTGTATGTGAAACATTTATAGCGGCGGGTTAGACCCTTTGTTACCTATTCATTTTTAAAAAGATGCTCATAGATGGCGGTATGAGCATCTATAACCTGTATACATATACAGGTTCAAAACGCATCTATAGGTGGTAATGCATATTTTCTATGCAAAATAGTTAATAATAATAATAATAATAGTTAAAATAACTGATTGAACTCAAACTGAAAAGTCTAAGCCGCCTTTCCTATTGGCGGATTCTACTCAAGTGCCCGTAACAACTTTAGTGGTCACAGATCGCGATGAACATTAATAATGCAAAATTTACCAAAGATCCAATAAAAAAGTGATATATTTATTCTGAGTAATCTCGCTTAGTTGTCCCAGCTTCTGCGTGACGAATTTTTATGCGTATGTTTTAGTGGGATTCTTTAAATCTTCAGGAAAACTATAAGTTGTCTTGTTAATTAAAACATATGCATTCGACCTAATACTCATGTGGAATAAAATTTTTAGTATACAGTGGCTAATATTCTGTCTATTTTTCTGTGTCGAGTATGAAGTTTGAAACAAGAAAGCATTTCATTATCGTTCAATTTTTTTCACATAGTGTGTACACAGGTCGACTGAAACACTATTTCCAATCAAGTCATCTTGTAATTGGTAACACGATTGAATTTTATGTTTCCTGCCCTCTATGTGTATGTGTGTGTGTGTACATATCGAAGAGTTCACAAAGCAATTATTTGTGGGCAACGGTTTTCTATTTTACATTTTGTGTTTGCTTGCTTGCTATCAATGGTGGTTACATTAAAAATCAGATTATTTATTCATTTCTCTTGATAATATCTATTTTAAATTACAAAATGGTTTTTCTTTTATCTTCTGTTCCCGTTCGTTCTGGCTGTTTGTTGTAAACTGTAATCTTTCATTAGGTTAGGATTCCGTGTTTCTTTTAAATATTACGAGAGAGAAATTCAATGATAATTGGTGTCATTGTTATATTATTCATACTGCTTGGAAATATTTGTCAATTCATAATAAAAATTTATGTTGATTATTAATTAATACTGATTATGAGAATATGCGGAAAATATTTCGTAGAAAAGTCTTTGTGTAAATAATATTCTCCCTAGACTGAAATTACATATGCATAATGTAACTTTGTTGGCTATAACGTATTACTTGGATTAAACTGAAATGAAATATTACAATTTGCAGAATATGATGCACAAATAAAACAAGTGAAGTAATGAAGTCCATACAAACACCTTTCCTGGAATATAACTCGAAAATAGCATCAATCATTAAAGGACAAATAAAAAGGACGGGAATTATATTCGTTTGATATGTTTCAATTCATATTCTCTTAATCAAAAATTACACTGCGTAATAAATTTTCATCTTTTATACCTGGTATACATTATATATCCAAGGGTATATTTAGTTTAGTCCCGACATTGTAACGGTTGAAAATATTAATCGTAAACATTTTTGGTAAATATGTTCCTAAAATGACCTAATTAACTTAACCACGATAACTGAAAAACGAAAAGAGCTGATTTTGTGTGTGTGTGTTCTGGAGCTAAAAAGTCAAGTTCGGGAATGGGCAAAATCGGAGGTCATTCTTCCCTCCGTCAGAGGGATTACATGTTTTAGCGATGCTCACAATTTTAATCCCATTGGAATTAAATTTATTGTTACATCTTTCTATATAGATGAAATTCGAAAACATTTTCGGAAATAGAAATTTGGCGAAAGTATTGTAAAATATTTCATATAGTAGAAGCGTTGGGAAATAACATTGAACTTTTTAGTCTTAAAATATAAATAAATAAATTTTTAAAAAATATAAAAAACTGTAGAAAATACACGCTAATTTTTTTTAAAACCATCTTTAAAAAAGTTGAAAATAAAGTAGTATAAAAAGTTAAAAATAAAATTTTTCCTCTGAGTCACCAATCTGGAGCTATAAATAAAAACTTGGGAAACTCATTGAAGCTTGGGAAATTTTTAATAGCTGAGCGCCCCTATCTCGTGGAAAAAATTTTATTATCCACTTTTTAGTTCATTAAATAAAGCCTATAAAATTCTACACATATTTTACGATAGTCTCAGGTACAAAAGATACACTATAAGGTACACAAGATACTTTTCAAAATGTTAGATATTCCTAATTCATTACGATAATTTATAATTTTCAAAAAATTATATCTCGAATGAATAAAATCATTTTTTTTAAAGATATGACCTTTAACATTTAGTTTTAAATACCCGGAAATCCTTAAAGTTTAGTAATAATAGATGAAGAATATAAAGCTTATATTGAGGTTAATCTAATCAACGTAGGTAATATCGAATTTATGATTATATAATTTAAAATTCATATCACACCAAGTAAAAGAAATTATATTCATAAAAGATAATTCGATAAAATTATTGCCAGTTTTTTTTATTGGCTATATTTGATTTTATCTCATTAAAATTTTACAATAAAGATGTAATCACACGATACGAAATTTATATTTTGCTATGTGCTTTTATTAAATCTGCAAATAATTTCAGAATTAAACTAATTCGCTAATAAACTTACACGTATTTGTTTTTTAAATTATTACTTTAGGACTAATTGCTCTTTTTTATGTGAAACATTTATTGGGGCGGGTTTGACCGTTTGTTAACTGTTTAAAAAATTCAGTTTTTAAAATCATATACAGGTTCAAAAACTCATTCATAGTTGGTAATGCATATTTTCTTTACAAAATAGTTAATAATAATAATAATAGTTTAAGTAACTGATTGAACTTAAACTGAATAGTTTAAGTACTAATTTTTAATTTTTTGGTATTCAATTGATATGTATTTTTTAAATGAATAATTTTTTCTTTAAAAAAAATCTGAATGTTTGATTTTTGATTATGCCATATTTTTTGATTATGCCAGTTATTTTATTTCCTTTAATAAACCATCCTTTCATGCAGATTTTCTATACAAAATAGTTTCGGTGTTTCACATCTACCAGGTGTCACCGCGACGGCTTAATTTTTTTGTCTACTAACACTTCATATTAAATCTGCTGCGCATCTAATTATTGTTTATGAAAATAAATTTTTGAGAGAGGTAAAAGAGAAATTGAATTGGTGAAAAAGCATACACGTATTGGCTAGTAAACGAACTCAAGATCTCTAGCTTTCCAAACCAGTGTTCTATCAACTGAGCCACTCAAATGCTATAGGATGCTTATAATTTATATTTAAAAACAACATATATAATGTATAATGAATATTACAACAATGTCACAACATCAATATATGTCACAACAACATCACTATATAATGTATAATGAATATTACAACAATGTCACCATGGTTACATAATTTGCTAGTCATCATTAACTCAGTTAGTTGTTATTTTCAGTTGTGTTAAATTAATTTTGAAAATAATTTGAGAAATTTTATTTTACACTGCGATTTTAAATTTGATTTCTTCTTAAACTTGATACGGAATAGCACTCATCGTGTAGTACATGTAAAAGGTATAAAAGAACATTAGAAGATATTCGTCAGAAGATATTCAAGTCAATCATAGTTATGATTGTATTCAAAATGACATTAAACAATTGATTAGTTTATGCCGTGTGTAAATGGGATTTAAATTAAGAAAAAAAAAGGGCACTATGGTTATTTTCTCTATGGTATGAGTACAATATAATAGAGCACAACTATAGTAGATACAGCTCTGCTCCTCGATATATATATATATATATATATATATATATATATATATATATATATATATATACATATATATATAGATACATATATATATAGATACAAAGTATATACTCTTTTATGAGATATATAATTCAATCATAAAAACAGAAACAATTTAATGTTCTTGTAATAAAATTAAAATTCGTTTACCTAACATATATATATATATATATATATATATATATATATATATATATATATATATATATATATATATATATATATATATATATATAAATATATATATATACACGAGTGAGTATGTATGTCTTTCTGACAAAGTTCGAAGAATAGAAATTTCTATATGCTTGTATGCTATATAATGTCGAGAAACGTTGTTAAACTTGACGATGAATCGACCCACGGGTGTGTATAGTCATTCCATTGCTATGTGTATTGCATAAAACTTACCATCTGATAGTAGTACATCTGTATGTATTTTGGTATAAGGCGATTGACCAATTTTTGTAATAAGAAAAAAGTGTGTTCATTTAATCCTCAAAATAATCTGGATTCCGTAACGAGGCTTTGTGCAGGTGGTGCGGTGCACTCAGACCCCAGGACTACTATAACTACCCAGTGGCCAAGACTAAACAGCTTCACTTAAAAATAAGTATACTATTTCGAGTTCAAAACTTTTTGTACATGTATAGTTTTGTAAAGATTATTTTAAATATGTGCGGCAATTTTGGATTACTCAAGTGCTGCGCCATGAGAAAAATATACAAATTACCGAAACGATTACACCAAACCGATCTGTTTTCGAATAAGATTCACTCAATCAATGCATATATTTGTTTTTAAATATGGCCTCTTTAAATGTATGCTGAGTTTAATATAGTGATGTTCCTGTGATTTTAGTCCTCTATGTTTATAATCGGTGTCTCAAAAGTTATCACCTCATTTGTTTTGATTATAAAATCTTATACTAACTGTTTTCTTCAGTTAATAAAAGACTTACTATAAATTTTGAAAATGAACATTTATACTCCAAAACAACGTGCTGCAATAATCTTGCAGCACGAAATATGTTCGAAAACACTCAATTATTTCGTGCATTCGAATTCAATAATTTCCCTTTTACAGAAAATTCGGCGATCGATGACTCGAAAAAACGGGGACGACATTGCGTTGCAATAGTAGAATTTGAAAGAACAAATTTATTGAGTTATACGTGCATATTTCATGCTGCAAGATTATTGCAGCACGTTGTTCTGGAGTATAAATGTTCATTTTCAAAATTTTTTAGTAGGTCTTTTTGAGTTGATCCTAAATCAGAAGTCCATTAGTCCGAGCTGTATTCAACTCTAGGTTTACGACAAGGCTACATATCCTGTGTACAAAATATTTATCATTTTATTCTGGGCATGCTCTATATATCACAATTTTAGTGTGAAGTTTAGTCAAGTTCGTTAATGGGTAGAATCAGTCAAGTAAGGGGGGTTTAGATGGATGGGATAAGCACAATTTGGGAAATTTCTCATAAAAATGGGAAAATTTGCGTTATTTTATAAAAAATTTTATAGGAAATTTATCTTGATCATTTTTTCTGTAACTCAAATATTGATAAATATTTGAAAAAATTCACTTAATCGACCTCTTATTCACCTCTGCGAAAAAACACTTACATAACACTTCGACCTGTCAAATTTTTAGTAAATAAAATCGATCAGCCTGTACTTTTGTATATAGATCAAGAATAATTTTCTTAGTTTTAGAGTGACTCGTGAATAATAAAATGAGTTTATATATTTAACTATATATATATATATATATATATGTTTGTTTAACCATTCACAAGATGCCTTTTGTTCATTAACTGTTTCCAACCATGTTGTTGCATTGCTTTTCCAAAACCATTATATTCCACAATATAGGATTGTTAATTAATCATTGGTGGTTGAATATATAATGAAAAATTATCTTTAACACAATTTTAATGTAAAATTTTCACAATTAAAATTCTTACTTCAATGTTATCGTGAAAAGTCTTTGCCATTATATGAAAAGCTATAAAATCTTTTCATTGTATATTTGCTACATTATCCAACTATCAATTATCCAAAAAAAAAAAAATTAAAGAAAAAGTGTTTGTTATTTTTATCTCAACAGTATTCGCACTTTAAGTTACTACTTCTATCGTTTATTACAATTACTGAGTTACACAAAGGTTTATTATTTTTAATTTTAAAAAAATATGTGTGTTGTTTAATTATTAAAATTAAACAAAACTTTGAAATTTTCGTAAGAAGATAGTTTTTTTTATGTGTGAGTATATTTTTGAAGACACAGTTCCTTCTTCACACAAAATCATATTCTTGGAATTTTTTTTTACTGTTTCAAATAAAAGTAGTATTTATATAATAAGCAAATTTTATCGGATGCATTTTTTCCAAAAACCGAATGATTAAGTCACATATCAATTATACAATTTTAAAAACAGAAAGCTACTTTTGTGGCAATGTTTACCATCCACCTGTCTAATTGAAATTCGATACTTAAGTTAAAAAATACTGAAATAAACCCAATGAATACAGTGAATAATGATAATTTATATTTTTATATGAATATTATATTTTTATGTTTCGATTAGTAATGCACAAAAATAATTCACTAATTTTATGAACGAAGAGCACTTTCTATCTTGGTACAACTCTTTAGAAAAATAAAATGGTTTAAAACCATCACAAAGGGGCCCACGTAATGACGTCGACATTTATATCTATGTAATTTTCAGGATTTTGTGAAATAAATTACTACTTCAAGATACATAAAACAAATTGTTTTGAAGATGGTCATATGAACCGAAACATATGTGTCAAAAAAATCAAGGTAGCATTTTCGCAAAGAAACGTTTTTATTTTAAAGTAAAAACGAACGTACGAATACAGAAAAACCTTAAATTGATAGATAGATAAATCTTGGGTATGAAAAGTATAGCACCTATTCGACCTTATGACCCGTTGTGTTCCCCCTTCTTCTCCGGCGAGATTTGCCTCTTCCATATCTTGGCAATAGCCACGAGCTTGCTTATTTGTAGGTTCATATATTTGGGTGGAGATGCACCATATATATATATATATATATATATATATATATATATATATATATATATATATATATATATATATCTGCTGCAATCGAATGATTTTAACTTTAAGATGATTTGGCAGGATGTTTCTTCCTCCTTGCCGCTCACTCTGCGCATAATGGATCCATTGCGGAGTGTACTTGTTGTGTGAAGGTGCTTTCGTAGGTGATATTGTCCGCGGTGATGAATCCGTTCACGTTTCGAAGTTGTATCCTGTTCAGGCTGAGTGCATCGAGGGACAGTCTCTTGGATGCAAGATAGATAGATAGAGATCGATTGTAGAGGCTGCCCTTTTTGTATAGACTAGGAATTGGTAGGATATGCGGCTGCAGCTGACTATGATAGGAACTATGCTGATATTCATCTGGAGTTCGTGAAGGAAACTGCACGAAAACCTTCTCAAGCATAGCCGGTTACTTCGTTCTTGTCCGTACGCCGACAGTTTAGTCAATTAACAGCTCCTTTTTTTGTTCTTTATAATTGACAAAATGCCGAAGTTCGGGATTCGAACCCATAACCTCCCAGTTTCCCAGTTTCCATACTGCGCAGATATAACGCCTTAGACCGTTCGGCCACTTGGACTGGTCCTTGGAAACAATCCGAAACAGTGTTTTTTCGCGTTTTTATTGCTGTATGCTCTGAACATAGTGATCACGGTATACTAAAGTCTATCCACTTGTTGATCACTTGTTTGCATAGTAGAAAAAACATTACAAGAACCAACTGGAAATTTTCATCCGGTATGGATGCTTACAGTGTTTGTGTTTAGAATACAAAATACCAACATAACATATAAATATGTGGTTGCTGCGTATCATTATTTTACTTTTCTTCATCTTTTTTTATGTACTCTGTTTTTTTTCTTCTTCTTGTATTTATATATACATAATATATATATATATATATATATATATATATATATATATATATATATATAATATAAGTATATATATATATATATATATATATATATATATATATATATATATAAATATATATATACATACATATTGACGTCTCTCATACCCAAACGATATCACATCTCTCCCAACCAGAAAACAACATATAACTTGTATTTTGCATTTACATGACTTGGATTAGTAAAATAAAAATTGTAGATCTGCGGTTTTTGTATAAACGAACAACATATACATAGAAAAACGTTATTACTACACAGGTTCGTTTCTTCTACTACAACATTTAGTTCGTTATATTCGTTATATGTGTGGTGGAGGATATGGAGTTCGTTTTGTTTTTTTCTTTTTTTTATTGTTATTGAAATAAGATTTTATTATTTTGATTTTGTTGTTTTTTTCAATTATTTTTATAAAATAGAGTAGAAACTGTTTTGTTTGGTTCTGGTTGTTTGTCATATAAAATGAATAAAAGAGAAATTCACACGGGATTAAAAAACGGATACCAACAATTTAAAACTTACGTTCGCCCCAAAACAACAAAGAAACCGTTTATTATTTAAATTAATACCTAATTTTGATGTATTTGAATCGTTTTGGTGTTCTAGAAGCGGAGATACAACTAGAATAAGCGGCTTTTACCTGAGTTCGATTCACTTTATTCAATCTGAAGCCTTCGCTTATAAAATGTGAAATAAAAAGACAATTTATGGTCTTTAAACCAAACTTTATTTTTGTTTGTTGATCTTTATTTTTGTTCATCTATTTAATAATGCATACCAATCCAAGTGGCCGAGCGGTCTAAGCGGTATGTCTGCGCAGGATGCCTACTTGGAAACCGAGAGGTCATGGGTTCGAATCCCGACATCGGCAGTTTGCAAATTGTTAAGAAAAAGAGGCGGTTAATTGTCGGCGTATGGACAAGAACGAAGTAACTGGCTATGCTTGAGAAGATTTTCTGCAGTTTCCTTCACGAACTCCAGATGAATATCGGCATAGTTCCTACCATAGTCGGTTGCAGCCGCATATCCTACCAATTCCTAGTTTATACACAAAAATTCCTTCCACTCCACTCACATCCTCTCATCCTTAGACATCACAATTGACCTTATGGTCGAAGTGAAGCCCGTTTAGGGCAGTCTTCACAATCTATCTATCTATCTAATAATGCATACAAAGTTTTTTGGTGATTGTAACATGGCAACTATGATGAAGTTCAAGATTTAGTACAAGTATGAACCAAACGCCTAAATATTGAGTTACCTGGTAACTAGAAATTAAAGTTCAAGATTTAGTACAAGGAGGCACTAAAGGCCTACACTACATAAATTTACTCATACTTTAAATAGACGAGAGATTGCGCTTAAGATAAGACTGGCATGTTATAAAGAAAATTTAAGAATTAAATTGGAAATGAAGATAAAATGAGTTTCTAAAAAAAAAGTCCGGTGCTCAGGCATGATGTAAGAACATATCCCAATAGCCGAAAAATATTATAAGAAATTTATGTCAAATTATTTGTTTCTAAATTTTATAATAATTTATTCCAAAATTTTGTTATAGCAGATATTTCTATGCAAACTATAAATATTAAATATCTAACCATTGGAAACCTTATATTCAATGTTAAATTCTCATTTAAAACACGAAAACCGATGCTTATCGACTATCACATCGACTGCTTATCGACTACCGATCGTTATAAAAACGTCATATTGTATAATCTGAAATTTTATTTCACCTCCATACCAAATCTCTTACAATCTCGCTCTAGAAAATTTTTCTTTTCCATCTTTTGCAGCAGAGGAAAGTATTAACAATTGAACAACCAACCAGTCCGAGTGATCGAGCTGTTAATTTCGCTCTGTTTGAAACTGGAAGGTTGCTGGTACAATTCACAACGGTGGCAGTTTGTCAATAAAATTATTTATAAAAAAAACATAAAAAGTAAATTTTCTACAGTTTACTTTGCCTAGACTTTTCTCTAGACATCGGCACAGTTCCTATCCAAGTCGCACAACTTACCAATTTCTAGCCTACATACAAATTCCTTGTCCTTTAGGGCTCGGTAAAAAAGGCCTCTTGCCAGGCTTTGACCTCCCCTTCACCGCATTCAACAACTTACTTCAAATCCTCCTATCTTTTACGAGTTAAAAAATTTTTCGGACCCAACTTTGACGTGTTGTATACAAAGCAAACTTATTGCTGAACCGTAAAACGTTCTAAGTTTTATTACTCCTTTTACAAATCTCCTGCAATAATCCAAAACTGCATATTTTTAAATGGCAAATACTATATTTTATAGGTTACAGTTGTATTTTCTAACATTTATGGTTATTGAAATGATTTTGATTACATAACACGTAGCTGTCTTATTACAAACTGTATACAATTTTATAAAACAAAATAGTTGTTACTAACCAATATTCTACGTATATATATATATATATATATATATATATATATATATATATATATATATATATATATATATATATATATATATATATATATAGCTTTCTACTATACGAACACCCAGGTACCTATTTACGATAAAAATGTGTCCCTATAAAACTTTGATTCCAAACTACACTCGCGGATCCAGAAACGATGTTAATTTGACTATTAAAATTGATCAGAAAACAGTTATCGAATATTACTCAAGGCAGTTATTTTTGTTAAGCTGTGTTTCAATTTTCTTAGCAGAAATCTAAATACAAAAGATTTCAAATATTAATAATTGTGGACCAATTGTGAGTACCAAGAGGTCCTCTCTGCCCTCCTTGAGGACAACCAGCCACTTGAAGGTGAGACGTCTCCGGGTATGAGGTGCTATTTTAAGCAGATGAAGCTATAGGATTATGTTGAGTCTTGATGCCACACAGAAAGTCCACAGCTTCCACGCCGGTATAAAATTTATATCCAGGTGAGGAAAAACTTGTTCATTGTTTTTTTAAAGTTATAGGAACCTTTTGGTTGGTTAAGGATGTTCCAGCCACTTTTCGACAGATTTTGCTCTTTTTTTTCACAGGCTAAAAATAACGTTTTCTAATAAATCCCGTTTCAGAATTTTGACCGTTTAGAACGCGAGATAATTAATATGAAAGTTATCGTTCTCTCTCACTCTCTCTAATTAGAAGCATAAAAAACTTCATGCCCGCTTACCTATTATTCTTGTATTAGAAAAAATACTCGACAGAATTAGGAAAAAAAATTAGGAATTAAAAAAACTAGAAGAGTAAAGCTAAATATTTATTATATAAACTTAAAAGAGTGAATTTTTCTATGTGTTGTATATGTGTGTTTATGTATTTTTTCAATAATAAAATCAAACCGATTTTTTGTCCTGATTATATAATACAGTGGTGGAACGTCCTTAAAAGAAATTGTACGTTCTATTAAAAAGTTATAAAATGATAAAGCAACCTCAGACTGTTTTTAATAGTTGGCTCACCAATTGATGGCAAAGCACCTTAAAAAAAAACTTATAAAAAGTTTAATATTGTTATAAATATTATAACAAAAGGTTTGATATAAACAACTTTTTGCTTTTGTTTTGTGTCAATTTCTGTGAGCAATAGCAATACTCATTAAATCTGCATTCTTATTCATAAAATTGATAGCTATTACTTTTTTCTTATTTTAATAGCTTCCGCAATTTCTTCAATGCATTTTATTTCGTATAACCGATATTGTGAACTATAGGATTTTAAAAAATATTATTTAATCGTTTTTGGTAATTAATTTCAAATCATATTAAAATTAACATCCTGTATATATTTCCAATAGAATATTAAATATCTGCTACTATAAAACTAACTACATACAATATATATATATATATATATATATATATATATATATATATATATATATATATATATATATATATATACATATATATATATATATATATATATATATATATATATATATATATATACATATATATATTATATTATTATTCAATGAATAATAATAATTACAACCAGTTGTATTATAGACATTCGATTGAAAACTGTTGTAGTACCTAACTGTGTTCTAATAATATCTGCATAAATGTACAGAATGGACCTTTCATCTTTTGAGATAATCGGCTAATGAACTGAAGTTTAAAAATTGAAAATATATATGTTTTTAAGGATGTACAAGCACTGGAGCTTCAAAAAGATTAAGGCTTGATTTTTTTACATCTATTTGAAGTGCATATAAATCAATTATAAAAGTTTCAGGGGGAATTACTGGGGTGTAGAATTAATTATTTCATGTTAAATTTCGAGTTTTAATTGCTCTTATGGAGGAACCCGTGAGCGTCGCAATATTTTGATCATTTTTACTTGGAATAAAATAAGACGAATAAAAACAAAAACTACGCAATAGAAAATAGAAATATGAATAAAGAGATTGATCCAATAAAATTCCGATATGACGTGCCTAAAAAAAGATATTTAATCACTTTTATTACCCGAAATCTAATTTTTTTTTAAATATTTTTTTAGGCACGTCATACCGAAAACAATGAATTTTCTCCATTTAACTTAGAGTACAGTCATTTGGTGCTCAAATAATAGGTTACATGGATGTTTGAATATATTACCTCATCATTTTTTATACAAATCAAATGTGTACAAAGACATGTAGTATTTAAATTTTCAATCTTAAACGATCAATATCTTTGTAAATGTTAGAGAAACAGAAAAAATGACAAGGAACTTAATTATAGTAAAACTAAGTTTCTACAACTTTATATCTTATGTGTTTTTCGATTTTTCCAATATTAAGAGAGATATACAGAAATATTGCAGATATTTCGACATTGCATTATTTATGTTTATTTTCTACTTTAACACCATCTTTTATTACTAATTTTTTTATATACAAATGTTTTATATACGATAGATCTTGATGAGACCTGTCGATAGAAACTAAATCAAACGTTAAATCAAACGGAAATTATACGACGTAGCAAAACGACATAAAAATGGCCGCACCGATTCACTCCTTCATAGGGTGTTTTACGGGTATCACTAGATTCTTCTTCAGAAGCTCTTTCCAACCGTATACGATATCTTCACTTTGACTTGGCTTTTTGACGAGTTAAGGACTATAACTATTTCTGTACATATAGATCTTGACATTAGCTGTCGATGGAAACTAAAACGAATCTTCTAGCTTCTCTGAATCAAAAGTTGTATCAAACGGAAATTATGCTATGCTATTAAGCTATCTTGTGATGTAGTTATATTTTGATGTAGCTGATAGTTTTGTAGCTGCAACACCAATCTTTATCCCCCGTTTTTTTTATCATCAGTTTTTTTTTTAATTACCCCCCATATATATCAAATTTATAAACGTATTCACGTCAAAATTGTTAAAATAATGCCTTAAATTTACATTTTACATCTTAAAGAGGTGTACTGTCTGTATTTGATAATACATTCACATAGAACCATTTACAATAACAATTGTTAAGTGTTAACAAAATTTACATATTATTGTGAGTATTATAATATGTATTCGATGTATTCGCCATTTAGTGTATAAATTTAATCCCGTTAAAAGTTATATGTTGTATAATTCATGTTTAATATTAATCGACAAAATTCTGACGAGAAAATATCAATATGTTTTCATTTAAACCAATTTTAGTCTGGACATCATCTCGTATATTCCAAGAATATAAAGGTTCAGTCACACGTTAGTAATTGAATATAATTAACTATTTCAACCTGTTCATTCAACCTGAATTTAATTAGAGTGCAGAAACACGGTTCCTTCTTCAGAAATAAAAATCATTTCATTTTTGTTTGTTTTCAATAAACAAACCATTTTTGAAATCATTTTTATTTCTGAAGAAGGAACAGTGTTCCGAAACTAGATAAAATAAAGATTTTACGAAAATTGCAAATATTTGTTTTATTTAATAATTACTATAGCTTTGTTTACAATATTGATAACTGACCAGTTTGATCACGATATTTGGTGATCAAAAAAGATACTAGTTTTAGTGTGCATAAATTAGACCCGACCCAAATCTCTAATAAAGTTTATACTTTCTATAGAAATACATTAACAAAGTTTTGGACATAAATTATCTGTCAATAAATTTAAAATATTAAAAAATTAATATTTCAAACTGTCAAAATTAAGAAAAAATAAATTTGACATAAACAAAAATAAATTATTCTACCGTTGCATACAAAAGTCAGTCATGTTTTAAGCCCCACCCTTAGGTCAGTTCTCAATGTCGCTCTTTGTATGTTATACCAATTTTTATACCCTACTACAATCATTATAATCATTGTTATCACTAAATTGCGTATGATTAGACACTTTTGTTTTAGGAAAATTATGTTACATATTGATAGAATATTGATAGATTATTATGAAGATTGTTTCGTATAATTTTCCTTGATATCCAATATCATCACTATAAACAGTCTGGACTAATAACATTGTAATAGCTATTATACTATATATATATATGGGTATACTCGTATATATTGTTGGTATTAATAATAATATTACATTTAAATAGCCCCCATGAGTTAAGTTGTTTCAACAACAACTACAATTACTTATTGGTGAATCGATTAAATTTGAATATTTACTTACATAATATTATTGGTTTACTAGAAGATATGTATAGACATAGTCAAGCGTTGACTAATCATAATAATTATATCTTTGTGTATAATATAATTAATCCCAAAGTACCATCAAGCATACGTATCAATAAACGATGATTTACCACCGTAGAGCCTTCAGTCAAAAATTCATAGGTCTCCATTGGTTTGGAAAAAATTGATGAAACTAATTATGAAAACATTGACACTATAATATTTATAGATTATAAGTTAAATACAGTAAAATATCAAGTACATTGCTTGCTGCAGTTTTATAGTACTTGTAATGTACTCGATTCTCTTTTATAGATTTCTTCAATATTTAGACACTTATGAGAATGGCACATATTTTCCTGAGTTACCATGTAACTACCAACAAAACTATAAATTATTATAGAATTCCATTTGAATGCAAACTTTACAATCGTTTTCAGATCAACATTGTTATCAATCCTGATAAGTCAAATTTGAATCCGTATATCCAGAGTCTCTGTTCGGAGCCAATTTGTAGGATTATACCAATATATCGACAGAAGTACTACTGTCAAAATAAAAAATAAGAATGATATGAAAGGGTTGGCTGTTGCGTCACAGTCGTCTTTGGTGTAGCGGTAAGCATGCTGGACTAGATATCCAGAGGCCCAAGGTTCGAGTTAATTTTTTCATATCAGTATTTAATTAAAAAATTCAATGACAATGACATTTGTCTATATAGTATACGCTACAGTCTTCTACAGTTTGTCTTACGTAACCGAAATGGAATTTGGACTAACATCGTATTGTTGATGATTAGTATACACAAATAAATATATATAAATATCCTGGTATATTCGACCAAAAACCTAATATGAGAAAGAATTTTTTAGACATTAAACCAATATTTATTTTTGACTCAAAATTCAATAATAATATATGTGTTTGTTGATAGTTACATGGTAACTCAGGGAATTATGTACTGTACTCATATATGTAAATATTGAAGAAACCTAAGATTTAGAATCTAGTACATTACATCCTCTTGTCCTGAAAAACGACCCGAAAATAAGCATTTTTTTTTTAAATTTGACTTTTAATATGTGCCAAATCCATTTGGTTTTCAAATCCATATGCTCCCACTCAATTTTTTGGTCAAGGATAAGTTTCAAACTTCTCAATGGGGGGTAAGTTTCATGTATATAGAGAATCTGTAGTCTTTCAAATCTTAATTTTTCCATATAGATTTAAATAACAACAAATTTTACGAATTTAAAATTTCAATTGTTTGTATAATTAAAAAATATTAAGAAAATTTGGTATCTACGGAACCAAATGTGTGTTTTGTCACATACATAATACAGGAAGCGCTATCACAATTAAATTTGACATTTACATTTAAAATCAAACGTAAAAAGATAAATGGGTTCTGTTTTTAGAAAGTATTGAACTGCCTAGTTGATTTAGTCATGCTTTAGCAGTACTTAAACTTAATAACTGATGTTCCAAGCTTTTGTTTTTCGATATGGTGAATATCTGACTCAAGTGTTGCAGTGTTATTGACAACCCAACTAATTGGGCAGAGATGCAATAATCAAGATTAATTTATTCAAAATAATATATTGTCAATGATATGGAAAATTTCATGCTTCAAACAACCATTTTAATTAAAAAATATAATTGAATATTCTAAATTTAATATATTTCTTAAAGTGTGAAAAATGTACCCAAGTATGTCGAAAAAAAATAGTAGTTTTTATAAGCTTCTTCAAACATATAAATAACATCAGCTTACCCTATTTTCTTGATATTTTCTTACCTTCTTAACTTAATAGAAATTGTATTTAATCCTTTCTTTATGCTTGGCATAGTTTCAGTTTTCTCGGTTGGAAGTAGTAATTTCCGTTTTTGCTAACACTTAAATTATATTATGACAAATTATTGAGCACGAAAACTATACTGAGTTTCGTATATTTTATTTAAAACATTAAAATACACAAATTTTTATACAACATAGCACTACAAAATATTGGATATCAAAAGTGGGTTTGATATTCTTTGAAATATCAATCTACCTACAAGGTCGAAAGTTATGAAATCACTTTTCGGCAGATTTTGATGTTTTTTTTACAGTCTAAAAATAACGTTTTCTAATAAATCCCTAAGTTTCAGAATTTTCGACCGTTTAGAACGCGAGAAAATTAATACAAAGTCATCGTTCTCTCTCATTCTCTCTCATTAGAAGCATGTAAAACTTGCCTGCCGAAATTTATTCGACAGAATTTTTAAAAAAATAGGACTTTTACCTGCTCCAACAAACAACCCCCACCCCCCGGAAAATATACTAAGAATAATGCTTTGGGCGGGGTCAATTCTGTGAAATCTTTATAATCTACTCGGATGTTACTCGGAAAAATTTCCTACAATTCGGTGAAAATCGCCTCAAAATTAGTGTACCCGTATTGAAGTGCCGCAAGTATAAAAATATAGGACAACAAAACTTTGTAAATCGTCTTTTATCATTATCTTCTCTACTATTATACAATTGTTAAAGTATGTATATTTGTTTGTTTGTTCGAGCATCACGCAAAAACTACTGCACCGATTTTGATGAAATTTTTGTTTGTTTAAAAGCTTATGATTAGGCTTAAAAACTAAGTATGTATTCTCGCTACGAGAGATAGAATTCAAAAAAAAATTCGCTGTAATAGCAATTTGAGTATCATTAAATATTTGTAGTGGTGAAAACGGTGAGGGAACGAAAAATATTTAAAGTACTGGAAGCGTTGGGAAATTACATTGAGGTTTTTAGTTTTAAAATAACGAGAGTCAGTTGCAAATAACGTGGGTATATGCTAGTATTGACAAAATTTATAATTATTACTTAACCTAACTTAATCTGAAGTAGATCAGCTTAGGTATATAAAAGCACAATTTACAGATTAAACTGGATAATTATTGATAAGAAAATGCATGGTCATTAGTTATTTGATTTAACAAAAATAAAATTAAAAGAATTATTCTATACAACTTTCTTTTCGAAAATATCCTCTAGAATTTTTCATCTGTGTACGTCCCTGCTATTATTATTTTTTCAATTTATAAATCTAAATTGCATGTTGCATAAAACATAATAATGCTAATAAAGTGCATAAAATTTAAATAAATAATGATAGTATTAATCAGATATTTCAGTGTTGTTATATTAGGTACCATTATTATTATTACTCATATTTTTAATGCTCAAATATAATAATTTATTTAATATTATTTGTTATAATTATTATAATTAATGTTATACAGATTTAAAATTTGGAGTATCATTCAAATGTTGGTACAAATAAATTTTCATGAAACTGTGCATATAACTTCCATAAATATACTTAAACTAGTGATACAAAATTATGTTGCGTACTTTGAGGAGATGATTTTATCGTAAGCGAAATGAAGAAAATATTGATATTGGTCAGTATAAAATCTATATTTTCTTAAATCAACTGAAATTTAAGCTTTTATTAATATTTTGTATTGAATGGGTCGCAATTTTTACATATTGTAGCAACAAAATAAACATTTTCAGGTACTTAACATAACATTTTGTGAATGAAATTAAAAAACCTTAAACTATAAGGAACTGTGTTTCGAAACTAGTCAAATAAAGTGTTTTACGAAAATTTCAAATATTTGTTTGGTAGCTTCGTTAAAAAATATGAAAACTCTTTGACAATTAAGAAAAAACTGTTTAATAACAGTTTCAGTCGTCTAATAACACAACAACCATAAATTTATTTCAAATATTTTTCAATTCTAATTTTATTGGAGGCGTGGTCGCTATTTTCCATTTTTTCAATTAAAATTACTTTTTAACTGTTTATTCCTTAACGATGATTGAAAAAACAGTCTCTTATAATTCCGTAAAATTGCTATATTCGAAAACTCACCACTCTTTTCGTTCAAAAGTTATATCGGTGTCAAAAATCGTCTAATATTTCGTGTAGTTAATCGTCTAATATTACGCACTTACGTGCTCTAGATTCAAAACAATAAAATAATATTCTACTGTGAACATAAAGTTATTTTCTATTAAAATGAGAAAAATCAATCTCCAAACAGCCAAAAGTGGTTTCTATAATTCTGCTTTCATATGGAATATTATTTTCACAAAATTGTAGAAGGATCACATATAGGTGTGTTCTTTTTATGTATACAAACTATTCATAATTGAAAACCAGAAAATATAAATCAAGCATAAGGTATGATTGGACCACTTATTTTTTAACGATATCATAAGCTCTTTAAAATACACTCAAAATTTATTATAACATTTTTGAGTATTTTCTGTTAATTATAAAATTTGTTTTACACAAAACTTTGGAAATTTCCATAAAAAATGGAATTTCAATTAAACAACAGTCGTTTTTTTGTGGTATAAAAATCAATAATATATGCCGCATATCAAGTTGTTATGTTTTTAAATATTGTTTTTTTGTTGTTGCGAATAATGGAAGTTATCAAGCATCCAAAATACTAAACATAAAGCGCGTTCAAATGTTTATGAAAGTATCATTCATACAGCATGTTTCGGAAAATATTTCTCAAAAATTTAAGCTAAGAATCTTTCTTTCAAAATAATTTCTCTAAATAAAATATCGTTTTCTTAGCCTGTTAAGGAAGATATTTACGACCAATTAACGCCATATTTGACAATTGCAATTGTGACTCTTGCTAAATGGTGGCAAGAGTCACCTAATTAGGGATTGAAATATTTTAAATGTTTCCATTTTAAATAAATATTTTAAATTTTAATGGCATTTTCCATTTTATATTTTAAATGTATTTTGTAAAATCATTTTCCGTTTTATATTTAAAATGTATTTTGAAAGTATTTTTAAATATCATTTTCATTTTATAATTAAAAAAGAAGTATCGATACATTTGACCATTTTAAAATGATCAAATGGGTTGAATAATTTCACTAATTCACAGCGAGATAACGAGTACAATTATTTGGTTGTTCAAATTGTTGCGCGCTTACGAAGTTCGCTGGCATTTAACTTGTATTCTGGATATAATGCGCCAACTAGTACTTCATATTTTTGCAATTTCTTATGTTTGATATTGTTATTCATGTAGGACTCACGAGTGTGAATCTTCTATGAAGTATCTTAACCAAAAACTGAGAGTCAGAAATATCTAAAACTTAAATATCAAAATTGAAGGTGGTATAAATTCGATTAGTAATTCTTAAATACCTATTATTTTGGGCAGAAAATTTTATTAAAAAATTTGGAATTTGAGGTAGAAAATATACAAACTTGAGGCTATGCAAACTACTTTTGAACAACATTTGTTTGTCAAAACAAATTCAAACCTTTGTACTTCGGAATAAATATAGCATAGTTACATGAAGATGTATTGTAAACTATTTGATGTTTATTAATTATGTTTCGAGTATCCAAAAAATTTTAAGTGTACAATTTCCAGAAAACCATTTTGCGTTTTGTAAACCATTTGAAATACTCATATATTTATTTGTGTATACTATACACAAGTATACACAAATAAATATATGAATAATAATTTCGGCAGAAATAATACTGTCAAAATAAAAATAAGAATGATATGAAAAAGTTGGCTTTTACGTCAGAGTCGTCTTTGGTGTATCGGTAGCACGCTGGACTAGATATCCAGAGGCCCAAGGTTCGATTCCTGGTTGACGATTTTTTCATATCAGTATTCATTTGAAATACATTATTGTTTCTATTTTGTTCTTTAAATACATTCCTATAAATTTATTTTAATGAGCGTTTAAACATTTCCATTATCAATATATTGATGGAATGTACACTTTCACTAGATATTGTGATGGAATGCTGATGAACTTCAATATCTAGTCACCTCTAGTGCAATACTTGTGTCGCCTGGTAACTATTCGTAGCGATCTACAAACTTTGTAGGCATTATTAAATAGATTGGCAAAAATTCAGATTGGTTTTAAAGTCCATAAATTATCTTTGTATTAAATAGGTTTTCTCAGAAATTTCAGATATCAGGATAACTTGGTATCATGTATAATACATATTCAGAAAATTTGTACTGAAACATTGTGTACATGAATATATTTAACTAACCAACATATTTACCTACACTCACTCAATCTAAAACATCAGTTAGTTAAATAAAAGAAAAAACACGTTTCAATAAACCAATACTATTAGTGCACATTTGTACATAGAAATCAGTATCGGCTTCAAATAGAGACGAGAACCCGCATGCATGGCCTCATTGTCTTGCTACCCTTCGATTTGAAACATGACAAGACCCTCCTAGTTTCATCCCTATTTCTGAATTTATTTACAATAATTTAGGTGCCTGTATAAATATCGGCGTATTCTGCAAAATCAGCAGTCATTTTGACCTGTAATTCCTAGAGATTATTTTTGGTGGATTATCTTTTAAACATACTTTTTAATTATTTTTGTACAATCAAAACCTAGACATCCATTACTTAGTACAATTGCCAATTCCGTTATGTTATACTAACGGAGATGACTTGCGTTTACTTATTTTTACTTTAAATAGAATAGAATGTCTGAAAAATATCCATCTTTGAAACCGTGAAAAAAAACCCATCTTTGAAAGTTTCAATAACTGCATAGATTTACCATATTTTCAGCTCAAAAACTAACATAAACAGTTTACGCATTGATAATGATCCCAGTATATAACTATTAGATTATCAAATGATAATAAGAACTCAAGGTTTTTGAAATAGAATTTTAAATTCGCCCCTTTACCTAGATCAGTTTTATTGTATTATAAATACGTATTTCGACTACAAAGTAGTCATCATCAGTATAAATTATCTAGTCATAATTTACTCTTTGACAATTAGAAATAGATAGAAAATCGAGATCAAAAGACAAAAATATAAATAAATAAAAAAAATATACCAAAATAAATTAAAATTAAAATATAATAAATTTTATTGAAATTACTAGCTTGTTAAAGTTTCTTTCATTCAAGTTTACTCTTGTTAATCTCACTCTTATTAAAATTACTCTTATATTGTCTCAGAATATGTTATTCGTTGCTAATTTGGTGACAGTTTCACGATGTTGCTTGGTTTTACCTAGCTCATATATGTTTGGCCGACCTTTGATACTATTTTAAGATCGCACCTGATTGCTGCTGAGTTATGCATTGCGCAGTAAACAGGTTTTTTATATTTTGTCATATTCAGAAAGAGATAGACGGACATAGTAACGATTAATTTTTCCGTAAAATTTTGATTTTCTATCTATTTCTATTTGTCAAAGAGTAAATTACGACTAGCTAATTTATACTGATGATGACTACTTTGTAGTCGAAATACGTCTTTATAATGCTACAAAAATGATCTAGAAAAAGGGGCGACTTTTAAATTTTATTTTATACAGTATATAACGTTCATTTATGCAATTATTTTCGATCTAAAAAAAAATAACTTAAAAACACTCTTTTATTATTAACCTACTAATAAATCGAAAAATAGTGTTGAGTAGCTCATTGTAAGAGTGTGAATTTCTTGAGAGTACGAATTTCTTGAGGAAGGTATCAAGTCTTGAATTTAATACAAAGCGCTACTAGTTAGACCAAAATAATAAGTTCCTGGTCAATTATTTCACACATTACCTATATAAACTATATAAACTTGGTATATCTATAGAAGTTGCCAATTGATTTTTGATAGTTTATCTATGAGTATTAAACCAGTCCAAGTGGCCGAGTGGTCTGAGGCGGTGTGTCTGCGCAGTATGTCTACTTGGAAACTGGGAGTTTATGGGTTCGAATCCCGACATCGGCAGTTATTAAGAAAAAAAAGAGGGCGGTTAATTGACTAAACTGTCGGCGTATGGACAAGAACAAAGTAACCGGCTATGCTTGAGAAGAGAAGGTTTTCTGCAGTGTCCTTCCCGAACTCCAGATGAATATCGGCATAGATCCTATCATAGTCAGCTGCAGCCGCATATCCTACCAATTCATAGTCTATACACAAAAAAATTCATACCACTCACATCTTCACATCCTTAGGCATCACAATGGACCTTATGGTCCAAGTGTAACCCATCCAGAGCAGCCCCTACAATCTATCTCTCTAATCTATGGTTATTTTGTATCTGATAACATTATATAAGATACAAAAATAATTCGTTAAACCGATCCTGATTGATACAGATGTTGAGTATAATTTTGATCTCTTATTCCGTTATTTAAATAGTAAAACTGTATCCAGACACAAACATAGGTCGTATAAACCACTATCTCCAGTTGTTTTATTCACAAGTACTTTATAAAATGAATATGCATGTGTGTATATTATATAAACCATTTGGAATCATCTATGAGAATCTATGTATATATTATAAATCATTTGAATCACAAATATAACCATAAAATATAATTAATAGAACACACATACCATTACAAATGAACATAATTATGCACCCTACATACACTACAACGCATCAAAATATAAAAATTTGGCTTAAAAATTATGAGCCAGTGGTGAAAATGTGATAACAATTTGCACAATCGCCATAATATACAAAATTTGATCTTTTGATGTTCTAAGCACTGATGTTTTCGACATCAAAAGTTTAATGTTGCATCTTCTTTTGGACAAATCTAAAAATCAGGCTTTTATAGCTAGCCGAACTAAAAAGTAGAAAATAATTTTTATCAACAAAATAATTAATTTGATTGTAAAAAAGCGTAGGGTAGTTTTTATTATAATTTGATATTAAGGATGTTGATATTACAATTTGATGTTAAGAATCCCACGCTTTTTATAATCAAATTAATGATGTCGTTGATAAAAATTATTTTCTATTTTTTAATTCGGCTAGTTAAAAAAGCGTGTTTTTTAGTTCATTTAAACTTCTTTTTTTTTTTGCTTTTGTCTTGAAACGAACTTTAGGATTTAAATTTTCAATCTTAAACCGTCAATATTTCTGTAAATGTTAGAGAAACAAAAAAAAGTATTTGGAACTTAATTACAGTAAAACTAATTTTGTATAATTTTACTTCTTACAAGTTTTTCGATTTTTGCAATATTAAGAGAGATATACCAAATTTTGTGTTTCCTCCTTCCTCTTTCCCCTTGCCGATTCCGGTCATATTTATCATATAAATGCATTGTCATTCCAACTACATATACATACACAGTTTCATTTCGATACGACAATTATAAGTATGTTAAAATTGACTTCAAGGATTTCGTTGCATACATAGATATATAGATACATAGAAACAAACATATTCGTACATACCAAGTTAATAAAACATACCGTGTTATCAAAGATAAATATATCTATAAATATATAAGTTCTATAGAATACCTCTCTTAATATTAGTAAAATCGAAAGAAATCGAAAATAGTGAAGTTAAAGAAAATCAGTTTTACTACAATTCATTACCGGATCATTTTTTCTACAACTCGAATGTGAACTTTTTCTAATATGAATGCCTAACACATTGGTCGTTACAGAACTTAAAAAAGCTTAATCCAATCTCCAGAAGTCTTAACTTGTCCACTAATCAATTTTAAAACTATGACTTTCACAATTAAAAAATATATATTTTCTTTAATTTTTCTTCTATTTTAAATGGGAAATAAACTATATTATTGAGTAATAATTAAACTTTAATAAAATTTTCGAATGCGATTTTGCATGGTGAATTTGTCACATAAAAAATGGCAATTTAATAACTTTTAAAACAACAGTATTTGATTACACACAAATTTGATGCAAGGATCTCAAAAATAAGGGAAACTTAAATGATATATAAAATATACTGTTGGCTAATATTAGCACTGAAATTGATACTATTATTTATATATGTTCTCATTGAATTATTACAAAGAAAAAACCGATAAAATTTCAATAAATCTATCACATAGAATAATTTTATTACAAGAAATCGTAATATATTCATATTAAAATGAAAAACATTTTTTTATAGAAATAATCGTGATTGTGTTTCATGTTAACAGGTAATTAAAAAAATTATTATATTTAAATTTTTATCACATTAATTATAAACGCAATTTATTTAACCATAATTAACGGTTGTATGTTTTTTCAATTACTAACTAAACTGTTATCTTATATGGTTTTAAATCTACAAATAACACACACAAGAATTGTAATTTTTGATTAAAATTATTTTACGCATATAATTTCAGATCAGAATAAAATAAATTTTTGTCATTCTTACCTATTAAATCTTTCAAGCTATATGAAATGTAATAAAATATTTAAAACTCATAAAAATTTTTTATGATTTTTATCGAAATAATTTTATTTCATAAAAAAAAAACTTTCAAACTTTTAGGTAAAATCAAATTTTTAGTTAATTTACTTTATTGAGATATAAAAATATGACTTTAAATCTACATAAAATGATTGTAATTTCTTCATTCACTTGGTAATAATTTAATTTTTCCAAGATATGTCATTTAGATTCGACCTAATAAACTCGAATAATCTATATAATATTTAAATACAGACTACCAGTCCAAGTAGCCGAGCGGTCTAAGGCGTTATGTCTGCGCAGTATGCAGTACTTGGAAACTGGGATGTTTGGGGTTCGAATCCCGACATCGGTATTTTGTCAATTATAAACATAAAAAAAAAGGGGGTGGTTAATTGACTAAACTGTCGGCGTATAGTCAAGAACCAAGTAATCGACTAAGCTTCAGATGGTTTTCTGCAGTTTCCTTCACGAACTCCAGATGAATATCGGCATAGTTCCTTTCATAGTCGGTTGCAGCCCCATATCCCACCCATTCCGAGTCTACTCACAAATTCCTTCCACTCCACTCACATCCTCACATCCTAAAGCATCACAATGGACCTTATGGTCGAAGTGTAGCCCGTCCAGGGCAGCCTTTGCAATCTATCCCTACCTCTAAATACAGACTATGACTTCTCTTAATCGATGGTAAATTTTCAACGATACTTTTGTGGTACCCAGCGACCAAAAATACAGCCCAAGTATTATGGGTTTGAATCCCAACAGTTTGTCAATTTTTAAGAATAAAAAAAGTGGTGGATAATTGACTTACTGTCGGCGTATGGACAAGAACGAAGTAACCGGTTATGCTTGTGAAGGTTTTCTGCAGTTTTCCTTCACGAACTCCAGATGAATATCGGTATATTTCCTATCAGAGTCTGCAGCCGCATATCCTTCCGATTCCTAGGCTACATACAAAAATGCCTGCCACTCCACTCACATCTCCACATCCTTAGGCATCACAATGAACCGTATGGTCGAAGTGTAGCCCGTCCATGCCAGCCGCTACAATCTATCTATCTACCAAAAATACAATTTTTGCCGCTGTTGTATGTACTCGTACCTGGGAATATCAGTATATGTTTTCTGTTTTCGTAAATTCACTGATTGCCATCAAATAATGATTGATCATAAGTATGATGTCTTAATGAAACTCACGACTTGTCCGTTTTGCTGCTATGCTATGCCAATATTGTACTACTATATCATATAGTTTTCAATGCAGCAAATATTGGAGAATAATTATTTTAACTTCATTCTTCATCCACTTTATTCAAATGGTTTTAATTTTTTGTGTTAAAGATATACCTTTATAAACATCAACAATAAAACGGCTGTATAAAATACGGCTTATATTCAAAAATATGCTTTTCAGTGAAACTGCCCTGTCTGAACTAGGTTTTTATTCGAGTATCTTTTGCGTTTTTTTTAAACTTTCACAAAATTGAGCCTTCAAATTTTTTCTAAATCGTTCAATTTGTTTTTTGAGACCTGTAGTTTAATATATATAGCTACCACTGTTGGTGGAAAAGTTTGAGAATTACAAAATCACCAAAAAGTACAAAATCGCCAAATTCTTCAGTTAAGTGTATCCTCTATTGTCAAAAAATTGCAATGTACCTCTTTTCGTTTGGGAAATATTTGAGCACAAATATCGAATAACTCTGTCATATATTTGGTTTCCACTGCTGCCAAACTTTAGAGCCCCGGTAGCCCCATTTAGAGCTAGTTAAAATATTCTAAACTGGCTTTAATAAATCCAAGCTGCGCATTGATCACATTGATTGTTCCCATCAGATTATTTTCTATTTATTATTTCTCTTTTTATAGAGCTATAAAAAGTTTATTTCTTACAAATAAAAATAGATTATAGAAACAAAACATTAAGAACAGGGAAAAATTTGAAAATGATGAATCTATTGTGAAAATTTTCAACAAAATTATCATAATAAATAGATCTTTGATGTATATTTTTTTTTAATAAATTCAAACATGTTATTTCCTGGTGATATCAGTTATTTCATTTAGTCACTGAATCGTAAATAAACAAATGTGTGAAAATTTCCTGCAAACTTTAAAAATAATATAAAAATATATACTTATTAATACTTTATATATACTTTTACAGATTGTGTATTCGATAATTGGATATTGAAATCCATTATTAACAATCAAAAAGGTGAGTAAATTCAATTGTCAATTTGGTTCAATTTTGTAAAATACTCTGGTCTTAATAAAAAAGATTTATATTTAAGAAATGAAAATAATACCTGACTGAGTTAATTGCATAAATACACGGTATGTTTTAATAATCAAGAGTATTCACAGATGTTTGAGCTGAAATCGTGGCCAAACTATTCAGTTTATGAAATTTTCGAAGAAAAATCGTCCTTATTTTAAAAAGGGGCATATTTTATGTTTAAATTTTTTTTGCCACCTGGTGGGGGATGCATGAACTGATTTTGCCCGTTCACGAGCTTGAATTTACTTTTTCTAGAACACAAAAATTTGTACTCCTTTTATACCAGTATATTATTAGTATATTAAAATATTCACAGTGTATCAATATCAATGCTAGATTTGGTGGATACTTTCAGACTGTAAGCAACTCTCTGAACGGCTAGAAACTTTGATGGAAATGTAAATCTTATGACACGAATAAATAATTAAATCTACAAAACTTTAAATTTTTGTCTTTTTATTGAATGGGTCGTTTTACTTGACGAAAATCCATTATAATAGGGAATGTGCATGAAAATTTTTTTTCACATTTATTTTCAGAATATGAAAATACTGTTAATACTGTAATAATATTTAAAAACGAAATTAAAATCCGACAAATATCAAGGAAGCTATAAGCTTTTAAAGATTATTATTTGTCTCTTTCTTGCAAAAATACTAAAAACGGAGTTTTACGTGTATTTCAAATGGTGAAAGTGTAATATGACGTCACATAACATATCAAGAGGGCTATCACCCTCTTTGTCTAATCGGGAATTTCAATCATTCATATCTCGCTTATTTTTAAAGTTATTTAAAAAGTAAGTTTATCTTGATATTTGTCAAGTAAACATGCTTCAATTCAAGTGAAAAAAAATTTGCATGCATATTCCCTATTATTAAATAAAACAAACATTTGAAAATTTCGTAATAACACTTTATTGGACTAGTTTCGGAACACAGCTCCTTCTTCAGAAATAAAAAATGAATGAAAATTCATTTTCATTTTTATTTCAACAGAATAAACTGTGTTCCAAAACTAGTCAACTAAAATGATTTTACGAAAATTTCAAACATTTGTTTTATTGTATTATGAAAAGTAAAATTCTGAGATTGATATACCATCATAAATCCATAATAATTTGGTAGCTATTAAATACATATATATATTGTTGTGATATCCCAAAAAAAAACATAAATGTGGAAGGGCACAAGTACTCGAGTATTTTACAACCAAAAGTAATGATATCCACGTGAAAGTGGAGACCATTGTACGATTTTCCTTAATAGCCAGTTAGTACCTATTTTATTTCAGTTACTTATACTGTACCCAGATATTTATATATCATTTTATAAAAAAAATAAGTAAATTGTTAAATAGTTACTGAAGAATATTAACATGCAACATTACCAAGACGCCGAATATTATCACTATTTACATTTATAATGTTGATGGGATTACTCTATTCCTAATCATCAATAACACATTCTGTAGAATGCATACGTTTATTAAACAATAACTGAACGCGTTGCTGCCTTTTTTTTATTTTTATGATTATTATTATTATAAAGATATTCAAGTGAAAAGTTTTTTTAACATATACTTTAAGAAAAGGAAAAACTACAACAAAAAACTGGTATTTTATTACATATATATATAATATATAAATATATATATATTTATCGGTAAGAATGTTATGTATAATATTATCATCAATTTTAACTTTTGAAAATTACTTATAAATTTTATTTTGCACTGTTTTTTCCACTGACTTTTTAATAGGTATATAATATGTAATATATGTATTGTGTTTATAGGTATGTTTTATCTTTTATGTTAGGAAGTAAGCGATTTTTTATGTAAGTAGATATTGTCTAAGAAAAGGGCAATATAAGATATCTTTCTACACGATTTATTTCACAGGAAAATAGTTATATCACATTTCAGAAGAAATCAATCTTTCAAGAGCGATAAGTCGGAAATATGCATTTATCAATACGACATAATGAAGTTCTAAGAGACTATGGCATTATATTTCATTATAATTAATTACCAATTCAAATTATATTGTATAGTCCAGTAAATAAGCCTGGATTCCTTAGACCTTCAGGAACATTCATCAAAACTAGCCCCTGCATTACCTGGAAAATTTTTAATTTTCTCATTTTTCGAGGTAATGCAGGTGTTACTGATGGTGGTACTGATGAATGTTCGTGAAAGTATAAAGGTATAAAGGATTAGGTGCTGTTCCACCACCGAACCGTAGTATATCTACGTGTAAGAAACAGAAGATCACAATTCGAAGCCAAAAAATATTACTAATAATTTAACAATTGAAACTTTTCTATTCGGAATTATTTTGGTGTTATTTTGGTGAAAAATATCTCGATTTCGTAATGAATTAAATTAAAACTACTTAAAAAAATTAGTATATTGGAAGAATTTAGAAGAATCATTTATATATGATTTGCAGACATGTTCGATGTTCGGTGTCCTTATATTCTATATATTTTGACTGATTTTCAACAAAATATACATAAAGAAAACGTCTAGCGGGCCATATTTTTGGTTATATTGACAGCACTTGGAGTATTGATGGTATGTGATGTATTTCATGATTCTTCCGACATTCTCTATGGATCCGATATTTTTGTGCAAAGCATCCCCCATCCACTCTCCGCGCTGCAACTCAAGAACGGTCAATCATCCGATCCATGATATCAAATGTTCAGGTGACATGTGACGCATAGGAAACTAGACATAAAAAAAACTAATTTTCGTAGTCCTTGACCGATAAAAACTCGATTCGCGGTTACAAAAACTAGCGTCTATTTATCCAATTTTAGTATGGTTGCACTTCAGTTATATTATACCAACGGAAGTGTCTAGCGGTTACCTAATTTGACATTTAAGTAATATTTCTGAACATTGAAATAAAATTGAAATATTAATTGAACACAATAATACAAAAAGACATCAAGATAGTGAGAAATTATATGCATTCCTCTACCTTAATATCTGATAGCTCAGAGGCAGAGCGTTGGTCTAAAACTCCAGAGGTCATGGATTCGATTCCCATCCTAGATATGTATGATTTTTCATATCAAAAAATGTATGTATGAAACCCAGTATCTAGAATGTCAAAACACTAGTTAATGCAAGCATCAAGCTTTATGACTACCATTCCGAAGTTGACTCCTTATTCGACTAAGTCAAAATTGTTTCACTATGATGAAATAGGACTATGATTAAGTAAGCATTAGTTATGAACCACATTCGAAGATTTTCTGGCATATTTTTTACTGAATAAAACAAATCCTCTTTTACAAAACAAAACAACAAAAAAAAAACCAGATAATATACACAAGAATACATAACGCTCGTCAGGATAAAAGATTTTTATTTATAGGTGAGATATGCGGCAGCATTATACATTGTTTTCAGTATTTTAGATAACATAAAATATTACATTCTTTTACTTACTCACTGCTGCTTAGTTAGATAGTAGTAGGTACTTTGAGGTTTTCGACCAACAAAACCATTTTCATGATAGTTCGTTTTCTTATAAACCATTCTTAGGGAAAAGGTTATCATCTTGAGGTAGGTAGAGTTGTATCCTTTGAACATAACTTGATATTTCTGTGTATACTTTATTCTTATAGAGTGATTCATTACTGTCGAGACCTTGGACCGTTCTATTTCAAATATACAGACCGTTTTCAAAAGCATTTCTAATAGAGAATCAATGTTAAATAAATAAATAAAATATTTACTATAAAACCATATATACACATACATACTGAAACTGAATGTCTTGACTGGAATATTGGGTGATCATATTATAGGACCATTCTTCATTGACGGATCTTTAGATTCTCAAAAATATTTGAGTTTGTTACGAAATAATATTTTGCCAAGTGTTAGAGCTCTTCCTAATTTAGACCTGAAATCTGTATGATTCCAAAAAGATGGTTGCCCTGCACACAATGCCATGATAGTAAGGCTGTTCCTGGAACAAACTTTTCAGGAACGTCTTATGAGTGGTTTTGGAACCTTCAAGTGGCCAGCCAGATCACCAGACGACTTTTTTTGTGGGTTTTTCTGAAAACACAGATCTATTCGCGAAATAGGCCTGAAAATTTGCAACAATTTAGGCAAAAAATCGTTGACAATTGTGCGAATATTTCTCCCGAAGAAATATTCGCACAATTGAACCGTTGGTTTAACTTTTTTTTTGTAGGAATTCTATTTTTTTCTTCTTTTTGTTGTTTTATTTTTCTTTTAATTTGTGTGGATTGTTGTTTTATGTTATACCGATAATAGAATACTATCATTTATTTTCAAACATTCCACATGCAAATAATAAGGGATATTCAAAAAAGAATTTTCAATTGTTAGAAGTAATGCTAAGCTTAAGAAGGCAACAATGAACATATTTAACACACTCTCATTACATGTTAATGCAGTACTGAGTATACAACAGTCCAGCAAGCATACACAACTCTCATGCTGTGTGACACACATACACCATCAAATTTTCAATACTTATAATGGAACCTCGAAATTGATCAGAAAACTTGAAATCGATAATATTAACTTGTGACTCTTCTTCCAAATCGACGATACCAAAGTCAAGTGGCGTTCACATCAGATTTTTTTAGTATTGAACTAAATATCTCTCTAATTTATGAATTAATTGAGTGCATTCTGTTCAAACGAAAATACTAAATCCAAATAACATTCCTTAATTTTTTAATTTTTCATAATGTTTGCATGCTTTCCACTAACAATTTATAAATTAAATCTATGAAACTTCAATTAATAAATTTTTCATTACAAATGTTTTTATCAAATAAATTAAATTATAAACTATACACATTTTTTTCAGCTATTTTGCATGCGTCTGTTTACACGTTGCCGTGTTATCATTCGTTCTAGATGTAGTAACATGAAACTCAGAAGTAAATTACATTAGGTATTATATACACGTTAAAATTATTACCGTCATATTTGAAAACATGTATCACCTTGTAATGTACTGGACTATACAGCTTGTTTTTTAAAATACACCCAATCTGGAATACTGTATAGTGTATCTATCGCTGTCTATATGTAATGTACTATGACATGGTTTACTTTGTCACACTTAAACAATCAGTATTGTATTATTACATAAATAACTATTATATATACTTATCACTCTCTAACTACATTTATATATAGTTGCATCTTACTCGAGCATGTATACATCGTCGTTATTGTCCGTCATCCATCGTGTGACTGTAACACCATATCATGGCATACAGTGATAGATGCACTACACAATGTTGCTATTGGTTGGAAATCATAATATATACTTTTCCAACACACACTCTGTTGGCTTTTTTTTTTGTTGCAATGGGTGTGTTCTGCCAATGCGAGTCGATTTTTAAAACTCGAAAGTGCGAGGACTGAGTGAATTATCAGCCAAGACACGGCTGAGGGTTTGAATGAGCGCTTTCTTCATTTGCTTTTTTTTGGTGACTAAAATTCGAGGATTGTATAATTTGTTGAAATAGTCGTCAGCGCTTAGCGTTTAGGAGCCACCATTTTGCTTTCAATAACTGGCAGTCGTTTGCTTCCGCTAAACACACCCAATATGTCATATGAATAAATTATTAAATATCAGGCATCACAATGGACCTTATGGTCGAAGTATAGCCCGTCCAAGGCAGCCTTTACAATCTATCTATCTATCTACAATCACGGATTAATAAGATGTAATTATTAATGGGGCTTACAACCAAAAGCTGGATCCGACGAAAATATTCTTATTGTATAGCTGTGTCATTAGAACAATCAGATCTGGTAAAAATAGGCCGAACCTTGGAGTGAAAGGTAATAATCTGAAAATTTGCAGAGACCTTTCTTATGACATTCTAAACATTGGCTCAAAAAGTATCATATAATCACGTGTTTGCGTCTGAAGATATTCAAAAAGAATGGTCGCAAAAATCGGTTTTTCACAAAAATCCCATTTCATAGATCTCAAATCATGTTTAAAGTCGTGCGAAGAATAGGAATTGATTGAAATGCTTATTGAGGTCACGGTATCTGTCGATGTGACACAATAGATACTTATTCAGGTAAACAAATTCTTGAATGAAAACAAGAATTTCCTTCTCAGAGTTTATTATTTTGAAGAAAATATATTTACTTCAAGAAATTCCTTCTATCAGTGTACCGTCCATGGATCATATATATAAAACTTTCGACGGTGAATAGGACCGATTAGGACGCCCTAGATAGTCATTTCATAGGATAACCAAAATGATTGTTGTGATAAATAGAAGTGAAGTCTTTAAACATTAGCATCAACCAGTAAAATGTATCATATTATATAATTGTCACGTGTAAGTTACATTAAACATTATTTTCACGATGGCGTGTAAATAGTCACAACGTTTTTATTAACCTGCATTTCTGGCAATACTATATTTGTGTAATACGAATACAAAAATTGTTTATTTTTTCCACTAATATAATTTATAACTAATTTAATATTCCGTTTCTGCACTGAGAAGAATCTGTATTTGTATTTTCTATTTGAAATTGATTTAATTCATTCATTCCAGCAACAAATTTATTTACTTAAATAAGGTATAGTGAGTGGCTGACTGCTTGGTTGGTATACTTACTATCCGGCTACCAGATAGGTACATCGTTTGTAATAAACTAGTATATATAGTATTCGTCAAACCAGTTTGAGTATAGAATAAAATAATCTATTCTGTTTGATGGTATGTGCAATGCCAATATACACATGATACTCGAATCAGTGAATATTTTATTTTTATCAAACTTGCAACATCTGTTTTAAAAAAAAGGTATCCTTTTATATCTGCATATTATATCACTCTTACCAGGTGTTCAAAAAATATATGAAAGTTTATAAATGTCTGGTTCGTAGAAAGATTTTCGAAACTTTTCCTGTATGTTGTTGTGTTGAAAATTATTTAGAATAATTTTAGACCTAACAAAAGTTAAAATTCTAAATATAAAAGAAACATATTCAAGAGAAAATATTTTTCTCCTTGAAGAAAGGAATTTTTTTTATATAATTGCAAAAAGAAAATAATTTCTAGTTTTGATTTTTTTTTTTCTTTAAAAGATAGTTTTTTTTTAAATCAAGAATCAAAAAAAATTATTAAATCAAATAATTGAATAGAAATTACAAATTGATTCTAAATTTTTTTTTCCTTTCAAAGAAAGTTTTTTTTTTAAATCAAAAATTTTTTTTTCAAATCAGATATAATTTATTTACAAAAAAAAAGTATTAAATTAACATGTTTTCAAAGTGTAAATTTTACAATACAACTTTAATTTTGACAACTAACATAAACGCAAAGGCAAAAAACCCCTTAAACTCGGCCTGTCGCACTACTGTGCTCAAGATAGAAAACAAGTCGAAACATTAAACACCTATTATGTTACACCTATAATGTAAGTTTTGAATTGGGAATAGTACTAATTATATGTTTCTATAACAAAATATGTTTTCAAAAAACAATGTTTTTTTTTATTCGTTTAAACACGTTGTCCAGGTGGTATATAAAGCTGCAGCTTCCCAATTCAAAATCAGTTTTTAAATTGGCATTTTCGATTAAGATGAAAGTTTAAATTTGAAATTAGTTGGATTATTATCATCAGGTAAAAATTACTTTTGTTCGAGTATAAAAGTTATAAATTAAATATTGTTGTTGGCACAAAGATAAAAGACTCAATTATAATAAAAGAAAAATTATTAAAATTCAAATTTCATGAATAAAATTAATCCTTTTTTGTTTAAAGTTCTCACCCTCTTAAAAAACAACCCGATATGAATATTTTGTATCGATTTGTTGTCTATTAGGATATAATCATTCTGATAGTCATAACGATTAATAACGAATAAATTGTTATAAACAATTGTCTACAAAGTCTTTGAAAATTATAATGGTGGTTTCCCAACGCTTCCACCATTATAATGTTATTTAGACTGTTTATATTGTTAAAACAGTTGACTGTTTAATGTTTAATTGACTTTGTTACATGTTTATACACTCGAAACCGGCTACACTGGCATCGTTTACAACGACGAATCGGTTATTAACGGACCATTCTCTGAGCCATTTGACCTTGCATGTTTTACGACTTATTTAGTGAGCATAACAACAGCCGATAGGCCAACATACACATCGTTATGATTTGATTTTAATCACGAGTTTTACATGTTCCAAAAAAGAGGAAAGTGTTTAATATTGAAGAAAAATCACACATTAAATGGAGATTAGAAAATGGGGATATTTCAAAGGAATGTGGCATCTCACACTCTACAATAATAACGATTTGGAAGAATAAGGAAAAAATAAAAACTCCTTTTGGAAACAATTCTTTGAAAATTAAAAGGTCGAGGGCATCAAATAATATGTATGTACAGTATCAAAAGTCGAGCTATCATTTAAAAATTTTATAATTTGTGCCTTTTTTATTCGGACTTCGAAAACATGTTTTGAATAAAAGTTGTGAGTGTGGTCATAATGAACAACTTTTGTTCAAAGCATTTTTTTCAAAGCGTGTTTATTCGAAAACCGAATAAACACGGTACAAATCAATTATAAAATTTTTAAATGATAACTCAATTTTTTACGCCATATATGTTGATATGTATATTACTTATAACAACTATCGGATATAGCGTCCTTAGTTATGTGGTCCTTTCACTGTCGTTATATCCTGTTTTTACCACAACAAAGTATATACCATTAATTAATTCGTAAATTAAACATCAAAATTAATCAAGATTTTTGTATTATTCTTTTGTGAGGAAATTTCCAAAAGCACTTTAAACATTCCGGTTTACATTATATTATTTCGATAAAAATCTCGAAAATGTTATTTTTGTTTAAAATAGGAAAAGTATACACAAAAATAAAATAAAAAAATTTTTTTGTAGAAAATAGTCGTACAGTTGTTCTATAATTCTATCGGAAATACAATAAATAAAAGTGATTATTTTTTGTTCTATAAATGTACTCGTATGTATAAATAAACTATGTACATACATATACAAATCTATAGAGAAAAAACATCGGTCAAGTGCAATCTATGGTTACACAATATGTGTTTCGTATAGCATGATTTTTGAACCTTTTTCGATCGAACGAATTTTTCGAAACCAAGAAAACGGTTTTTTCCTTATTTGTTGAAAAGATAAACATTAATGAAATATAGAATTTTTAGGTATTCTCAACAAGTATTAGGGCCATGTGTATATGTATGTATAGTATGTATACATGCAAAGCCTCAGTATTAAGTACAGTATCTACGAAAATTATTTATAGGACACATCACTACTGATATCACAGACATTTTACGTATATATGATAATATTTTTTTAGACTGGACTGTCACGGACATACTACCTTAAGTGGCAAGCCCTACAATAAACTTGTAAACAAATTTTTGTTTCCCCTTTTAACCCATAAAACTACCACCTTAACTAAAACATTTGAATTTTAAGCATCATTTGACGAATAATTAAGCCATATTTTTGTCCTATTTACATAAAATACACTGAGAGAAATGAGATAAGTGTCTGGGGCATCACACAAAATTAGCTAATTCATACTGATGCTGACTACTTTGTAGTAAATACGTATTTGTAAAATACAAATAATTGTTCTAGGAATTGTGGCATAATTTGAAATTTGATTTAAAAAAACTAGAGTTCTTTTTGATTATCTTAATAATCTTTATAATAAATGTACCATTTTTCCAAATACGGAATACTAAAAAGGACTTTAACAGCTAAGATCATATCAGTATACAGCCAACACAAATACACATATATTTTATTTATACGTACGTACTTGTACATACGTGTGTTTTAGATGTGTGATTATTGTAGTTTTTTGATTGTAGATAAGAATTCAAATATGTGTGTATACAAGGTGTTTCATATGTTTGTGCATTTGAAAAGGTCTAGATTCCCGATAGTCTTAATAGTACAAGAAATGGGTTCAAAAAGAATTCTCCGTAATATTTGCAAAGTGCATATTCTTGTAGAGCTGATACCTCAGATAAAGACCGACTATTTTCCAACCACCGATTCACAACCCATTTTTTTTGCCATGCGTCCAAAGTTGACGAAACGGAAAAAAACGAGATTTTTGAGCGATAGCGACGAAACTGTGAATTTGACAGAAAAAAGTAAAGAAACCATTTTAAGGTATTAACAAGACAAACAATTTGGCGCGTTGGAAATTAAAATCGATTTATCAAATTGCTTATTATACAATTTAATATTAAAGAGCTAATGATGAGAGTTGTACGAAAATTGATTGTAGGCAACACCCCCACATTGCATAAGACACGACATTTTTTTTATTTTAAATGCATATATTTTTGGAAATACTCATTAAAATTTACTAAGAGACATTTTATCCGAGATTTTTAAAGTTGTACATGCATTATTTCATTAATAATTAGTTATTTCAGAAATGACCAGTTCAATGACCAGTTTTTATTACTTTTCGAGAGAAGTAATTAATTGATTTTAATTTCCGATGCACTAAATTGTTTGTCTTGTTAATATCTAAAAATGATTCCTTCTACTTTTTTTCTGTCAAATTCACAGTTTCGTCGCTATTGCTCAAAAACCTCTTTTTTTCCGTTTCGCCAACTTTGAACACGTGGCAAAAGAAATGGGTGGTGAATCGGTGATTGGAAAATAGTTGGTATTCATCTGGGCTATCATCCCTATAAGAATAAGCAATTCGCAAATATTAAAGGGAAGTGTCATGCAAATCTTCCCATTTCCTGGCCTATAAGTGTATACACCGAGTCTCTATGTCCGCGCACGGGTGCCTCTTATTGTGGCGCGATAATTAGTGTCGAATCAGCGGCTGTGTGAACACGTTATTAACGATATGAAAAATAATATACACATCAAGGATGGGAATCGAACCATGACCTTTGTCATTCTAGACCAATGCTCTACCGCTAAACTACCTGAGATGTTCTGGTAGTGCTATGCATATAATCTTTCACTATATTAGATGTCGATGTATTATTAATTTGTTTACTATTTAAATATTTATTAATTTTTTCTTGTAAGCTAGCGTCTATTTATATCCATATGTTTGGTTTAGAATGTCAGAGGTCGTGGGTTCGAATTCCATCCTAGATGTATACGATTTTTCATATAAAACATTTGATGTCAAAGAATGAATGTTCAGACATATTACTTTAATGTCAAATGAAGTAAACGTTGGTCATTTTCTTTGGTATAATATAACCGAGACGCAACCGTGCTAACAATAGATATAGATTGTCGCTAGTTTAAAAAAAAAAAATTAATAAATTGTATATTATTTCGAATATCTATTGTGATTCAGAATCGCACAAGAATTGACATATAAAATGAAGCATTTATCCATTATGTCTAAGATACGAAAATTTCTTCACCAATACGTATATCCAACGAACAATCTTCATGTTAGATAATCCGTTTTTTTGAATTATTCGAATCCTGAAAAGAGAAGAAAGAAACTCTCCAGGTGGCCTGAAACATTAATTTCACAAGAAGAATAACAGAGCCACTTGTCAAAATAAAAACAACTCACGCCATGATAACGATATATATTACTAAATATACTCAATCAGAGCGGGGGGGGGGGTTTAGTAAATGGTTTGGCAAAAAAGGGTTAATTAATCAAAAAAGATGGGTGTAACAGATAAATGATGTATTTAATATCATTTTAAATTGAAAGTATTCACATTAAAAACGAATATCAATATAATTTATTTACTAAATTTAACCTAATTTTAAAAAGATTTTTTTTCAAATAAATCGTGCCAATTTTGTAGAAAGCATTCTATCTAAACAAATTCCTTTTACACACCTAGAAAATTGGTAAAAAATAATTTAAAATATCGTAATCTTCATTGAATTTTCCAAAGAAATGCATACCAAAATAGGGAAATCACTTTTGTTTATCTGAAATTATGTGGAAAAAAACTGTGTAAGGATATAAAAATCACTCCATACCATCAATCAAAATAAATAATTTACATGGAAAACTTACCTACAAATATAATTAGGAATAATTATAGTGAAAACATGCTATCGAAAAACACATATTGACACATTTTCACACACAGTTACTCCCCCAGTTGTCGTAAATTTCGTTAGGTGCTGACTGAGAATAAAAAAAATAACATATACAAGAGAAGAAAAAAAATTAATCAAAATCGCCGCCGACTATTAAAATAATTTTAATGGGCAAACAAATGAAAAATAAATACAAAAAAAAAAAAACGAAGAAAATAAATAATAATTAAAGAAAAACGCGACACCATCTAAGAAAAACACGCACACTTTCTACAAATCACTTTCGTTTCGTTTTAAGTGTCTCCAAAGGGAAATAAAATTTATGTTATGTTTATTTTTTTTGCTGTTTAATTACCCCTTTACGAAGGGTGAGATATGGAAGGAACACTGACCATCACACTTTTAAATATTCAACGCAACTCATTTATTCTCGAACGGCAAGGTTGTGTTGTGTGTGTACCACTCGAGGAAAATCTTCGTTTACAAACGAATGAACAACTTTCAAATGCTATCGAGAAAGTTAAAAGCTCGGCTAGGATGCTTTTTAGTTACTTCTTCATTACTACGGTAAAGTCGGTTAGTTTAACGTTATTCAAAAAACGAACAACGTGTGTTTATAACGGCGATGTACTATGTGTGTGTATATATTGATAATACAAAACATGCGCGATTATCAACGAATAATAACGATTTCATACGAACGATTTCGACATAGGTGAAAAGTATGATATATGTGTACGTGTAGTAGTAGTCCTATTACCCAATTGTCCTATTTTTCTTTTTTGCATATAGTTAGCTGGTACATTTTTTTTTTTTTTTGCAAAAGGAAATTGGTTTGGTATATGAGTACATAAATATCTTGATTATCATCAAAAAAATGTTTACCCAATAATAATTTATAAATAAATATGCTTTTTAAGTAAATGATGAAAAAAAAATTCTTATTTATATATTGGAAAATGGAAAATATTTAGAGTGAATTTTTTTTCCATTTTGTAATCATTACAAAATAAGTATGGAATTTTTTTTTTTTTTCAAAAATTTAAAAAGTCTATTTCTTTAAAGTTATCCTTGACAGATAAACTGAAATATTTTTATAGTAGAGTAATGCAGGTTTTTAATATCGACGGCTTATCAAAATTTGATGGCAAAAACTGATGTATTCGCTGCCCATCCTTACAGATAGATATGAATATCAGAATTTGCTAACGACTTCGTCCAACTAGATTCCAGATATAAGCTTTGGTTGATTGTAAATGGAAAGGAGAAAATTAATCCCTTTTGTATTTATCAATGATTTTTCTGATTTTGCCAACAAAAAATCAATTTATGAAGCAGTGCGAGTGAAATCTTTGACTGACAAATGCGTTTACAGACTTCGTTGGTATTTTATTTGCATTTATTTTGATTTTGTTGATGTTATATAATTAAAAATTATATGAAAAAACTGGGACGAAACCGTTTTTATAGAAAAATTCATCAACACCTACTTGAAGAAAATTTATACAAAGCTTTCAAGTAGATAATTATAGCAAGAGGAATCAGATATATCTATATAAACTTCAATATCATTTCTTAGACGTTTCACAAATTTTTTTCCAAATATTTCCTGTATTTCTATGCTTTTTATCAAAAAGTTTTTATTACATAAAATACAAAGATTCGTAACTATCAAAATTTGAAAAATATTAACCAAATGGTATGTGCTTTATAAATATATATTTTCAGATGTTTGGAATCGAAAAATATACAAGGAATCAACTTGTTAAATTTCTTGAAATTATTTTGACGATTTATCGACGCTTCCTCCATTGTAATACTTTTGATCCGCTATACTTAATGATATGCTTTAACCTATAAAAAGTCTGTTACCTTACTCTGTAGTATCAAATACATTGGTTTCAATTCTTCTTTATTAGTGATTACAAATTTTGGGCCTAGTTTAATTAAATAAAGCTCCTAAATATCTAGATAATATCTGATATTCTAAATATCTGATATTTAGGATATATATATATATATATATATATATATATATATATATATATATATATATATATATATATATATATATAATATATATATATATATATATATATAATATATATATAATATATATATAATATATATATATAATATATATATATATATATATATAATGTTTATGTGTCTGTGTACTCTCTAGTGGTCACAGTTTTATTTCGATTGGAATGAAATTTAGTATTTGGGGCGCTTTTGGTATGCAAAGTTCGTTAATGGATAAAATCGGGCAAGGGGGTTTAGAGGGAGGGGAGAACGCAAAATTTGGCATACCTCCCTTTTTATTCGAAAAATTTGTAAGAAGTAACGTCGTACGTACTAAGTTTGACTGTAATTTTGTTTTTACCATTTTTCTGTTACACTAATATTTACAGAAATATTTACAATTAAAGTTAAAATTCTAAATATCTCTGTACACATAAGAGTTTGGAAAAAATGACAAGAAAATTAATTGTAGCAAACTTGATTTTCTACAACTTAACTTCTTATACATTTTTCGATTGTTTTAATATTAAGAGAGATATTTTATATTTTGTGTATTCTTCCATCTTTATGCCTCCCTTCTCCCCCTAACCTATACCATTTACCAATAAAATTGGCCTTACAAATACTAAAATCATATCAGATGTGATATTTCATTTAAATCACACTAAAATTATGACCGCTAGGGAGTGAATTATCTATTCTAAGGAAATTCGCTAAGTTGAAGCAGCTCCTGCGTAACGAATTTTTTTCTTTGCAGATTAGAATTTTTTTAAAAGAAAGACTAAATACAATTGTAATGTAATCATCTTAAAACTTTTGAATAAAATTTCCATTTTATACAAAATATATATAATATCGTAGTAATTTTTCAATTTCCATACATATTTTTCGGTTTAAACTTTAATCAAACATCATAAAATACTTCCAATTCAAAAAAAAAACACTAATTCGTCATTTCATGTAGAAATTTAAAAGAGAAGAAAAAAAGTAAATTTTTATGTATATTTTTTCATCAAACATGCTAAAATGATTACGCAACCCCTATGTTCCTGTATATATTGTTTTCCTGTATGTGTGTAGCAAGAAAGGGATGCAAATAAACTTTTAAAAAGTTTTCTATATGCGACATCATTAGATATTAAAATGTGAAAGTTTTTTTATATATTTATACTTTTTTTTTATAAAGCTGCTTCTTCTTTTCTAAGTAATCCGCATATCAAAACAGTTTTGATTATTGTGTGATCCAGGAAGTGTATCATCAATAAAGGTTTTTCACGATCAATGATTGTAAGATTGCCACTGAATTATTTGGTTTTTAGTTTACCATTAACGACTGGCATTTACGTTTTCTGTAATGGAAATCGAGAATCCACGCACAGTGGAACAAGTGTTCTTCTTAAATCCAACTTTATGACGTTTTATGTGGGGGTGAAAGTTTTGACATTTTCAAAAATCTTTGGTTGACTTTCCTATTAAAGTGAAAAAATAATTATTTTGGAGAAATGAAACTTTTCCAGAATCTTTTTCATACCCGGTTTGTATAGTACATACCAGGGTATTATAAGGTTAGTCCCGACTTTGTAACGATTGAAAATATTTCTCCAAGAAAATAAATTTTGGTACGGGTGTTTAAAAAAAACGTAAATAGTGCATTTCCGCATGTCCGACTGTCTGTTCGTCTGTCTTTGGGAGGACACAATACCTCAAAAAGGAAAAGAGATAACAAGCTGAAATTATGTTTGTGTGTTCTAGAGCTATAAGGCAAGGTCATGTTCGTGAAAGAGGAAATTCGGACCGGGCTTCTCCCGCCAGAGGGGAAATATCCATCATCGAAACGGTTAGAGATAGGAAAAAAATTAAACATAAAAAATGTTCCTTTTTTTTTAAATAAACAACTTTTGTTCAAAACTTTTTTTTTATAAACTTAGCTCAATTAGTTGTTATTTTCGCTTGTTTCATAAGATATTTTACTATTTTAGTTTTGCCTTAAATATTGATCTTATATAAAAAATTACGGAATAATAATTACATAAAATTTTATGTTCCGAAACTTTTTATATATTTGATTACTTTCTATGTATTGACATTTATGTTACAGGAAACATTTAATAACTTTTTAAAGGTCCTTGATTTCTTGACAACCTTAGCTGCTCCATTAAGCAAACACGAAAATTTCATATGAAAGTCATAGTATTTTACGATCTAAAAGTTTAAATTACTGAATTCATCGTAAAATTTAGTCAAAACTAAAGAGATTCGAATTTTTTGCGTAGCTTTGATACAAAATAACTTATTTTAGAAAAACAAAACTCACCACTTGATACTCATTTATCACTTAGCACGTCAAAGGTCGAAAACTTGGATATATACCCTTGAAGTCTTGATCAACTCTTAAAGTGAATCTTTTTGATTTTGTGGTAAAATTTTTCGAATACAAGCTTTTTGCTGAATCAATACTAATATCAACTTTTGTTCAGAACAGTTTTTCGTAAAACCTAATGGAATTGGCACAAATTAACTTAAAATTTGGATAAAAGAACGCCACTTTAAAAATCGATAGTAAATGGTATAAGAAAATATCAAAAGTGTACAATCACTGATCAAAAGTTGCATGGAACACGATTGTAAATATATTTGTAGTAAATATAAACTTTGTTAGTAGGGCAGGTTAGCTTTTTTTTCAAAAACCGAATAAATAAGACACAAATCAATTATAAAATTTTGAAATGATATCTCGACATTTGCTGTTTTCTATGGCTTTTTCGACTTTTAGTGTGATGCTACATTATACCATCGAACCTCGCCTTAGGTTACGTAGCCCTTACTATAACAGCTCATTACGTACACTTGATTAAATATATCCGAGTTTCTTCTCATAGAATTGAATTTTGAACGGAAGATAAATGAATGTTATATAAAATATACTAAGTACATATATAGTTCAGTTGTTAGTACTTTTTTTATGTAAAACGTGTACCCTTCACAAACAACCAACCCAGTACCAAAGTACCACATAGCCCTAGTCGATTGCTATCTGAATGTATATATATATATATATATATATCTAAAAGATATTTGTGTATATAATATTTGTACTTACTTTTTTTTAGGTAATATAAATTTTATAGAAATAAACTTTTAAATTAAGTTTTTTGACATTGTACAGAAGCTAAATAAACACAGCTCGCTTATTGCCGATGGTGTTTATGATGCCTTGAGTTACTAGTCTGTTTACTTTAATTCATGTTAGGTGTTGTTAACTGGATGTCGTCTTTAAGGTAGTTCCAGCATTGACTTGTATAAACAGGACAAAAAACCGGTTTGCTTTTCTTATAGAACAAATACACATATATACTCACATACATATATTTATATACACATTAATGTAATTTTGAAAGAAAAACAATTTTTAAACTATTATATTTCGAAAACAAAACTGTAAAACGGGATTTTTTTTTTAAATTTATTTAAGAAATATTTATCTTCACTCTCCTCGGTTTTTTTTTAAATTCTGTTGAGTTTTTTTTTCTATGCAACAGATAATAATTGGACGGACATTAAATTTTACATGTTTCTTTTATTCGAAAACATTATTTTTAGCCCGTGAAAAAAAATGAGCAAAATCTGTCGAAAAGTAATTTCATGCTGGAACAACCTTAACTGAAGTTATACAGAAAATACCATTGGTCCAATAAGTATTTCTAAAGAGAATAAGATACAGTTTTTAATCACGATTTACAATGAATCACTTTCATTCATTTGCAATATATTGTCTTTTAACCGGTTTTCATAATAATATAATATATATTTCATAATATATATATATATATATATATATATATCTATATATATATATATATATGTATATTTATAACGATATTGAGTACTTTCAAAGTGTTGACACACAGAGAATATACGATATTATGCAATATACAAATATATGATATTTGTTCTTTAGTGGAAGCGCTGGGAAGTCTTATTTTTTTTATTTTTTGTGACTAAAATTTGAATTTATTTTTTCAAATTTTTATGGGACCAACTTTGAATCATTCCCTATCCAACAAAAAAATTATCAAAGTCGGACTACTCTGTAAAAAGTCTTGCGTGATCATACATTAAAAATAAAACATAAAAAATATACAGATTGAATTGAGTACCTCCTTATTTTCGTCGGTAAATAAATAATTAACCTTTAAATAAGACTTTCTTTTCAGGTATGATCCTTTTATTATTGGCATATTTAGAAAGATTAATAACTCGTAAACTGTACGTAAAATTTTGATCGTTACAGTCCAATTGGAAACCGGAAAAATGGTGCCCATTTAATTGGGGGATTAAACTTTTTTTCTAAACAACCAGATGTGTTTTTGTAGTAGTTATTATAGAAAAAAAGGTATGCGCGATAACTCATTTGCGGGTGGTTGGCTCGCTGACGGGTAAGGTTCTCGGAGATTTGTTTAGGCAAGTGATTGAAGCCACTATATGTACTACCTTTTCTGAAAGTTTCATACCCTAATTAAATGGACACCGTTTTTTTACGATCGCCGTTCCTACTATTGATTAACCATTACTTTTATTCTATTGCACCTTAGTACTTATGCATACAGACACAAATGATAGATAGATAGATTGTAGAGGCTGCCCTGGACGGGCTACACTTCGACCATAAGGTCCATTTTGATGCCTAAGGATGTGAGAATGTGAGTGGAGTGGAAGGAATTTTTGTGTATAGTCTAGAAATTGCCGATATTCATCTGGAGTTCGTGAAGGAAACTGCAGAAAACCTTCTCAAGCATAGCCGGTTACTTCGTTCTTACAGGTTAATCAATTAACCGCCCGCTTTTTTTCTTAATAATTGACAAAATGCCGATGTCGGGATTCGAACCTATAACCTGCCAGTTTCCAAATAGCTGCGCAGACATAACGGCTTCGACCGCTCGGCCACTTGAACTGGTGTCACAAATGATTTTTATATTATTTGAGGAGGACATTCTGTACATAATATGGTTTCAGTGAGAAAAGAGAAGATACATTAACTAGAAGAATATTACACACACAGAGAAACAAAGCGGATCACATAGGGATAACCTTGTTGACTATTCTGTTTGATTCTTTTGGTATATACGTAGTATTAGTAGTAAATGTGAACCTAATTTTACAATACAAAATCATATTATATATAAAAATAATACCAGTATGCTTAAACTTACAATCGTAGCCGTTTTAGACTACGCGCGTCAAAAATCAAATAAAATGTAGAAAGTTCTATTGTCAACTAGTAATTCTATGTTTTCTAGCTGTATATGAAATATATGCACGAACACTAGATATCAAGAGAACGAAATGGCATAAAAAAATGGTGGCATAAAAACTGGATACAGGCAGTCATTGTCGCGGAGGTCCGTCCCCTCGATTAACCTATAACTGCATAACACTTCACCATTTTTTTATTAAATAACTCAATACGAATTTATAAACCACTTATATCGTTTAAAAAATGTATTTTATTAAAAATATTCTAAATTAAAAGGTAATTAATCAAATTTTTTATTATAAATTTTATTATAACCTTCAAAATAAATATTTGGTTATAAGAATTTGAAATTGTCAAGCGCAGTAAGGAGCCAAAGAAGACATCCGCAAAACAACTGCCATCTGTTGAGTATTAATCAACTATAATCTGTACCCTTTTTTTGTACGCAAAAACAGCAGAAACCCCTATCCCAATCGTTCTCCTTCTATCTAGTCTTCGTGGAAATTAGCCTCGTATTTGCGGAACACGAGTGTGCCAAGCACCTACAGTAACCGTTTGTGTGGACAGTTCGCTTGTGCGGTAACTATTACTGGTCTACAAGCAAAATTGCTGTACACTCAGATGGTTCGATATAGTGATAAATCAATCATAGGTAGGATCGATGGACATTTGAAGAAATTTCTTCGAGAATTCGCGAAAAATGAAAAGAATGGTACATTCGTAATAACGCATACTTGAACGATTTACCATTTTTGTTCAGAATGATCAGAATTATTAAATAATTCTATTAAATAAAAAGTGTCCCAAAACTAACGTTAATATTAAATTCACTCGAAAGTAGGGCAAAAACTTTGCGGAAATGTTCGCGATCGTCACACTTTTTTGTCGTGAAAACGCACATTGGCATAACACCACCCGGCAGGGTTTTATCAAATACATATATCTTGAGTCCATTGATTGGTGACTGCATTACTCAGCAATTATGTCAACATACAGTGTAAAATTTTGTTCAAAAATTGAACATGTGACGCCAAAGTCGGGGCGCCAATTTGGTAAAAGATATTTTATTCTACACATAGCCTCCATATCAATATTTTCTAGTAAAGTAAAAATATTATTAATTATCATATGAAAAGTGTGTTTTATTAAAAATATAACAATGACAGATCAATTAAATATTGATATGAAAAAATTAACTCGTCAACCAGGAACCGAACCTCATCCTTGGGTAGATATCCCAAGTAGATATGTCCAGCGTGCTTATCACAGGTCAGTCCCACATCCAATTGACGAGTTCGACAACGATTATATTGGGCAGCACACTTGAATATTTCCAGACTTTATATCCATTTCATATACAAATTAAAACACCTCACACATCCGGGTCGTCAAAGTGAGTTATAGTGACCCACCTCAAAAAGTAACAAGTTAAGTACAACATTAATAAACTGGGGTAAATACTGTTTCGGAATAAATTCAAGAGACTGTCTCTCGATGCACTTAACCTTATCAGGATACAGCTTCGAAAGGTTACCGGATTTGTCACCGAACATTATGACCTACGAAAACATCTGCACACAAAAGTACTCCACAATGGATACATTATGTACAGACTGTGTTAAAAGGAAGAAGATACATCCAGCCATATCATCGGTCACTGCAAATCTCTCGGCTATACTAGATACAAGATATCCGGTGTATCTCATCAAGAATATGTGAACTTTCAGGAAAACCTTATAAGCAAGCTCTTGGCTATTGCCAAGATATGGGAGAAGCGTATCTCGTTAGACAGAAGTAGAAGAAGGAGCATAATGAGCCATAAGGTCGAAGTTCAATAGCTTTTTAAATTCTATCTATTTACATATCTATCTATTTAAGTTCTACACGCGACAAACAACAATCGTAATCCGGGCTTTAGTATTTATTTTTATACCTATTCACATGTATAAAACAACAATGTTAAAGTTATTTTGCATCGATAGTTCACATAAGAAAACAACAAACAAAAAGTTTTCCACGAAATGTGTATTCAAAATTTACACTATTTGTTTTGAAATATTTTACCGCCTTCAGTGTAGAGAAGAGAACACTACCAAGTTTGAAAATTGATTGATTTAAAACTACTCTAAAAGCACAATACCTACTCTAAAAGCATGCTTCTTTTTTATTGTAAATTACCCTTCGTTAAAGATCACAGAAGATTCTTCTGAAATATTCCATTAATGTGGATTAATTTCAATTTTTGTTGTACATTTAAATTTGTATACCCGGTATATATATTAAAATATATACAAGGGTCGTACAAGTTTATTTATGACTTTGTAACGGTTGAAAATATTCATAACAGAAATAAATTTTTAGTATGGGTGTTCATAAAATGACCTAATTAGTCCATGTCCGCCCGTCAACAAGATAACTCAAAAACAAAAAGAGATAATAAGCTGAAATTTTGTGTGTGTTTTCTAGAGCGAAAAAGTAGGGCCTAAGTTCTTAAATGGATAAAATGGATCTCTTACGGTTTAAAAGTTTTCTTATAATGAAAAATTTTTGTTTGAAACTTTTTTTTTCATCAATTGAATAGCTTTCTTACAATTTTAGCTCAAACATCGGCAAACACCTTGATAAACTGCTTTGTATTTTTGTACATTTGTATATGAAAAAGTGTTGGATAGTGTTATGCGAAAAGGATTCATTCGACAAAAAATGAAAATGATCCCACCAATGTGGGAGCTACCGTTGTTCCCTACAAAGTGCAAAAATGATTCAAGCCCAATCAGCTTGAATCATTATTGCTTTTACATTTACCAGCTGATGATTTACCAGGGATCATTAAATTTGAAGCCTAGTATCTCAAAACCAACCAACTGCGGGTTAACTTTTTTTTGCATTTGCAACACCATCCAATTTTTGTTTCTTATTTGATATTTTGACTGTGCAAGTAATATGCACCATAATAGTTTTCTGGAAAATATGACAAAAAATATTTACTACTTTAAAATAATAAAGATAAATCAAATTAAATTTGTATGAGGCTACGTGTCAAGTCATCCACAGACTAAAGGACTCTCGCTAATTTTTTTTTTCTATGTAGAATAATGCATTTAATGGTGTCAAATGTCATGACAGCGGTAATTTTTTAATGAGGATCAGTTAATGTCAACGTTCTGCATTAAGACTATACCAAGGGTGACCTTTCTTGGTTTAAAGCATACAAAACACTAATTATATTAAATTTTTATTTTTCTGTGATATAACTTAAAATTTGTGTGTTTGCTTGTAATAAATCGTCGACTTACCTTTTTTTATATTTAATTCATAAAAACCATTTATTCTCATTAAATAAATATATTCTTGAAAAAAAAAACAACACCGAAACAGTAACACCCTCCTTCTCTACATAGAACGATCGTAATTAATGTCTAGTGACGGATTTTATACTTACTGTATTCTGCTACGAGTATAACTACATATATTACAAGGATTAGTTTTAAAGATCCTTCCTTAAACAGGACAACAGATTCAAAAATATAAATATAAATATTTATTCCTGTGCATTTTAATGTATTTTTAAAAGATTTCGACTAAAAATCTTATTTGGGTATCACAAACTTCATCGAAAACATGATCTGTGTGTAATTTGCCATGCGATTTTCCTCTGAATTGAAATTTCCGAGTTTCTGTTAATAAAAGTCGGTATGCAAATACTTAAACTTATATATAGGGAAGATTTAAAAAAATTAAGGTAAAAGATATGCGTGTTATAAGTTAGTGAAATATAGATAGATAGATTGTAAAGGCTGCCCTGGACGGGCTACTCTTCGGCCATAAAGTCCATTGTGTTGCCATAGAATGTGAGGATGTGAGTGGAGTGGAAGGAATTTTTGTGTGTAGACAAGGAACTGGTAGGATATGCGGCTGCAGCCGACTATGATAGGAACTATGCCGCTATTCATCTGGAGTCCGTGAAGAAAACAACAGAAAACCTTCCCAAGCATAGCCGGTTACTTCGTTCTTGTCCATAAGCCGACAGTTTATTCAATTAACCGCCCCCTTTTCTTTCTGTATAATTGACAAACTGCCAATGTCGAGATTCGAACCCATATCCTCCCTGTTTCCAAGTAGACATACTGCGCAGATATAACGTCTTAAACCGCTCGCCCACTTAGATTCGTGAGACATAGTGTACAATCTATTAGTAGAAATAGTTCAACGATTCGCTAATAGATAACATACTTGTACTTAACCCCGCTAGCTTCATGGTGTAGATATTTTGTTCGTGCTCGAAAAATCTAGATATTGAACGGAAAAAAAACACAATTTTTCTCGCAACGTTTGGCTGTGAAAAAATTTATGTATATCGGAAAAATTAAAATTTTATTCTGATTATGGAATTTTGCATTTGATATGGACCATGCTTCGGTTCAGTCAAAGGACCCCAAACATTTCTTATGGGAATCCACCCTCGGTGTAATTTGTTGGAATCGATATATGTTATTTCTTTTGAGCTCCTGATCAAAAGGTCTTATGGTTACACAAATGGGCTATATTTACATTCGCTATATTTACAAGTGTCGGAAGTGTCGGAAAATATGCAAGGGAGTTTTCCGGGTCGCTCATTTCGACTTTACACCCCTATATCTGGAAAACTATCTATTTTCCAACCGTGTGACCTTGAGAACTTTTGATCAGAAGCTCAAAAGAAATAACATATTTCGATTTCAGCGAATTTCACCTAAGCTGGCTTCCCATACGAAATGAAAATTAATTTTTATTTAAGTTCAATATAAATTTAAACATTTGAATCCTATCAAAGAAATTAATTTGATAATTCATGTAACAAAATATCTAGGAAAATCTGCGTTAAAACCTTTTCTTTTTTTCGTTTTACATTTACTCTATATAATATGCTTGTCCTGTAAATGAATCCCGTTTGCAACGGGATTTTTTTCCAAAGATTCTTCGTATGATTTAACAACACTGCTTCATCATACTTACATCCCACAGAACAAGCATAAATAGTAAAATTTTGCATACATCAAACAATACCCACAATTAATTGATTAATAATTCAAATAACAAATTTTACCATAGTACATTTTTTACTGTGGCAGCTTTTTTTTTTTATATTATCTTTTGATGGTACATAAAACTCTAAAAAATATATCAAACATATGCCTAAAGCTACTTTTGTGCAAACATACCTTTCGGGCCTTTTTAATAAAATATTCTATACAGAATCCTCTTGTATAATGTTTTCAATGTATACTAAATTCTAGTAGTGTATAAGTCGTTTTCGCATTGTTTCTAGTACAGCAACTTAGAAGAATATTTATATGTATAAAATGTATACTACAGAGTGTATCAGTGGCTAATATAGGTTATATGATAATAGCATCATTCGAAATCACTAAAACACAGTCTTTATTGTGAAATAAAGTTTTAACCAATTATCGAACATAGAAAATAGCACGATCATGGTCTAGAAACCCTGAGTCTACTAAAATTTTCGGAAAAATCTATGGTAATTTCTGGTACAATTGTAGCTCCGATATGGTTATTTATAAAAATACAGGTTGAAGTTAAAATTGAAAAATTGAGTGGATTGGGTTTTCAAAAAATTTGTTCTACGCATAGAGAGAGACATATTTGTTCGAGCAACAAACAAAGACACTATATCATATTAATTAATTAATTAATTAATCTTAATAGCCAGCAGGACTACGGTGGCAGACATTGCACTCATACATTTATAAAATTGTTATCTGCCTTTTAAATATTATTTCATTCAATTAACAGATGAGGGAAGATTTTGCTAATGCCGAATCTTAGACCAATATGAACCTTAAAATACCGTAAGTCTGCCTGCTGCTCTTATTTTTATGAAGAACATGCGTTGGTATAATTTCACATAAATGAACCCATATCATTAATATCCATCCAGAACAAATATATTGATATCTGTCCAGCTTAAACACACTGTACATACTAAATAGGATAAAATATTAACAATATTGTGAATAGAAACAAAACAACACTCACTACTGACTGTACCCGTGTAAAACCGTAACTGAGTACCAAAAAGTAACTTCGACTTTGGTGTATATATTGTAATCATAATAGTATACAATGACATTTTATAATAATACCTCTAGTAGTGTAGTTACTACTACACTGTAGTATGTACTATAACCAAAACAATACACGACTATACTTGCGAAATAACTATATCTTGTATATACAGCCCGTATTTTAAAATACACCCAATCTAGAAACAATGTATAGTAAATCTATCGCTGTCTATATGCAGTGACTATGATATGGTGTCTTTGTTACATATACATGTAGACACTCTCACAAGACGGACAACGGACAATACCGACGATGTATACATGCAACTATATATAAATGATTGTAATTAGAGAATGATGAGTATAATAGTTATATGTTATACAATACTGATTTTAATGGAAGTTTTGCTAGGATTTTGGACGTTTGGTGATCATTTTGCTGGACATAAAATATGAGTAGTGGATACTCTCAGTTCTTATATGAGTAGTGGATACTCGCTGACTATTTTATATAGATGTAAAAACACTGCCAGGTATGAATAACATATTTCAACTCCCTTTACTTTTGTGAAAACATATGTGTTTATTACTTGCAAGTCTCAACAAGAAATATAATATTGTATATTATATAATGGTACAAAACCAAGATGCTATGACCAAAATATATTTAGTCTTTGATGTCACCGACATTCAAATATAAGAGTGATTTTTGTATATACATATTTGTTAAAATCTAACAAGTTTAAGTGTAACAAAGACACCATATCATAGTATACTGCATATAGACAGCGATAGATACACTATACATTATTTCCAGATTGGGTGTGTTTTAAAATACGAGCTGTATACAAGAAATATAGTCTCTCTCTCTCAGAGACAAACGATCTGTGTTAGAATGTAGAAAATAGGATAATTTTAAATCTAAACGAAAATGAAATATATACTTACACCTTTAAAGTTTATTTTATTAAAATATACAGGATGTGACAGAAGCGAAAAACTATGAGAAATTAGATAGGCTGGATCGCTTCATCGATTCGGCGTTAGAGAATGTCGTCAGAAAACATCTAAACAATTAAAAAAATTCGTTACGCAGGAGCTGCTTCAACTTAGCGAATTTCCTTAGAATACATAAATCACTCTCTAGCGGTCATAATTTTAGTGTGATGAAAATGAAATATCATATCTGATATGATTTTGATATTTTCAAAGCCAATTTTATTGATAAATGGCAAAGGGGAAAGGGGATATACAGAAAGAAGACAACACAAAATATAAAATATCTCTCTTAATATTAGAACAATCGAAGAATGAATAAGGAGAAAAGTTCTAGAAAATCAAACTATAATTTGTACAGCAGAGATATTTAGAATTTTAACTTTCAATATTAAATTGTAAATATTTCTGTAAATATTGGTGTAACAGAAAAAATGATAAGTAATAAAATTATAGTAAAACTAATTACCTACAACTTTACTTCTTATAAATTTTTCGTTTCCAATACTAAGAGAGATATGCCAAGTTTTGTGTTTCCCCCTTTATCTAAGCCCCTCTTACCCTTTATCGGACAAAGGAAAGGGGGAAACGAACTTGACTTTTTAAATACCAAAAGCGCCTCTAATACCAAATTTCATATATATATATATATATATATATATATATATATATATATATATATATATATATATATATATATATATATATATATATATATATATATATATGTATAATATTTATATATATATGCATAAATTTTAACGATGGGCATTTTTAACATCTAGTAGGTAGGATCGATGGACTTATGAAGAAATTTTTACAAAATTTCATCATTGGTACAAAAAAATTACCTGCATTTCCTTTGGAAGAAATTCGCTAAAAACAAACACTTAAGATAGTTAACAATCGTTACATTCAAAGCAAGAATTATAAAACACAATATGATTAATTAACTTATTTAAACTGTACCAATAGAACATATCTCGTATAACATACATAGTATTTTAACATTTATGATACTATTTACTAAATGTTAAAAAATACGTCCCATTTATTCATTAAGATGATGATTAGAATGCGTATAGCTGTTTTATATATATAAAATAGAAATGCATTACTGATTTCTTGGTGATAGAATGATTAAGCTATATATACACACCGTCCTAAAATATCACGTTGTTTTAATCCTATTACACGCTGTATTCATATACACCTTAAATCGTTGGTTGTAACAGGTTTAAATTGTATCTGACATATGTAAAAACATAGTGTTTTTTATTATATTTTGTTGTTATTGTTAAAAATGAAATATACCTTAACAGGTGTGTATCAAAATTTAGGGCTATTATTGCCAAGTTTATATTGGACAAGTAAATGGCTACTGTAAAGCCATGAGATTAGTTAGAAAAACGGTTCCATCAGAGTATATCTGACGATAAAATAACAAATCGACAAAATATCCGCGACAAACGAAAAATGAAATGTATATAATGTGTATGTTTAGAATCAGTAGCAACTACAGTTTACATCGATAATTCAACGCTACCGTAAACCTCAAAACCTGCAGAAAACATGGCCAATCTCTACTAACTCGTCCTGTAGAAATCGACTTTTGTTCAGAATATTTCCCCCTCAGTTATTTTATCGTTTGGATATTTTTCGTTCAGATATTATGTCATGGTACGATAAAAAGCATGACAACTATCTCATGTAAACAATTTTTTGAGGAAATAATTGATTCAAGTAGTAAAATTTGGGCGAGCTAATCGGCTATTATATATAAACTTAATGTTATTCAATTTGATAACTTATGAAAAATAATTTAACTACACTTAAAATACTTGTTATATATCTTAAATATCTTTCATACATTTGAACTAATAATTCTAGTTTCAAAAATATTTTTAAATTTTATGCCTTAGGGAAATCTTTTTTGTAACTAACAAACGTTTTTCATACATCTTAAAAATTGACAGGTCAATTAACTTTTAACGTCAGAATATTATCATTGAATTCGATTTTTTAATAACAAAATTTTTATTTTTCTATTTAATTACGTTATGAACAATTCTAGACAATTGAATAAAAACTTATAGTAAAAGTAAAAATGTAACGTCCATGATCAAAGACAGTTTGAATATTTGAGATAGTATTTTGAAATCAAAGCTCATTGAAAATTAAGTAAAAGTGTCCAAATACCGGCCCCCAAAGCAAAATTCTTTGGGTGCCATCATTAGTGTATTGAAGATGGGCATTTTGCTTTGCCTTTAATCGTGAAATAAAACTTCTTAGGCGTTAAATAAGATGTTATGATTTGAAATAATAAAGTTGTGTTAAATAGATCGTTAAATATTTCTAGGGGTTTATTAAACATCCTATACCTTAGTTGGTTTCATTTCATTATCTTAGCTCCTTTTTACACGTGAAAGTTTGTTTTACTAAAAATTACATAGCTGTTCGCTCGATGTAATTCATATGACAGTTATAAATCGTATGTTTTTTAACAGTTATAATACCCTTCATGTTTAATGCTCCTTTTTTGTCAACCGTGTCATTCACATGGCCAAAGTATTCCAATCACAAGAAAAGAGCTATCATACATTCGAGAACAGTGCATTAAGTTACTCGAACTGTAAATCTTAAAAACGAATTATTTACATATATAATATTTTAGTAAAATATGTAACAAATGATAAATATTAAATCAAAAATATAAATCTTAAGGATGTACGAGCACTGAAGCTTCAAAAAGATTTAGGCTTGATTTTTTGTTTGTATGTCATGTAGTTGAAGTGCATATAAATCAATTATAAAAGTTTCAGGAGGCTTACGGGGGTCTTAAATTAATTATTTATGTTAAAGTTCGAGTTTTAATGCATTGGTCTTATGGAGAAACCCATATTTTTACAAATATTTTGACATATTTTAATAATTTTCACTTGGAATAAAATAAGACGAATAAAAAAAAAACTACGTAATAGAAAATAGAAATAATAATTAAGAGATTGATCCAATAAAATTCCGCTATGACGGGCCTAAAAAAAGATATTTAAGAAAACAACTGAGATTTCGGGTAATTTTAATTTCTATCGGCGGTAGTTTAATTACCCGAAATCTCAGGTTTTTTTCATGAATATTTTTTTAGGCCCGGTATGACGGGCTTAAATTAAGTTTTAATTTTAACTTACAACAAAAAATAATAACCATTATTGTAGACTTATATTAAAGTACATCAGCGCTCGTACATTCTTAAATAAAAAAAGATTAATAACTTTTATAAAATTGTAACAGAAAAGTTTAAAAACGTCTTAAAATTATTACACAGCCCATTAAAATAATCTTGTTTACAACTGTGAAGGATTTCTAGTTTCGCGGCCACAGCGCTGAAACTTTAAGATAAAAACCTAATAGTACTATCACATAAAATAGTGTACAATCTTTTCAAAAAAACAATGTATCAATCGTTTTTCAATTACTTGCATATTATTGCCGATTCCAATTTATAGAAAGCAAAATTTCTAAAAAAAAAATGAATTACATTATATTATATATTGTACATGGAAGTCACGAACATACTACATATACCTTATAAAATTTCAGTTCAACACAATAATAATCCTGTAGGAACAACATGTTATGGGCGTGTTGACATTACAAAAGCGATAATATATATGATTTGTTAGTAGAATATTGTTGTATGGTGGTTTTGGTTGGGTACTTTTATTTCCCATAACACCCTGAAGAAGAAGAACAAAACCACTTTACTCTGAAACTCTAACTAGAGGAGTATATATATACAAAATATATTTAACTGTGTTATATAATATTTGAAGCTCACGAAAATTTTGAGTACCTTGACATGAACTTATTATTATTGTCTGAAACGAAGTTTTAAAGGTGTAAAAGCTGGCAAACACAGATGAAGTTAAAACAAATACAAAACTAAAATATTAGACATATATGTATAGACTATTCTGTTATTAAAAATACTTTGTAAGTATTGTCACAGTGTTTTGTTAATATGAAAAAATTAACTCATCTGTCAGGAATTGAACATTTGACCTCCGAATATAGCGTTTGGGACGCTAACTATTATACCCCGGATGATTAGCTTGATGGGTCGATTTTTTCCTAGCCCGTTTTCAATCGCAAAGTTCTCAATTCAATCTTCAATTCGAAAGCCAATCTTTCAATTCGAAAGTTTTCAATCGCAATAAATGTATGTGATGTAACTAAACTTACATCTATATGTACATGCAGAAATATATCAATCGCATGTTTTGTTAATAGCTATAATTCTCGTCTTGCTAAATATTTCTTTCTTTGTCAACCACTTCAGTCACATGATCAAAGTAAACCAACCAGAAAGGAAGTCAACCAATCACCCTATTCTTACATCTGAAGTTACATATAAGATTGCATCGAAATAGACGCCATCCTCACATCCTTAGGCATCACAATGGATCTTATGGTCGAAGTGTAGCCCGTCCAGGGCAGCCTCTACAATCTATCTACCTACCTAGTTTATGCAGCTCCTGCATGACTAGTGTTTTGATTGGAATATCAATACACGATTTTGTATCTTGGAATTTTCACTAACGTTTCAACTTTTCTAAAGATACAAATATTAAATATTATACTCATTTTATAAAGAAAGTTGATTTCGTTTCATCTATTTTTATCTGAAAACTCTCTGAAAGCCAACAATGTTGCCCCGGCAAAGGTTTGAAATCTGTACAATCATTTTTGTCTACATATCGTTTATGGATTGAACTATAGAGAAAAGAGGACAATAAAATGATTGATTTCTGTTAATGATACTGAAGTTTTTTTTGCATGTAAAGCATCATGATAAAACTTTGACCATAATAGAAACATATCTTAGAAAGTTCATTCTCCGTGAATTGAACATGGAACGAACCAATGTGTGGTAGCACATGATGAGGGCGATGATAGGCAACAATACTATAAAATAACAATTCCACAAACTTACAAAACACATTGAGAGTACCTACCGAAGTTAGTTTTCCTATAACTATATAATATGCTTATGCGCTCTCGAATACTAGTGCATCATGCTACAGACAAAAGTTGTATATAATATAATTATATATATTTTTCAATTGAAAGGGAATTAGAGAATTGTAAGACAGGAGATGGTGACTAGGAGAGATACTATACCGTCTGTTTTGGAAAACTTTGCTAATGTTAAATATTATTTACTATAGTAACTACACAAAGCTTCATAAAGAAATAAAGATAGTGGGCATACTCTGTAGTCTGTAGTGTGTGTTTGTGTGTGTGCATACGTAATGAATAATAATATTATAAATAAAGTGGGCATCAATAAATCCCCCAATCTTAAATGACATCAATCAAACATCATACCACAAGCAACCAGATGTTTGTAAGTATGTGTATGTATGTATGGTTTTATAGTAAATATTTTATTTATTTAACATTGATTCCCTGTTAGAAATACTTTTGAAAACAGACTGTATAGACAAAAAAAGAGAGAGCATCATGGATGTGTATATAAGTTTTTAAGGTCCTTTTCTTAGTTTTATTCACCTTTGGTTCAATTATTTTTGTTCGTTAACTTTGCAATATGTATAGGATGTTCATCTTTCGAACTAGAGAATTTTTCTTCCATTTAGAATTTTTTGTTTCTCGGGACGTAAAATCTGATTGTAAAATAAATATTCCATTTATTTATCCCATACGCTTAACGGTTTTTAGTCTTACAATATCCAAGCGAAATATAACGGTGAATATTTCGTTTTTTATTAAAATACCCGTTTAACATATACCCACGGATTCGCCGCGTTTTATTGTAATTTCCAATTTTTCAATATAATTTCCAACCGCTTCCACTCCTTCAAATATTTATCGGTCCCACCGCTTCCACTACTACAAACATTTATCGACACTTCCACCAATGCTATCTCTCATAACGAGATAATTCACTCCCGATCTTAAGTCTAATCAAATAAACAGATATTAATAATTTTATAATAGTAGAGAAGGTGAATTCCAAGTAAAACTCGAACAAATCAAAATTGATAAAATTTTGCATATTTATTTTCATAAAGAATTCAACTATCCAAATACTTCAGTCATTGGCTTCTGTCATAAATCAGAAATTTCCCCAAAAATTCTGATCGTTCAACCTTAATGGAAAATAAAAAAAGTATTTTTTTTCTACCGCCTAAGTAAGCCTTAATGTTTTTTTTTATTAAATTAATAATAGTTTTGTATTTAACTTAAAATGGCATTTATATATGTCATTTATAATTAAATATATATATATATATATATATATATATATATATATATATATATATATATATATATATATATATATAAATCTCTTTTGGTTTTAAAGATGGATATATTTTTCGTTTTCCGAGGGACTTTTGAGGACAAATTATGAGTCAACTATATGGAAAAAATTTTCAAACAAAAGTTGTATTTTAAAAGAAGAAGATTTTTGTAAATAATTTTTTTTTCTATTTCTTACGGTTTCGTAGATGTATATTTTCTCCCCCTAGCGGGAGAATACGTTCCGATTTTACACATTAACGAACTTGACCTTACTTTTTTGCTCTAGAGCACACACACAAAATATCAGCTCGTTATCTCTTTTCGTTCTTAAGTTATCGTGTTTACAGACGGATAGGCGAACATGCGGAAATGGCCGAATTAGATAATTTTATAAACACCTATATATATATATATATATATATATATATATATATATATATATATATATATATATATATATATATATATATACTCGGCCTGTCACACTACCGTGCTCTAGATCAGAGGTGGGCGCAGGCGGCTCGCCGGAGTCGAACGGACTCTCAATAAGCTGGGTGAGAGTAAGTAATAAAGGTATGTTTTGAAGTAAGACGGAACGATGTTTCAATAAAGGTTGTCCTACCGATTATTGCCCAATAATTTATTCAATCAATTTAGAATTAGTTTTATAAAATATTTATTGTTTAAAAAATATCTTTTACAATATGGAGAGATACACCAAAAAACATAATAATAATAATAATAATAATAATAACAATAATGATGATAGCAATAACAATAATTACAACAACAACTATATGTATTCCCACTTTATGTAAAATTTAACCATTTAGAAATTAGTAACAAATTACCAAACCCTCCCCCCCCACCCAGCTTTATCATTGGCATCTTTTTAGTAACCAGTGTCATCAAATTCCCATGACACTATACCCCCTACAAAGAAAAAATAATTAAATCAAGTAAATAATTGTTTATTAGTTCTCCGATATGAATAGTTTAGGCAAATTATTCGGAATTTCCTAAAATCTAATTCTAAAATCTAAACTAAAGCTAAATCATCAAAAAATTTAGAAGCGGTAAATCACCAGCCCCAAATTACCAGACCAAAATTCCAGAGTATGTATTCAATGTATTGAATGTATTGTATACTTTGAATAATAGTGACCATAAAAATAGTTGGTATTATTATATTTTTTTCAGAAAATGTTTTAATTAAAAAAAGAAAATAATAATAATTGGTAGGATACCCTATATTTTGTCTATCTCTCTTCCTCTCACTCAGAGCTCAGTGCACTCAAGGTCTGCCCACCTATGAAATATATATATATATATATATATATATATATATATATATATATATATATATATATATATATATATATATATATATGTATATATATGTATATATTATGTATGTATATATTATATATGTATATATGACATAAATAAAATAAAATTTGATTTGATTATATATTTCAACAAAATTGTTTTATTTTATTTCTATATATCTTCTACTGACTACACCTACAAAATTTAATTTAACAACTTTTCTCTCTTATTATAAAGTAAATATTATTAAAGTATTTTTAGTTTTTACCTCTATATTCATAGTTTTCTATGTAATATATCAAGTATACTCTCTTTAGAACACAAGGAATCAAATCAATAAAATGTCCAGAATATGTAACTCAAGAGCTCAAAAAGGTTTTAGGATAAATCTCTTCAAAGTGGGATAGATTTATCAGAAAATTCCATTCTGTAAAACTGATTCGTGTTAAGTAATTTGAAACGTTTAAGTTCATTTATTTTGTATTTGAAGACACTTTTGTTTACCAAACATAACAAACTTGTATATGAGCGAATTTTCTGTCATCATCTGTTGTAGTTGTACCGATGAAATTGTTACTCAAAAATTTCTTCAAATGTCCATTTGTCCTACCTAATAGATCTTCGCGATTAACGCGTTTTATTGGCCACAATTCTAGCTCAATTGAAATGAAAATTTGTGTGTAACACTCTTTTGCTATTTGAAAGGTCAAATACATCAATAGGCAAAGTGGATCAAGGGAAAAGAAACGCTTAGAGGAAACATAAAATTTTGAATACCTTTGTGAATATTGTAGTAAATAAATTTTGCAACGATTTATCACCTGACTCTTTTTTTAGTCTAATATTTACAATTCTATACAATTCTAATATTTACAATGTTCTAAGACCAAATTGATAGTATTAATATCGCCATGTTAATTTAAATTTCATAACGATTCCTTCATCTGAGATAATTTGCTAATCTACGTCGCTCTTATGTGACGAATTTTTGTATTTATACCCAGAGTAAGTAAGCGGTCCTATCTAATGTGATAATAATATAAAAAATATCTAGATCCGATGTGGATCTGCCATATAACCACAAAGAGATGGCCTCTATGTGACTACATAGAGATGTAATTATATAATAGGGAATATGCATGCAAATTTTTTTTCACTTGAATTGAAGCATGTTTACTTGACAAATTTCAAGGTAAAATTACTTTTTAAATAACTTTAAAAATAAACGAGATATGAATGATTGAAATTCCCGATTAGACAAAGAGGGTGATAGCCCTCTTGATATGTTATGTGACGTCATATTACACTTTTACCATTTAAAGTACACGTAAAACTCCGTTTTTAGTATTTTTGCAAGAAAGAGACAGATAATAATCTTTAAAAGCTCATAGCTTCCTTGATATTTGTCGGATTTTAATTTCGTTTTTAAATATTATTACAGTATTAATACTATTTTCATATTCTGAAAATAATTGTGAAAAAAAATTTTCATGCATATTCCCTATTGTGATAATATAATTTTAAAAAAATCAAAAAAGTCCGATTGGGATCAACCCTATAACCAGAAAGATAGTCTTTCATATGTCTACATAGAGGTTGTTGTGGTTGTTCACACCAGACACTTTTAAGGATTTTATTATTACGAACAGTTATTTAAACATTTTATTAAATAAAAAGTTTTTAGAGTAATGCCATTTGAGGATTCTCTTTAACTTCTTAAAATTAGTGTTAAAAACACATTTAATTTGTGTACATTTGACTCTTATAAATATTTCAAATAAGACGTTTCTGCATAAATTTAAAAGAAAATGAAATAATTTTCATAATTGAAAGAGAAGTTTTAAATATATTTGTCTACTAAATAATACAAAAAATAATGCAATTTTTTCCCGCGAATATGCATGATGAAATTATAAAGGTAATTAGGATCAAAGAAATGTGCTAATCAGCTAGTATTCAAATTAGCGACGTTTCGCTGTTTATTTTTCAGCTTCTTCAAGCAAAATTGCAATTCATATAAAATTCAAAATTACTGAATAAATTTACTAATTATACAATTAGATGCAATTAAAATTAAAAATTAAACAACTTAACAATTGAAAATATATAAATTTTACCTTGAAATACAGCTGCTGCCTGAAATCGTATAAAGAGTGGCATAAAATTGTATAAAGCAGGTATATCGCGAAAACTATTCGTTAACTAGCTGAATTTTAGTATTTTTTCGGCCTTAATTACTTTATAAACTAATTTTCATTCAAATTGATGACTAAAAACTTTTCAAATTTTTCCCGATTTTTTCTAAGGGGTGTGTACCTTAAAATAACCACAGACAATCGAAAAATAATTTTTGTTTCCGATTGGTATGAAATTCACTGCATCACGAAAATTAAGTCCAAAAATCACGAAAAACATGTTCATTTAACGATTTTATGAGCGGTTTACGAAATATAGTCTGAAATCGTAAAAAACGGTGCAAAAAATGAACAATTATTCTGCCAGAAAAATAGGTATCCTAATCAATTGAATCATATTCAGAATACAAACAGTTACACTTTATTATAAACATTTAGATTCCTGACGGAATCTTAAATTCCCTGACTTTTCCAAAATCTCAAAATTATTTTATATAGCTTGAAATTTTACTTTGTAATAGATTTGTAATTACTAAAAATTAAAACAATAAAACCAAGAAAATGATCATATAGGCTCGATATCTATGCCAAACTGTTATACTGCTAATTTATTAAAATTATAGTTGCTGGAACTGAACTGTAACTGCAACTGAAACTGTAACTGCACAGCCCACAGTCCACAGTCTGCAGTCCACAGGTCACAGTCTGCAGTCCGCAGTCCACAGTCCACAGTTGACTATATACGTAGAAGTATATTCATTTGTAAAGAAGCCTCGAATATCGTTACAGTATGAGTGGATCAGTCTATTTTCAAAATGACGGGGAGGAAACATATTAATGTTTCCCCCACTTTTAATCCATTTATCATTTTATTTAAACGTATGAAATATAACCAGTAAAATAAGTTGCTCTTCTACTTTTAAATAAGTTCCCCTTACGCGCACATAATAGTCAAAACAAATGAATTCAGCTTTATGTCTATAGTCAACAAGCAGTCAACCATTCGTACAACAGACTTCAGTCAACAGATCACAGTCATAAGATCGCAGTCTAAAGTTCACAAAAGAAGTTCAAAGTCTACTTTCCACAGTCTAGTCCACATGCTACAGCCCACAGTCCAGGCCATATTCCACAGTCCACAGTCCAGTCCACTTAAAAGGAACATTTTTTGCCCCACAATTTAAAAAAAATCTCTTTTGGTTTTAAAGATGGATATATTTTTCGTTTTCCGAGGGACTTTTGAGGACAAATTATGAGTCAACTATATGGAAAAAATTTTCAAACAAAAGTTGTATTTTAAAAGAAGAAGATTTTTGTAAATAATTTTTTTTTCTATTTCTTACGGTTTTGTAGATGTATATTTTCTCCCCCTAGCGGGAGAATACGTTCCGATTTTACACATTAACGAACTTGACCTTACTTTTTTGCTCTAGAGCACACACACAAAATATCAGCTCGTTATCTCTTTTCGTTCTTAAGTTATCGTGTTTACAGACGGATAGGCGAACATGCGGAAATGGCCGAATTAGATAATTTTATAAACACCTATACCATGCATTTATGTCAAGGATTAATATTTTCAAACTTTACAAAGTCGGAGCCAAACTTAATATACCTTGTATATTTACATATACTGGGTATAAAAAGATAGTGTGAAGGCATATAAAATTTAAGAATTCCAAACTATTAACGCTGGTCTAATGCACGGGCGTGGGATAGATAAAGTTTGAGCATTGCTTGTAGGAAGTGACTGATTTTAAATCATTTTCTACACATAAATACGAAGTGCGACTATTATTGCATAACATTTTATTAATTGAATTCCAAAGTATGTTGTTCGAAAAAAATTATGTACAGACATTATGACGACACAACGCGACAACTTGTAAACAACAAACAAAACAGACAAATAAATATATGGAACAAAATAGATATGAGAAGTGTAGACACACAAAATCGTAATATAATCTTTAAAGATAGAATCCACCATCACCTCCCATTTTAAGCTGTGTTGTAAGTAATAGATAAAGGAAAAGGCATACATACATACACATATAATAGCATGCCGCGATGTTGATGGTGATGCTTTACCGCCTACCGTCTTGTTTTGTCTTCTTGGTTTATATAGTTAATTAGTTAAATGTTAACGTCATTTAAATAAATGTATTTGTGCGGATACACTTCAATTAAAAAAAACAAACAAACGTTAATATAAAACATTTTTTTAAATTTTTTGTCACTATGAGACTGACAAAACCGTCGACTGTTATTTAGAAAGGATTGGATAGATAGACAGATATATCTTGAGGTATAAAAAGTATTGCACTTTGACCTTAGGACCCATTGTGCTCCGCCTTCTACTCTAGCCCTACGTTCTAGAACAGGATGTCTCGTACGAATGCATTTTCACAAATTCGTAACGAAAAGGCAGTCTGGTAGTCTGGTCCTACTAATGCCAGCAAAGGCATTAATTGGTCTATTATGATGTAGATCATAACATATTTTTATTATTTTTCATAAATAACTTGAAATGGAATAAAAAATTAACTAATTGAAAATTGTAGGGAATAAAATTTCGTACAAAAAATTTTAGGAACACTTTTTGATTAGTCATTTAATTCATTTATTGTTACTTGAGCGCATCAAAGTTGTGCCAACATAAGTTCAGAACGGTCGTAAGAACCGTAGGTTTTTGTTAGTTTCAAAATGATGAAAAAAGGATTTGAATTTAAAAAAAGAATTAACGAGTTGCTACTAACACATTTGATCAATTTTTTCTGATTTAATGTGTACATATATATATATATATATATATATATATATATATATATATATAGTTGTGTGTACTTTACTTAATACATACATGCTTTAACAAACTCGTATCTACTAAATTGTTATGTAAGTAATTGGTTGTAAGTTAATTAGTTCATTGAATGTTAATAAGGTTTTCAAGTGAATTGTGATTCTAACAGCAAATTGGCAAATATATAAATTATATATATATATATATATATATATAGGATGAGACAAAAGGCATGGGGTTTTTTGAAAGGGTGGATAGGGGATGGAATTCCAAGATGAAAAGTCCTTCGAAATTTTTGAACCTGACCCACCGTTAATTATGTATTAATTAAATAAAATAGCCAATTAGAGACGCACGTTAACGGAATAAGAAATGATGGGGAATGAACGCAGCGGCAGCAGAGATACGTGAGGGGAGTGAGCTCTCAATTCAATGAAAATTGAATAATTCGTTATACCTGAAAACTACATTTTTCGTTAAAAAATTAAAGCATCGAATCGCCAATAATTTTGCTCACTAAAATTTTGAAAAAAAATTTAACTTAAGAATTAATTTATTAATGTTTTTGGCACTGATCAAAACAATTGCAATTTAGACTAATTTTCAACTTTTCGTTAAGTAAATTGAAGGTTTTCAAATATTGGGAAGTTTTTGATTTCAGTCCAATTATCGAAAACTAAGTTTTTATAAGATCTTTAATTTTTGAGGTCCTAAAAAACTAACCTGACTATGATAATCCCCAAAATATTTTTTTTCAGAATTTTTACATTACTGTACCGATCGATTCTAAAACCTAATCAGCTCCTAACTTTAAAAAAAATCAACGTCTAGTGCCGCGGTATAATTTCATCGTAAGAAATCTAATAAAAACTGAATAATTAGATTTTTCGGAAAAAAAAGAGGTAAATTTTTTTTCCAAAATATTTTAAAATACTACTATAAAAATTGTACCGGATTTGAAACGCATAAGGTTGACGCGCTCTACGTTAGTGATGGGGAGAGCTTGCTCCCCTCACGTATCTTTGCTGCCGCTGCGTTAATTCCTCACCATTTCTTTTTCCGTTAACGCGTTTCTCTAATTTATTACTTTATTTAAATAATATCTAATTAACCGTGGGTCAGGTGCAAAAATGTCCAAGAACTTTTCATTTTAGAATTTCATCACATATCCACCCTTTCAAAAAACTCCATGACTTTTGACTCTGACCCTGTATATGTATATTTATATCTTGTAGGGTGTTATAAATTTATTTTTACATAGGTTGTACTGTAGTAATAAATAAATGATTGATTATTAATAACTTTGAGTCTATCCAAAAACGGATATTTCCTATCAATCTTTTACATGATTTAATATAAATCTATTATAAAAGTTTCAGAGGGGGTACGGGGGTCTTGAATTAATTATTTAATGTTAAAGTTCTAGTTTAATGCATTGCTCTTATGTAGAAACCCATATTTTCACACATATTTTGACATTTTTTGATAATTTTCACTTGGAATAAAATAAGACGAATAAAACAATAACTACGCAATAGAAAATAGAAATATTAATAAAGAGATAGATCCTATAAAATTCCAATACGATGAGGGAAAAAAAAGATATTTAAGAAAACAACTGAGATTTCGGGTAAATATTATTTCTGTCGGCGGTAGCTTAATTTCCCGAAATCTCAGGTTTTTATCTTAAATATTTTTTTTAGGCCCGATGTGACAGGCCTAAATTAAATTTTAATTTTAGCTTCCTCAAAAAATAATAAACATTATTGTGGACTTTTATGAATGTACTATATAAGATTTTGAAGAATTTTATAAATAGACTAAACATTCTTAACATAAAATTGCACGTTTGGAATTTTCAATAAAACTTAAATATTCAGAATGATTTTTTTTCCGGAATTTTTTGCACGAAAAGATTTATAAGATTATATAAGATGAGATTCGGAAATTCTTTAAAGTGATTGTGTACCTCATATCCTTCAAAGGTGTACCAGGAGTCTGAAAGTCTTGATTAATGTTGGCATATCTCTTGTCGACTTCATTGATTTCATCTGGTTGTAGATCTGACCATTCCAAATGACTGCGTTTTGAGAGTGGTGCATCACTCAAAATGTGAATTCCAGTTTCCTCCTCTTCATGACAAAATCAGCAGAGATCGTTCCACGTTAGATTCGTTTTCTTCATATGTTTATGGAGTTAGCATTGGTCAGGTAAAATGCCAGTTAGTATCTTCACTTGGTAATTTCCCTGTTGTAAACGCTCAGAGACCGTTTTCCATGAGAAACTCTTTATAAAACCATTTGCATTTTAAAAACTAAGAACAATCTATATGGTCAGACTGTTAAAAATTCGTGACGTTTTGTTTACAGAAAAAAGTTCAAAATGCAAAGGATTTAATAAACTACATATTTCGTATGCTAGAAGCTACTTAAATTTCCCCTCTTTTATAAACATACATAAAATTACATTTGTTTTAAAATATTCAATTTAAAAAACAAGCTGGTTTGAACAGCTACACAACCTCTATATATATTGAAATTATCAGTCATGGACGTTGTGTGACAACCTCAAAACGTTTCATGTTCCCTATCCAACCTCAAACGTTCCCCGTTGATAATATTAGAATTACGACTTAGACTTTAGAAAACATTTGCACTGTGGCCAGTTTGATCTATTGCGCCACCATTGTTTTCAACAGTTCAATAATCTAAGTAATAATGATGTGATATCTATTAGGGACACTTAAGTAACATTAATTTCATCTGGTTGGAGATTTTCCTACCTCAAGTGAAAGTGTCTTTTGTGAGAAAGATTTTTGCATTCACATAGTGTTTGGATTCCTCTCCATGACATAATCATCTTCAGAGATCGTTAAAATAGATCTGGTGCGTATGCTTAATGGGTTGACAGTGGCCATTTGGTAGGCCGGTAGCTCTTTTTTCGTGACAAGCTCATTGTTAGAGTGTTTGCATGGTCTTGCTCATGTATTTTATCCCAAGAATGGTTACGTTCATATTTCATTCGGTATTTTATTTCATATTTTATCGTGCTTTTTGTCATGCCAAGAAATGATTATGATCCGTTTAGTGGATAAGTCGCTACAATTCTGACTAGTTAATCAGTCCTTGCAACCTGAACTGAATCGTAGAGTTTATTTCAGAAGAATAGGACGCTTAAGTGCCACCAGACTATCCAGACTAACCACTTTGTCAATTATTAAGAAGCAAAAAAGAAAAAGGGGGCAGTTAATTGACTAAACTGTCGGCGTATAGAGAAGAACGAAGTAACCGGCAATGTTTGAGTAAGTTTTCTGCAGTTTCCTTCACGAACTCTAGATGAATATCGGCATAGTTCCTATCATAGTCGGCTGCAGCCACATATACTACCAATTTCTAGTCTATACACAAAAAATCCTTCCACTCCACTCACATCCTCACATTCTTTGGCATCACAATGGAACTTATGGTCGAAGTGTAGCCCGTCCAAGGCAGCCTCTACAATATATCTATCTATCTTTTGTGTATATAGAGGTGAGAAAAATAATATTATCATCAATCATCTCACCAGAATACTAAGCCATATACTAAACTGACAAACATCCTTAATATTTATTTACTATTTACTTCCTTCGTAATAACTACACATGTCAAAATCAGAGAATTTATTTTGCGTTTTGTCACGGTGTATGTTTGTATGTGTGTACATTTTGCTTTGCCTTCTCTATATATCTTTAATAGACTTGTTCGCGTGTTCAAAATAATAATTATTATTATTCTACTTTTTTGCAATACGCGAAGCAGTAACAAACGATACGATCATATTGTTAACAATGGCTGTCGTAATATGTTTTTTGGTGCTATACTTTTGCAAACAAACTAAACCAACAGTAAGTTAAGAGTATTAAAACTTTCGAATTCAAAGTCAATCACATAAATTGTACGCAAGATTATTTAAGTAAGCAGTGTAAGATTGTCACAAAGTTATCAAAATTATCAAAATTGATATATACAGACTGGCCAATAAGTTCGGGCAACATTAACGTCTCAACGCAACTCCCAAAAATGTATGGTTTTGATTAGAAATTTTTTTTACTCTAATATCTCTGGATATATATACCAGGAAAGATTATTTAATCTCAAAAAGTCCGGATAACCACTTGGAAGCATCAAAAGTCTAATGCCATCTACATAGATCTGAGTGATAATATCCGCAGCTTTCACTTTTCGCTACTGAATTCTGGAGGGGGGACTTTATTTAAATAAACCACTCGAACGTTGAACGTTGTGATGGTCATAGTCACCAGGTAGTGCCGTATTTAGTTGCTTACCACAATAGTTTTTTCTGAAATACCGGAATTATTTTAACATCCTTTTTTAAGGTTGTGTAAAACTCCTATTTCAATACACAACATATCCATCATCCTTATATAATTCCTTATACTGTAAAGGTAGAAGATAGTTATATTAAATTATTATTATTTAAATAAATAATAAATACATGAAAAAGATATAATTGATCTTTATTGATTTGATTTATGAAATATTATAATTTTAATATGTAAATTTCCATGGTTGTTAATATTCAAAGCAACCGTGATCATAGAGGGAAGTTATAGTTGTTATGTAACAGATAAAAATGATGAACAAAATTATAATAATAATTTAATGAAGAAGCGATACTGCTACAATACCATTGTCATATTCGAATTAGAAACAATTACCATTCAAACATTTTGACACATGAAAGTGGCCTATTTTTGGCCTTTATTGCATACAAGGTCTGTATTTAGACATATTAATATAAAACTATTTATATAAATCGGAAAATCAATCATTGTAATGATGTAAAACTATTCATGATACAAAGTTAGTCATATTTAAAACTATATAAAATAGTGGTAGAATATCAGTATAGCAGCATCTTAGTAGCAAAATAGAGAAGCAGTCCGTTTCATACAACCATTGTATGATATATATTAAAAACGCAGTATACAGACATAATTTCCTATACATAATTTCCTATATAGATGACTTTTCATATTAAGCTATCTTGATTCTCTAAAACTATAATAGTAAAGTTATGATTATAAATAAAATTGAACCAAATTTTCTAAGATGTATTCTATTTATCTTTTCTAGAAGACAATGTATTACTTACATAATTACTATATGAACACTTTTAGCACCAACGTAGATAATAGTTTTATAGTACTGTAGAACTTCCTATATCAATTATTTACAAACGCTTATACAATTTATCATACAACTAACATACATTAATCTTTTTGATAAAGACATACAACGAAACTTCATTCCTGCTGTAACTGTTTTTTGTTATTAGAGCTTTTTGACAAACAACATTTTTAAAAAAACTTAATTTCGTTTTACTACAATGTTACTAGCATTCTTTTAGAATGTCTTGTCTATTCATACGCTAGCGTAATATTAATTTTTCTTTTTTCTTAAATACGAATGACATCATGATCGTGGGTTTCTGTAGCGTAGCCCTTAAGTGTTGCTGGTTCGATTCCCAACACTGGCAGATTGTTAAATAAATGTATGGGGCGATTAATTGACTAAACTGTCGGCGAAAGATAAGAACGAAAATAACCGGCTATGCTTCTGAAAGTTTTCTACAATTTCCTTTCACAAACTCCAGATGAATATCGGCCGACTTCCTATCAAAATCGGCTGCAGATGCACAATCTACCAATTCCTACATACAAATTTTACATACAAATTCCTTTTCTTTTAGGGGTTGGTAAAAAAGGCCTAGACAGACCACCAGGCTTCGATTTCCCCTCCACTATTACTAATACCTCCATATAAGGAACGGGAAACTTGGATTAATACTCTTTGCAGACTCTATCATTATCACAGAGAAACAAAACGATTCCATATACAATTTGCAATGTATTTATAAACTGGGCTATATTCAAAATGTCAATTCAGCATTTGCAATACAATTAAGCTAGATATTTTTATAATTACACAACGTATTTATAAAACAATTCAATGACCACATCGATTTGCTTTCGAAATTAATTATTTATTTGGTACCATCAAAGAATAGAAAGTTCTATTCATTGGAAGTCAGGCGCGTATCAACTAAATAGTTATAATAGTATATAAAATTCTACATTACAAAATTTAAAAACCAAGTTTTTATCGATAGAATTCAAACTACTGGCCTATTTCGCTTTTACTTCACAAATGTTAATCTCTTGTCAATGAATAGAATATATACAAAAGTTTTTTATTTAAAGTATTTTTGTATTAAGCGCAGATTATCCTGGATAATCGGCTTTAAAGGCAACTTTTTTTGTCTTTGTGTCGCATTAAAAGTAGTTTATTTGATCTTTGTTTTTTTTTTGAACACTGTACTTGTTTTAAATCAATTCTGACCTATATCTTCGGAGAAAAAAAAAATTAAACAACATCGCCATTCCCGTTTTTCCTAAACTATTTAATCAAATTAGTATAAATTTGTAAGCAGTCTGAGGTTGGAATCAACATGGTGGAATCAATGATTTGGTCAGGATTGTTGACAGAGAGGTAGCTGAAAAACTGTCTCCTCTTTAAACAATTTAATTAGGCTGGCAGTTAGGAGTTTGAATCCCGACATCAGCAGTTTGTCAATTATTAAGAAAAAAAAGGGGGTGGTTAATTGACTAAACTGTCAGCGTATGGATAAGAAACGAAGTAACCGGCTATGCTTGAGAAGGTGTTCTGCAGTTTCCTTCACGAACTCCAGATTAATATTGGCATAGTTCCTAAAATATCTAGTCTATACACAAAAATTATTTCCACTCCACTCATATCCTCACATCCTTAGGCATCACAATGGACCTTATGGTAAGTGTAGCCCGTCCAGGGCAGCCTCTACAATCTATCTATCTATCTAACTTTAATATTTGCCACTTCGGTTACTGGATTTAATATCCATTATAATTCCTTCCTGTACGAAAATTCACTTAGTCTAGGTAGCGAATTTTGTTGAAACTTCACTTATAATTAAAAATGTTACAGGGTGTGGAGGTTTTTATAAGTTTTACAGATTTCTTAATGATTAAAAACCATTACCAATGTTCTAAGTATGTAATAAGGTGAATATATAAATTAAATACCTCTTGAGTAAATAATTTGCAGCGGTTTTTTTTTTTAAATCTATTCTCCATGTAGGGTAACACGAGTAAGCAATAATAAATACTTACACATACATATAAAATAAAAATAAAATAATTACTACAAAATACTATTAAATAATTCAATAAAATTACCAAATAAAAATTACTCAACGGCAACATATAAAATAAATGTTCAATAATTAATATTATAGTCCACTGTACAGCACGGTTTTTTTTAATGATTTGTAACAGGCTAAATTTTTGTCAGTAGCTTCCTTTCGACGAGACGCCCTACAAAATGGATGGTGTGACAGGCACGTCCCTCATCCCCAACATGTTCGAATAACGGGGTACACATAGTTATTACTTGGCGCTACTTAAAGAACCGTTACTTGGCGCGATTGAGTGTATTCAAGATTAAAACAATATTACTAGTCTTTTATGAACTAAAGACTGAAGTAATGAGACCAACAATATGTATAAACGTTGTGTGTCATTGAAATAAGAAAACATTTTTCTAATTTATACATGATAATTTTACAATGACATGTTCAGAGCGTAGGAATGAGAAATTGAACCATTGAATTTGTAGGACAAGGTGGCCATCAAATTATACACACCACTATTAATTAGCAGCATAAAAATCAACTTGTTGCAAATAAATATGTATTCCCCGTTATTTGAACATGTTGGGGATGGGGGACCTGCCTATCACACCATACATTTTGTAGGACACAAGTTTTTTTGAAGCCTTTATATCATTATCTCTCAATTTAAGTAACAAATTAACTGTTACTGATAAAATTTTTGCTATCGTCAAACAAACAAGTTACTCTCTTACGCGCTTCGTTAGTCACTATCATCGAGAATTTTCGCGACACAAAAGTTGGGCGTCACGCCGAAAGGAAGCTACGGAAAAAAATTTAGCCTGTTACTAATCATTAAAAAAAACCGTGCTGTACTGTGTAGTATTACTGTTGATTCGATTTGTATTGAATTGGAATATTTGAATAAATTGCATGAGTGTGTGTGTGTATGTTTGTATGTTATAAGAGACATAAATTGTTTTTTGAAAATAAAAAATAAATAAATAAAAATAATTATAAATAAATACTAAATGTTATATATATATTTATGTATATATATATATATATGTATTGTATATACAGGTGGCGCAAAAGTACCTTCACCATTTTAAAATTAAATATAATAAATATAATATTTTGAAACTCATAATACAAAGTGTGTTACTTGTAGTTTTTTTCCAACTTTTACCTAAAAATGATATCTAGCTAATGATGTCCTCTTGCGAGATGACAAATATGAGCTTTTTTAGCACATCTTCCACGACTTTTCTTCTAGTTTTCCTAATATTCGATCTAAGGTGTTCCAAGCATTGTGACTTATTTACACAAACCCTTTCTTCCAGATAATCCCAAAGAAAATAATCTGGAGAACTTAGGGAACTTAATAATTCTGAAGATCTTAAGTCTCTATTTCTCAAAATTAATCAATTCGGGAAATGTGTACTAAAAAGAGCGATTGGGGCTTTGGCAGTATGTGCAGTAGCACCATCTTGGTGAAATCAGTAAATAGTGTTGATCTCCTTGTCGTGGTAAAATATGTTTTTCAGCATTTTCCTGTATCGGTCTCCATTTACCGATGGTGTGTGACCAACTTCATCATGAAAAAATAGGGCCCGTAACTCCCAAGTACTAACTTTAAAAAAAAAGAAAATCAATAAATATTAATTTCAAAAAGAATTGAAATTAAAAATCGTGAAGGTTTTATCGCGCCATCCGATATATATATATATATATATATATATATATATATATATATATATATATATATATATATATATATATATATATAGTATATATATACATAGTGTATATATACATAAGAGCTATGTACTATATAATAATTTTCAATTCTGTTAAAAACATTATACAAAACATGATTTGTTCGTGATAATACATCACGTATGCTACTTCCATAATACTGTACGATTTGACTTCAAAAAGTATCATTATCAATTGAAACTTAAAACGGAAACAATGAGCGGATAATATTCTTCTTTATTTTGAAACTTGAAGTAGTACCTTCGCTCCTGTAGCAAAGGATACAATATTTATAAAGTTTCTGATAGTAGCTATATCATTTGAACTTATCTAGTATATATAATGTTTTAACATTTGTGGTTTAATGTTCTATATCTTGTACGTTTTCGAAAAAATGCTTCGGATAAAAGTTGTACATTATAAATATACTAATTACTTTTATTCGAAATATTTTCCCAAAAACCGAATGAATAAGGTACAAATCGACTAAAAAAATTTGAAAAATGACCTCTACTTTTGTGGTCAATCAGGCGTGTATGTAGTACATACAGGCGTATGTTGACAGTGTTTATTCATTAGTACTAGTATCGATGCTGAAAAATACAGACTCCAAAGTCTGCACACAATGGAACTCCATTGTGTGCAAACTATGCGGCGAGGAGCAGGAAACATCCAGCCACATAATCTTTTACTGCGAATCTCTCGGTTACATAAACCAGAACGTATGTATTCTCTCGGACAGTAAAGCTGCTCTAACTTGACTATATCAGGGGTAGTCAAGGATTGTCTGGAGGAACTGCTGTAGCTGGAAAACGGAATAATGTTAAATTGATCTGGGTGACGAGTCACAGTGGTTTCGAAGGAAACGAAAAAGCATATGCCTTAGCAAAGAAGACAGTCGGAATCCCTTGCATAGGTGCAGAGCCTATTTTAGGAATTCCAAGGACAACATGTAAACAGGTGATCAACGAGTGGTCATATGCTAAACACCGTTATTACTGGGAAAAAGAGGTCCATTGAGTCGATAAAGGGTCCATTGAGTGCAGATTGTGTGGCGAGGAGGATGAAATATCCAGCCACATTTTTTTTGACTGCGAACCTCTAGGTTACAGCAGATACAGGGTATTTGGTGCATCTCACCCCGAATACATGAACCTTCAGGAAGACCTGATAAGCAAGCGAATCTCGTCAGACTGAAGTAGAAGGGGGAGCACTTTGACTTACCAGTCCAAGTAGCCGAGCGGTGTAAGGCGTTATGTCTGTGCAGTATGCAGTACTTGGAAACTGGGAGGTTATGGGTTCGAATCCCGTCATCGGCAGTTTGTCAATTATAAATAAATTTAAAAAATGGGTCGGTTAATTGACTAAACTGTCGGCGTATAGACAAGAACGAACCGGCTATGCTTGTGAAGGTTTTCTGCACTAACTCCAGATGAATATCGTCATAGTTCCTATCATAGTCGACTGCAGCCACATATCCTACCAATTCCTAGTCTATTCACAAATTCCTTCCACTCCACTCACATCCTCACATCCTAAGGCATCACAGTGGACCTTATGGTCAAAGTGTAGCCCGTCCAGGGCAGCCTTTACAATCTACCTTTCTAGGGGGAGCACAATAGGCCATAAGGTTGAGGTGCAGTACTTTTTATACCCCAAGATATATCTATCTATCTATCTAGTTTAGTGGAACCGTCTCTGATGGAAGTATGCAAAATAAAAAATTAACTGTATTTTTTTTTGTACATTGAAAAATATAATGTATAAACCAAATGTTGATATATTCATTGAAAAAACATTTTTTAATTTATTTGTATATATAATTTCAACTCAATCAAAATGTGTGTATCTATCTATTTATGTAACTGTATATGTATCTATGTATCTATTTTTATTGTATACAGTTAAATATATATTATGTATGTGTCATATAATTACCGTGTATTTCCGCTGTCTTTGGTATGTGAAACCGGACGTGGTACCGGATAGTGAAATTAACTAATGCTTCGTTTAGACTACGACATAAGTTTCGACACAAATGTCAGACATAAATTTCTCTACTGTTCACACTTAAACAGATTTTTGGTGTCTGGACACTAGCTAGACACAAATGTAGGGAACTAGTGTCCGAGATGTTCACACACAAAAGAAATAATTGCTGCTTATATTGTAATTAAACAACGACGTAAACGCTATATTTATTACTATATAATATTTATATGAAATGTATGGATTGTATGAACAAATGTCGAATCTGTTTGAAAACCTGAAGAGACACATGGACACTCAGACACAAGGTGTTTACACAGCCGCTGCTTCGACATAAATTAGAGTGTCGCAATAAATGGCACAACTAGAGACACTCGGTGTAGAGTGTACGGTGTCTTAGTCTGAACGAACCATTATAGTAGAAAATTTGAAAGAAAACTAAACACCAGTAGTTAAGGTTACAAGGAAACAAGAACTAAATAAATAAATTTAAAAAATATCCCTTTTCGTTTTGGGTTGTCGGAGAAACATGTGGACATGAGAAAATGGATCATAGGCACACCTGCAACAAAACTTTTTTTTCCGATATTTAAGTACTGCATTATAGTTCGAATCAGGTTATCAATTATTAGTCAATTTAGCAGTCGGGCTTTTTATAACTAGTGTATTTATATATATATATATATATATATATATATATATATATATATATATATATATATATATATATATATATATATATATATATATATATATATATATGTACATATATATATATATACATACATATATATATATATATACTAGCAGTCCCGACAGCGTCCTGTACACACGTCTAAAATTTTAAAATTTAAAATTTTTTTTTTACTGAATTGTGAATCTAAACCATTATCGAATCCACAGGAACACACACACAAAATTTCATCAAAATCGGTCCAGCCGTTTAGGAGGAGCTCAGTCACTTACACTCGGACAGAAGAATTATATATATTAAGATATATATATATATATATATATATATATATATATATATAAGTTTAGTTCCGACTTAAAAGTGTAACGGTTGAAAATATTGAACTTTTAGAAATTACACTTTTAGATGTAATTGGTCTATTTACTTATATCGGTCCGTCTGTTTAAACTAAAACATACATATCAGGCATTGATAATGAACTCAGTATATACCAGTATTAATACTCAGTATTAATAAGCATTTAACTCAGATAGTTGTTTTGTTTAATGTGGAATTTTTTGGTTCAGTTTTTATTGAACGAGAAAAACATTATTTTAATAAATAAGTTTAAATAGCTAAAACTTGACTACGAAAACAGCACGAAACAAGTTTGAAGAGCCTTGTAAGCATTTCTCGTAGTCGAAGGCTGGGAATTGTTTCAGTTTTGCTTCGTGCATCGTAGTTAGTCCTTCGGCTTCGATAAATATTTACAAGGCTCTTCAAACTTTTTGCGTGCTTTTTTCGTCAGGGTTTAGTTTTTTTAAATTATTTATATAGGACTTTTTAGTATAAGATTAAAAATCTGTGATTTAAAATCATTTATTTGATACCAAACTCGATATATTTGTGAAATTTTTTTGTTGGTTAGCGTATGCATGTCACACCCGCCATGTTGGATTTAATATAACATCATATAGCCTATGACATGCGGAACTCTGATATAAATTTAACGACACCTCATTTGTCAAAATATGATACGTATCTTATGCTCACGGTAACAGATGCCATGCTAACACCCAGACAGACATAGACTGCTAAACACATAACCATCCGTAGTCGAGTAATAAATAGACTTGTATTCAATCAAAGAGTGTGTTGATTTCACCGTTGATTTTTTGAACGAGCTTCAGCTAGTATTTGTGTGTATATTTATGCTCTATGTATAAATATATTATTAAAACGACATGTAATGTACATACTCGTATATTTCAGCTCTCAGTAAAAATTGTATGCACCAAAATACACAAGCTGATTCTGAAAACATGATGAATAATTTATAAGGAAAAAGTGTAAAAGCGTGGGATACTTTTTTTGTTGAAATTAAACCTTGATAGTCTTCCCGTGGATATTTTTAACAATAAGCGCCACAACCTCTTACAATAAAATCGTTTATTTAACTTGATTTTGAAAAGATTAAGACAAAAATTAATTTACGCTCTTATATTTTACTAACGGTTCCACCAAATTTGTATTAAAAAATCATATTTTACCAACGCTTCCATCAACCAGTCCAAGTGGCCAAGCGGTCTAATGCGTTATATCTGCGCAGTATGCTAACTTGGAAACTGGAAGGTTATGGGTTTGAATCCCGACATCGGTAGTTTGTCAATTATTAAGAAATTGTAGCATTTAGCGGTTTACTGCATATAAATGGTTGTATGCAATAAAATCCGATGTAGCAAGTAGAGGCGCAGATGTTAATTGTGGAAGGTTGTTTTCGTGGATATGGATAGTGAAGATAAACACCTTTAAAAATATCATTACTTCAACACGTTAAGTATTCAAGGTGTACACGCGCTTTGACTCAAACGTATAGACTCTGGTGGTGTGATCGTGAACTATTATATTGAATTGGTTGTTGATCGAATTATCACCTACGGTATTGACGAGAATGGAGAGTAATGTGTTTTATTTTATTTGAGGTGATATTAAAGGAGGTAAGTGTGTCGATATAACAATAATATATTATAGTCCTTTATTTTTCATTTATTTCATTCACAGTATCCTAACAAATAAAACAAAACTTCTATAATAATTTTTGGTTAGTAAAGTGACATTTAATAATTGTTGGATAAAGGTGCGTTCGCACTAATTGCAGTTTTATCATAATCAATGTCACCCTACAGAGCTCGTAATATAAGTTAATGTGTAAGACAATGTAAATGATTAACAAATAGTCGGGTAAACTATAGTATCCGTGAATAATATAAATTAGTAGAACAATAGCTACCCGACAATACTAATGACCACGTTTAATATTTTTTTTTAAATTTATTTATCAATTAATAAATTATACAATTCTTGAATAACGATGGACCTGATCGACACTTAATACGGGGGGTAGATTGCGGTAATCGTACTATCTCACTCGCCGGATGCGTGGGGAGAACTGGGGTCTAGCCCGTTCGTGGCGCGCATTCGGTGAGTATTTGGAGATCGCACCACTTGCCTACGCTAGGGGTAATGGACTCCCTCTAGGGACTGTCTGGTACCTAGCGTCGCGGGATAATCCGTGGTACTGCGATCGTGATTAACACCAAAAAAACAATCGACGTGTGGTCGATCAAATTCCCGATCATTCATATAAATTGTACTGATTAAGTGTTGTAATTTTATTTTTAATTTTTAGGGTAAATCTCCAACCCAATACCAATCACGACAATAGAACGTGCAGAGATGAGGACATATGAATTTAAATGAAACAAATTAGACAAACCTTGATGGGGCCACCATTCGTCGCTGAAACTGCTAATGGATGAATCACGACAATCCAAGGTATGAATCCCAACAACTCAGGTATGACATGAAATGTTCTAGTCCACGTGGTGCTGGCGTACTTTGGCGTTGATATGTATCAAATTTTCGGTAAATATTTGATCGTCCGGTATATTTGATGGATGAACAATTGATTTACTTTATATCGGCTATATTTATTGATTATGTGCAATTCGCGATATAATTCGATAATTCCATGTAATCATCAATCATGAATAATTCCATATAGTATATCGCTTTCTCGGTACCGATACGTTTTTCAATTTTATTTTATTTTAAGAAACAATCGAATTCGATCACTAATAATAATCGCTCCGTCTTGATACGAGATCAGAGGCTTAATAATAATAATTCCTGTTTTTGTGTCGCCCGTACAGAAAATTACATGTCACCCCCTGTCTATAGCTCAAGCTATGTTGTAACATTCTTATTTTATTGTAGTTGCAGGAGTGGATGTTTACACGGTAGCGTGTACCAATGGATTGTACGTGACTCGATCCATATTCAGTTTTAACTTCTTTTTTTTTTTGTCCCTTTTTATTTATTTATTTATTTTTTTATTCTTATTTTAACATAGTTCATAGGTTTTTAATATTAGTTTTTAGATTTTTAAACTAGTTTTTAAGTTTTATAGATTTGCTTTTATTTTAATTGTTTCACCTCTCTCTCTCTCTCTATATCTATCTATTCTATTGCCTTTTTGTTTTTAATTTGAACTTAAATCAATGAAATCTGGCCCCAACAATCAGTTTATAATTTACAATTATTGAATTGTCCAGAGTAGTTCAATGGACCATTAATAAATGGTTCAATATAAAAAGGGGCTGTTAATTGACTAAACTGACGACGTATGGACAAGAACGAAGTTACCGGCTATGCTTGAATGCTTGAGAAGGTTTTCTGCAGTTTCCTTCACGAACTCCAGATGAATATTGGCATAGTTCCTATCATAGTCGGCTGCAGCCGCATATCCTACCAATTCCTAGTCTATACACAAAAATTCCTTCCACTCCTCTCACATCCTCACATCCTTAGGCATCACAATGGACCTTATGGTCGAAGTGTAGCCCGTCCAGGGCAGCCTCTACAATCTATCTATGATTATGATCAGTGAGTAAGCCAGACACTAAAATGTCGATTTGTAATTTTAAATATCTTGGAACTGAAAGATATGATGCTGAAATTTAGTACGTCCCGTCAGATGGTGAGTAACGTTTTAAATTTCAGCTTTATAGGTTCCTGATATATAGAGACCTAAATCCCGTCTATAATCCTTCGTGTAAAATATAGTATGGTAGGCGTCTATTCTTAAACTCTTCCTAACGCACTACCGTGCTATGTGATAGACATGATTATTTATAAATGTATCATGTCAAAATTTGATTATTCAGAAATTATCAAAAATGGGTAACTTTCAAAAAAAAATTTATATCGGGGGTATAAAAATCACCTGTAAAAAAATATAAACAAAATTCTATTTCGACTAATGAAAACATACACTCGAAAAGTACACCACCGTTGCATTAACGTACATGATAGCATATATCCATATACAGGTACATTACATAGTACATGAAAAGCTATTACATTTTATGCCTATTGCAATACATAACAAGTTTTTTGTGTAGGTTTTTTTACAAAAAAAAATAAAAAGAAATGGCATTAGCTAAGTACACTATTCACTGTAAAAGCTCGACTACGACTTTTACGTTTACCAAGCGCTGTTGAGAAAAACTCTATGCTTTGGATCATATGATTAAAGCGAAGCAATTGCGTTGACTAAATATTTATGCTTCTAAGTTTATGATAAATAAGGGTCGATCCACACTATAGTGCCGATCACGGTTCGTTCTCGGTCCGATCTCGGTCTGGTAATATATTTTCAAGTTTAGAAACAATGTGTGCATTCATACTATCGGTCACAGTCAAGTCCCGGTCCAATCACACTCCAGTCACGAAGAATAAAAATATTTTTGAGTGAGATCGAACTTAAAACGGCATGTGAATGATAGTGTGAATGCTCTCTGTTTCCGGTCCAGTCAACTATTACCCACTGAAGCGTATGTTATCGCTTAATATTATCAGACCGAGATCGGATCGAGAACGAACCGTGATCGGCACTATAGTGGGCAGACCTTGACTGCAATCAGCTCTGAGTGAGAGGTAGGAAGAGAGATAGAGTAAATATAAGGTACCTACCAATTATTATTATTTTCTTTTTTTAATTAAAACATTTTCTGAAAAAAATATAATAATACCAACTATTTTTTATAATCACTATTATTCAAAGTATACAATATATACAATACATTGAATACATACTCTGGAATTTTGGGCTGGTAATTTGGGGCATAAAATGTACCTTTTTAATATATTTGGGTATGAATAAAATATAAATGTTATATAAATTATAAAATAGAAATCTTTTTATCTTTTACATTTACCGCTTGTAAATTTTTGATGATTTAGCTTTAGTTTAGATTTTAGAATTAGATTTTAGGAAATTTCGAATAATTTGCCTAAACTATTCTTATCGGAGAACTAATTAACAATTATTTACTTGATTTAATTATTTTTTCGTAGTAGGGGGTATAGTGTCATGGGAATTTGATGACACTGGATACAAAAAAGATGCCAATGATAAAGCTGGTTGGGGGGGAGGGTTTGGTAATTTGTTACTAATTTCTAAATGGTTAAATTTTACATAAAGTGGGAATACATATAGTTGTTGTTGTTGTAATTATTGTTATTGCTATCATCATTATTGTTGTTATTATTGTTATTATTACTATTATGTCTTTTGGTGTATATCTCCATATTGTAAAAAATATTTTTTAAACAATAAATATTTTATAAAACTAATTCTAAATTGATTGAATAAATTATTGGGCAATAATCGGTAGGCAGCCTGTATTGAAACATCGTTCCGTCTTACTTCAAAACATACCTTTTTTACTTATTCTCACTCAGCTTATGGAGAGTCGTTCGACTCCGCCGAGGCGTGTGCGCCCACCTCTACTATAGTGTCGATAAACCCTAAACCAGAAATAACAAGAAATATTACAATTAACTCGTTTAATTGCTCAAATATATTGTATAAACTAAGGTCTGTATCAACATGTTTACAATTTATTTTACTTCTCCAAAGCGCCAAGAGTATAAAAACATAACTTGTGATAATCAAAGTTGTGTGAAAAATGTCTAAAATAAATTTTATGAATCCCAGGCGGCAGGGCACTTTAAAAGCAATAAAATTATCCTGAACAAATCATAGTGAACATACTAGACATTTCCACACAACTTGTGATCAGCAATTTATTGTCCTTTTGAAGTCTGTAGCAATTACTACAAAGCAAAAGTAAAATATTATCTATATAACATGAAGCAATTGCTTATTGTTTTTAAATATTTTTATAGTCGTATCACAAAATTTTTGCAATGTGATTGATTGACAAACACGAATGGATATCTCCTAGCTAAACAATGCCGATAATTGCCGACTGTATTCCCCATCAAAAATCACTCCCCATAATAAAATCTTGTATAGTCTCGATATTAGATCAAAAATTCCCGCTTTCAATAAAACTTGGATAAAAAACATAAAGAGAGATATACGTAAATATTTAAAAAGTGTAGAAATGGTGTAACTTTTGGTACCGTCCTCTTTTTGTGTTAGGAACCGAAAATTTAACACTATTCGGACTTTTTCTATACCATAGTTAAAACAACACAATATATTTACTATCACCAAGCGATAAAATTCACTTTCTGCGTATCTGTGTTTTGATTATGCGAAACATAAAAATATTTTTTCATTTTTTGTTTGTTTTTTAATTACTCGTTTTTCGAATTCAAACATTTTTTGGAAAAAAAATTGTATTAAAATTCGATGTTTATTCTTGAAATTCATTTATTTATAAATATAATTATTTATAAAAGGTTCATGTTAAAATTGGATTATACGGAAATTATCAAAAATAGATAATTTAGCTAAATAATGTTTAACAATACTCGGAATAAAAATATATGAAAACAAATATGTGAAACACTTAATCTCTATATATTCAGTTAATTTTATTGATTCCGTAGCAATATTTTGTTAAAAATATCCTGAGCATTATATCACCTAGGTTAGGTTAGGTTGCAATGGTTGTCCGGATGGGAAACACCTAGGCCATAAGGCCCATTGTGATACCTGCAAAAAGAGATCGTCTCCCAAGAAGCCAAACCATTTGGAGCCGTTCAAGAACAACAAAAGCGATTTAACGTCGACCGATTTTAGTTCGGAGAGGTCGTCAAAGAATGGCTGATCCAAGTGTGTCAGTTTTCTCCTAGCAAGATCTGGACAATGGCAGGCAATGTGGGTCATCATTTCCTGTTCCTGCTTATTGTGACAGCTCCTGCAATAATCGTGGTTCACTGGCAGGCACATGCGCTATGCATGTTTGCCTCCCAGCCAGTGCCCCGTAATGGCAGCTACATGGAGGGCTTTTGAATAGAGATTATATCTTCGAAACGTCTTCGATTGTACTCTGACCATATCTGGCTTAATTTACGACGTACTTAATTTAAGTACGTTCCTCTCTCCACTTAATATTTTCCTTCTTAGAATGGTTTCATTCAGGAGTAGCTTTCAGTTCGTAAAGGCTACACCTGGATGTTTAGAGATGCTTGTGTCCGATAGCTTTGTGCCATTTCTGACGAGCTCGGAATGCCCCTATGGCCCGGCACCCATTTAAAATTTACATTGACACTTGCCGAAAGCTCATTAGGAAAAAACTGGCAGTCCTGTGCTACTTTAGAAGATAGGTAGACCGATAGCGATATCATTACATGTGAAAGTGTTCAAACTTACCCATTCAAATACCTCGTTAATGGCTAGCATTTCGGATTGCTGTAATGCAGTGCTATATGGCCTAAGAACTCTATGCATATTTCTATACTTTTGCACTCTCAATTACAGGTAATTGAGCTGAAAAAAAAGTTGTTTATCATTAAAGAAAAAAAACAGTTACAGTTTTACAGTTTTCTTACAGTTTTAATGATAAATATTTCTACCTCACGCGTGACTTATTCCCTGTGTTGCCTACCTCCTCCTTCCCTTTAAACAACTAATTAATTTTCCTTTGCCCTTCTACACAAACAAGCTTACCTTTTGGATTTATTATAAAAACATTCCATTATTTTTAAATAAATAAAGTATTGTGTTATTTTTATCCAATAGCAAAGTTGTGCGAGGGGTGTAAGTTCGAGTTGCCTATATACATCTATTAATTTATATATATATATATACATATGTAGACCTCACAGCAAAAAAACGGTGCATTTTCGAAAATTCGTTTAAATTATTTTCTTTGGAATTTTTTTGCATATCAACTACATTTTTATAAATTTTTTTATTTTTTTGTTCGTCTAAAAGTTATGTGAATTTCTCAATGCTGACACCGACTCCAAAAAGAACAATAATCGTACATATATATTTAAAAATTTTTGCTTAGGTGAACTAAAATTGGCACAAGAATATGCAATTATTTTTTTACTTATTAGTGCATTTTTTTATATAGAATATTTGATTTTTGAAGTCGGGTTTCCATTTTGTCAAAATAGGTTTTATATATTTATTACTCACATAAAGATACTTGTTGCAGCAAAATTTCAGCAAACTTGACCCTTTTCTTATTTATGTTTTTGATGTGATTTCCGTCTTCCGAATAGATAGATAATATCAACAAGACGATGAACAATAAATAAGCCCGGTGTATATACATATACAGACTGTGTTGGAGTGCTTTTCCAATAGAGAATCAATGTTAAATATTATTTATTACTGGCAGGCCGTCTGGTTAGTGTGCGGAGTCAGTCGGTACACATGTAATGAGTATACACTCTTAAATGAGTCAGTACACACTGTACACACAGTCAATGAGTCAGTACACACTCTTAAATGACAAGCAAACTACTATACGCATCTCATATGCGTATGGTAGTTTGTTTGAATTCTCATTACATATGTACTGACTGACTCCGGACAGTAACCACACAGCCTGCCAGTAAGAAATAATATTTAACATTGATTCTCTATTGGAAAAGCATTTCAACACAGTCTGTATACACATATAATGGTAATTTATTTTTTAGAATAACATTTGTTTTGTTTAATCATCTTTAAAATTATTTATAAACTGTCATAAACAGAAGCTCATTAGCTTTAGTTTACTCCGTTGTGTGTGGGGGGGGGGGGATGTGTGTGATGCCAAAAACAATACTCTTGACTCTATTGATGATGATCACAAAATAGAATTTAATTATTTTACTTCAATAATAATTCACATTAGTTTTGAACAAACAGTTTTCTTCACGGGAATTTAACTTTAAATGTGTACAGGGTGGAAGGGAATGTATGTATGAATCTTCACCAGAAAAAAAACCCTTACCTAGGATAATGTATTTATTCTTATTCTTCAATACAATGTAAAAATATCACACATTTGCCTGGAATTTCATATGAACAATTTTTTGAATATTAATTCATATGAAATATTTTTTAAATATTAATTCATATGAAATGTTTATTCTAAAATTATTGCTAATTATAAAAATGATTGTTTAATGATTATTTAAAAGTTTCATAGTTTTGATTTTGTGTAGTTTTGAGTAATATTAAACGATTTATGAACAGCAATTTAGTGCGTAGTATTAAACTTAATATTACATTCGAAACCGGATATAACGACATTGAAGAGACCACATAACATAGGACGCTATATCCGATAGTTGTTGTAAGCAATATACATAATTATTATGTGCATAGAGCGTCAAAAGTCGAGCTTTCATTTTAAAGTTTTATATTTAATTTGTGCCTTGTTTATCCGGTTTTCGAAAAAATGCTTCTGAGAAAATTTGTTCATTATAACTACACTCATGACTTTTATTCGAAACATTTTTCCGAAATCCGAATAAATAAGGCACAAATTATAAAATTTTTAAATGATAGCTTGACTTTTGATGCTGTATGTACATACATATTATTAGATGCCCTCGACCGTTTAATTTTCAAAGAATGGTTTTCAAAAAGAGCTTTTATTTTGTCCTTATTCTTCCAAATCGTTAATATTGTGGAGTATGAGATGCCACATTCCTTTGAAATATCCCCATTTTCTAATCCCCATATAAAGTGTGATTTTTCTTCAATATTAAAGACTTTCCTCTTTTTGGGCCATGTGATGACGTAAAATCACGCAATCAAAAATAAATCATAACGATACGATAAAAAAAGTTTTCCATTTGTTATTACGATATTATTTCAAAATCTGTTAGCTTGTCCTCGCATCAATTAAGGAATTATATTATTCAGTATTCAGTTCTGTGAATATGAACTGAATTAATTATTCAGTTCTGTGAATCAAATTGTATACATAATTATGAAGAAAGTATCCACAATACCAGTGGCATCAAATTTATGGATTACTTGGTATGTTTAGGTTCTTTTTTTTAATCCAAATACCTTCAATAATCAGCCTATGAAATTTGGTGTATACTTTTCTTACCAGCCTGTATATGGAAAGATGGGTAATTTATATTTATTCATTAAATACAAATTTTTTTTTTGTACGGTACACCTCCTACTTATGTTTTCTGAAACTTCTGTAGGCGTACAATTTTGTTTTCCGCCTGTACAAGCTCTTAAATAAATTATACAGCTAATTAACGCTTCAATTTCCACTTTTTCTATAATTTTTATATTAAGGACGTTCATGCATGAGGCTTGGTAGTTGATACAAATTTTTTTTAGTGAATTTAATATCTCAATTATATAGTCATCCTCCCTCCAAAATTTAAAACCTGTTGACGATCATTTCCAATAGTAATTATCGATAAAAAATCAAACTTTTAACGTCTTGGGGGACAAAATTTTTTTTACTTAAAATTATAATAACTATATTATTAAAGTAGTCACCATAATAAATAATGTTTATAAATATTCTTTGAAATATGCAGTTTATATATTTGCATTAAATAAATGGTGTTGACGAACGTTTGAATTAATTATTTAATAAAATTAAAACTGTTTTCTTAGGTTTGTTTTTGCCACCATTTTGAAAACTGGCGACAACGCACATTACAAAATATACATATACATATACACATAATACACTGTGAACGTCATAACAAAACATAGTTCATTGTCAGATCTGTCAAATCAAGTCAAATTAATTTCTAATTTTAATTTACTGATATTTTACAATAAATACTTTTAAAATATTTAGGACAAATAAAAAAAGGTTATAAATCGTTGTAAGTTTATTGATATAGGTACTTGACAACTTTATTAAAATCCTAAATAAATTTTATTAAAGATACTACTCATTGGACTCTAGCGTAGAGCATGAACGTCCTTAATGAAATATATTATTATTTCTTTTACTAAATGGTATACTTAAATTTGTTTTTTTTTAATTCCACCCCGACATCTTGTCTACTATTGATTTTTACTAATTAGACTTAATAAAAACTGGTATGTGTTTTATCTGGCTACGAGAATTACAGAATTCGAAAATATTCGCTGTAATCTAAATTTGGTGGAAGTGTCGATAAATATTTAAAGTAGTGGGCGCAGTGGGAAATTACATAGAGGTTTATAATGCTAAAATGACGGGAGCCGGACATATAACAATAAAACACGAGCGAAACCGTGGGTATAAGCTAATTTTTTATAAAAGTACTAGCTATTATTTGTTCTTCTCTTACCTACCGCAGACACTCGCGATTATTTGTCCTTCTCGTCTCACCTTTGCGCATTAATTTTTATATAATTGTGAAGCATCTGCTAAAGACAAGCTCTCTTTTAAAGACAAGCTTTTATTTCATGAACTAAATAGTAGAAAATGAAGATTTTTCCCCGAGTCCTTAATATGTGATTATAAATGAAAGTTTGGGGCGCTCAGGTTGTAAATGTTGGCCCCAATATTTGGGAGTGCTTCAAGCTTAAGTTTATTTAGAGTCTCGTAACAGGTAGCTCGGGGAAAGATTTTAATTTCTCTCTTCAATTGTTTTTAGACTTTTGTATTAACATTTCCATGTATAAATTTAAAACATTGCTAATCAAAGTTATTTGCATAATTTCAAAACATTCCGTAAATTTTTTAAGATTCTTTACATCGAAATTTTTATATTTTGGGTTACAGAATCTAAGTTCGTTTAATAAAAGCTTGAGGGCCATTTAAGTTCTGTTTTCTGTTTTTCGGCTTTTTTCTAAAAAACATTTTTGGAAACAAACTGTTTTGAACATTCTATATAAGGTAGTCCGCCTGACCTATGTGTACAGTCAAATTAGTAATTAAATAAAACTTTATATAATAAATGGTAATGTGCCAAATTGTTGCATAATATTATTAAGTTCATCGTCAAATTTCATTGTTATTTCCAATGAAATATATATTTCCATAAGCTTGAGTGTTAAATTAAAAGTTTTTCGGTTGAGACTCGGTAAGAAGCTTTTTTTTCACCATCTCTATTATATATATAAAAGGTAAATATGTTGTGATAAAATAGAGCGAAATAGTGATAAGAAAAGACCCTAAGTAAATTTTCCTTACGATTCCAGAAAAGTTATTAAAAGTCCAAAATTACAAACCGTTCCAAAGTTATAAGCGTTTTCTGACGGCAAAATCTTTAATATAGTTTATAGTTTCTATAGAAATGCATTAACAAAATTTTGAAAATAAATTATTTGTCAATAAATTTAAATACCAAAAAATTGACGTTTTGCAATGTCAAAATTTAGAACAAAATAATTAATTGACATAAATTTACTATAGGGTGGCGCATTAGTAACGTTATGATTTAATTAGTGAATAAATTTTTTTATATATATATTTATTTCGATATATATTTAAAGCTCGGGCAACTCCGGCTTTTTTTTAGTCAGTAGTCAATAAAAATGTTCTAAATATTGATTACTCAAGTAGTTTCTTCATCTGAAAGCTGGAAATTATTGAAAATTATAAAATAAAAAACACAATTTCAAATTTGAAATAAAAAATTGTTTTATTTATTCTTTAAAAAATGAAAAACGTTTATTATTTTCACATTTATATATATTTATTTATATATTAAACACCAACAACATTTGTTTTATACTTTTTGGTTATTATTTGCAGCATTATGTGATTTCAATTGTTTTTTAACCATATTCAATGGATCTTTGTTATATTTGGCAAATATTTCACGTTTAAATATTTCAAATTGTTTTGCATTTAATGAATTTTGTCGTTCTCGCCAATGTGGACGTGAACGTTTCAGTTGTAAACCCCAATGGCATGTAAACACTGGTGACAACACATAAAAAACATATCCACGTACGAACATTTCATATACCTGTAAACATACACAACTTCAGTCAATATGAGGTTTAAAAAAATGTTTAGTTACGTCGTCAAATATGATGAAAATTCTTTCAAAAATCAATAAAATATTATACGTATTAGCTTTTTTTTTTAAATGAATTAAATTTGCATAACTTTCAGAGCCAGATTTAAAGGTTGGGAGGCCCTGGGGCAACGAAGAAGTGAAAGCCCTGGATAATTTGTGAAATCAGACAAAAAAACCACTTTTTTATAATTTTTGCAATTGCAAAGAAGAGATTTAAACAAACTGATGCTTTAAACAAACTGATGAAAGTATGGTAAAACACAAAAAATAGACAAAAGTGAATGTGATTAGTATGTAGTATCGAATCGAATTTTGCGATCTTTTTTAAACCAAAAATTGTCTATAAGTTCAGTGAAATCCAGATAAGAGTGCTTCACGAATGCGAACTTTTTTCTTTGTCGAAACGAGCGCTTTTTTTTCATTAAAAAAAATTCGGAAAATCATATTGTGGAGGCCTCTCTTGTAGAGGCCCTGAGGCACCAGTCCTTGTTTCCCTCTCCTAAAAATTCTTATTACGGCACACGCTTAAGCTTCTTACAATTTTACAATTAACTTTTTAATGTGACTTCCTTCCATTCAATTTTTCCTTCCATTTTCTCCTTCACTTCTTCCTCCTTCTCCGTGTATTAACTATTTAGCGTGTAGTTAGTATTAAGTATCGGGGGCCCACGTAGGCAAGGGCCCGGGTGGCCATCGGCACTCTGACCCTATGGCCAGTCTGACGTTGCTAATAAGAGCCTGTTTTTTAAATCATTCTTGCAGAAATTATTGGAAAAGATGATTTTGAACTTGAATTATCTTTTTTTTAAATAGGTTTATGTTAATCAGAAAAAAATTTCATCGGAATCGGAATTCTTGTCATGATTTCTTAAATAGCAAAAAATAGAATAATTCGTATGTTGAAAGCTTATCAATTTTTTAAAACATAAAATCGGGGCATTTTGCCTATCAGCTACAATTTGCATCATTTTTATAATTTCATAGCGATATAAACATTTTCAATGAAAGAATTAAATTATTATTGATGAAGAAATTTTATATTGGAAATTACCTGGGTATTTCTAGTAAAACCATAGCCAAGAAATCGTTCGTCATGCGAGGGTACTGTATCTGATGCCACATAAAAAGGTTCATAAAAAAATTCAAAATTTGTGACCGAATGGCTAACGTGAACGTCTTGTTTACCATTTTCATTGGTCATATCCATATGTTCTTGCCACCTAAAATCACAATAAAATTAATATATTTTTGTACATTATATCTATTAGGTTGTCGAAATAATGTTTATTAATGTGTCGAAACAAAAGTTGTAAGTATTTTTATAAAAATTTTGTATTTAAATCTTTACTCTATATCATTTTCGAGATCGAATTTAAGGGTAGAAAATGGGGATGTGCAATTTGAATCGACATATTACATACAAAAAGTTACAGTTTTTTCATAATTTAGTTAATTTGTCAAAACAGATCTTCTCTCTAGTATCTTCTAGATCTTCTCTCCAAAATACGGTACACTACCGTCAGCCAACTTTCTCCTAACTAGAGGCACAATAAAACTTTAAATTTCAAAGTGTTCTTTATAGAAGCGAATAATTTTTTCCTGAAATTTTTTTCGAAAAACAATTATTGGCAATTTTTTTCTGTGGTTATTTTGTATTGTCTAATTTAAATTGTGGCATAGATTGTTTTAAAGCGATGTCATTAGAATTAGCCTAGAATAACTAAATATTCATCTCGATATTCCAGAAATCGTGTAGTTTCTCCAAATTTCAAAGTTAATTCTCCTGACTTCTCGAGTTCAGTAAAAAAACATTTTGCTAATCAAAATTAATTTATTTTTCTATATTCAAGGCATAAGCTATTCAACGACAAGCGCTAGGAGTTCTCAATTTGAATTCTCTTCGAAATCAACGCATGCGCACATTTTTCTAATTTAAGTAGCATGACCAGGGGCCTCCATATATCTGGACAGATATAGGCCAAAAAATCCGTTCAAATTAGAGTTTGAAAGACTGGCATTGAATCTATTATTATTTACATTAGATCAAAGTTAGTGAAATTTATCAAGACCAGGCCAAGTTTATCCATATATACATTTAATATACCGTATGTGTTGGAAAGCTTTTCCAATAGAGAATCAATGTTAAATATTATTTATTATTGGCTGGCCGTGTGGTTACTGTGTGAAATCAGTCAGTACACATGTAATGAGAGTGGGTGAAATATGTTCATTGAATTCTTAACTTTAGTATGAGCATCACAAAATCTCCACTCTTAAATGACAAACAAACAACCATACGCATACAGTATACCTATACACTATCCAGATGTTTGTATGTATGTGTATTGTATAGTTTTATAATTAATATTTTATTTATTTATTAAACATTGATTCTTTATTAGAAATGCTTTTGAAAACGGTCTGTATATAGTTAGTAAATATTTCATTTATTTATTTAACATTGATTCCCTATTATAAATGCTGTTAAAAACAGACTACATATCGAATGTAAGAGCTGTGTAGATATTTAACAAAATAATAACGATCATTCATCTGACTTTCATTCTATAATGTATAATATTGTCTTGTCTTTCAATATCCATAAATCATATCACACACAAAATTATTGCCTACAGAAGGGGGCAATAATTGCGTGAAGTCACTTATGTGACAGCCTTTCTTGTTGTCTGTTTCGCTAAGCATCTAATGTATGTATATATAAATTTAGTCTTTCTACTGATGATACAAGTCTGGATATAAGTCAGTGTTACTTCGATCGAGCAAGTGCTACATCGGTCGAGTGTTACATCAGCGTTTCGTTACATGCCCAAAATATCCCCTGATTGGATTCTCATAACGCGCCAAAATAGGTATAACCTCATAAAAAATTCAACACAAAAACTCACCTAGAAATATTTGTTGCGAACTGATTATAAATAAAAACTTTCTCATGAAACGGTCGTGCCAAGCCTTTGCTAACCAATCGTAACAGATCACTTTTATTCGTTGGAAAATTAACACGTTCATCCAATTCGAATGTCGGTATTACATAAGCGCATAAATTATTTTTACATTGTCTTATCTTCAAAAATTGATTTAAACCCTCAGCCAATCCATAACTGGGTATTATATCCACATCCGTTAAGAATACATTATCGGTTTGGCAATTTTTCCTTGCTAAATTACGTAAATGATTTTGTGGATACGGATTACGTGTTCGCCATTTAATTATATTCGGTGTACGCTGTTTGAGCAAAAATTTTAACGTCAGATCGGGATTTGTACAATCTAATACCGATAAATACGAGAAATTGATATGAATTCGTGTTGGGGCTCGATCTTTTGGATACGCAAGATGGAACAATACGCGATCATGGATTTGTGTAAAACATTTTTGTAAATAATATAAATACAGTAAAAGAATATTCAGTTCTTCATCACCGGCGGCATACAAACCGACCGATATTGGTCCACTCCAATGAAATGCAACTTGGACCAATGATGATAAGCGTTCCAATGAACTTTGTGTCGCCAAACAGACGTTATATGTTTGTGACAATGCATTATATTTCTGGCCAATAATGATATTATCGTATAATTTATACATTCGTGTTGCATCCCATCGTCCTAAATTTAAATCGAAATTTTTCAGGAAATTCGATCCATTCGATTGGAGAAAATTATCCATGTATGTAATTTCTTTTTTCGTCGTGTCTTCCAATTCTTGGATAATTTGTTGTGGCATACAATTGTCGATTTTGTCTCGAATAACAATCTGATGGTCATTTTGAATGACAGTTGATTGAGCGGCAAGTGTTTGTTCTGAACTCGTTCGTATATCAATATTATTTAGTAGTCGTATTGTTAATAATATATTTGAGAATGTTAATAGTAATATACTGGCAATACTTAAGTTCCATAAACGACATCGAGTTTGATGATGTGTTCCAGTATTGGTCATTGGTAATATTTCCCAAAGTTAATATGTTATGTCAATTTTTTTTTTCTATGTGTATAGGTTTTCGGATCACAGCAATTGTTTTTAAACTGAAATACAAAAATTCATTAAATTAAATCACGATTACAACCATAAACGTATAACATTCTTTGACATCAAATGTTTGATATGAAAAATCATACACGTCTAGGATGGGAAATGAACACACAACCATTGGGATTCTAGACCAGCGCCCGCCTCTGAGCTACGAAATGCTATGGTGATGGAAATGCATATGATTTATCACTATCTTAATATCGTTGTGTTATTAGTTTTAGTTTATTTACTATTTATATATTTTTTAATTGTTTTGTAAACTTGCTTCAATCTATTCCATTGTTAGTATGGTTGCCTTTCGGCTATGTTATACCAACGGAAGTGACTATCGTATATTTAACCTAGTATTTTTGTTTACATTTATATAGATGTATAATCGAAACAAAGGGACACAATATGTGCAACAGGTTTTACTGTAGGGAATATTAACTTTCAACCATTTTTTGCAAAACGGATATTTATCTTCAGAATTAATCATTACAACTTCTAAAATTTATCAAAAAACAAATGTCACATCGTCAGTGCTTACGCTCAGCGTTTTCCTAGAGAAGGGGTATCAATTTTATTTTGAAAACGGTAAGAAGTTAGATCAAAACTTTAAGCGACAAAGTTGTTCTTAAAGCATAGAAAAACTAACAACTTTTCTCTTTTATATTTTTTCGAAAGCTTAAGGGTCCGGGGACCAAAGAGTTTCTTCAGGATGATGAGCATCAAGCTGGTACTTTGTAAGTTGCTTCGTTTTGACAAGACGCCCAACTTTTTTAATTATAAAATTTTGGAAAACGGTATCGAAATTTTCTGGAAGCCGTTGAACATTAAGCATGGGAGACTCGGAGTATATTCCATTGAATTTGTAGGACGAAAATTTTTCCTCCTTCTTCACTTGATTATCTTACAATTAAACTTAAAAATAACTTGTTGCTCGTAAACTTTGGATGAACGGTCAAATCGATATGTTCCACGGCTTCCTGAAAGTTTTATAATTAACTTTTAAAAAGTTGGGCGTCTTGTCAAAACGAAGCTACTTACAAAGTACCAGCTTGATGCTCATCATCCTGAAAAAACCCTTTGGTCTCCGGGACTAAAATAGATTCGATAAAAAACAACTGTAAAAACATACCTATTTTGCATTCGATTTCTGCCGAATTTTTCGAAAAAACTTTCAAACAAACATTGTTAAGTTTAACAAATATCAACTATAAATTTTATTCTGCCCCTTACCATTTATAAATTTTACACCCCTCGTTAGGAGAGAGTTAACTGACGGTTAGTATACTGTATTTTGGTTAACTTGAAGAACTATTTTGATAAATTCACAAGCTTATAAAAGTACTGTAAATTTTAAAACTCTTCAACAGGAACACTAATACAAATTTTAAAAACAAAAATTTGAATCTAGGCGTAGACCTTTCATAATTAGGCCCCATAACAATTGCACAAGTTCGGCCCTGTTACTTATTAAATTTTATATATGAATACATACCCATGTTTTGTTCTTTTTTTTTAAATTCACATTGAGACTTCTTAAAGAAAATTCGTGTTACAAAAATTTATAAAAAATTATGTGCTTAGGGTATTATTAAATTTTGGTTGCATTTTTCCGTAATAAAAATATAAAAATATTCAACATTCTTTTATAAATTAACATATATATTTAAAACTACATTTAATAGAATTTCCACCATTTTCAAAATAATTTTCTCTATTTTTACATTCAATTTTTACACTTGTTATTTTCTTAACACATTCCTAATACAAAAAACATTTTTATGTGTATGTTTTTTTTTTTGCTTTGAAAAATAATATTTGTTGTAGAATAATGTACACATGCGTACTGTATAACTATGCGCTTAGAACCAGTTATAACATGTTTACGCACATGAAAATTGTATGTTTGTATGTGAAAAATCGATTTGATTTTACACCTGCTTTCTGTTCTATTATGTACATATACAAGTTTATACTATACCGTTTTTGCATCTGTGCAATGCAGGTTGCTTAACCTTTTTGTTTAATAACATAGTATACAGAATGTAAATAAAAGATGTGTCAAAATCAGTTTACATTTTAATTTTGTAATAATACTTTTGCTTTATTATCAAAAATATTTGACAATTGAGAGCACCCAGTTTCACACTTTTGAGAAGATTTTCCTGTCGTAACATGCATGCATAATTACATAGAAATGCCGGGCAGTGTTGTATCGAATATTTTCTATGAGATCCATTGTGGTTTATCGATATACACGTTATTCTTAAGAAAAGCCTCATAGAAAAAATCGCCAACTGTGTTAAATCAAATGATCTTTCCGTTGGAGATCACAAACAATTGCCGGCATTTCTTAGCAATTATACCAATATACTATAGAAAATTTGGTTAAAAAATGAACATAAGCAGCCAAGACGAGGGCAGGCGCTCGTTTGTTAGATATTTTGGATAATGGACAAAAGTATTATAAATTATCAAATTAAAATTGTACATTATTAAAATATTAAAATATCAACTTATTTTGGGACATCCTATAGCAGAATCAATGAACTGGTTATAGATATAAGGTGACTTCAGAGAAGATATTAAAGATTCTGGAATTTAAGAGGAGAGGCAAAAGCAAAAACAACGCAAATAGTCCGATTTTCCCTTATATCTCGAAACCGGTCAAACGTATTTTCAAAACCACCAGAATAAAGATAATTAAATTTTTCCATGAAAATGTCATTGTTAATTTTTATCAAAAGATTGACGCTTGTTAAAGTCGTTAAGTCTTTTCGTTTTATCTTGTGTCATTCATTTGATAATTAAGTTTTCAGGAAAGAAGATATATAGAATTAAATTTCCTATAAATTGAGTATATTATTCAATATTTGTAGTAGTATTTGTTAGATAGATAGATAGATATACCTTGGGGTCTAAAAGGTATTCCACTTCGACCTTATGGTCCATTGTGCTCCCCCTTCTACTTCAGTCTGACGAGATTCGCTTCTCCCATATGTTGGCAATGGTCAGGAGCTTGCTTATCACGGTCTTCCTGAAGGTTCTTATTTTCGGGGTGAGATGCACCGAATTGTATCTGCTGTACCCAGAGGCTCGCAGTTAAAGATAATGTGGCTGGATGTTTCTTCCTCCTTGCCACAGAATCTGCACACAATGGAGTCCCATTGTGTGTAGATACTTTCGCAGGGGATAATGCCCGGTAATGATTCCGGTAACCTTCCGCAGTTGCATCCTGTTCAGCTTCAGTGCATCGAGAGATAGCCTCTTGGTTTCATTCCGAAGCAGTATTTTCCCGAGCTTTTGCTGCGGTATATTTTCTCAGTGATCACGGTGTTGAGCATTTATGCACTCGGTGATCACCTGTTTACATGCAGTCTTTGGAATTCCTAAAATAGGCTCTGAACCTATGAAGGGTATTCCGACACCCTTCTTTGCTTACTTGATTTGTACTTTATTCTTTCGTTTTTTGGAAAAAGTTTTAAACAAAAGTTGTTAAAGCATTCAAAATGACTAAATTTAGCCGAAGCATTTTTTCGAAAACAGAAGGAATAAGGCACAAGTCCATAATAAAATTTGTTTAAATGAGCGCTACTTTTGTGATCATATGTCTACTACCAACCATTTAAGTGGCGTTTTATTTAGAACATTTTCCAATCGATTTGTGTCGAATGCATTTGGTTTTCAAGAAAATATTTCGAATGAAAGTTGTTCGTCATAAAAATTCTTACGACTTTTTTTCTAAACATTTTTCGAAAACAGATTGGATTCGACACAAATCGATTGTAAAATTTTTAAACAAGAACACCACTTATGTGTTTGAAAGTACCATCGGATTCATATGTGGCGTTTCATTAACAAATTTTCAATTTGCGCCGATAATCTATTTCGTTTTTGAATTTAAGTTATAAAAATACTACTAACTTTTATTCTAAATATTTTTTCGAAAGTCAAATGGATTCGGCGCAAATCAATTTGATTTTGGAACAAAATTTTGGAACGCCATTTGTAAAGTCGATTGTAGCTTCAAATGATAAAGACGCATTTGATCATTTTGTTTTAAGAATATGATGCAGCTTATTCTTAGTGGGCTTTAACTTTGCATTATATTATAATAATTCATGATGATAAATTATAATCATGCAAGCCTCGTTTAAAATAATAGGAGGATCGGAGTACCGCCCCCCTATAGTGAAGTTATAGTAAAATTTGTAATAATATATAAACACATATCAATTGTTTTCAGCAAACATGTGCTATGGGCTACAAAAGTATTGCCCATTTTTCAAAATTTTATAATTGATTTATGCCATATTCATTCGATTTTCGGGAAAATATTTTAAATAAAAGTTGTCAAAATATTTATAACAAACAACTTTTATCTGAAGCATTTTTTCGAAAGTCGAATGAATAAATAAGTCACAAATTAATTATAAAATTTTGACAAATGAGCGCTACTTTTGAGGTCATGTGTACATATATGAACAGAGAAACATACAGAAAATTGAAATTGGTTTTGCCATAAACGAGAAAGATATCAAATCACTATGGTGTAGGGATAATTATCAGGTATTAAAAATCAAAACATGAAATCTACAAGAAATTATAAAAATTTTACTTACCCTAATCCAAAGTTAAACATTCATTAGCTTAAATTGAACTAAAACTAATAGTAAATAAATAATACATATATATAACAATAAAAAATAATATATATAAAAAAAATTAAAAATAATATATATATATATATATATATATATATATATAGACTGTGTTGGAATGCTTTTCCAATACAGAATGAATGTTAAATATTATTTATTAATGGCAGGCCGTCTGGTTACTGTACGGAGTCAGTCAGTAGTTTGTTTGTCATTTAAGAGTGTGTACTGACTCATTGACTGTGTGTACTATGTGTACTGACTCATTTAAGAGTGTGTACTCATTACATGTGTACTGACTGACTTCGCACAGTAACCAGACGGCCTGCCAGTAATAAATAATATTTAACATTGATTCTCTATTGGAAAAGCATTCCAACACAGTCTGTATATATGTATATATATATATATATATATATATATATATATATATATATATATATATATATATATATATATATATATATATATATATATATATATTGTATTACGTATTTGAAAAATAAAAATAAAATAATATAAATTCAATTCAATTAATTAACAACATGCCATTTGAATGTCTATAATTGTTCAATTTACATTTCATAAAACTACCGGAAACACAACTTCATTAACTAACAAGTGAACATAACAACTAACTAGGTTAATTGCTTCAATACCCTATATATACTGATAGTGAATTAATTGCGAGTTCATGAACTGTTTATTTTACTTCTACACATGCACAAATGTATAAAAATATGACTTGTAGTGTATATACAAATGTGATATATTCATATACGCATGCTTTTGTAATTATCGATGTTTGAGCTAAAATTGTGGCAAAACTATTCAATTTATGGAAGAATAGTTTCAAAGAAAAGTTGTTTATTTTTTAAATAAGAACATTTTTTGTCTTTAAACATTTCTTCTAGCCTCTCTATTACGGTTTTACAGTTACAGATTTGCCTTCCTAAAAGGAGATCACGTGGATTGATTTTGCACATTGTTGAACTTCAAGTCACTTTTTAACTATTGAACTTAACTATTGACACTTACACAACATTTCAGCTCGCTGTCTCTTCATTTTTGACTTATCCAGTTTGCAGACAGATAGACGGAAATGGTCTAATTAAGTCATTTTATGAACACTTATACCAAAACTTTGTAGTGTTTGTGTTTAGTCGAGACTAAAATATTACAATATCCTTGCATATATTATATGTATACAAGGTATAAAAACGACCAATTTCGCAAACTTTCTATGACGTCAAAGCAACGCCGGATTACCGCCTAGGCCTACAAGACCCCGGCCTAGAGGCCCAGCCAGCCTAGGGGCCCCAGTGATGGAACATTCATATAAGCTCAAAAGCCTGGCTTGCCTTTTCAAAAAGCTTTATCGAAAATATTAACTTAAAAGTCTTGAAACGATATTATTTCAGCTATTTAAAAGCTAGCAGTCTTACTTTTGCACTTGTCCACCAAAATGTCAAACAAAAAAAAGTCATCTACCTGAACCCAGGCCGACCATTCTGTCATAAGAAAGAGTTGAGATACGGTCGTTCATATAGCTCGCACGCGCGGGCGCTTTCCTGGTCATTCGTTCTTTTGCACAGAAGAAAGTTCGCCGTATGATTCTATAAATTTTATAGAATAACGTAACTATAGTGACAGACTACATTATTCTGATGTTTATTAAAGTAATTAAAGTCGATTAAAAATTATATATTTTGTACTAGTGCATTTAATCGCTGAATTTCCAAAATGGCTTTGAGATGGAGGAGTGGGGGCAAAAGAGAAGTGCCTAGGGACCCTGGGTCTCTAAGTCCGGGCCTGCGTCAAAGTCTACGTCATGTCAATATTGTCTATGTTATCAAGTGTTCACTTCGAATGTTAATTTCTGACATTATCAGGTTATATGAATAATTTTTTTTCTATTTATACAATATGGAATATGCATGAAAATTTTTTTTCACATTTATTTTCAGAATATGAAAATACTGTTAATACTGTTATATTTAAAATCCGACAAATATCAAGGAAGCTATAAACTTTTAAAGATTATTATCTGTCTCTTTCTTGCAAAAATACTAAAAACGGAGTTTTACGTGTATTTTAAATGGTGAAAGTGTAATATGACGTCACATAACATATCAAGAGGGCTATCACCTTCTTTGTCTAATCGGGAATTTCAATCATTCATATCTCGCTTATTTTTAAAGTTATTTAAAAAGTAATTTTACCTTGATATTTTTCAAGTAAACATGCTTCAATTCAAGTGAAAAAAAATTTGCATGCATATTATTTTATTTTATCCCTATTATTTACCGTTTGTGAGCTTCAAACTAAGATGTAAAGTCGAATTTTTGCCTCTGAGGAACAGAATAGCTTGCGTTTTAGAGGGATTAATTTTTATTTTCCATAACTACTTCAGGTTAATTAAAATTTGTCTTATTAAACATATAATAATTTCTTTTTAACCAAACATAGCAAGGTCCCCCTTATATTATTAGCAAGAAATTAATATTTATGGATGATGGAAAAGATTAGATAGATAGATAGATAGATTGTATAGGCTGCCCTGGACGGGCTACACATCGACCATTAGGTCCATTGTGATGCCTAAGGATGTGAGCATGTGAGTGGAGTGGAAGGTATTTTTGTGTATAGACTAGGAATTGGTAAGATATGCGGCTGTAGCCGACTATGATAGGAACTATGCCGGAATTCATCTGGAGTTCTTGAAGGAAACTGCAGAAAACCTTCTCAAGCATAGCCGGTTACTTCGTTCTTGTCCATACGCCGACAGTTTAATCAATTAACCGCCCCCTTTGTTTCTTAATAATTGACAAACTGCCGATGTCGGGATTCGAACCCATAACCTCCCAGTTTCCAAGTAGGCATACTGCGCAGACATAACGCCTTAGATGGAAAAGGTTAAATAAAACTATTGAATAATTATCTACTTGATTAAAATTTATTAATACTTTTTAAAACAATTTATTTACAAAAAAAATACAAAAATATTATACTTTAGCTAAATATCTGATACGATTAAGCATTGTTAAAAATGGTCTTAGTAATACTATAATATGAACATAAATTAATAATGTAATACAAATGTATTGCATCCATGTTGGACTTTGTTGTCTAGTAAAATGTGTATAAAAACTAAATATAAATGCAACTGCACCGATAATCAGTGTAACCATACCAAATAATGAATGTACAAATTTATAAAATACTGTACTTCTAAAGAAATTAGTAAATACCCCACCGGCAATTGTTATCGCTGCTAAAATGTAGAATGCTAAACCGTATTGAGCATGATTTGATTGAAAATGAGCTTTATTATTTTTAAATTTATTTACAATTATTATTATAAATCCAATGAATAATGCCAAAGCACCAATTGCTTGTAAAACCCAATGTAAGGTCACACGCCATTTGTGTGATAAATCTCTGGTAATTATGTTTTCTCGTGGAAAAATTAGTAAACCTTGTAACAGAAACACCCACTGAAATAAAAAATACAGACTGAAATTAATTATAGGTTTTTTGTTGCTTTAACTCTGGAATATTTGTGGGTAAGATTAAAAATATCTGAATGTAACAAACCATTAGGACATGTCACTATCTACACATATAGTCAGACAGCACTCAAGACTAGCACAGTGAAAATGACCAGATCAAAGGCAGCGATGAGTTGTAGGAAGCACTGTCATGGACCAGTCAGTCTCTGCTGAGTTCCCGAACCCAATAATATGAAGGAGAACACTAAAGTAGATGAACTGGCAAAGTTAGGGGTGGGAAAAAGTAGCGCGCAGGCAATTGACTCACTACTCCCACCGACTAGTGAGTTAAAGAAGGCCATAGATGAAATTATCTTGTTGAAAAAAATGAAGGTATAGCAGATCCGCGAGGATTGTCGCATAGCCCAAACACTATGGCCCGAAATAAATGAAGACAAAACTATGCAACTATTAAAACATAGGAAAAACAACCTTAAAATTATAATAGACTCTTGAGATTAGGTGATACGTCATATAAACACATTTTTCCATGAATACCTTAAAATGGTGATTCATTGATAATTTAGTATACTTATAATAATTCTGATAAAGGTTTTTTTATTGCTAACAAAATAAAAATTCTAAAATTTTGAAAAATATAGTTTTTTTAGTTATTAATCTAAGTTTGTCATATTCTCTAATGAGAAATATACTGCCAAAAACTTTATATAATTGAATTAGAAGTTTTATACTATTTAAAACGCCTGTAGAACATGAACTATCAAAATTATCGAAATCATGGACAACCCTACTTAAAATTGCATCACTTTTGAATACTAAAATTTGATAATTTCTTATCGTACTCTAATTTCTACATTATTGAAAGTTTTTTGTAATTATTACAAATTTAACTATAAATTCGACAAATTTTGATTGTAAACGAGTCACATTTATACATTAGACATGGTCTTATGTGCGTTTGCATACAGTAAAAAGCGCAGTTACTATTTATGACGTCACGGGAAACTCCGCCATTTTTAATGTTGGCAAATGCCCATTGTATACACATTACATGCCAACACATGTAATATTATAAAATACAATGAATCAATGTTTGATTTTTCCAACATCAAAGATGTCTACAGTCAATTCTTATCATCTATTATTTAATGTACACAGGTAGTATTCATCGAGAAAATTTAAACAAAGTTTTCTATGCATATGAACGAAAAACAACATTCATAGATTTTAAAATATCCGCGCCAATGTAGACCTATCACATATCCGACTGTCATTTGATCATTATTCATTTATTTTATAGCTATATTCAATTTGATATGCATGGTTAAAAAATATTTTTATATTCAGAATTAAAAATAATGTTATTTTTACAAAATTAAAATGAAATACATACACCAATTGTCAGCAAAATTGGATGCCAGGTAAATAAAGTAACATTAGTCGTAAAACAGATCACGAATATGAAACCCACAACAAATAATAAACATCCATGTGCTATCGATATCGATATATTAAATGCACGACTCACTTTTTTTTTATCGATCATTTTTTCTAAATAGTTTCTAACTATTGCTCATCGCATGCAATTCATTAAAAGGATTTGAATTATTTAGTCAATTTAATAACATATTTGGTGTAATCCACGCCAATAGGCTTCTTTCCTGATAAGTTAAGTATTTTTTTATGTACAGCGTACAGGATCGGATTCATTATGTTTAGGTTTCATTATTAAATTATTTTGCATTGTTTACAAATGTGTCTTGAGTTGTTTTTTTAAATATTTTAGAGAAATAGGCTAGTCAAGAAAAATGTAAAACATTAAAGTTAATCATTTTTTCTATAATTGTCTTTTTTAACATCTTCTAGTGACCATGAATTAATTATACATAGTTTTGAATCTGCCAAACTCTCATCCTCGTAAGTGGCCATTCTATGTTCTGATTTACTCTACTAATTTAATATAATTGGGAAAAGGGTAGTAGACTGTTAGCTGCTATCGGTTTCAAAGATAAACTGTTTTGCCCATTTTGCACATTCACTTACTTGACCTTACTTTTTAGCTCTAGAACGCGCATACATTATTTCACCTCGCTATCTATTTTAGTTTTTGAGTTATCATGTTTACAGACGGACGGGCGAATGGATAATGGAGTAATTAGGTCACTTTATGAACACTTATACCAAAATTTCCAAAATGTTCAGAAAAGTTAAATTAAAAACATATTTTAGAGGACATATATAAAATTTTAGTAAAATATTTTAACTATGATAAATATTAAACTAAAAATATAAATATTCAATAAAAAAAAGATGCTTTGAGTTGCTTGAAATTTTAACTGAAGTCTAAAAATGTCGTAAACTTTATTACACAGCACGTTAAAATAATCTTGTTTACAACTGTGAAGTTTTTGTAGTTTTGCCATCGCGGCGCGTTGCTGCAATCTTAACAAAAAAAAACCCAATAGCACTCTTATTGAATTTCACTTGCGCCATCGACCTAGTGGCGCTAGTGTATGTTGGATACTCCATAGAGTTAATTTCAACTCTATAGGATTATCAGTTTCATCTCAGTTCATATAGTTCATTCATGGAGATCAATGGCGGAGACCCAATGGGCTGTGTGTACGGATATCTATAAACGATGAATATCTATAAACCCGACATCTCAACATAGAGATAATCTCAACCCATTGACCTTAACCTCAACAACTGGCACTAGAACATACTAATTATAAGATCAAATGTTTCACTATAGACAAAATAAACAATTGGCCGAAATCGCCCCTCCGAAATATCTCACGTATGAGTTTAGTATAAATAATTTTGTTTTCCTTGTCTACATAGATATAAGGTAGTGTATATGTTTTAAAAAAACATTGTTTTATCTTGTTACGGTCCTGGAAATTGTTGGGGAATTACATGAAAAAATATTTTCAATGCTAAATTTTTTGAAATTTGTACTCAATAAAAATACTAATTGAAAAAATTTTTCTTGGTTGATTACATAACATAAATAAATAATATTACGGTTCTGGTAAACGCTATAGTTTTTATCGAATCAATTTATATTATGATAGCAAAGTAATATAATTTAGATTAGGATCGTAATATTTAATATCCATGTACGTGTATGTTTAAATTTAGGACGTATTATCAGAGGTGAATCACTTTATATTTTACCCAATGAATAATTAAATCTTTTCTACATCAACCCAACTGTTTTTTTTCTGGGAATAAAGGTAATGTACAAAACAAATGTAGCCTTGAACTAAAAATTTAAGAGTAGCAGAATTCATAAAAGAAACATCAAATTGACGCTCTAAATTATTGTAGAAACAAGAGTTGTTAAATTATTAATGAGAATACAAAAAGTTATAAAAATAAAAATATATAAATTATTTTCAAGGGCATGGTTTGAATATTGACGTTAATGTAGAAATCTATACCATTATGTTAAACAATTCGCTAATAGATAGCGTTACTACGTTAAATAAATTGTTCATTCAAACAGCTGTATAAAATATGTTTTTTTGTAATCGAACAACTTCAATGTCAAGCTTGTGAACTAGGCAATCTCGGTAACTATACATTATAGTCTTTATAAAAATTTTTATACATTTTTGATTGGTGTTTATTAAAGAAATAATACATTTTTAATCAAAAATAAATTAATTAACCTGACAGGCATTGCTTGTAAGGATATAAAAATGTTGACTTGCAAGTGTTTAAACATTGTCATAAATAATACAAGCTCAGAAATTGAAAAAATTGATTCAATAAATCTTTCTGATACGGAAAAGAATGAATTATTCTTTCAACAGGTATTTATTTTTAATCAGCATAATTATTTATATTTACATATTATTTAAATAACATGCCAAAATTAGATATCTAAAATGTGTTTAATATTTTTATTTTGGTATTTGTTATTTTTGTATGGAGAACAAAGGAATTCGTTTTTTTTGGATAGTTATTGAAATCGTTTGGTTTTTTTCTGTAAAATTAGGAAATTGGCAAGGTGAATTTAGGTAATATTAATAAAGAACAACCAAGTCTGGTATCCACAAGAACGGTTGGCGATTGGATAATACATCAATGTTTAAATTGTCGATTGTTTACTCACGCCATACAAAAGGATAAGGGTGCATCGAATGTTCTGGTTAATCTAAAACTTTTGGTAATATCAATAGGTGTTATTTAGTAATTGGATAGGAGATTGATAATCGTTTTTCAATTTTAGGCAAATGATAATCAAATTCAAGCTTTAAGAAAGACTGAAAATTATTCAATTGCGTTTCGAATTGTTATCAATCATAAGGATTTGGACTTGAACAATTCAGGTATTTTTAATTCAATTCTTTTTCTTACTCCATTTGATTTGATTTTTTGTTTTTTATGAACAGTTTCCATTTGTTTTATGATTTGTTTGTCATTAAGAGTTAAGTACCGTTTTAGAAATACAGGCCTAGATATCAAAATTTGCGAATTTCACGAACTACCAACACTGAGGAAAAGCTCTAAAGAAAGCAATAAAAAGTTAAGAAAATAATATATTTTTGTTGGAATTGAAAAATTCTACTTTAAATTAAATTTGAACAATGTCAAAAAACTTCTAGGTGGAAATTTTTATTTCTTAATTTATTTAATCTGTGTTGGATATGGAGCCTAACAAATTAAAAAAACTACAATATTTTTTTTAGCAAAAAATATGTTTAAACTACATAGTTTTTTGATAGACTTATCTCCTTTTATTTTTCAATACGGCTATTCGGACACACACGGGTCTCTTCAGCGTGAAGCGTTTAAAGCCATTATAATATATTTTTCATCTGTCATACCCCGAGTTGGTCGTTCGTAAAAGGCGTTCTATATATTTATTTCACATATTGTGGCAAAAACGAAAGTACTAGATTGGAATAGTTACCTTATTTAATTTCAATAGTTTTTGCCACAATTTCTGAACGTTAGTTTAATCTAAACTTTAACTCACGCTGGAGACCCTCCTTTGTCAGAATATCACGGCCCTTTATTTTTTTTTAAACGAGGCTATATTCGAAAAATCATAACGAGCTTCAGAACTATTTCTCCACATCTTACTTACAATCTGTGTTAATAATCACATTATAATCTTTTTTATTTAATTTCATATTATTCTTTTAATAAAACTAATAAAAATTATATTCTTTTCACAGTTTCAGATTATTCACCAACGCGTGTTTCTAGCGAAAACTTAGCATTTTGTAATTTAAAACAAAAATTAAATGAAGTATTAAGATTAGAAACACAAGCAACAGAAGATCGAATTCGAAAATATTCAGAACAACAATATCTTTATCTTGATAATTTTAAAGAACGGGCGAAACAAGAGCATCAGATACTTACCAGGTGAGATATTTATCAAAGTAATATATTAAGGAAAATAATGAGGTTTAAAAAGATTATAACATAGTTTTGAAAATTGGTTGATATTTATATTAGTATAATGAATATCTCTAAACATTATTAAGAAATGTGTTGTAATATTTATTTCTTGTGATTGAATAGATTCTAAGAATAAATTATCTCATCCTAAAATCCTATTTCACAATGTTTAAAATATATTACCCTAACAGAAAGTATTGCGTAATTGATCGGTAATGTTGCGCACGTTATATAGAATTGGAGTGAGTTCAGGTGTTTATTATGTTTGTACACATGGCGACAAAAGTAGTGTTCATTTTTCAAAATTTTAGAATTATTTGAGCCTTATTCATTTGGTTTGCGGAAAAATTCTTCGGACAAAAGTTGTTCATTATAAATAAACTAACAACTTTAATTCGAAACATATACCAAAAAATTAAATCAATATTTGGAAGAAAAAAAAGAAGGCTACTTTTGTGGCTCATAATACGATAATAATGTACACTCAAAAGCAATGTATTTGAATCTCGTAAGTCACATTCTAAATGTGCTTTTTCATGCTGACGCTTGACGCTGGTTTCTAACGTCAAATTTGGTCACGTGATGAGAATTGAACATGCGCGCCATATAGAAATAATTGGAGCGAAAATTACAGCGTTAAGTTTCAAATTAGACATCAGTATCGAAAGTCGATGTATCGATGTTACCACTAGACTTTATAGGTTACGTATGTAATTATGAGTAAAACAAAACTGTATCTGATATTTTTTAATATTTATTAGTATTTATTTTTGCACTCGCTATATTTATAAAATCACAAAGTAACAGCTGATTATTGTTTTGAAAAGATCGATTATTATCGATGCGATTGTTCAAGTTATTACGTTGACGCTAATATAACCCGGCAGTAAAGGTAAACTAAATTTAGCTTTATCGCTACATTTTTTTAGATGGCGCGCATGTTAAATTCTCATCACGTGACCGAATTTGACGCAAGAAACCAGCGTCAAGCGTCAGCATGAAAAAGCACCTGAGTAAATATTACTGTACATATATATATATATATCCATTACGCACTTCCGTGCTATATGGTCTATAATATTATAAAAAGTAAGACTTGTAATGTTTCAACTGGTTCAATTTTTTGCAAGGGAGCGTACAGTGTAGGGAGGCAACAATCATTGTTATTGTGCAATAATATTGGTGTTGAATGGGCTTCATTACTCAAAATTTAATTCAATAACGAATAACAGGGTTAATATTTCAACCGTGAATAATATTTTTTTTAACTAAACAAATACGTGAGAGAATATTTTTCCTTATAAAACGTCAGATAATTCGACTAGATTTCATAAATTGTGTGGGGTTTTAAAAAAAAAATTCGAGAAATTTAAACGACGACTGCCTTGAATGAATTCATGACAAATTGCGCCTTAGTATATTTTTCGAACCACTTCTGAAAATTTCCGCCGCATGTTTTAAAAACATTCTAAATTATAAGTGATCTTTTATAACGTGTTGACCACTAAATTGATAATATTTGAACTCAATTCGAATATACGAAACTTCTGCAAGACCCAAAGATAACTTAAAGCTTGGTAGTAGAAATTCTGTCGACTGAAATAAGGGGGAGCTCAAATTTCTTTCGATTGGCTTAGGTTTGAATAGCCCCAATACTATGTTATATTGCTCAATTGATTCCAAATTACTTAGATATCTTTCGTACAAAAATTTAAGTAGCTTTTGGAATGAATTAAAAATGTTAATAGCCGCCAATAATATATTCGATAAAAACAGACTTTCAGACACAACTAACGTAACCTATCCAATTCTAAATATTATCCTTGGGATATGCGACGACGTAAATGTATAAACATTCAAACCCGAAATTGTTATCAAAACGACCTTGAGTTTATTATTAAAAATAAAAATATTGATAACAAAAATTCATGACATGTAATGTCTTTTTTTTTTGAATGATTTACAGATTAATATTGAGCCCAACAAATAATGAAAATACAAATCGAATAGACACAAATAATCATCATTCTAACGACTTTGTCGAAATGTATAATACATCGTCCCCAATAACGGTTTCAAATCATAAACATGTTTTGAAACCGAAAAATAATGTTGTCAATGTAAGTACTTACTTTATATTTTTAAACAAATTTTTTAAATGTTTCATAAAAACTTTCTGTGTGTGTAGAGTTTATCATCAAAATTAAAACGGGATTCATCTCGAATATCATCTAGTAAATTAACAAATTCACTTCGTAGTGAATCATTTGATTCAGAAGGATTATTCCAGTTGGAAGGTGTTATGGATGATACATTTTCATCGATTAACAAAACACAATCAGATATTGAAAGTGATACGGATGGTAAGTTTTAACAAAATTTTCTGATACAACTGTCACTTATACGTATATGGTATTGAAAGGAAAGGATATATGTTTTTGTTAATTTAAATTAATGGTACATTCACTGTCAAAAGTTTTTCATATTATTTGTTATGTCTTATTTAAAATACTTTTGCCTCCAATTGTCTCTCCCTAACAACCTTAGCCAAGTGCTTAGTTGTTCTAAACACGACTATTGTATGATTTATACTAAAAAAGTTGCAAAATTACTTAGTTACAAACTTAGTTAAAAATTTAGTGATAATTCTCTCTGGGCTTTGCTCAGAGCTTTTGTGATGTCAACAAATTTTGTTAACCCAAAGTTTAATCATGCAAATAATATTTTTTCAGATTCACAAGGTGGTTTTGATGATAGCGGTCCACCAAGACAACGATCATACTCCACAAATTTAGCAAAATCGCTTCCAATGAATGTACCAACATTTATGTCGCCATATAGCCGAAATATAATTGATATCGATGACGATCAGGTACGATTTAAATTTGTATAATTGTGTATATACAAAGCCTGATATACAAGGATATATTAAGTTTAGTCTCGACTTTGTAACGGCTGAAAATATTGATTACAGACAAAAGTCCATTTCCGTTTGTCCGTCCGTCCGTCCGTGGACTCAAAAACGAAAAGATAAAATGATCTGAAATTTTTGTGTATGTTCTAGAGCTTAAAAGTAATTTCATGTTCGTAAATTGGCAAAGTCGGATCGTGCTTCCCCCCACCAGGAGGGAAAATATCCATCTTTAAAACCGTAATCGTCAAAATTAAAGATAAAAATATTTCTTTTTTTAAAATAACTTTTAAACTTTTTTCATAAAGTATATACTGAGTATTTAAGCAATTAACTCAGTTGTTATTTTCACTTTTTTTTTTTACAAAAAAACAATATTTTTCTTACAGGAAATCGAAGACCCATTAGATATTGCAGCTAGTATTAAAGCAATTGCAAAAAGTGTTCATGGTGATGCTGTGTTTGGTGATCTTCCTCGACCAAGATTTAGCAGCCAAATTTAATAATTTTGTGTTTTTTTATATACAACAAAAAAATATGTATCATTTAAGGCTTTCAGTCAAAAGAGCAGCGATTTTTTTCTTTTTGTGTTTTCAATTTTTTCTTTTTTTCTCAAAATGATGTATCAATTATTTTTTTAACAATTTCGGCGCTACATTGAGAGGATATTTACACGATTATGGAAATACTGAGCAGCGATGGCCATACTTTTATTGTAAAAACTCTCAATATTTTAATAAAAATACTAAGAGGATCACAGACGGAACGTAATATTTTGTGCCATCTACATATGGTTCTGACTTCTTACTTGTTTGCTGCATGGATTAGAAATGGACTCATTCAACCTTTTTGCAAGATATTTAGTTGAAGAAACAGTTATTGCATGTTTTGTGAATTAGTATTTCGCTACAATATTTCGAAATGTAATTATAGAGTTCGAGCAACTATCTGCCTCTACAGGTATCTCCTCAAATAATAATTCCTCCTAGGGTGAGGAATTCAAGTTTGAAGCTTGAAGGAAGTTCAAAAAGTGTAATGAAAGTTTTATTCAATCGTAATATCGATGCCACTTTTGATAGGAATGAGTCTCTAGTAGATGTGATATTGATCGATTTTTTATCAAGATGTAGAATTGGTTTTCAGATAAATGTGCTTTAAAGTTGGAGAAATAGTCATATTTTTTATATTAAAATTAAGGATTGCTCCCAAAATGGTGATATACACGGGTGACACACATACGTTTTCATAAAAACGGGTATGTCTTCAGTAATTGGTTTATGCTTGTTTTGATAATTACTTAAAGTGATGTTGTATTTAAGAGTAATTTTTTAAGTACTCTCATTTATGTGGGATGTAAAGAGTTTTGTATGAGAATATCCTGCCAATAAAAATAAAAAACACAACCCTGTATTTGAAAATAATTTTGAAATTTCTTGTGTTTATTCAAAAGTAGTTGATAAGTCATTTTGGTTTTTTTAAATTCGTAAATTTGGAAATGTTTGTCAAACATAGTTTATGGGAATAGTTTCCAGATCTCTTAATTTCATTGTACAGAGGAATTGGTGGTTTATCCACCGGAGAAGAATTTTTTGTATTGATTACTGGATTTTTTTTATTATTGAAATTAAAATTTAAGAAGTGATTTTTGAGTCTTATTCCTTTAAATGTTTTATTTTTGTTGAATTACACGCGTCAAAAAACGGTAAATTTTCATCTTTCAATTAAATAATTATTCATATCTTCGTAAATATCAACAGGCGACAAAAAGTGGGAAAAATGTATAAAATTTTCGTATAAAATATTTCGTTTTAAATAATCACTAAAGGATTTAAGCAAGGAATCACTTCTTTTTCTTATATATTCTCCTGAAATGTTTTAACTTACACATACAGTATGTTGCAAAATTATTGTGTGACCGCCAGTGTGTGTGACCGCCTCTAAGATAACGTTATCTTGAAATCCAGATAACGACACTTCCAGAGCCAGTAGCTCAAAAACTAAGGATTTCTGGGATTTGTGATTTATAAGTTTTAATCGTGAGATTATCAACATACTTAACATTCAGCCAATTTAAGAAACTATCAAATAGCTCAGAAAATAAAGATTTATAATTTTCCTGGCGATATAGCTACCTTTAAATTTTCCCGTTTGCGTGCTGGGCACGCAATGAACCAGGCATGAGCCTGTTTATTAGTGAGACACAGGCTTTTCAAATAAGAGAAATTTTGAATCTCGTATGTTGTTGGATACAAAACATTGCCAAATTCAAGTTCATGTGACTTTTTTTTAAATTTTGATAAACACTGCCGATTTCTCAGACGTATTTTTACTAACAATTCAAGTATTTTTTTGTCTCTATTTTCCAAGGATTTAGAACCCGTGTTCTCATTTTAAGAAGTTTGATCACCCTGCAATTATGAAGCATGATTTTGCAACACGCTGAGATACTTTATAAGTTAGAATAAACAATTTTTCTTGTGTCACAACCATTTCCAGTGTTTTTCTTAATGCGTGCATGTATGTATGACCCAACATTACAATTATTTACGAAAATAAAAAATATTGGTAACGAAAAACAACCCCTTTTTTTTAAATAAAGTAGTTTATTATTTGAAAAATGTACAAAGTCGTCACTAATATTACAAAACTAATTAATTATTATTGGTCTTTATTAGTAAGTGTAATTAATTAAAATTTTGTATTACTCTAGGAAAAAAAAGGAGAAATTTTTTTAAAAATTATAACAAAAAATTTGAGAATTGTTTGAGTTTATTATTTTACTTGATATATAATGTGTATTTTATTTCGGTTCATATTTTATGTTTAAAAAATTGTAAAAATTTATCATAAGGCTACATTTTTGAGAAATTTTCTGTTTTTTGGAATTATATTCTGACCAGCCAAGAAATTGGAACAAAATTTTTCAAATTACAAAATTTATACCACAATACTCGAATTGGGAACTCTAGCTGGGGGCGGTGCTTACTATTTCAACCTACTAGGAGCAGGTACTAAGTTGTTCACCACAGTGCGACCATGAAACTTGGAGGCCAAAGAGTATGTCACAAAACATTAACTAACTAGCTCTAGTTTATAGTTTAGCCATCAGAGAGTATATCCAAGAGCTAGCTTTATCAAAAATAACTATTCAGGAGATTTTTTATAGGTGTGTGTTCTCAGAAATGTTAATCAGTTATTCGCTCTAAAAGTGTATTTGCCAGATTATCCTAAATAGAGTATTTCGTTCAATTTTGGTACTAGGCTACAATTACTTTTAATTGCAGCATATTTCAAATTGAAATTTAGATCAAAATTTGATAATATTTTCATATGGGGATATTTTGTTCCATTTCCAGTGCCGATCAGTGTATAAAAATAGTTTTTAAGTGCCTTGTAAGTACTATTATAATAAATAAGAATATCGTGCTATTGTTACAGGATGGGTCAAAAGTCACAGATTGGTTCAAAAGTTACAGGGTGGTTCAAAGTTGTAATAGTTTTTTTTCCTTTTTAAGTTTCTATAAAGGGCAATTTGAAAATTCATCATGGAGTAATTCACAACTGAACAAGGGTCAATTGTTCTAACAAAATGAGTTCTTTGTCGTCATTACGGAATTAGTGGTTTCTCCAAGTGAATTTTTGATTAGACGGATGATTAGTCGATTTGAGCAACACGGTTCAGTCGGAGACCTTTCGCGAATTGATAGAATTAGCACTATTACAAACGAAGCTGTAGTTGAGCGGATGTGCGAGAGTATTGTAGAAGACCCATCAACCTCAAGTAAGCGTTCTGGCAAGGTTTGGATATCTCGGTCATCACTGCGACGTATTCTTAATACATTGAATCTGTTCCGTATGAAATACAATATGCTGTTTGATTTCAAAACACTAAGAAGAGTTCCTGAATTTATTCATAAACTGTTTTTTTTCATTTGAATGGCTTTTTTTCTTGTCTTCGATCATGGACCACTGGATTCACTTGGTGAATCTCAGATTCCATAATGACCATTGAATTTGATTTACAAGTTATGTTTTTTATTCAGTTGTGAATTTTTCCATGAAGAATTTTCAAGGTTACTTTATAGAATCCAAAAAAGAAATTATTACAATTTTGAACCGTTTTATGACTTTTGGCTTGGCTCACCCTGTATTAAGAATAACACTAATCGAACGTGGTGATTTTTGAATTAATTTCTTGAATCTGGTTTGATAGTGGCTGAGTTCGATTACTTCGCAAGTAAAACTGACTAGTTTGAGCTTCCTTATGTATTTCTCCCATCTCAGTATTATCAACTCGGTGCCAAATTCCATAAACGCCATAGATCCACAAACAAATATTGATTAGTGTTATTAGATTTAATTATTTTGTTGACTCCATATTTCTTCCTTTAAAATTGAATCCTTTTTTGGAAATTTAAAGATGTATTTATTGATCGAAAAGAATGTTAAAACCGTCCCAAAACCAGTCGAACTATTTTTCAACCGTCCCTATATGGTAACAAGGTTTTGGATTTGGATCATAAAAACAAAAAAATAGGGGACCCGAATTTAAATGACCAACCAAATTTTTATACTAGGATAAAGAAAAAACTGTTTTGTTAAAAATGTGATCTAATTTTGTTACACAGAAGATACATCGAAAATTATTTGATTTTTGTTTGTTTTTTTTTTTTAATAATAAATGTGGCCGATAAATTGTGTACTATATCAGTGATAAATGGATTGATTTTACTTGAGAAAAAAATGTACAAAAATGTTATAAAAATTAATAAAATATTAAATGTTTTTATGTTTTGTAATTTTTTCTTTTTATATTTGTAAAGAAAATTTTTTTTTAGTATTATAAAATCAAATTTTCAATAATTTTGCAGAGCGCAACTTGGCTGTATCTACAGTCGTAGAAAATCAAATGCATTTTATTGTGAATTTCAGTTTGGAGTTTATATTTTAAGAAGCATAAATCGGGTCATTATAGATACAAATTTTTGTGATTAGTTTAATGTAATTATTTTTTCTAATTTTGACCCAAAGATTTATGAAAAGATAATTTTTTGGATGAATTGTAAAAATGAGATAATATCTTACGTCGAACATTCTATGCGTTAGAATGTCTGTACAATATAAATTACTGCGCGTATTTATCGCATCTGTTGGTTCGTCCATATGTCTATCGGCTAGACACAAAAAAGGTTGAGAATCACTGGTCTAACTGTTACAAAGACAAGACTTAAAATTTATAATATCTTTATCTAGAGCACGGTAGTGCGACAGGCCGAGTTTAAGGGTATATCACTACATAGTATAAAGTAAAGTGAGCCCACCGCAACTTTCTGTTTGAAAGCGCTAATCTCAAAAACTTTTATGGCCCATAGTATACTAGCTGAATTTTCACCGTTGATGCCAAATATGTATAGTACATAGTTTATTATGTATAGTACATAGTAGTATTATATATCAATTTTTATACAGGATATAAAAACTAATTTCAATTCCTTATCATATTTCATTTAGACGTTACAAGTATCTTAAAAGTGATTATATATAACGCAGTTGTAAGACTACGTTTGGGCATAATTTTCGGATAGGGTACCCCTTTATCTAATTTATTTTGTTTTTTTTTTCCAAAAAATATGACAAATCTATTTTGATAAAACGAAAGATTTAAAAAAAAATTATAAAACATTGAATATATTTCGTAAATAATAATTTTATTAAGGTATGAAATTCGTTTAGAAAATAATTACAAAAATCTAATGTTTCAGTAATTCCAATTGTGCTTTTGACACTTTTTTCATACCAGTTTGTATACCAGATAAATTCTGTTTCCATAAATATAACAAATCACGTAATTGTTGCCATTGGGCACGCCCGAATGTACGATGCATTGTACTTGAAATGAATACTTTACGTGCTGCTTGATCCATACGGGCCCGCACTAATTTTGTTTTTAACACATCAATAATGAAAGCTTCCACTTCCTCTTCAGTGATTTGTAATTCTTCTTGTATTAAATCAAAACTCATTTCAGATTGTGTTTCAGCCAATTGCATGAATGTTAATAGACGCATTTTCTTTAAGTTTTGTTCATGGTTTAAACCCTGTGATGTCACAAACACCTTATGTTTTTCATAGAATGAAATGTATGCTGGAAGTTTTTCCGACACGAATACTGATAACAAATCGTGAATGAGTTCACCTTCTAAAAAACGTACGGGTTTTAATGAGAGCAAGGGGTCAAGTAAAAATGTTTGAGGATCAGCTAAAGCGGATGCAATACAACGAATAGCATCTTCACGGGCATGCGATGCATTTTCGGCTGTGTATGTGCCCAATAACTCGTACATCACTTTTGCAGCTTGTTCACTGTAAAAATATAATAAAATTAGATTCTTTTAATCATAGGTGCGCTTTTGATAATTGTTCATTTGATTTGATATAGCAGGGTGGCCACAAAAAAGTAAATTTCCAGGTCACCGTGTGGTATTCATGTATAACAAAGACAATGGATCATAAACCATTTTTTCGATTTTGGTAACCAGATTCAAAATGAATTTAAGATATTTGTCTTAGGTATTTAAAGAGACAACATGAATGGTCTTCTAAAACTACATTTAGTTGGTTAAATTTGATTTTCCATGACCATGAATAAAAAGCAAACAGACGTTTTCGCGTCAAAATTACCCGACATTTCCCGGTTTTCTTGAAAGTGACCACTCTGTATAAAAACTAATAATTCGATTTTGAACTTACCTTTGTCCACTAGCTAAGAGCACCTCATGTAATAATCGATATAATTTTTGCATTTGTTCAATTGATGGTGGACATGTTGCAAATTGTTGTTTTAAATGATCTACATCTTTGAAAGCGGCCCGCACTTGATCAGTTTGTTTTGCCACTTGAACCAAGTGATAGTACACATGATATCTCATTGGTGATTTATCATCTAATGATTGATATAATAACCATAATCTATAAACAAAAAATAGTTTATAATTATTTATTTTAGTTGTAACGGAATGCTAAAAGTATCTAAACTTACGCTCTTAATGTAACCATTCCCAATCTGGTACCTGGAGCTTTTGTTAACTTTTCACAAAATGCAAGAATTATATTTTCTGCACGTTCTAATGGAATCTAAAATATATAAAAGTACTTAGAAAAAAGCTAACGATTATGAATTCGATGAAATACTTACAACAACCATAATGGAAACAATATCATTCAAAACTTTCTCCACCTCTTGTTCGGAACCTTCTTTGAAACAAGCATCGCACACTCCAATAATTTTATGAAGATCATCTTCAATACCTTTTGGAGATTTTTCTTCTGTTATCTCTGCACCCAATTCTTTCAAATATACACGTAATTCTTGAACCTAAAGTAACATATTTTTTAATGAATTTAACCTACAAATTTAAAGCATTTACTTAATATACAAAAAAAATTTTATACCTGGTCTTCGAGGGCCAAGTCCATAAAGACTGGGGGGCCTTGCATTTTGAAAGTTTATAAATTTAAGATAAATTTAACAAAAAGATTACAACACGGTAGTTTTATCCGTTTTAAAACTTCCTTCTGGGAATGCTGTTTGATCCAGCCAGCAACACCTCAAGGTATAAGGGGTGAGTTCATCGTTTTTGCCGGTCGGCGGTCATACAATTTTTTTACAGCTGGAAAATATCGATGCATCTGTTAATATTTGGAAATTTTAATAATGTGAATATTGCATCAAATTTTGGTTAATCTAGAATAATATTCTCGATTTGTAAATTGAAATAATTAATTTTTGGGATTTTCAATTTAGTAGAACGTACCCCTTTTATGATGTCATTATGTCATTTCTTACAGGAGTTTCCTGCACATGGAAAATTAACCTTTAATTTTAATATGAATTGACGTGTCTTGAAGTGCCACATATGAAATTAATAAATTAAGGATAATATTTTAGCTAGCTTTGTGTAAATATTTAGTGAAATTTATTAGTAATATTGGTAAATTCTTATTTTACAAAACATTAAAAACAGGTTATCAATATGACGCTTGTTCTAGAAAGAAAATATGTCAAAACGAAGTCAACCTAAGTGGGAGCCCCCTTCAGCACCTAAACAATCTGTACTTAAATTATACAATAGTTTAACACGACAAAAAGAAGAATTTATACCGAAGAATGGCCGACAAATTACATGGTACAGTTGTGGACCCACAGTATACGATATTTCTCATATGGGACATGCAAGGTAATTTACAGTTTTCCCCAAATTTTTACAGTTATTTTAAATATATATTTCGTTTAAGGTCCTATATCTCGTTTGATATCCTACGAAGAATTTTAAGTCAGTATTTTAAATACGATGTACTCTACGTGATGAATATCACTGATGTCGATGATAAAATTATCAAAAGAGCGCGTCAACAGTATTTATTTAATAATTATTTAGAAAAATCACATTCGTTGGAACAAGTTTTGAGTGACTCTCAAGAAGTATTATCCCATTATTCATCGATTATTAAAGTGAATACGGATGTTGATAAGAAAATTATGTTGGAAAATATGCTTTCTAGGTATGTAAAAATTGTATTTTAATCTCGTAACTTGTATACCCATGTTCTGGGTTCAGAACCGTGAATCTTCATCAACGTGTTAAATTTAACTATATTTATATAATAAAAATATGAATTGGAAAACATGGTGTCGTTTTTCGTCTGCAATAATTTGTATTTATTTACTACAACTTTATTTGATCCAGACCTTAATTGGCAAAGCGTTAGTCTTACACAAATGTCCGTGGTTCGGGTCTCGGTCGATGTGAATATATAAATTAATGACGATTAATTATTTATTTTTATTCTAGATTATCAAATTGTATTGATGAATTACAAGCAGCAGTCAAAAAAGATGATAATGTCGTTATAAATGATGCGAAAAATAAATTTTTAAATGAAGCTAAAGATCCATTTTCTGAATGGTTAGATTTTAAACTTGGTTCCACTGTTAAAGACAATTCAATATTTGTTGGATTGCCTAGACATTGGGAACAGGAATTTCATAAAGATATGGATGCATTAAATGTAAGTCGAGTAAGGGAGCGTCCATAAACCACGTAGCTCGGTCAAGGGGAGGGGGATCAGTTTGAATGCTACGCTGAGCTACGTAGGGGGATGGAGAGTGCGAGAGTCAACCTACGTAATTTGAGTCAGAATGCTTATAAATATAAGAAATATATAAATATATTTAACAAATATCAGTCTTATTCATTTAAAATAAAATAGTTTTTTAATAGTTTGATAACAGAAAACACAAAATATCTTCTGGACTTGGCGATAAAAAACTACGTTCCATCTAAGGTGGGGGGGGGGATCAAAGGAAAGGCTACATGGTGGCAGGGAGGGGTTCCAGAAGGGCTGAAATAGGACCACGTGGTTCATGGACGCTCCCTAATTTTGTTAAATAAAATTTTTAAATTTTGTGTGAATTGAGCTCCTACATTAAGGATGTTCGAGAGAGACAATCGGTGACAAAAGTATTTTAAATAAGATATAACAAATAATATGAAAAAATTTTGGCAGTGAATGTACCTTTAATTTAAATCAACAAAAGCATTTATCATTTTTCTTTTTATACCTTAACGTATAAGCGACAAAGACAGATTTAAAAAAATTATATTTTTAATTTTTTGCTCAACAACTATTTAGTAAATGTTAATAAAATTGTTTCTATAGAGTTCAAGTTATATAATTTGAAAATTTGGGACGTTTTGTACCTTTTTTTAATGGTTGAATTTAATCTATTGAATGGACAAATTTCCATAAAACACATAAAATTACTGTATTTTTAAACTGCAATAACTTCTAAACGATTTAGTAAACAGTAGCTTTAGCATTAAATGAGGAAAAATATACTAAATTTTCTTTCGTTTGTAGCCATTTCAATATATCTCCCTGACATCGTTAAGTAGATTATATACGACTCAATGTTCTTACATAATTAAAAAAAAACTGTTTCAGATATTACGACCAAATGTTTTAACACGTGTTAGTGAATATATTCCCGAAATTATTGCGTTCATTCAGAAAATTATCGATAATGGTTTTGGATACGTTGCAAATGGTTCCGTATACTTTGATGTAGCCGCTTTTGATAAAAGTGATAAACATCACTATGCTAAATTGGTACCGGAAGCGTATGGAGATACATCATCGCTTCTGGACGGTGAAGGTGATTTAAGTTGTGGACAAACGAATGAAAAAAAATCTGCAAATGATTTTGCTTTGTGGAAATGTAGTAAAGCTGGCGAACCAACATGGGAGTCTCCATGGAGTTTAGGTCGACCCGGATGGCATATTGAATGTTCGGCTATGGCTTCAGAAATATGTGCGGATTCGTTAGACATTCATACCGGTGGGGTTGATTTGAAATTTCCACATCATGATAATGAAATTGCTCAAAGTGAGGTAAGATATCATATTTTTTTCTAGAGCTATATTTATTATCCACATCTTTTTAAATACTTTTTTTGCGTAGGCATATTTTGGTAGTTCAGATTGGGTGAAATATTTCCTGCATTCGGGGCATTTAACAATTGCTGGTTGTAAAATGTCGAAATCATTAAAAAATTTTGTTACAATACAAGAGGCTTTAAAAAAACATACAAATCGTCAATTACGGCTAGCATTTTTGTTACATTCATGGAAGGATACTTTAGATTACAGTGATAATATTATGGATATGGCTGTCCAATATGAACGTGTTTTAAATGTAAGTTAGAAAAATTATCCCTCCAGTGATTTTTTGATAAGCCGGATTATTAATTTTCAGGAATTTTTCTTGAATATTAAATGTCTAACTAGATCAATGTGCGGGGAGACAACATTAAGTATGTTTACAAAATGGGGTAAACCAGAATTAGATTTATTAGGAAAGTTAATAGAAGCAAAAGATAATGTTCATGCAGCATTATGTGGTAAGTAATATTTTAAAACTTGTTAATTAAGTCCTAACAATATTTTAAAAACTCATAGGACGCTGTTAAAATAATTCTAAAAAGCTATACCTATATAATCTTACAACAAGACTACTTTACTTAAAATGGCACTTATCAGGCGTCTATGATGACGCGTCTTGGAAGTTTACCGATGCAGATGAAAAATGCTTATTTTGGTTTCGTTTGGAACATACCTATTTTAGTTATACCATGGTGTCTAGATTTGTTTATGTTAATGACTATGAATGCCTTAATTCTTTTCTCGTTGAAGTTAAAAAATATTCTTGTCTTATTTGCTTTTTCCAGACAGACCAACATTTTCTTAAAATATATTTTGTTTTTAGATAATATTGATACTCGAACGGCGTTAGATGTAATTCGTGAATTAGTCACGACAACAAATATATATTTACGGGAACGAAAACCACCGGCATTTACTTTATTACATGATGTAGCCGAATATATTACATACATTTTACAAATATTTGGTGCCGTTGAAGTGAAAACTGAACTTGGTTTTCCAGTATCGAAGAATAAAGTTGGTGAAAATGTAAGTAATATCTTATACTGATAATTATAAAATAGTCTTCGGATTTGGTCTCTTAAAATATCTTTCAATTTCAGATTGAAGGCATTATACTTCCATATTTAACAATTTTATCCGAATTTCGTGACAAAATTCGAACACATGCAAGAGATATTAAAGCATTGGATATTTTAAAAGAATGTGATAAATTACGAGATGATCATTTACCCAATGTTGGAGTACGCTTAGAGGATAAAGAAGGTAAACATATAATTTCAGGTATCATGATTTTATTATATTTATCGTAAATATTATTTCAGGTGAACCCAGTTTAGTAAAAATTGTTGATCGTCAAACACTATTACGTGAACGTGAATTAAAGAAAAAATTAGAAATGGAAAAAGCAGCAGAAAAAGATCGTAAAAAAACGGAACAATTAGCAATACAACAGGCAAAAGAAGCCCAACGTAAAATCCCTCCAACAGAAATGTTTAAACATGAAACTGATAAGTATTCGAAATTCGATGCGAGTGGTTTACCCACGCATGATCCAGAGGGTAAAGAATTAAGTAAGGGTTTAATAAAGAAATTACAAAAATTGCACAGTGCACAAGAGAAAAAATATAATGAATATTTAGCAACGTTAAATACAAATTAAATTTTTAATGTGTCATGTTGAAATTGAAAAGGTCCGCGTTCACTGAGATGTCTTTATACCATGCAGTGCGATTTTACATGATGTCGCTTTTTAGCCATTTGTCGATCGTCTGAAATAAATCATAGTAAATCATGGCTCATTATAATATTTAAAGGTCCGTTAGTGCCAGTTGTTTATCCAGTGTAATTGTTTGTTCAAGTAATTTAGTCTTGAGAATACTTTCAGACACCAAAGTACTTTTTAACGGCCTTTGAAAAAGTGTAAAAAAATTTGCGAATCATTATTGGAATGAAATCGCATCAATGAAAAAGGGTAATTGATAGGAAACTTGAAATATTAATTTTAACGGCCTGCGATTGAAAAAGTGTAAAAAATTTAGCGAAATATCATTATTGGAATGAAATCGCCAATGAAAGAGGTAAATGGCCAAGAAAGTTGACTTATTAATCTTAAACTGTACTTATTCGCTGCACGACGGGACCCTCATTGATAAACGCTTTATGCTTCAACGAAGTTTATCATTTTCTTTTATGACAATGATTGGAAAATATAATGCGCAGTATTGGCTAAGCACGTAATATTCAGGTGTTTAATTAATGTAGAGAATTTTCAGGGGTAAATATTCGTATTTATGACGTTTTTTTACTTACAAATTTTCCATGTTGTCATAGAAAAATGAATATTCTTTCCAAAGTGTATTTTATTTTATAATTTTTTTTTTTAAATTAAAATAATGGTAATTTGTTTCGGTCTGTATTATTAATTTATTTATATATACATGTCTAATATTTATAAAATTTTAAATAAATATTTTATTTTTATTTTAAATAAACATTGAGAATAACAATTATTGTTTTTAGTAAATTATATATATACCCTGTGTAATTAAAATAATAAAATCATGGTTATCAATGTGTACGGAGTTGAAGGCTAGGCACACATTTGCGATATACTGTCGTATAATATAATTTAGTCGCAAGCAACTTAAATATATGGTCTGTGGTCGCAACACAATCTCGTTTTAAATGTGCATACAAATACTTGTATCTAAATAATCGCAACAACCAATCTATTTTTAAATGGCACGAATGCCGCACTCAGACATTAACGCCTTTGCGTCTTTTATGGAACAATTTACTTTTGTCGATTCTCCTGATAAGTTATGTTATATATATTTTAAACAGTGTGAGAATGTCGTTTCTTCCATTGATGTAGTAAATTTTTTTTTGCAATCGAAAAATTAATAGTCAAGTTGATGCTTTATTTAAAGAAAAGACACTGTCCCTACACATCCTATAGTATTGATAAAGTTTCTTAAGATAATCTCTAAATCGTTATGAAGCTTCCAAAATTGACCTTTCGTCAGTGTAACTTACTATTGAATACACCCAGTTTGTTTTTTACGCTTTTTTCTCATTTGTAATAATAAATCCACTGTATAAGCTTCAGTTATAATAAAATCAATGTTATAACTGACTCTAGTTAATGTTATAACTGCGATTAATTGATTGTTAATTGCCCGTATTACGATCGCGATATTCTTATTTTTACTTAAGAGGATCGCACGCATTATACAAAGTATTAATAAGGGTTTCCATCTTGTCTAATACTTTGCTGGGGGTTACCATTTTTATATATAGGCAACTTTAGGTACATCAAAGTATTTTTTTGCATTTAGTGGCATATAAATATAATTGCCATGCTAACGAGACAATGCGATTGTCTCTTTGACCTTGGTCGACATTTAAAAGGCTGTGGTTTACATGCAATATACACGTGAACACTTTGACAATTAGCCTACTTTTAAAAATATATTGCTATTATACTCGAACAAATTAGATACCAAGTCTTGATGGATGAGATTGCTTCAGATATCGAATATCGAAAAAAATTGAGGATAATTGAATTTTGTTTAATGGGTAAATTGGAAAAAATAGCAATCATATCCAAGGGTTTCTCAGATGGAATACTTTAAGAATCCCGGAATTTTATGGGAACATCTTGGTAATTTTGAAGGAAAAAATTAAAATTTACAAAACTATACAACGCTAAGCGAATACACGAGTCTGATAAAATTTTAACCAATAAAACAACACAGATTAACTTGTAAATTAAGTATTAGGAAACTTATTTCCTCCAGAATTTAGACGTTGATAAGTTGAAGGCGTATTTTAAAGTTGCCTTTTAATCAGATTTACGCAGAATAGTTCAGCTCGTATAAGGAGGTTATTTCGTAAGAATATAAGCTAAAAATAATGCGTAACGTTATTCATAATAAAACGCAAGTGACGTTTTGTGGCGCCAACAGCGGTCGGCTCTGAAATTTATATCCGTTAAACTATTATTGTCAAAATGTCGAAAAAAATACTTTTTTATTAATATTTGTTTACTAACTTTCTCTGGAACACAGTTGGGGAAATCTTGGATTTTACCAGATTATACTGATAGTACGGATTAAAAATTTCTAATTTTTTTGAAAAATAACTAAAACCTTTCCCTTCCGCCGCTACTTTGCACTACTTACTAACGCCATATAACATCACTTGTTGTTTAATGTTGTGTTCATATATGAGAGTACACATAATTATATGGTTGTTCTTGTTGTTGTTGTACAACTTTTTGTTGTAATCACAGGGAATATGTTGGATCAAGACAACAGAATAGAATGGAATTTAATTAATTTATGTTAATTTATTTATTTTCCTTGTTATTTCAGTTTTATTAGTTTTTTTTATTAAGAGAACAGCAATATGGAAGCATACTGTTAAGGCTCGATTACATTGAGCAAGTTTACAAGCTGCTAGTTGGCAAGTTTAGAAGCGGGCGAATCGACTAATGGGATAGTGATGATGACACACAAAACTGTCCACTCGCTCAGTAGCCAACTAGCTAGTGCGTAAACCACGTGTTGTGAATACGTTGCTGTTGATTTTCTTTCATTTCATAAACATTTCTGGGTGTTAAAATGAAGTGGAACGGTAATAATATTGTGGAATTTCAATTTGTAGACACTGTAGGAGCCACTGAGTTACTCGCAACTATGATGACACATGGCTAGTTTACTAACTAAAAATTCCATACGCCAGCGAGTAGCGAGTAAAGTAGCCCGGCTTTAAACTTTACTCGTAGATAGTTTACAATCTGCTAGTTGGCTAGTGTACATGATTACATTGGGTGAGTTTACTATTCGCCAAATAGCAGCTTGTAAACTCGCTCAATGTAATCGATGCTTTATGCGATGCTTACATACATACTGTCACACTATTGACTATATGGCGATATACAATGTTATTTATTACGTATACACACTAGGTATTTTATTTTGAACAAACATTATGTTCTCCTAGTAGTAATATTTATAGTTTAATAACTATGATCAACCTAACAAATAACTGAAAGAGAATTTTTGTTTATTTTACTCACATTTTAAATGGAGCTCGTTCGCCTCATCTGCTTCTTCTCCTTTCTTTATTGAACTTTATTAAAAGTTTCCTAATTTTAAGGGTTCACAGATAACAAAAATATCATTTTTAAACGTTGGATTTGTGATACATATTGAAAGTGGTTGGGTGGGTGTTGTGTCTGTACATAAAATATGTGAAGAACTACAAACGTCAAAAAATTGAAAGTTTTTTTTACACCAGTTTTCCCAACTGTGTTCCGTGGAGTAACACCAGTGCTCTGCGAGAAGTTAATAAGTGTTCATAACTACGAATTATTTTGGATATTTTGACAATGGTATTTTGATGGACATAAAATTCATAACAGACGGTTTTAAGCGCCACAAAACGTTACGTGTGCTTAGTTACGAATAACATTACACTTTCCCTCCAGTTCCAGAGATTATTGCTGATATATTCTTCATATCTGATTAAAAAGCTTTCAAATAAGTGTTCAGGAAACAAGTTTGCGGGAATAATTATACTGATTCATAAGTTGTGTGATTTGATTAAGATTAAATACAATTAGTGTATTCGCATGATCGCATATTCTTTCAAAATAAAGACACCGTTTAAATTCCAGTATTCTCAAAATGTTCCATCAGAGAAAAAGTTAACTCATGATTTACACCAACCAATTAAAGAACAATACTAAATTGGCTAAAAGCGCGCTTCACTCTGGGTTTTTTAGGATTATTGGTATCTAAAAATGAAATGGTTATTGCTAAACTGGAAGAAAAGAGAAGTATGACTTAATTGTTCGACTTTTTCAGGGCGATAAAATTATAATATGAAAGCTTTTATCCTTAAATTAAAATTAAGACTTTCCAATTTGGTTCTCTATAGACCCTAATATGTATTTAAAACTCCTGAATACAGAAAAATCTACTCACAGGAAAATATTTGAATTATAGTGGTGCAGCGTATATGTTCCAGAAAGGAATATGTTATAAAATCGAGGAGCTTTACGATAAGAATTCAGTCTGTTACGTATGAACAAGGAAAGGGGTGCCATTTTAAGATTTCACACATGTGTGTGCACATACGATGTACTGCATATACATATATGTATATATACATATATGAAATATCTTATTTACCGTCTTCACCAGCGTGTTGCGTTGTAATCCGGATGCTATTGACCTAGGTCGTTGTTATGTAGTAAATATATTGGGAAATGACGTCACATATATGTATATATACATATATGTATGCAACACATTCTTAGCTGCTTAGATATATATTATGGTATTTTTATTTCAACTCTGGAATATGTAAGAAAACGTGTGTGAATATTATTATCATCACAGGGTCATAAGAGTTGCGATGGTTATTTTTATTCAAATATGTAGTATGAATGGTTAAATATAAAAAATATCAAAGTTTGGACCAATTCTAATGTATGGTTTATTCTTCTTCTTATGTTTCCGTCTCCGCTCGGAGGTTGGCGATCATCATAGAAATTAATCTATGGTGTGTGAGATATTAATTGTTGATTATGCAGTTAATAGGGTTCTACTTCAAAACTAACTTCACTTGATCGAATAAACAAATATCTTCTGATCAAGATCTCATTTTCCCATTGTTGCCATTGAAAGTTCGAGACCAGTCTACTTAAGACTCCTCGGCAATTCAGATGGAGTTATATATTCATACTCTACTGAAATATCATGATTTCAACTATATTCATATATGTATTAATTAGATTATCTAATTTCGAACGAGTTCGATACTTCTGCCAGCAATTAGCGTAAGTAGGTCAACGGGAAAAAACAATTGTTTTTTACAGACCTAAACAGATGTTCATTATGCAATTATGTGTTGATAATAATAATAACTGCTTGAAATTTTAACTGAAAAGTCTAAATACATCGTAAACTCTATTACACAGCACGTTAACATAATCTTGTTTACAACTGTGAATGATTTTTAGTTTTGCCACTGCGGCGCTGCGGTCTTAACATAAAAATCCAATTGATCATTATTTTAGTAGATTTAGTTTTAAATTTTTACTTCTTTGCCACCATGTGAATTTGCACTCTAGCCATGATTTACAGCTATAGCTAAAAATTTCTCCTTTTATTTTAATAAATGTTCCAACCACCTATTCGAACCTGTTAGACCTGACAAATTTCTGTAATAATGAATATTATACAATACAATAATATTCAATTCTTTTTTTTTCAGTCTAACACTTCTAATAGATTGTTTTGCATGACTAAATTTGATCGTATTATTTAACTCAATGATGACAATAGTTTTTTCTTCGGTAAACAAAAGCAAAAGACCAAAGTAAAAGCGACATTAATCTTACGGATATTATGTTTTTTAATCGGTAAATGCAAACTACTGTTCTTTATTCTTATAAGAAATGTATATATACGAAACAAGGAGATTAAACAGATTTTAAGGAATTTACTCGTATATAACAAAACAGAAATGTGTATATCTTTAAGAAAGAAGTATACATTTTGCTCTAAAGCTATTGTACTCCATTGACATAAAGTGTTAAATTGTTTTTTAATATATTGTATAAATTTAACTGAGCGTTAGTGTTTTCAAAAACGAACAGAAAGGATTGTTTAATATTTTTGTAAATATTTTGTAAATATGAGATTGCACTTCGATGATTTTCAATAAACGTTTTTTTTTTTTTTTGTACTTTATTGAAGAAAAAAAAGTCGTTCTTGTCGCACAACAAATGTGAAGGCGTGTTTGTAATTTTTAACCCGACTTCAAAAAAGGAGGATGGTTCTCAATTCGTCTGTATTTTTTTTTTTTTTTTTTTTTTTTTTATGTTTGTTACCTCAGAACTCCGTCATTTATGAACCGATTTTGAATTTTTTTTTTTTGTTTTAAAGGGTTTGATTCCCGATTGGTCCCATTGTCACCAAATCGCATTCTGATGAGGGGATCTCCGGAAAATCGTGGAAAATCCTCATTTTATATGTGATAACCGATTTCTGCGAAATTTTTTTTTTCTTTGAAAGGGTATACTCATTCATAATGGGAAAATAAGAAAATTTTTTTAAAAACCGACTTCAAAAAAAATTTTTCCATAAAAAAAAAACCGACCACAAAAAAAAAAAAATTTTACAAAAAAAAATCAAATTCCTTGTAAAGAAAACTGAAAATCTGTTATAAAAAAATGCACTAAAAATTATAAAAAAAAAAAAACGGGTAAAAAAAAAAGTGTTATAAAAAAATTCACTAAAAATTAGACAAATAAAATCAGTTATAGAACTTCAAAGTCACTAAAAAGCGAGAAATAAAACCTATTTTGACAAAATGGAAACCCGACTTAACAAAAGATGCACTAAAAAGTAAAAAAATAATTGCATATTCTTGTGCCAATTTTAGTTCACCAAAGCAAAAATTTTTAAATATATATGTACAATTATTGTTATTTTTGGAGGCGGAGTCCAAAAGTTATGTGAATTTCTCTATGCTGACACCGCCTCCAAAATAACAATAATTGTACATATATATTTAAAAATTTTTGCTTTGGTGAACTAAAATTGGCACAAGAATATGCAATTATTTTTTTACTTTTTAGTGCATCTTTTGTTAAGTCGGGTTTCCATTTTGTCAAAATAGGTTTTATTTCTCGCTTTTTTTAAACATATACAGTACAGTGTGTTAAAGGTGATACAGAAACACATTGCAGAAAAAAACGTTTAAAAAAAGACAAATTTTAAAGCTTTGTTTTTACAAATTCCCCAAACCGCCTATTATGGTTTTTTCTTCATAATTGTTAAAAATTATTCTGGTCAATTTATTAATGACTGAAAAAAAATTATTTTCTGCTTTTTAGTGCTAATTAATTTTAGAAAAAAATTGTGGTAAAAAATTTTTTTAAATCAGTGACATTTTTTATTCTAAGTAGCACCCACAATTTTGATCTCTCCTTTTATTATGAGGCAAATATTTATTATTACCTTTTAAGAGGCAACTAAAACTAAAACGAAACTAAATCTAGAGGCAATGTTTTTATATATTAAATGTGTCTTTTTGTAATTTTTAATATTTTATTATTTTGTAGCGATTTTAGTAAATTTTGATACAGGGTCGGAACATGCTTGTCAATGTTCAGTGTCGCTTTGAGATCATTATGCGTGTGCAAGAGAGGTCATTGTGTTTTTGAGTGCAAAAGTAAATATTTTTGTTGCTATTATTTTGTTTTTTTTTATACAAAACTAGTTACGGTTGTTATAATTTTTAATGTAAGATCTTTGGTTATCGAAGTACAGGTAGGGGTAATTCTTTTTTATTTAAATTGACTTTTTTGGGGGTTAAGACAACAAATTTTCTAAAACATATGCCGAAGACGATTGTAAAAATTTTTTTGGGGTCGGATGAAACGTTTTAGCTCATCCCATTTATCCGTTTTATCGCAGGCATTTCCCCGTTGAACCGCAACATATTTTCGGAACATGATTTTGCGCCTTCTTATGTTATCGACCGGTTATGACCGGCCAAATCCAAATGAAGAGAATCCGGAAGATGACGATCATTTTCAGGCTATAAGTCCTTTCATTGTAAATGAACAGCCAAACTTCCATGTCGGAGATGATGAACACACGCCAAATCTGAACGATGCAAGTTGTGAAAGAAATGAAGCATGTTCTAGTCCAACTCTAGAGTCTGTTCAGTCTTCTCTAGTAACTGCAATAATTCACCAAAACCACATTTCATACATATATAAAACTTATTTTGACAAAATGGAAACCCGACTTAACAAAAGAAGCACTTAAAAGTAAAAAAATAATTGCATATTCTTGTGCCAATTTTAGTTCACCAAAGCAAAAATTTTTAAATATATATGTACAATTATTGTTATTTTTGGAGGCGGTGTCAACATAGATAAATTCACATAACTTTTGGACACCGCCTCCAAAAATAACAATAATTGTACATATATATTTAAAAATTTTTGCTTTGGTGAACTAAAATTGGCACAAGAATATGCAATTATTTTTTTACTTTTAAGTGCTTCTTTTGTTAAGTCGGGTTTCCATTTTGTCAAAATAAGTTTTATTTCTCGCTTTTTAGTGACTTTGAAGTTCTATAACTGATTTTATTTGTCTAAATATGGGTAGACCTACTAAACGACCAACTAATTTTTAGTGAATTTTTTTATAACTTTTTTTTTACCCGTTTATTTTTTTTTTTTAAATTTTTAATGCATTTTTTTATAACAGATTTTCAGTTTTCTTTACAAGGAATTTGGTTTTTTTTTGTAAAATTTTTTTTTTTTTGGGTCGGTTTTTTTTTTAAGGAAAAATTTTTTTTGAAGTCGGTTTTTAAAAAAATTTTCTTATTTTCCCATTATGAATGAGTATACTTTTTCAAAAAAAAAAAAAAATTTCGCAGAAATCGGTTATCACATATAAAATGAGGATTTTCCTCGATTTTCCGGAGATTCCCTCATCAGAATGCGATTTGGTGACAATGGGACCAATCGGGAATCAAACCCTTTAAAACAAAAAAAAAAAATTCAAAATCGGTTCATAAATGCCGGAGTTCTGAGGTAACAAACATAAAAAAAAAAAAAAAAATACAGACGAATTGAGAACCATCCTCCTTTTTTGAAGTCGGGTTAAAAAGTAACTGTAACACCCTGTATGCTTATTAAGGTACTTCCAGCACTATCTTATCTTCATTTCCTAAGATTAACCCGCATCCCTAATATTTATAGTTCTATTTTGTATTATTCAATTTGATTTGGACGAATTCAATATGTACGCTGTACGTTAAAAAGAACGAATAAATATATTATTATTATTATTATTATATAATCAGAAAAAACAACCGGTTTGCTTTTATTATAGAACAAATACATATACACACATACACAACACATAGATATATTCACTATTCACATATACAAATTAATGTAATTTTGAAATAAAAATAATTTTAAACTTATATATTTCGAAAACAAGACGGTAAAACGCGATTTAAAAAAAAAATTTAATTAATAAATATTTATTTTTACTATCCTAATTTTTTTTTATTCTGTCGATTTTTTTATTCTTCTAATGAGAGAGAATTAATACTTTGCTATTCATTATCTCGCGTTCTAAACGATCAAAAATTATGAAACTTCGGGATTTATTTGAAAACGTTATTTTTAGAAAAGTGATTTCATGCTGGACATCCTTAAACGTTTTTGAAGTATATTTTCAAGGTCATGTAAAAGTATGTAATCTTAATTCCATACATTTTCGTTCAATATTTTACAGGGGATCTTAAATTTGTTATTTGTACTGATGAGCTCAAAAGCAGCGCTCATTTTTCAAAATTTTCTAGTTGATTTGTACCTAATTAGATGATTTAGAAGGTTATTCATTGATAGTATATTTATAACGAACAACTTTTATCCGAGGCATATTTTCGAAAACCGAATGAATAAGGCACAAATCAATTATAAAATTTTGACAAATGAATGCTACTTTTGTTGCCATGAATATCAAAGAGCATGTTGGAAGATAATTTCGAGCTTAGCGGTTTTTATACAACAATTTAAACTCAAACCGTTTATGATATCCAAATAGTTTTTGAAACAAAACAATTTTGTCGAAATATTGTTTCGTAAAAAATATATAGAAAAAAAATTTATTAATGTTTAGTATTAAAAAATAAAACTTATTTTGACAAAATGGAAACCCGACTTAACAAAAGAAGCACTAAAAAGTAAAAAAATAATTGCATATTCTTGTGCCAATTTTAGTTCACCAAAGCAAAAATTTTTAAATATATATGTACAATTATTGTTATTTTTGGAGGCGGTGTCAACATAGATAAATTCACATAACTTTTAGACACCGCCTCCAAAAATAACAATAATTGTACATATATATTTAAAAATTTTTGCTTTGGTGAACTAAAATTGGCACAAGAATATGCAATTATTTTTTTACTTTTTAGTGCTTCTTTTGTTAAGTCGGGTTTCCATTTTGTCAAAATAAGTTTTATTTCTCGCTTTTTAGTGACTTTGAAGTTCTATAATTGATTTTATTTGTCTAAATATGGGTAGACCTACTAGACGACCAACTAATTTTTAGTGAATTTTTTTATAACACTTTTTTTTTACCCGTTTTTTTTTTTTTTTTTAAATTTTTAATGCATTTTTTTATAACAGATTTTCAGTTTTCGTTACAAGGAATTTGGTTTTTTTTTGTAAAATTTTTTTTTTTTGGGGTCGGTTTTTTTTTTAAGGAAAAATTTTTTTTGAAGTCGGTTTTTAAAAAAATTTTCTTATTTTCCCATTATGAATGAGTATACTTTTTCAAAAAAAAAAAAAAATTTCGCAGAAATCGGTTATCACATATAAAATGAGGATTTTCCTCGATTTTCCGGAGATCCCCTCATCAGAATGCGATTTGGTGACAATGGGACCAATCGGGAATCAAACCCTTTAAAACAAAAAAAAAAAATTCAAAATCGGTTCATAAATGCCGGAGTTCTGAGGTAACAAACATAAAAAAAAAAAAAAAAAATAAAAAAAAAAAAAAAAAAAATAAAAAAAAAAAAAAAAAAAAAAAAAAAAATACAGACGAATTGAGAACCATCCTCCTTTTTTGAAGTCGGGTTAATAAAAACTGCATTAAAATTCACTTCTTGGTTGATTTACAAATAACCATACGTTAATCTATTTTAACATATGGTTCACCAGTCTAAGTGGCCGAGCGGTCTAAGGCGATATGTCTGCGCAGTATGCCTACTTGGAAACAGGAAGGTTATGGGTTCGAATCCCGACATCGGCAGTTTGTCGGTCAAACTGTCGGCGTATGGACAAGAACGAAGTAACCGACTATGCTTGAGAAGGTTTTCTGCAGTTTTCTTCACGAATCCAAATGAATATCGGCATAGTTCCTATCATAGGCGGCTGCAGCCGCATATCCTAACAATTCCTAGTCTATACACAAAAATTCCTTCCACTCCACTCACATCCTCATATCCTTAGTGTAGCCCATCCAGAGCAGCCTCTACAATCTATCTATCTATCTACTTTAAAGCCTTACCTTTTACAAAATTTAACGATTGACTATAAGATTATACTTGAGATCCTAATTACAAAATGTATGTTTAAAACCAATAATATCATTTGAAATATCTTACAAGAAATATAAACTAAAACTTATGTCGAGTCTATTCGCACGCTAGCGAAGACGTAATAATTCTTTACTCAAATACATTGTGCTACTTCGTCCGCATTTATATGAAAGCTAAATATATATGTATTGAAAATAATAATAATCACGCTATATGATATATGTATACAATATACAACGATATATAACAATTTATAGTGTGCTATTATAGTTTATAGTTACTGTGGAAACGACAATCAAAGTTGACATTTCAAAATTGAAACAAAATTTTAATGAAATAATTTTATAGTTATTTTTTAGAAGTATAGTTTCTGTGGAAATGATAAAACCAACAAAAATTTTAACCGACTCCAAAAAAGGAGGAGATTCTATGTTTGACTGTATGTTTTTTTTTTCACCGTCTAATTTTCCCTTTCAAGATTATTTTTTGAGACAAAAGATAGCCTATGCCCTTTCCCAAGATCTATCTCCTTGCCAAATTTCATTACGATCCGTTTAGCCGTTTAGTCGTGGAGAGGTAGCAAACAAACAGAGTTACTTTCACATTTATATAGCAGTATGGTATGGATTATCACTAAACTACGAAAAGCTTGGCATAGACAGAAAAATATATTCTTATTACTTATGAAAGTTTTACTAAATATGAAAGAAGGGTAAAAAAGGGGATATATTTCCATCAATTCATAACAGAAAAGTATACGTCAAAATATAGGAGAGTGATTATTTTGAACCAAATTGCTAAAATCTTAATTAATAAAAAACTCTTAGGGCTGTTTTAAGATTTTAACATTCTTTAACGTCAAATAAATTTTGATGTGAAAAATAATACCTATAATCTTGGCTGGGAATCGAACTGACAACCTCCGGCTTGTCGGCTCAGGTCTGTATCATTATGAGCCACCAAATGCTATGGTATTCTAGAATGCATATTAATGTTACACCCACATGTGTCATGTTAGTCACTGACGTCTAGATAGATAGATAGATACATCTTGAGGTCTAAAAACTATTGCACTTCGACATTATGGTCCATTGTGCTCCCCCTTCTACCTCAGCCTGACGAGACTCGCTTCTCCCATATGTTGGCAATAGCCAGGAGCTTGCTTATCAGGTCTTTCTGAAGGTTCATATATTCGGGGTGAGATGCACCGAATATCCTGTATCTGCTGTAACCTAGATGTTCGCAGTCAAAGATAATGTGGCTGGATGTTTCTTCCTCCTTGCCACACAATCTGCACATAATGGACCCGTTATGGAGTCCCATTGTGTGCAGATGCTTCCGCAGGAGATAATGCCCGGTAATGAATCCGGTAATCCTCTGCAGTTGCATCCTGTTCAGCCTAAGTGCATCGAGCACTGACCTCTATATAACTGGATAGATTATTCCATGTTACGCCATTAGTCAGAATTGAAGCGCTTCTCAACTAGTCACCGTACTAAATTTTGTTCGTGTGCCTGCGCTGTGTTTACGTGAAATAAATATGTAAGTTAATGTATGTGTAGCTGTCACATGTATTTCCACTATACTTACCTAAAAAGTTTTTAGTCACGCAAGCGCACTGAAACATAATTTAGTTTTTGGCCAGTAATTAAAAAATGTGTAAATAGTAAATAAACTAAAACAATGAATAATACAACGACAACAAGATATTATGAAATCATATGCATTCCACCCCCATAGCATATCGCAGCTCAGAGGCAGAACGTTGGTCTAGAAAGCCTGAGGTCGGTAGTGGGTTCGATTTCTAGACATTTAAGATTTTGTATTTCAAGGATTTGATGTCAAAGAATGTTATAAATAACCAGTCCAAGTGGCCGAGCGGTCTAAGGCGTTATGTCTGCGCAGTATGCCTACTTGGAAACTGGGAGGTTATGGGCTCGAATTCCGACATCGTCAGTTTGTCAATTATTAAGAAAACAAAGGGCGATTAATTGACTAAACTGTCGGCGTATGGACAAGAACAAAGTAACCAGCTATGCTTGAGAAGGTTTTCTGTAGTTTACTTCACGAACTTTATATGAATATCGGAATAGTTCCTATTATAGTCGGCTGCAGCCGCAGATCCTACCCATGCTAGTCTATACATAAAAATTCCTTCCACTCCACTCACATCCTCACATCCTTAGACATCACAATGGACCTTATGGTCGAAGTGTAGCCCGTCCAGAGTTCGCGTGACACATATTATAAAAATATCATCACACAAACTTGTAACGTAACCACAATATAAAACTTATGTAAATGATACTTTTAAGATGCATTTTATGATAAATGAATTTGAGAAACTTTGACAAAGGAGTTACTTATCGATTTTGTAAGAAAAAAAAAGTGGACATTGCCAAACTACATATATAAACCGGTAGCCATTTATCATCCATTCATCTCAATTCTTACCTATATTTATCCCTTCACATATGCTCGAACTAAAAATGAAAAAAAAAAAAAACTCATATATTTTAAAGAATTTTACAAAATGTGTCACAATTATATTACATAAGGTTTTACTCTTCTCCAGTAAAGCAAAAAAAAAAAACAAACTATAAGCAAGGGTTTGTTTTTTAAAGAAAGAACTCTTTACACGCACATTTCAAAAAAATTATTTGGAAGGTAATAAATTTTCAAACTGGACATTAATATTATAAGCTATGTGTGTTTTTTTTTGTGTGTGTGGGTATCGTTGGCAGCAAGCATTGGTCACAAAAAAAAGGGTGACTTATGGACTCGAACAAAATGCATTTGGTTAAAAATCATTAATAGTTAACGTTTTCGTTCCATTGTAACTAATAATGACTTTTTGTGTTCAGTTTAGAGCTACCGAATTTTTTATGTAAAATGAAATTTTATGTTCTTTTTTTTTGTTGACCCTTTTATGTCCAGTTATTATTATGCGAGCAAAGCGCCTTAACAAATGCAATGATTACCTTTAATGATATGAAAAGAAATTTGGTGATATATTTAAAGTGGGTTACATTCACTTCAATATTATACACGCTGTCCTTAGTTAGATGATAAAGGCCACACATGAAATAAGGTCACACTATTGGCTGTGTGAACAGTTGCCAAGACTGTTGACAATGTGGTAAAAATGCATAATACTTTGGGAGAAATTTATATATCAGATGAAAAAATTATACGGTTTAAGTTTCAGCTGTAGTTTGCCATATAGGGTGTATTCGTTTTGGGCGCTTAAGGCAATTTATTGCCTTGTGAACACTTAGATAGATAGATTGTAGCGGCTGCCCTGGACGGGCTACCCTTCAACTATAAGGTCCATTGTGATGCCTAAGGATGTTAGGATATGAGTGGAGTGGAGTGGAGTGGAAGATTCATCTGGAGTTCTTGAAGGAAACTGCAGAAACCTTCACAAGGATTGCCGGTTATTTCGTTCTTGTCCATACGCCGACAGTCCGGATTCGGCAGTCAATTAACCGTCCCCTTTTTTTTCTTAATAATTTACAAACTGCCGATGTCGGGATTCGATCCCATAACCTCCCAGTTCTAAGTAGACATAACGTCTCAGACATAATGCCTTAGACCGCTCGGCCACGGTTATGAACACTTACGTTACACTTGAAAATTCCAGTTTCAGCCATTATAAGTACGTATAAGCGTTAGTTGACATCAATATTCAATATGGCGGATGAAAACAGTTTAGCTGTTTTTCAAGCAATATAATGTTTGTTTGAAATAGTTAACATAATGATAGTGATGATGAAGATTTTGAATTCCCCCCTTCAAAAATTAGGGGGAAAACCCCTAAGTTGTCTATGCTGTGCACATAACTGTTTTGTTGCGCTACCACGCTTTTGTTGTCCTACCTCAATCGATAAAGCGTCTGCTGTGTGCGTGATGTTTATCGTTTGAGCTCATGTATTACCGCGTTTTACACAGCGTTAAGTTTTACATACTAAAAACACCGATTAGTATGTATATAATTACAAACTAAATTTTTGAAATCGCATAGAATTTGGATTTAATAGATCAAAATTAATTATTTAGATCATCTTACATTTCAAAGAAATCAGCTCAATAATTTTTAATTCTCAAATGGCTTAAAATTAGGAAGAAAATTGAATATGTAACGGATTCTTCCCTCGCTGGATATAGATCTGATTAAATTGGCTGTTCAATTAGGATGTTGAATGAAAATTTTTTTTCACTTCAATTGAAGCATGTTTACTTTACAAATATCAAGGTAAAATTATTTTCTAAATAACTTTAAAAATAAGCGAGATATGAATGATTGAAATTCCCGATTAGACAAAGAGGGTGATAGCCCTCTTAATAGACATTGTGACGTCATAATGTACTAACACCATTTAAAATACACGTAAAACTCCGTTTTGCAAGAAAGAGACAGATAATAATCTTTAAAAGCTTATAGATTCCTTGTTATTTGTCGGCTTTCAATTTAGTTTTTAAATATTATTACAGTATTAACAATATTTTCATATTCTGAAAATAAATATGAAATATTTGGTATCATTCAACTACCCAATTCAACCAACAGAAATGGAAAAACTCATTAATAATCTTTTCCAAGAAAGATAACAACAATGAAAGCTCGCGTCCAATGGTTCATCAACTACGACTAGTCAGACAGAAGAACCCGACTAGAAAAAAAGTCAAACAAGAAGGAAGTAGGTACCAATTGTCTGACGAGTTAAATCTATTCAGTTAAATTTGCAACAAAAAAGTCATCTCTAAAGTTAAAGGACCTAATATATTTGTTGACAAAAATTTATGACCTTATGTATTTAAAAATATGCAAATAACTGACAAAAAATGGAACACCATAAAATTATATGAAAATTAAATGTTTTTATTGCAAAAACTTCAAGGCTACCCGGAAAAGGTTTACTTTTGGTTAAGCATAACAATTGAAGTCATAAAGAAGGGTTTTTTTAAAGAATATTTTATTACCATAGAGAAAGTTTTAAAAAATTTTTGTTTATGTTTTTTCTTATTTTGCTACAGTTTTACGATTATACATACATTTTGCATATTTTTACTCCCATTGTTGTCATTCTAAGATTTATTCAAATTCGCTGTTAAATCTTTTTTATTTACAAATTTGTGTGAAACTGTTCTTCAAGAATTCAAAACTTCAAAAAACTTTCATTCCCAAGGTTCATTTTGTGTAGAGATGAAAACGAAATAGTGTAATTAGGAATATTATTAAAATTAACCTTTTATAATGGGAGTCATATGATGTACTTCGCCAACCGTGTGGAGTCAATTTTTACAACATTTTGAATTAAATTTCTTTATTATATAACTGGACATTTTTTATGATGTAAAATAATATCTTCGTTTTTACTACAAACTTTTAAAGGCATTTATTTTTTCAAATTGTAATTAAGAATATTACTAAAATTAACCTTTTATAATGGGAGTCATATGATGTATTTCGCCAACCGTGTGGAGTCAATTTTTACTACATTTTGAATTAAATTTCTTTATTACATAACTGAACATTTTTTATGATGGAAAATAGAAATTTTGTTCTTACTACAAACTTTTTAAGGCAATTAATTTTTTTACGTATTTATTACACAGTCCGTTTTAAGGATTAAAAAGGCTAAAAACCATCAAAAAATATAAAATTACAAAGACATTTTAGTCTGAAGTCCGACGTAATTTAAATTTGAATATGTTTTGTGAAAAAAAAAACCACCATGAGTTATACAAAATGAAAAAATTCGTTACCAAATATAGAATTTATAATAAATGCATTTTATTTTAACCCCTATCACACAATAGCTCGCAAAAAAAGAAATGTATGCAAACCCATTAAAAATCCAAAAACGGGGAAGTTACTTTTAAACCAACTGGAATGCCCCTCGATCGATCAACAAACTCTTTTGAATAAATTTGTTAATTTAGATTTTAGGATTCCGTAGAAAATAACTAAATTTACTCGGTCAGTCAAGTGGTCATGCAGTCAAACGCGTTCTGCTTGAATCTGGAAGGTTGTGGGTTCGATTCCCGACGGTGGTAATACGCTATGCTTGTGAACCATTTCAGCCGTTTCCCTTCATGAACTCTAGATGAGGATCGGCATAGTTCGAATCAAAGTCGACTGCAGTAGCACAATCTACCAATTTCTAGTCTGCATCCAATTTTTTATCTCCACCATTAATGAATATAATATTAATAAAGGTTAACAAGAATAATGATGTTGGTGGCCACTCTTACAGGCTGTGTGTACCTCAGAAACGGAGGTTAAACCCTATTAGTATTATAATTAAATCTACTGTCTCTATTTTTTATCAATCGTGGAAGCTTATATTCTTGATTTTGATTTTGATCTTGATGCATTAAGTAGATGGTTAATAATCTATTGAAAAATATGTCCCATATGATTTCCTAACTCAATCTTAACACTTCTTCCGTTGGAACCTGCCGTCCTTTATGAAGATGCTCGATGATGTTCCCAAATAGAAGGTCGCTATGATAAGCTCACCTTTCATAGTTTTTCGTGGAGGCAATATGGCTTACTAAGCAAAGGCATACCATGGCTAGACCATTCAAGTGTGCACCACGAACTTCATAATTTAAGGATTTCTTATGATTCCACTTGTTGAAATTCCATGACCAGACTTCCAAGACCCGCCCATTATGTTAGAAATCACAGAAGTCGTCAGCCTCTGCGTTTAATAGGACATCCAGAGAACGTTGGTTCAAATATCTTGGAAAGAGGTTACCCTTGTAGGGTACTTTTACTTGATCTTGGATTTCAATATCTAGTCGCCTTAGTGCAATATATATGTCTCCAGGTTTCATGTCGTATGCACCATCAAACCTGTATCTATTAAATATTCAGGCCAAACAAACGATTGGGTTTAAAGTCCACAAATTGTCTGCCTTTTTAATTTTTATTTGCATAGTTTTTAGGTTTAATATATCAGGATAGTTAGGTATTGAGATCTCTGGCAAAGAGTGGAGCTTAATATTTCAACCTACTAGCAGTAGTTACTAAGTTGTTACTAAGTTAGTTACCACAGCACGACCACGAAACTTGTTGACCAAAGTGTACGTCACGGGAATTAGGCTAGGAAACATCAATTCAATAGCTCTAGTTGATAATTTATTCACTATAGAGCACATTCAAGTGTTAGAGTTCCCAATATTCCAATACCCTCCAATTGAAGTATTATTTGTTTGGTAGTGGTAATCAAAAATTTCTTGTACAAACACAAACATAATTCCACCAGGCATTGAAATCTGGACCACTGGATTCTAGCTCAATGTGCTATCGTTACAGCACGGCAGATACTGCTGAATGGTTGTATGATGTGTTTTACTGTTAAGTAACGATAGTTCTTACAACCCCTATAATGTGCAGCACTTACACACTTGATGAACATGAATATAATTTTTTTTCTAAAAATTACGTAAAACCTTGTGCCTGTATGTATAATGTATATGTATGGTGCAGCAATAGACTAATAGAGTGTGTCATACAAAAATTGGCATAATAATACCCAAAAAAGGATACTAGGTATTAGGTCAGTGTATTTATTATATTATTATACCTAAAAACGTATATATAAATATATATATATATATATAGATATAATATATATATTTTATAGGGGTTAAAATTTAAAACAGCAGATGTATATTGTATAACATTATAACCCTGGCCTGGCTTGTTGGATTTCCTCTCTCTCTGGACGAACGAACGGATAGATGGTCAACAAAACGACTATTTTAATGTGTGTTATGTATGCTGGACATTTTTATTTATTTATGTTTTTTGTTTGTTTGTGAATATAATATGCAACAAATAAATTTTACATAGAGTATAGAAACGGTCACAGAATACACTGATCGATACAGGAAATGGGATAAGACATAACGAAATATCAATACTTATTGTTGAATTGTTTGAATTCAAAAATAAAATCTATATAGACCAATTAAAAGGAAGTGTCTGAAAAAGGGGAAACTTTTATTTTACATAAAATTTCCTCCAAGAATTTCTTGGTCTGTCACTATTTCGATCACTTAATTAGTTTTTAGCTTATTGTAGAGCGTGCCAAAGTCCGCAAAAGCTTTGAGGCTTTGACCAGTTGAAGTAATGTGTTGGAAATTTGATGCCCTTTTTGTCAACATATTTTTATACCCTGTATATGTAAATATACAAGGTATATTAAATTTAGTCCCGACTTTGTTGGACTTTGTCCGTCCGTCTGTGAACACGATAACTCAAGAACGAAAACAGATGACGAGTTGATAATTTTTTGTGTGTGTTCTAGAGCAAAAAAGTAAGGTCAAGTTCGTTAATGGGCAAATCGGAACGTGTTTTCCCCCGCCAAGGGGGAAAATTTATATCTTTAAAACCGTAAGAGATAGAAATGAAATTTATTTAATCTGTTTAAAATAAATCACTTTTGTTTGAAATTTTTGTTCATAAACTCAATAGTTTTCTCATAATTTATCCTCAAAGTTGAAAATGAGACATACAATTGATAGGCGAACGAAGGCATGCATGTATACATGTACATAGCATCCATGCATACTATTTTTATACCCAGTATATTTGTAAATATACAAGGTATATTAAGTTTAGTCCGACTTTGTAACGCTTGAAAATATTGATCGAAGAAAAAAATGCATATCTTATAAACTTTGAATTTGAAGAATTGTTCAAACATTGATATACATACTCAGTATAAAAACTGGATATTCAAACAATTAACTCAGTTAGTTGTTACATTACTTGTTTTTTGTTTTAAATTTAAATACATTACGAGTTATTTATGAAAAGCTTTTTTTATGAGAAAGTTTTTAGCGATCTGTCATCATACTGAACCTAGTTTACTAAAGCCTTTCTTAAAAGTTTTTGGAAATGCCGAAGCTAATTCTCTGCTTGATCTACTGAAATACACTGTAGCAAATGCCACGAAACAGATTTACGATATATATTATTCCGCTTCCATAGGCTAGTCATAGACTAATAATAGGTTAGTCATAGACTAGCCATAATAAAAAGCTAGTCCTAGACTAGTAATAGACTAATCGTAGGCTAGTCATAGACTAGTCATAGAATAGCCACAGACTAGTCATAGAATAGTCACAAACTAGTCATAAAGTAGTAAATCTCTTTCAATATTTTCGCAAACTGTAGTAGCTGCGTCCATATGCATGTCTCTCTTGATTGAGCATGAGGAAAAGAAAATATAGTGAGCAAGAAAGTCTTTTTCTGGAGGAGATATGTAAGCAATTTCACTTCAAAAATTTTCGATATTCTGCTACTTGTTTTGTTTCAATTTCTATATGAATATCCCAAAGCCCAAAGGCAGAGGCAGCGTAAGAATGTAGAATAAGCTGATTAAAAGTGTTGTGTAAATTTATTTCATTTTTGGAAATTGTTTTTATAAGTTAACGTCTATCTATCCATTGCTAGCTAGTATGGTCGCCTTTCGGTTTTATTATACCAACGGAGTGACTAGCGTTTACTAAATTTAACATTTACTGAACATTGATAACATTCTTTGACATCAATTGCTTGATATGAAAAATCATACACGTCTAGGATAGGAATCGAACCTACGACCTCTGACGTTCTAGATTCTAGAACAACGCTCTGCCGGTGTACAAGATGTTATGGTGGTGGTATGGATATGAATTATCAATTATTTTATTTTTACTTTATATTCTGTTCCATAATAATAGGGAATATGCATGAAAATTTTTTTTCACTTGAATTGAAGCATGTTTACTTGACAAATATCAAGGTAAAATTACTTTTTAAATAACTTTAAAAATAAGCGAGATATGAATGATTGAAATTCCCGATTAGACAAAGAGAGTGATAGTCCTCTTGATATGTTATGTGACGTCATATTACACTTTCACCATTTAAAATACACGTAAAACTCCGTTTTTAGTATTTTTGCAAAAAAGAGACAGATAATAATCTTTAAAAGCTTATAGCTTCCTTGATATTTGTCGGATTTTAATTTCGTTTTTAAATATTATTACAGTATTAACAGTATTTTCATATTCTGAAAATAAATGTGAAAAAAAATTTTCATGCATATTCCCTATTCGAAAAATTTGATTTATTTTATTGGAATACAAATTGAAGGCTATTCTTTATGTGGATGTTGTTATAATTTTTTTACCGGTCATTGTATAGTTAAAATAATCGGTTTTGCAAAAATTTTTGTGATCTTTTATTTTCAAAAATATATTCGTTTTAAAAAGGACATAATAAAAAAAAATTAGGGTCATTTTTTTGCATTATAATATATCACGACTTTTAATATTTTTATGTATGATTTCTGATTCGATAGAATACTTATATATAACCATTTTGAATAATAATGCTTATTTAAATTTACGTATTATCCTTTTTTTGGCGACGTTCGAATGGGGTGATATTGTGTCATCAGTTTAGTTTTTTTTATGGCATATATAAAAGCAAACTTTGGCGCTTTTAATCATAAAGAGAAGAATATTTCACTGAGAGTTTTATAAAAATTTATACATGATATAATAAAATCATACTATTCCAATAAGTAATAACAATATGATGATATCATTTTTAAAACTTTGTTGCTTATTACATTTCAAATTTTGCCCCAATTCCTAGAACATTTCTTTGTATTTTATAAATACAAAGTACATACAATCTTTGTATTTTGTATTTTATAAATTTCGACTACAATGTAGTCATCATCAGTATCAGTGTTTCACAATGATATTAAAAAAACTTTGTCTCTTATATGATCTGGCTGAGTAACCGGCTATGCTTGAGAAGGTTTTCTGCAGTTTCCTTCACGAACTCCAGATGATATATATCGGCATAGTTCCTATCATAGTCGGCTGCAGACGACTATGATCACATCATCACATCTTTAGGCATCACAATGGACCTTATGGTCGAAGTGTTGCCCGTTAAGGGGAAAGAACCCCCCTTTCCCCTTAACGGGCAACACTAAAGGGAGGGGGAAACACAAAATTTGACATATCTCCCTTAATATTTGAAAAATCAAAAAATTTATAAGAAGTAAAGTTGTAGGTACTAAGTTTTACTGAAATTTTGTTTCTTATCATTTTTTTTGTTACACTAATATTTACAGAAATATTGACGGTTTAAGACTGAAAATTAAATTCCTTAATATCTCTATACACATTAGAGTTTGCGCAAAAATGATAAGATGATGAACTGTAGCAAATGTGATTTTCAACAACTTTATTCCTTACGCAGTTTTCGATTGTTCTAATATTAAGAGAGATATTTTATATTTTGTGTTTTCTTCTTTTTTTATACCTCCCCCCATTCCCCTCGACGTATGTCATTTATTAATAAAATTGGACTTGCAAATGCCAAAATCATATATGACATTTCATTTTGATCAGACTAAAACTGTGACCACTAGAGAGTGATTTATGTATTCTAAGGAAATTCGCTAAGTTGAAGCAGCTCCTGCGTAACGAATTTTTTTTAAATGATAGCTCGATTTTTGACGCCTTTTGTACATATAGCTAAAATAAGTTTTAGTGTAATTTGGACATCATTATCATATTTTTGTAATTAGAAAAAGCGAGATTGTACCGTTAATATTATGTACGACTTTTAGCTATATAGTTTATATTGTTTGTTGATCGTAAAGAAATCAATACGGATATAACTTTTTATCATATACTACGCACAATAGGCATTAGATATCGTCGTCAAAATATAATATACTAATCAAGAGCAGTTTATTATATTTTAAGGTTTTTTTTTGTTTGATCATATTATTATGTTACAATATTGAGAAGATGAAATGATAATAATATTATATATATATATATATATATATATATATATATATATATATATATATATATATATATATATATATATATATATACATATATATATATAATATCTATAGAAAATCGGGATGATGTCTTACCAATTTTCTATTATATATTAAAACTTTATTAATAATAATAATATTATTATTTTGGTAATAATAATATAATACGAATTATACAATAAAAAAATCTGGTATAAACATACCACACAACCTCTATATACAAATTGAGCCTATCAGCCTAACAATGATAATATTATAGACACAAACAAGTACAATTTAATATATTTAAAAAAACATCAATTCAATAATATGTGACATTATAAGAGTTTCCCGTTACTTCCACCAAAGTTGTATGTAATAAAATAAACCAACTTGGTCCTATATATCATTTTGTAAAAGAAGTGATAGTCTTCAAATGACGAATATTTTTTTAAAACTTATCTAAGAACCAACGCAAGGAAACTAGCTAACTAATAAAAATAACGACATTCAAATTAGTGTTATATCTGCGCAGTATACCTACTTGGAAACTGGGTGGTTATGGGTTCGAATCCCGACATCGGCAGTTTATCAATTATTAAGAAAAAAAAAGGGGCGGTTAATTGACTTAACTGCCGGCGTATGGACAAGAACGAAGTAAGCGGCTATGCTTGAGAAGGTTTTCTGCAGTTTCCTTCACGAACTCCAGATGAATATCGGCATAGTTTCTATCATAGTCGGCTGCAGCCGCATATCCTACCAAATCCTAGTCTATACACAAAAATTTCTTCCACTCCACTCATATCCTCACATCCTTAGGCATCACAATGGTCCTTATGGTCGAAGTGTAGCCCGTCCAGGGCCCAGGGCAGTCTCTACAATCTATCTCCATGCGTTTGAGGGGTAAAATGACACAGGCAGACTCACTGATAGATTGACAGACACACAAAGGTTTCAAACTTATAACACCTATCTTTTTGCGTCGCAGGTTAATAAGACCCGTGATCTATTTTGATTAGTCAAGCACAATGGGATTATCCAATACTTTCGATATTCAAATAATTAGTGTTTTTATGTATATATTTTTATGAACGCATGAAAACGCTCTCACTCTCCTTTCCTCATAAATCAAATTATTATAATTATTGAAAGCATTATAATTATTACTAATAAATACGAAAGAATTACTTCCACTGGAGTGGTTTTGGTCGAAAACGTAATTTCTAATGGTAGGTATATGGTAGCTTAATTTTAAATGTTCTACAATGTTAATATCAGACTAATAACGTAAAATAGTATTTTTTGGTATTAGACGATTTCAAAACCTAAATATCCGATTAAAATTCAATATAGATTTTGAACGCATAACCTCTATATTTCATATTTATTGTACTGTGTACATAGAGGATATATCGTCGGTATATATATATATATATATATATATATATATATATATTCACATTGATAACGGTACGATACATAGATTGTCAGAAAAAATCAGAGTTGGAAAATTAGAAAGTTTATGTTTTATACTCATAGCATTCCATAGCCTCATTTATCTCTACTTTCTTTATAAATAATTCCATATTTTAATAATAACAATTGTGAAAATAAAAACTAACAGTGTTAAATGCTTCAATACCCAGTATATAATAGATAAATAAAATTTATATATCTATGACGTGAATAAATTACACATTAACTGCTAAATCATTTATGGCCGTAATGGTGAGGCGATTGCCGCATATGCAAGAGGTTCACGTTTATATTCCTGGAAAATGTGTAGTATGTTTCCGGCCTCGTAACTATCCCGAAGATATACAAAATTATTTATAAGTTTAGTTAATTCATACTGATGATAACTACTATGTAGTCGAAATATGTATTTATTAAAGACAAATAAATGATCTAGGAATTGGGGGAAAACTTTCAAATTTAAACTTTATACACGGTTTTACAAAATTATTTTTCATAACATCAGAAACTAATCGTTTCAAACTTTTCGAAATGAGAAAATAAAAAACTATTCGAAAATAATAGATAAATGAAATTTAATTATCTATGACGTGAATAGATCACATATTAACTGCTAAAACATCTATGGCCGTAATGCAAGAGGTCCACGTTTGGATTCCTGGCAAATGTGTAGTTTTTTCATTTCAGAATTGTTCTCAAATTTACTAATTTAGTATTGTTCTCAAATTGTTGTTTACATTTTATACACATTTGATATTGACGGTACAAGTATTATGTATGAAAAGAAAATCGGATTGAATATATACAAAACCACAAAAATTGGCCACGTAAGAGCTACGTAGACAATGCGAATTTCTTAACTGTCCCCGGGATATGGAATTGAAGATATGTTACTCGTTGCTAATTCTGTGCGTGTCTTTGGTGCGTGTACGATAATGCTATTCATATTGATGATGGCTACTTTGTAGTCGAAATACTTATTTATTAAATACAAATAATTGATCTAGGAATTGAGGCAAAATTTGAAATTTAATTTAAAAAAACATAGAGTTCTCTTTGATTATTTCAGTAATCTTTATACTGTACAAAGCTCTTCATATTTCTATATAAAAGTTAATACAGATTATTTTTATACGAATTAAAATTTAAAAAAAAATTCATATTGAAAACTATTTTGAAAATGGATTAAACTCCAAAACAAATCAATTTGAAAGAAAATTTTGAATAAAGTGGTTAGTAAATAATTGAAATTTCCACAAAATAAAGCTCTCAATTATAAATTGTACTAGTTATTGATATCAATTTTCAGAATACAAGTCATCTAAAAATTTCAGTCAGTACGGAGAGCAAAATTTCTTGCAACAAATAATTAATTCAAATAAACGTTTTGAATAAAACTAAATACATCCCTGTTTCTGGTATTCTGGTATATCATTATTCAAAGTTTAAATCACACAAAGAATGAATTTCAGCAACAAAATTTAATTTAGAATGTTATAAACGTTTTTTTAATTTCAATTTACAAAAAAAAAAAAACTGTACTCTGATAAAAAACAGCCTCATCCAACAACAAGCGCCACACGCATTTCACCCAACAATCACCCAAAATGTACTGAACAAAATATGTCGTCTTATATGTCACACAAAGACACAACACAACAACATATTATAGCGGGTTGCGGGTGTTATGATACAGTGGGGTGGATAGTGGGTAAGGATAAAAAAGGGCATCTCTAAATTGAAAATTGATATCAAAGTACTTTCTTTCTTTATTTTTTTTGTCAAAACAGATAATTAAAATAGCAAAAAATATATAAAACTGAGTTTATCCATCCTCCTCCTTATTCGATGAGAATTTATTTATTTTTTATTTTTTTAATTAATAAAATTTATATAAAAAAAAAAGTTAGTAAGAGAGGAAAATGAGAATTTTCTTTTTTCATTATTTTTTGTTAAATATTCTCTCAGTAAGATGAGAGAAAATTAATCAAATTTTTCTTTTCTATGTATTTTATAAAAACATAGAAAACTGATCTATATGTTATAAATACAGTTCGGTTCAATAATTTAGATCCTATGTTCATAAATTAACGTGCCATTTCAGTAATGTTTCATTTTCACTGAAAATCTGTTATAAAAAAATGCACTAGAAATTAAAAAAAAAAAAAAAACGGGTAAAAAAAAATGTGTTAAAAAATGTACTAAAAATTAGTGTCTACCCATATTTAGACAAATAAAATCAGTTATAGAACTTCAAAGTCACTAAAAAGCGAGAAATAAACCCTATTTTGACAAAATGGAAACCCGACTTCAAAAATCAAATATTCTATAACAAAAAATGCACTAAAAAGTAAAAAAATAATTGCATATTATTGTGCCAATTTTAGTTCACCTAAGCAAAAATTTTTAAATATATATGTACAATTATTGTTATTTTTGGAAGCGGTGTCCAAAAGTTATGTGAATTTTTCTATGCTAACACCGACTCCAAAAATAACAATAATTGTACATATATATTTAAAAATTTTTGCTTAGGTGAACTAAAATTGGTACAATAATTAATGCAATTATTTTTTTACTTTTTAGTGCATTTTTTGTTATAGAATATTTGATTTTTGAAGTCGGGTTTCGATTTTGTCAAAATATGGTTTATGTACTTATAAAATTGAGCGTGCTTGATAATTATATCTTATTTTAAATTTATAGTACAATTGATATACAAAGCTAGGGGCGCATTTGATCATGCTTCATATATTCATATGAGTCGTTTATTTTTTAATTTGATTGTACATTGAATGTATTTAACATATATTAATGATAAAATTTATAATTTTTGCATATTATTTAATGCTTTTATATATTATGATGTAGTCAGTTAAATGGATAAATGATTTTCTCTTTGAGATGATGTTGTTGATTATGACATAAAAATCTTTTGAAATTTTTTTACATTAAGTAAGAAAAAAAAAAAGGAAAAAGTCCCACATTTTAATTTTTCTATTAACAATCTTCTCTGAGTAGAAGAGATAGTTAAGATTTTTTATATCATATAATTAGTTATTTTCTGTTATACTTTTCTGTGAAATATAGCTACGAAAAAATTGAATTACAGTGTTTGAAGAAAGATTCAAAGGTTATTGTGATCACTGCGAAAAGTGGATAATAGATGTGGATATACTTGCCCGTTATGAATGAACATAGTTATTTGAAACGCAGAATAACAAAATGGTGTTGATTTTAATGCTTAAATAATTAATGAGGAGAACTATTTCCTTTTTACTCTATTAAACAACTTATTTAATATAAAGATTATTAAAATAATCAAAGAGAACTCTAGGTTTTGAAAATAAATTTCAATTTATAAAATAAATGGTGCCAACTAACATACTTCCGCCCTTGCACAAATGAAATCACTAGAGAATTAAGGGATCATAAACTAAAAACAGCGCTTGTTAGTAAAAATAAAATTAAACAGTTACTGGGCAACCCTAAGGATAAAATTGTCAATGAAAAACAATCGGGCATATATAGTGTCAGTTGTCAAAAATGTTCGAAAATTTATGTTGGTCAAAGTCGTCGCCAAATTGGAACTCGAATCAAGGAACCTCAGGCTCATGTAAAATTAGGGAGAACCGAAAAATCGTGTATAACTGCGCACATTATTGAGAACAACCACAAAATTGACAAATCGAATTTAAAACTACTAAAATTGGTACAAAACCCCACAGAATTAAATGCATGCGAAAGTATCTACATACACAAATAAAGAAAACAGATAATGAATTTAGACATTGGCCCAATTCCAAATTCTGATTTAATAAAATTAAAGGTATTAAATTCAAAATTTAATACCTGAATATCAAGGTTAGCTTCGATCAATACCCTCACCTTATAGACAATAACAACACCGCTTGGCCGGAAATGGATACCGCCAATAAATGGGTTGGGTTCAGCACACACTTAATCTCTTAATTGGTCAGTCAACTCAAATAATCAAGACAAAATTTTTTTAATATTATTGTGAGACACGCACTAAATTAGTAACGACCTACATATCTCTGACTCCATATCCCAGAGATAGTTACGATTAGCTAATTCACACTGATGACGACTACTTTGTAGTCGAAATACGTATTTATTAAATACAAATAATTGTTCTAGGAATTGGGGCAAAATTTGAAATTTAATCTTATTTAATAATAAAATATTGTTGGGATAATCTATGCCTCCATTTTACTTAAGAGCTTTGAAGTCAAAAGTATGCACACCTAACCCGATTGACTCTATTGTGAGACGGTCTTAGCCAAGTATTTTACGTCAAGTCCAAAAAGTAATTGATAATAAATTATTTCCACGCTTAATTAATATCTTTTTAATTTTTTTTATTAATATTACTTTTTATTTCATTTGAAGTAGGTTTTCTAAAGGTTTCTTTTATTTTAATTGGAAATTTATAAAGTAACCTACGCTTCCACCGTATTATTTCTCGGTCCGATGGTCAGATTCTCAGTTACATAGCTAGCATACTTCCTTCTATAGAGTTTAGCACAATCATGATCTGTGTTTTCCCGCACGTACGAATTAGTTTGTGAGTGAATCTTTTCTTTGAAAATCCATTTTTAGTTAAAGCAATGGCACGTCAAATTTGGACGGAGAGGTGACCGGATGGCGAGTGGTAATCTGGGTCTTGAAGTGATACTGAACATCCCCATACCGTCCGAATGGACCCCAAATGGACGGGGGTGGAGATGGGGATTGGGACAAAATGTAAAATTTTTTGACGAGCCAACCGGATGAAAATGCGGTTGCTTTGAAGTTCATACCCTATTTATATAATAACATTTTTTTGGACATCGATGGACATTTGAAGAAATTTTTGGAAAATCGTTTCATAACCTCAATAACCGAGAGTGCGTACTACATTTGCTTCGAAAATCCGGTAAAACGTTTATTTAATCAATAAATATTTAATGAAAGGCTACCTCACAAAATCTTTGAACTAAAAACATTTAGTAAATTTCCTAAATGGAGTTTACCAACAATTCCTCGATATAAAAATAAAATAAATGTTGGACACAGAGAAAAGATATTGTGTATTGTTCGCATAAAATTCAACAGCTACCCTTTCTATTTTATAAATAAATTGTAAGGGATAAAAAGATAAAAAGGGGGATGCTGCTTGATGATGAATTGAATGAATGAATTGGACAACAAAAACACTGAAGGAGAGGAAAGACTGGACCTAACGTGATATTATTTTGGCGGTATTATTAATACAACCAAGAATGGCGGACATGTTTGAGAGGACAATGTTATCATTATTATTATTTTTGGGATAAAAACTAGTAAGGGGATGCAGAAATGAAGAAATCTATATAAATTAAACATTAAAAGAGGGGTTGTTTTTCGAATATATATATATATATATATATATATATGTCCGTGTGTGTGTTTATGTGCGCGCGATACATTATCGAACATATATTTAACGGATTGGATGTGAATTTTATAGTTTAGTTAGTATGGACATTAGTAACGCTCGTTTTTTTCTACTGAAAAAACTGATTTTTTCCACAAAAATATAGAACACAATTCGTGATGATGTATATATCGTTTTACCCTTTGTCTATAATAGAATATAAAATATAAATTGGTGTATAGTTTTTGGCAATATTTATGTCTGTTGCATTCAACCATCTGTCGTTATTCCTTTAAATTGTAAATTTGTTGAAACATGCAACTTCATTTAAAAAAATTTCACCATGTAACGGTAGTTTTTACAATCATATCTCAGAAATGTACCTGGTTAATACTAAAAATGTTAGTCAAACAGATCATTATGTAGGTAATCTTCTGTACTTTCGCCATCAGAGCATCGAGTGCGAGTTTTTAAACACATCTAAAAAGACGTTAAAATATTCAAAAAGAAGTAAATAACATGCAGTCGATGGTTTGAGCCATACAAGGTATTTTCTAAGCACATGCTTCTTTCGAGCACATGCTATCCTTCAAGGATTTTCTACTTAAGATTTTCAAGTTCATGTTTCCCTCATTTGTAGTTCGTTTTCTACGCAGTTATATAATCAAATGAATACGGTATAATTCGACTGAACAAACTTGAGTAATGTATTCCAGTTTATATTAGATAGATAGATTGTAGAGGCTGCCCTGGGCGGGCTACACTTCGACCATAAGGTCAATTGTGATCCCTAAGGATGTGAGGATGTGAGTGGAGTGAAAGGAATTTTTGTGTATAGACTAGGAATTGGTAGGATATGCGGCTGCAGCCGACTATGATAGGAACTATGCCTTGTCCATACGCCGACAGTTTAGTCTATTAACCGCTCCTTTTTTTTTCTAAATAATTGACAAACAGTCGATGTCGGGGTTCGAACCCATAAACTCTCAGTTTCCAAGTAGACGTACTGCGCAGATATAACGCCTTAGAGCGTTCGGCAATTTGGACTGGTCCAGTTTGTATGAACTTAAGGAGATTGGTAGAACACTTATTTGTTTCAAAATAAAATATGTAAGTTTATAGCCAGCATAACTTTTTTCTATGTATCGCTTGTGTTGTATAACGGTCAAGGATGACCTAAGACTATTAAGTTTTTACAAAAAGAATAGATAAATAAAAAGTGGGTGCGGTCGGGGGATCCTCGTCATTTTCTTATACAAACCCGTTCAAACATCAAGCGACATTTAATAATTAGCAGGAAAAAAGTTAAATTTAAATTATTTCCCAATATCATCCGGTCAAGTAATATGGCGAATTCGAAAATGCTCGTCTACCCAACTCATGTTAACAGCAGGTCGGATAAATGACCATATCATGTACTACAATGTATCGAGAATAGGATGAGTCTCCTCATCCTATTGTAAACTAATCTCAATAATCCGCAATGGATCCTTAAAAAAGAATAAAAAGAAAGATCAAACCCTCATTGTAATCTAAATATTAAAGATCTATGAATATTTTTTAAAAAACTATAAAAATAAAAATATTGTCATCCTATTTTAAATATGATAATAAATTTCATTATCCCCGTGCCAAACAGCGCACGTGAAATCTATTTAAGAAGATCAAATAGTTCCCAAAAAAAAAAACCAACACTAACATATTAAAAATAATTGATTTCTATTGTAGTTTTTTAAAAAAAAGAATCAAACCAAAGTAAACTCGTGCCCAGAAAAAAACAGTGTGTATACTGTTAGTTTTTTTTTTACATGACAAGGTTCATGAACTCAAAAAGAGACAGAGAAAGTATAGTTTTTTAATCTTATAACAAACACATTACCCCTCGATAATAAAAAGATGTTACTCTCGACTATTTTTAAAAAAACCATAGAAATAATGGTTTTAATTTTTTTGGGAAAAAACTAGAAACACGCGTTTAAAAAATACGATGAGGTGTATATCGTATCGTCTTTAAAAAACACCCCTCTGATATATCTAAGTGAAATCTAAATAAAAAAACAATTTTTCAAAAAATTCACTGGGTATATATGGACGCATTTACGAACAGGGTAAGTAACACGAAATATGATTATGTTGCGCACAAGCCTGCATTAACAAACAAAAAAATGGAGAGAAAAATCCTTTTAATTTATTGTTTTTTATGGGTGCAGTGTATATTATACAGTTATAGTTAATATCCCTAATATTTAATTTTTTTTTTGAAACGAGAACATTACTTTTTACAAGACTAATTAAAAAAAAGAAAGGAATAAATAACTCTACCGGGTGTGTTTTTTATGCATTTTAAGCTTTTTCACTGAAAAAGTTAATGTTGTATACACAACACGATATACATCCAAGCGTCCTGAAGAATGATAACTGGGGAGATAACTCTAAATAATGGATTTCGGAATAAATAGAGAATAACAAAAATAAATTTTAACGTAATTTAAAAAAAAATTAAATTTCAAAATACCTAAATCAAATGTTTGTCATCTTCTCTACTATATTATAAAATTGAAAATATTTATTTGTTTGTTTTCGAGCATATCATGCAAAAACTACTCGACCGATTTTGATGAAACTTTTTTATTTTAAACTTATGATTAGACTTAAAAACTGGAAGCACCTCTTTACCCGGAGACGTCTTGCCTTCGGGTGACAGGTTGTTCTCAAGGAGGGCACAGAGGACCCCTTGGTCTAGGTCCTAGGGACCCATTTGCGGTACCCCTCTTGTTAATTATTATTATTAAAAACTGATATGAATTTATCTCGCTACGAGAGATAAAATTTGAAAATATTCGCTGAAATATTATTAAAATTAAAAATATTATTCAAGTGGAAAAGTGTCGATAATTATTTGAAGTAGTGGGAGCGATGGGAACGATAAATATTTGAAGCGGAGGGAAATTACTTTGAGCTTTTTAGTCTTAAAATGACGGATCCCAGATATATAACGATAAACCGCGAGTACAGCCACGAGTATAATCTAGTATTATCATTAGTATGCATTAGCTGATCGTAATTGATCTCCGGAATGAAATGTTACTCCTTGTTAATTCGGAGGATGTCTTAGCCTGGAGATTAATTGCGATTAGCTAATTCATACTGATGATGACTACTTTGTAGTGGAAATACGTATTTATAAACAATACAAGTAATTGATCTAGAAATTGTGGCAAATTTTGAAATTTAAGTATTAATATGTCGGGCTTTTCTACTTTAGAAGGTTGTAAATTCGTAAAAGAAAGGTCAAAATTGATCTTAAATAATGTCAAATATAGCAGGAAGAGTGTTTTTATTAACCAAAACCAGTTACGACTCGAATGAGAATCGATACATGACCAGATTTGTTTATTTCTGGACGTGAGCGAGAATAGTTTTTTCTTAAACGAGATAGACATACTATACGAGACGATAATCTCGCGGCATCACTAACAACATTACTCAGTAATACTATGTTTACAATCTGGTGTTAGTACAATCTGCATTGAAAATTACAAAGGAGTTGGTGTACCTTCCGAAAACTGTACCAAGTTAAATAATTTTTGTCAATTACGTGTTTAAAGTTGTGAACAAAACATATGTTGTAATTTAAGTATATATGCATCAAACAATGAACGGTAATTATTTTCTCTTTCATACAGGTAAAAATGTAATTACATATTACACTTGATTGAGAGAGAATGGTATACTACTTATTTATATTTAGCATTTAATTTATTTTTCATTGTACTTGAACGAAAAACCAATAATTAAAAAATTTGTTTTTATTAATCGCATATGTTACTTCCATAAAAATCACAAGTTTCTACAGTATATCCAAGCTATTTTCTAAATTTAAATCGATAAAAAAACTCCTTCGAAGGTTTGACTAAGATCTATAAAATTTAGTATTGATTTTTTTAAAATTATATTAATATGAGCACTTTTAACCTCTGACCGATATATGATTCGAAATATCTCAAAACCTGTATTAGCTCTAGATAGTTTTGTATGCGAATATAAATAATATTTTTAAAAAAATACACAACGAAGTAACGCAGGCTAAGCGAGTTTTCTCAGAGAACGGAATTATATTACATATGAAAATGAGTTACCTTAGGCGTCAAATTTAATATTCATTATTATAACATTAAAATCGCAAATATTTTGGTAAAATTAAGAGTTACAGATAAAATGGTCAGTAGATAAATCGAGATAAAGTTACTTTCTTACAACTTTATATTCAACTTTTCCATTTTACCAGTATTAAAAGAGTTACACCGGTACAAAACAAATTGCTAAATTTTCTTCGAAAAATTGATACTCTACTCAAACAATTTTCATCACAAAGAGTTTTAAAATTTTTTAATTTTTTGCTTTTTAGTACACCACCTACTAACTAATAAAAGCGTATATTTTAATTTTTTGAAAATATAATTTTTTGAAGACCTAATAATTGATTAAAATTTTCATATTTGACCATGGACCAACAAATTTGTACTATGGGCCACTAAAGTCGTGTCCTTTTTTTAAAACTGTATAGTCATTTTGTGCCTAATTCATTCGGTGTTTGCGAAAATGTTTCGAATAAAAGCTGTTCATTATAAATATACTAACAACTTTTATACAAAACATTTTCGCAAAAACAGAATGATTAAGACACAAAATGACTATACAGTTTTGAAAATAGGACACGATTTTGGTAAAAAAATTAATTTAATTTATCATATGTTACTAACGCTTCCACCATTTTTTAAATTTCTTTTGAGTACCATATTATTGTATTGTCAATACAATTCCATAAATTTGCAAAGTTTTGAATTGGTACGATAATGGGTGAAAAATGAGTTGTAAGATTTTCGTACATAATTGTATACAGGGCCACAAAATTAGTAACCTAATTCAGTTGCCTTTTGAAACTATCATTCGAATCATTCTCCCGAAAAACGAATGAATAAGGGCACAATTCAACTATAAAATTTTGGAAAAAGAATGCTATTTTTTAACCTGACTTCAAAAAAGAAGAGGGTTATAAATTCGTGTGAATTTTTTTTTTTTTTGTGACATACATTACAAGCTAATATAAAGCTTAACAAGCTAATATAAGTCAAGCTAATATAAGCTTAAAAGGTATCATTTAACTCATAAGTCTAATTTTCTAAGTTTCTACAAAGGAAGTATGCAGAAAAATTGGAATGTAATAATGGAAGTAAATAATTGAAAATTATATGACTAGACGGACGCATACGGTATGGTCAGGTCATTTAATACGACTCTTTGAACGGTTTTGTTCAAAGCAAACAAACGTCACCACATCATACTCAAGACAAAAACAAAACAAAAAAAACAAAACAAAAATTGCACACAACTGATAGGACTTCTTCGAGAGAGCAAATAAAAAATACAAATAATTACATGTTTAAAGGCTATTTAGTACATGAGTTTGCTTATACTTATTAATTTGTCGTCTACACCCATTTCCGTATACGTTTTTTTTTCTTCTTCTTCTTCTGGTACCAGGATAAATATAGGTTACGTTTTCTGTATTGTGTTCAACGAAACAAAAAAAAAATATATAACACAAAATAGTGCAACGATCAACAAATCGATCGATCTCTTCCAAGACCTTTAAATAGACTTTTTTTTGGGGGTATTTCTAAGAAATGTTAAATTTGTAGATTGTTTTGTTTACTTCTATTATTGTGTGTGAATATATATTGTTGTGGATGTAATGAAATGTTGGTAATATTATAACGAACGATTTTTAATATGTAATTTTATTTTAATATACAAGATTTTTAATCATATAATCCATACTATTATATAAATGTGAAAGTAACTCTGTTTGTTTGTTAACTCTTCACGACTAAACGGCTAAACGGATCGTCTTGAAATTTGGCAAAGAGATAGATTATATCCTGGGGAAGGACATAGGCTATCTTTTGTCTCAAAAAATAGTTTTGTAGGGGGTGAACATTAAAAAAAAATACATACAGTCGAACATAGAATCTGTTTTTTTTGGGAGTGGGTTAAAATTTTTGTTGATTTTATCATTTCCACAGAAACTATACTTCTATAAAATGACTATAAAATTATTTTATTAAAATTTTGTTTCAATTTTGAAATGTCAACTTTGATTGTTGTTCCCATAGTAACTATAAACTGTACACTATAAATCGTTATATATCGTTGTGTATTGTATACCTACATCATATAGCGTGATTATTATTATTATTATTTTCAATACATATATATTAGCTTTCATATAAATGCGGACGAAATCGCGGGAAACAGCTAGTATTTTATATATTTACAGTTTGAAGTGGGCCTAAAATAATATGGTTCATCATTGAGTTAGGTATTTTTTCATAATAGCCAAGTATATCTTTTGTCTTAGATAGATAAATAGAATCTTGAGGTTTATAAAAAAATATTGCACGTTGAGCTTATGGTCCAATGTGCTCTCCCATCACTTCACTCTGGCAAGATTCCCTTCTCCCGTGTTTTAGCAAAAGCCGGGAGTTTGCCCTGCCTATGAAGGGTATTCCAACTCCCTTCCTTGCTAAGGTATCTTTTGTCTTAGATGAATATCTGATTTAATGACAGTAGTCATTTTATGTAATTTGAAATCAGTATGGAGACCAGTTTGATCCTCTTGAGAGAAACAAACTTTAAAAAGCTAGGAATTCATGGCAGTTGCAAACTCTGAGGGAAGATGTGAGAAACTCCGATAAATATTCTAATCATACAACCGGGAGTATACTAGATTAGTTCAAGGAAATCAAAGAATGCAATTTGATACAGAATTTTTTAATGAAAAAATTTACTTTCTTCTTTAATAGTTTAATAATATTCTAGAAGACCCCCCCCCCAAAAAAAAAACTAAATATAATTTCTTTTTTAATTATAATTTTATTGCTTCTTACTAAAATCTTACATTGAGATAATTGAATGCTGGGAATGAAATCTAGAGTGTTACGTAATTTATTACTACTGAAAAAATGATGCTATTATTAAATCAATCTTTCTCAATTCATAAATAACAAATATTTTCTAATTGGTTATTGATAATCATGATGGATTTGATATAAGTTTAATTAATTATTCAAAATAATTTTCAATCATATTTTTTTAAAATTAAGAATAAAAATAACCATCTGAAGAAAATTTATTCAATTATTAATTGAATAAAATTATCTTTAGCAATTATTCGAATAATTAATAATTGATATCTTAAAGTTTTTTATATACTTTTGTTTTTAGTATATTTATTTACTTTTTAAACACAAATAATACTTTGTTTCCAATTGTAAAAATTGACAATCCAAATATTTAGTTAGTGTAAACAACCTAGTTTTCTTTAATTCTAATTCTTAATTTGAAAGTTTTTCAAGAATAATAATAAAAATTCTTTTCCCAAGATTAATACTCTTTCCTACTGCTTTAATAATTGAAATAATTAGAATTTCATGATCGAAAATTTTGTTAATGGCTAATTTAAGAAAATTCAATTTTTTACTTAATCTAATTTTGTTTTTTGGCTCTGACACGCCTTCTCCCTAAACTTTAGATCTAAATCCGAGACTGTGTACCTCCAAAGCCATGTTTGACAGTGGATATTTGGTGAGATACATTATAAGCAATTATAAGATACATTATTGATTATGAAATGGAAGTGATTGGATGTATTCAAACAATTAATTCTAAAAATCAAAAATTGTTGGTTTAACATGTATTATTTTCAAATTTGTTGTCCTACACAACAACTATTATGATTATTGCAATATCAAATTTCGTATATCTTGTAAAATATTGTGTGTGTGGGTATTGCTTTGCTCTTGCTTTCTGTATATAAAAATAATTCGGACGAGAAATTTACTATTTTGACAGCAGCTGATTTGTACATACATACATACATTATACATACATGCATACATACATACATACATGTATGAACAATATTATTAAATAATATTTTGAAAATGAATATTACAAAAATACAATTAATTTCATAAATTTGTAAATAATATCTTTTTTTTTCTGTTTTATTTTTAGCACAACAAAACAGATGGTCGCAGCCCGTTAATTTTGGTTTTTGGATAAAATTTAATATTTTTATAATATGCGTTTTGTTTTGTATGTGGTAGGTATAATAAATAATATAATACCGAAATGATGTCTTATGAAAAGTTTATTTTTATTAAAAGAGTAACGGAAACATAGTCAAGATATTTATTGACATATTCGTCTTGTAAAACAATCTTTAGAAAGATTCAAAATTGTGTTATCTTAATATATAGTTTTACACTCTTTTAATTAGTATTAAAAATGATTGTTCAAAATTCGTTTTTCGAAATTTTCTTAAACAAGTAATGTAACAACTAACTGAGTTAATTGTTTCAATACGCAGTATATACAATAGAGCTGTATATCAGTGACTGAATTGTTAACAATTCTGCGTATTCGAATTGTTAACAATTCGCTTTCCGAGGAATATTTAATCCCAAATTCAAAGAAAACTATTGACTTTACGAAAAAAAATTTCAAACAAAAGTTGTTTATTTTAAAAAGAAAAAGATTTTTTGTAAAAAAATTTTTTTTCTATCCCTTACGGTTTCAATGATGTATATTTTCCCCCTAGCGGGGGGAAACACGTTCCGATTTTGCCCATTAACGAATTTGCCTTTACTTTTATGCTCTAGAACACACACAAAAATTTCAGCTCGTTATCTTTTTTTGTTCTTAAGTTATCGTGTCCACGGATAGTCGGACGGACAGACAGACGGACGGAAATGCGGAATTAGGCCATTTTATGAACATATATGCCAAACGTTCATGCCTACGATCAATATTTTTAAGCGTTACAAAATCGTGATAAAACTTAATATGCCTTGTATATTTACATATACTGGGTATAAAAATTCAGCTATTGGCGATCGAAATGAAATTTGGCAAGCGGCGTGCTGTCAGTGTTTGAAAGGCAACTTAGAGGATGGGTGAAACACAAAATGTGGAATATCTCATTATTTTAATGTAATTATGAATAATACTTATAGTAATAAATATTTATAGGTTCACCATGGTCACTTAATTTCATGTTCATTATGATTGCTTCATATAAGAAAATTCGATTAGTGAACATAGCTCATACGTGACGCCTTTTTTTCGAATAAAATTTCTAATTACTTATGAAGTATAGTGTTTGGGGTCTTATTGCTCTTATTGAGTGTTTAATATTCATTTGGTTTGACTTCAACGAGTTGCACAGCTGAATCTCAATCATATGGGGTTCAAAAAAGTCGGAATCCTAATTTCACGGACTTTCTCAAAATATTTACTAATAATAGTACAGAGTATGTGAGTTCTTGGATTGCAGGTTTTTAAGCCTTAAATATACATGCGACACAATCATTAGTAAGTGATGTTAACTGTGTAGTATGTGTCTGTGGATTTTACTACTAAATATTTGTTCTGAAAGATTCAGATCATTCTGATATATCTGTGCAATCCGATATCCACCGTAAAAACGTTCTCATGAACTGGCAACGAAAAAATTTGTTGGAAATTATAATTTCGAGCTTCGGGTGCATTGCATACTTGGGAACTGGGAGGTTATGCGTTCGAATCCCGACATCGGCAGTTTGTCAATTATAAAAGATAAATAAAAAAAGGGGCGGATAGTTGACTAAACTGTCGGCGTATGGACAAGAACGAAGTAACCGGATATGCTTGAGAAGGTTTTCTGCAGTTTCCTTCCCGAACTCCAGATGAATATCGGTATAGTTCCTATGAGAGTCGGCTGCAGCCGCATATCCTACAAATTCCTAGTCTACTCACAAATTCCTTCTACTCCACTCACATCCTCACATCCTAAGGCATCACAATGGACCTTATGGTCGAAGTGAAGTGTCTATCTATCTTCGGGTGCATTACAACAAGTTCCCTATACACTAGGTTAGGTTAGGTTGTAGCGGCTATCCTGGACGGGACACACTTAGACCATTAGGCCTATTGTGATACTATACATTTAAGGATGACCAGGATATGGAAGGTAGGTCAGGATATGGTAGATTGTGTGGCTGCAGCCGACTTTGATAGGAACTATGCCGATATTCATCTGGAGTTCGAGAAAAAAAACTGGAGAAAACCTACACAATCATGGCCGGTTTCTTTCATTCTTGTCGGCATATGCCGGCAGTCTAGTCAATTAACCGTCCCATGAATTTTCTATTTTTCAGTAATTTAATTGCCAAACTGCCACCGTTGGGAATCGAATCCGTAACCTGACAGTTCCAAGCAAAGCGCTTTTGACCGCATGGTTACTACCGACTGGTTAAAATAGCCTATAACCAGTTTTCTATATACTAGGCAATGAATAAACCTATTGCATACATTTAATTTCGTGGTTTTTAAACAAAACAAAAAATAAAAACTATTTGACTATGTTATATTAACCCCTTATGATCACCTTGTTGCCAACCACTTAAAAATTATTGCAAATGCAGGTGCGTGTATATTGTTTCTTCTATATATATATATATATATACAAATAAAAATGTTTATCTAATGCTTGTACAAATTTTAGTATATAATGTGGGCAGCAACATCATTAGATATGTAAGGCTTAAAATTTTTAAAAGGATATTAACCCCTTATGGTGTTTGTGGATTATATGTACCTTAAAAGTGGCATTTATTATTTTGTTTTCAAATAGATAGCAGGTGTATGAAGTATGTATATATAAGTCAGTTATTTTTGCGTAATAAAAAATATGTTAACCCATTTTTTATTTTAAATTAATTTAGAGGTTTTATTTTGAATAAAAAATCGATAAAATTCTATAAAAAACAACAGTTTTATTAATTAAATTAAGTTTGTGAATCGGCTTCACCGCGTTCATGAATATGAATAATTTGTATATCCTATAAGTTTGTATTTTATAACGCTTGGAAATATTGATCGTTAAAAAAATTATTACAAGCGTTATATGAAATAGATTGCTTCATAATCGGAAATTCATCTGTCTGTCAACATGAAAACTCTAAAATTGAGCACTTGCACGCTCCATTGGCAACGCAGTGTCCCACAAAGCAGCCTTTGCAGGACACTGGCTGCAAACATACTGAGCGCATGGTGCACTTTGGTGCACTGAGCCCATCAGTGCACCAAAACTATTGCAGAACTTGTCACGAGAAGGAAGAGATCACGTTGACCAACCTTCTCTATCACTGTCCAGGTCTTGTTAAGAGAAGACTGGCACAATTGGATCTGTCATTCTTTGACGACTTTTCCGAACTAAAATCGGTCGACGTCAAATCTCTTTTGCTGTTCTGGAACAGCTCCAAATGGGTTAAGGAATAGTGGCTCCTTGTGAGATGTTCCCCTTTTTCATCTATTACAATGGGCCTTACGGCCTAAGAGTGTTCCACCCGTATAGACACTAAAACCTAATATAACCTTCTCAATAACCTTATTACTAAGCGCTTCCAATAGAAAACTAAAACCAAAATATCATGATTCTTAAAACTTAAAAATAAAAATCTAATTTTATGTCCCCCATTTTAAGGGAGTTAACATAATTAACGCCACAAAACCTGGATATCAACCCTTAAATTTATCCCTTCCCATACAAATTTTATGACAAATTAATAAACACCATAAATAAACCCTTTTTGATTGTATAATAATATTTTTTCTACCTAATAAATTTCTAACAAAAAATAAAAATAAACAAACATATTTTAGCAAGTGAAAATTTAACTCTTTCAAAATACAAGGGTTACGCAAAAAAAAGGTTTAAAATAATATCCTAGACTCAGGTAACAGTATTATTTTTTTTATCCAGTTTCGATTTAACTCTTTAGCGAAATATATTAAAAAAAAAAAAAACTGTAATTATTACATGCGGAAGGGTAAAAAAATAATTTGTCTATTTTTTAAAGGGTAAAAAAATAACTCTAATAAAAAAAAAAATGGAGGAAACAGGTAGTTAACTTTTTTTCATGTCTATTTACCCCTTTTCAATTATTATTAGTTTTTTAATAGTTGGCACACGACGACTTTGGTAATAATTTGACGAACCCTAATTTTTATAAATGGTTATTGCTGCGAGTTCTGCTTTTTGTTATTATAAAGAAATGTTTATAAGATGAATAGATATGTATCTATGTATGTTTTTTGTGTTTGGCTCGCGTTCATTGATATACCACCGTTGGCGTTTTTTTATATTAAATTACTACCTATAATGTCGTTATATAGATCCTTTTTTATTATACCTGGAAACTTGAGATATTTGTGCTGCTATAAACACAACAAATGTTTATTTTTTTTATCTATTGTTTGCCAAAAAACTAATTTCTTAATTAAATTAACTACAAGTTTTATTTTTTTATAATACCAAGAACGAGTTATCATAAGTTATAGGAGTTGTCGTATCCCTTATCTTGGGAATTGTCTTAGATAGATTTTTTTGTCATATCGAAACTAATGATATGTTATTTGTCAAAATCGGTCCAGCTGTTTACGCATTTTATTTTTGACTAAATATTAGCAAATGTTTGTTAATTGGAAATCAATCAATGTTTAGCCAATCGCACAATGGTGGAAAAAGAAAGAAAGCGTAAAATTAAATTGTTCCAGAACTCATATAGCCTGATTTTTGTTAGATCCAATTCTCCAATTTCAGTAGTGCCGAAAATGACGTATTCTATTAGGAGTCGTATCCCTTATCTTGGGAATAGGGAATATGCATGAAAATTTTTTTTCACTTGAATTGAAGCATGTTTACTTGACAAATATCAAGGTAAAATTACTTTTTAAATAACTTTAAAAATAAGCGAGATATGAATGATTGAAATTCCCGATTAGTCAAAGAGGGTGATAGCCCTCTTGATATGTTATGTGACGTCATATTACACTTTCACCATTTAAAATACACGTAAAACTCCGTTTTTAGTATTTTTGCAAGAAAGAGACAGATAATAATCTTTAAAAGCTTATAGCTTCCTTGATATTTGTCGGATTTTAATTTCGTTTTTAAATATTATTACAGTATTAACAGTATTTTTATATTCTGAAAATAAATGTGAAAAAAAATTTGCATGCATATTCCCTATTGTATTGGATAGATTTTTTGTCATATCGAAACTAATGATATATTATTTGTCAAAATGGGTCCAGCTGTTTACGCATTTTATTTTTGACTAAATATTAGCATACGTTTATTAATTGGAAATCAATCAATTTTTAGCCAAACGCACTTTTCGGAGTTTGTTATCAGGGTTCTGAACTTAACATTTTCGATAAAGATTCATATTATCTAGGTAACCTTGAGTATCATTTCAGACTTTTTACATTTACTGTGCTCTTTTAATCAAGAACGTATTGTTTACGGGCTTTCTTCACAACCTGGTAACAATTTTTGGAAGGGTAAGTACTGATCATATTTGGATTAGATAATGTGTTTAAACTTTTTTTAATTTATAAACATATAGCAATAAAAATAAACCCTTAACGAGTTATCACAAACGATTTTATCACATATAAATTTATCCAATATTTACACTAACCAAAAATTATATAACTTTTTTAGGGTAGTTCTAATATTTGCTAAAACCAAATTCTCACTCTGCGATAAGATATAATTCGTTATCTAACGTTATATATATATTTTATAATTATGAAAAAATAATTCTTACAAATAAAATAAATTATATATGCTTAACCGAAAATGGGGGTTGTTGTATTTGATAATATTTATTCCATTTGGTATGATGATGCATTTAATATTTGCATTACATTTTATATAGTAAATTTTCGGTTTTTTTTTTTTTTATTATACAGATATAGGATTGAGGGTTATAACAGGCACGTTGTTCGTTGATTACAAACAATGTTGATTACCTTTGTAGATTTGTGTTATACGATGATTATATTATATATTTTTATAATCTGACAAACTAACACTCTGTTGGTATAATAAATTTGATTATACCGGGGGCTTTAAAAGTTTGCACTCAAAAATAACTAGTCGTTAACAATTTTATCAAGAAATATGAAGAGAGATTTCTATTTTTAATTAAAACATTTTCTGAAAAAAATATAATAATACCAACTATTTTTTATGGTCACTATTATTCAAAGTATACAATACATACAATACATTGAATACATACTCTGGAATTTTGGGCTGGTAATTTGGGGCATAAAATGTACCTTTTTAATATATTTGGGTATGAATAAAATATAAATGTTATATAAATTATAAAATATAAATCTTTTGATCTTTTACATTTACCGTTTGTAAATTTTTTGATGATTTAGCTTTAGTTTAGATTTTAGAATTTGATTTTAGGAAATTCCGAATAATTTGCCTAAACTATTCATATCGGAGAACTAATAAACAATTATTTACTTGATTTAATTATTTTTTCTTAGTAGGGGGTATAGTGTCATGGGAATTTGATCACAATGGATACAAAAAAGATTCCAATGATAAAGCTGGGTGGGTGGGAGGTTTGGTAATTTGTTACAAATTTCTAAATGGTTAAATTTTACATAAAGTGGGAATACAAATAGTTGTTTTTGTTGTTGTAATTATTGTTATTGCTATCATCATTATTGTTGTTATTATTGTTATTATTATTGTTATTATTATTATTATTTTTTTGGTGTATCTCTCCATATTGTAAAAGATGTTTTTTAAACAATAATTATTTTATAAAACTAATTCTAAATTGATTGAATAAATTATTGGGCAATAATCGGTAGGCAACCTGTATTGAAACATCGTTCCGTCTTACTTCAAAACATACTTTTTTTACTTACTCTCACCCAGCGTATGGAGAGTCATTCACCTCCGGCGAGCCGTCTGCGCCCACCTCTGATATTTATTGTAACATATTGTATGAATATTATTCAAAACAATAAATATTACTACTTACTACTATACTATTAATGAATACCCGGCTGCAATGGACCCCCATGATTTGTGCCTTTTTACATGCTTACTGTATAAAATATATTATTGTATATAATAGCTACAAAATTAACGATTTATAATGGCAATTTTATTCAAGTTTCCAGACTCCTTTACTTGTATTCTAAGACCAATATTTCATTTAAATTATCAGTTTCTAGTTGTAAGTGGCCGAGAGGTTTCGACGATCGTTGAGGGAATCAGCTATAAAATTGCCAGTTTTTAATGTTGAATTCTGCTCATCTCGCATTAGGAAAAAAAGACTACCAGTATAAACACTTCAGAACCTTCACAGATCATGGCAAATCTTTACCTTAACGCGATCCGCAGAACTATGGATTTTAGCGATAATTTAGTATCACAAACGACCCAATGACCAAAAATCGTAGAGCCTCTCGAGGCTTGGTCAACCTCCACCAACTGGGACTTGGGTATTTTCTGTTTGATGCCCCACTCGTATACCAAAAGCTAAGTTTGTGGGTGCCGAGCTTGCTGCGAAGCTATTTGGGTGAAGAGTAACAGTTTAAGAGCAAGAGTTTAACTTGGCGCTGAACTACTATGGACTCAAAACTCAGTAAAATTTCAAGTTTCTATCGGTATAATTTATGGGAGAACAAAGCCAATACCACGGGTTACTATGTTTTGTTTCAAGTTCAGACTTAAATAAGTATCAAAATTGTGTCCAAAATTTATATACATTTTTAGACATTTAGACTTTATTCTTAGATAGATAGATAGATTGTACACTTCGACTTACGCTACACTTCAACACTTCGACCAAAAGGTCCATTGTGATGCCTAAATTTTTGTGTGTAGACTAGGAATTGGTAGGATGTGCGGCTGCAGCCGACTCTGATAGGAACTATTTCGATGTTCATCTAGAGTTTGTGAAAAAAACTGCAGAAGACCTTCACAAGCATAGCCGATTACTTCGTTCTTGTCCATACGTCGCCAGTTTAGTCAATTAACCGCCCCTTTTATTTCTTGACAAACTGCCGATGTCAGGATTCGAACCCATAACCTCCCAGTTTCAAGTAGACATAACGCCTCGGACATACGCCTTAGATCGTTCGGCCATTTGGACAGTACTTTATTCTCACAATACATACTAATTTATTTTATATTTGTGTAATATGGAAGAAAAAATTTCTAAACACATTGTATTATCACAAGTCATTTGACAATACGAACAGTTTTAGTATTTCATTTACCATTAATGTAAATTGCAGTAGATATTGTAGATTTAGTTGGTGAAAATAACGACAAGAAATGATTTAATACCGAAAACAGCAATTGTTTTGTTAGAATGAAAAAGTAACATTGAACTATTATTATATGTTGAATATATATTATTTATTCAGTGTTTGCAGGCAGGGCTATGATAATTTAGTTCGTATAGGAGGCATACGGCGAAAAAAAAAGATAATTTATATAATTTTATTTTAGTAAAATTCATTACTTGCTCAATGTTTTTAGTCATTTGTTGTGATAGACATTGCAAGATTTATTGCAGATGTATAGTGCGTATATCAGAATGTGCACACATACATCAAATGACTTCTATTATATAAGTGTGCCGCGGTATCTTGATTCTCTTTAGCTTTCAAAAGGAGCGCTGTGGAACCTACAACAGATCCTGATACTCATCACACAAAAAAACACAAATATTATTAAAGGTTTACTAAATATAAGTTAATTGGACAAAACGCACTTTAAAAAAAAATTAAATAAAACAAAACCTCTATGATACCAAAACCTGGATGATTTGATTTGGATAAAAAAGAATTTGAATTTTAATAATTTTTCTTATATTTTCACAATTAATTAATTATTGAGTCTTTTATCTCTGTTTAATACAGTAATGGTAATTTTAAATTTGTTTAGCCGTCGAAGCCCATGCAACCCCTTAATCGAAGTATCATATGGAAGTAGAAAATTTAATAAAAGAATTAAGTTAAGTATATCTTCTTTAGGGTGGCACATAAGTAACGTTATGATTTAATTAGTGAACATAAATTTTTTGTCTACGTGATTTTTTTTTTTAGAATTAACTTTGAAAAACTTGGAAAATTAATGATGGAAAGACTCAGCACAGAACAAAGAACCAAATTTGTTCAATTTTATTTTGAAAGTCAGCATTCAATTATTCTGACACAAAGATCATATCGAAATTTCTTTCATGTTCCGACAATTTACCGATTGGTTCAGCGTTTTCGGCAACATGGGGTTATCTGTGATCTCCCGCGTGCTGGAAGACCTCGTGCAATTCGAAATGATATGAAAATAGCTCGGGTGCAAGAAAGTGTTCGAGGAAAACCCCGAAACTTCCACCAGATGACGTTCTCAGCAGATGGTGATGTCTAGGCCATCTTTGCAAAATATTTTACATACTACACCTTTTCCCATATAAGATTCAATTGAATCACGAGTTAAAACCAAATGATGCACATATACGCATTTATTAAATAAATCATAACGTTTCTTATGCGTCACCCTTTAGAATAGTACAATCTTTCTTGTGAAATTAAAATACCATCGTGCGTTTTTACAACTTCTAACACAACTTTTTTTAAAAAATGTTTGATACAAAATAATTTAAGTCGATTCCAAATAATATAAATTATTGTCAATTGAATTCATAACTTCTTTAACCACTTTAAAAATGAGTAATGTTCATAGAATGACGAATCGGATTCTCTAATGTCATATATAGGTAAACCAAAATATGATAAAATACAAAAATCACTTCTTCAATTCAAATAGAATATAAATAATACAGTATTGTGTGTAACGGATAAAAAAACTTGAAGGTGTCATACACATACACACACATCTTACCAAAATCGATGCGGAAAACAAAAACATTATGTACGTAATAATAAAATAATATTTTCTTTTCTTACAAAAAAAAAAAAGATTGTCAAGGTGCAAAATAGTATACAAAAATCTTACAGACTAAAAATGGTAACACAATCAAAAAAAACAAGATACAAAAAATTTATATAGGTAGACAGATAAAATTTTGCATAATATATAAAAATAGCATGATTTAAAATTTCTTTGACACTTTTACATAATAAAAAGTATATACACAATTAAGGTATTTCCAAACTATTATTATAGGTTATCAAGAACTGCATGAAATTCACAATATTAGTAAAATGAATTCTCATAAATCAGCTTAATTTTTTTTGAGAATTTATGACTATGGCGTTTTTGAGAAAATCGTTACATAAGTTGGAAAAATTTAACATGCATCTTCATAAACATGGTGAAATAAAATGCACGATTCCGAACTGTTTTTACTTCGAACTCTCTTAATATATAGTCACGGTTGTTCTGAAATTCGACACATACTTTCCTCAATTCCTTAGAAATATTTTTCCTTAAAACTTTGGGAGAATGTCCATTGGGTTGTTAAGTTTTTTGATAAAATATGCGTAAAAAAGTGCATTTTTTGCATGTCCGCAGCAGAAGATTATTTGTTATGGTTCAGTTGGCATTCTGAGTACCGGCGCGCTGTTTGAAAGTCGTTTGAAATTATACACTAGTATATGTATGATGTTTTATTGTCGAATCTCCCTGATTAGCATATAATTTTCTATATAGTTTTTTTCGGCGCGGGTACCCGATTAGCTGATATAGTTTGGAAATACCTTAAATAATAAGTTAATGTTGACTTTATTAGAGTTGAAGAAAAGATGAATCCAATTAACTGGAACCTATTTCTAAAATAAATTATAGACACAATTTGGCTATCAAACTAAACTTTATTTTTCCTAATAAAAAAATGTCAAAATCAGTTTGTTGATAGTTACTGAGGTAACAACATGTAGTTACCTAAATTACAAGGAGATTTAGTAGCGAGTCCACTACAACTTCAAAGCAATACTGTCAAAAGATTAACTCATCTATATAATATATTGTCAGTGGTGTAACAGAAAGCTCTTTGGGCTCGAAATACAGAGGTCCAGGATTCGATACCATAGGTGGACGAGTTAATTTTTTCATATTCATATTAATATTATAAAGTTGTTGATTATACTATTATCAGACACCAGTCTTTGAAAGCCAAGGTCACTAACAAGTGAATTTAATTTTCTAAAACGAAGGCCTAAAGTTTTTTTCTAAAACCCTTTGACCGGATATTAGTCGTACCGGAACTTATCACGAGATGTTGCCAAACATTCATCTTTTCAAGGACGTAGTAAACCAAATTATTAATCATCATTTACAATGCTTATATAAAAGACAAATATAATTTCACTATCATAAGAGTATAAAATTTGAATAGAGTAGGGGTTGGCGCTATTTAGTGTTTACCTCTATGTATAGGTAGAGGTAATGTGTTGGGGCTGCACAATCAATATTGAGTGGTCCGGATCTTTGCGTTTTGAGGTTCCTTGATCATAAATATACCATTTATGGATACTAACTTAAGAATGTCTATTAAACTCTCATATTACCACAAATGCTCACATTGGCATAAAAGTTAAACATGAAATTTCAATGAGATTTCTCTTCCCGTTTATCAAACATTTGAAATATAATTCCGAATAGTTTTTGTTGTTAAAATCCATTATGTCACTATCAACTGCCAAAGTAGCGTTTTTTCTTCAAAAATTTACTGTTTATTTGGTTATCGAAAGTAGCATTTGTTTTTAGCATTTTTTCTCAAATGATTCGGCACAGATCGAACGGCACTTGTCAATTATACAAATACATATTTCATTACCATAGACAACAAACTTGTTAATTATTTTTTAATAACTATGCCAACATTTAAAGTTTAAATTTTATTGGAGTTTGTAAATATGAAAAAAAAATTTGGTGTGAAGAATCTAAAATTAACTGCTTATTTGGTTATCGAAAGTAGCATTTGTTTTAAGCATTTTTTCGGAAACGATTCGGCACAGATCGAACGCTACTTGTCAATTATACAAATACATATTTCGTTACCATAGATAACAAACTTGTTTATTATTTTTTAATAACTATGCCAACAATTAAAGTTTTAAATTTTATTGGAGTTGGAGTGTAAATATGGAAAGAAAATTTGGTGTGAAGAATCATAGAAAGTCTGTATACAAATCTAATAATTAAAAATATTTATTTTTATTTTATTTATTTTAGTAATTGGAGGTTTATTTGAATAGTGATTGGCCGATTTCAATAATTACAATTTGTGCAGGCTGGTATGAACATGTTACACAACTATGCACAGACTACATCTGTATATATAGAGGTTGTGTGTGATTGTTCACACTAAATGTTTTTGTGGCCTGGTATTCAAATCTAATTGAAAACTACAATTTCAAGGGGGTGGTATGTAAAACTTTTGATATGAATTTGTATGAAAAATAAGACTACAATATATTTATCTGCAGCGCCGAGTACGGTAGTGAGTGAGGGAATGATCTGAGTGGGTTTAAGGAGAACGAGAAGATAGAAGTGTTTAAAATAGATTATATTATTTTTGTGATGTTTAATATTCGCCAGGAACAGGAAGGGTCTTCTCACTGTGTTGCTTTGCTTACGACAACTTGCTACATTATATAATAATAATAATAATAATAATAATAATAATAATAATAATAATAATAATAATAGTTAGATGTATTTGCTTGAGGATGTTGACCCAAGCCAAAGCAGTAAGCAGCAGTATAAAGAGGAAGAATAATGATGAATCTTTCTCAGGTAGTACGTAGGAAGGCAGAGCTGGGCAAAGTAACACACGAAACCATACTTTAAATAATAAGTACCAAGTAGTAATAATAATAATGAGGTGTTACCTTCGTTTCTGAAACTTCTACAACAGAGGCCACCCACTACTTTATTTGCCAACCTTTATTAATTTTTAACGATACATTTTTATGTGAGAGGAGGACAAGGAATTCGTATGCAGACTAGGAATTGATAAGTTGTGCAGACGACTTTGTTAGGAACTATGCTGATATTCATCTAGAATTCGTGAAGGGAAACTGCAGAAAACCTTTACAAGCATAGCCGGTTACTTCGTTCATGTCCATACGCCAACAGTTTAGTTGGGAATCGAAGCAGCAAACATCCAATTCCGAGTAGAGTGCTTTTCCATACGCCAACAGTTTAGTCAATTAAACCCCATTAATTTTTTTTTTAATTAATTTAATTGGAAAACTCCCCCCGTTGGGAATCGAACCAACCAATTCCGAGCAGAATGCTTTAAACAACTGGACCACTCGGACTGGGTTTCCCGACGGTACTTTAAATAACGTTACTGTAAGAAGTGAGGGTTTTAAGTTCCATGTGCAAATATGCAGTAGGTACTACAACAGTTCTTTGAGTCCGTTTTACTTAAAGTACTGCCCAGCGCTGGTAGTAGGTATACAATGTTAAAATTTAAATAGAAGATGATTTTATAATATGATATAGTACCGTCGTATATTTACTTTATAATGTTACACAAACAAAAATTTAATGTCAACCCTCATATCCGTGGTTCTCCTCTGGATTTCACTTTGTATTATATAAAATTCGTCTACTTGTATGTGTGTTTTTTTGGTCTATTGATTGTGACATACTCTTCATACAGTGGGTTTTCAATAGATTGAATGTGGAATGTTTAAACCTACTCAAATTTTCATGGATTTCAAGTGAGATACAATAATTTGGTCTCATTGGTCTATTGTAAATTTTTTCACCTTACATTTGTTAAATATATTGCAGAACTAGCTGAAAAAAACGGCATTGTCCGGGCTTCAAAATTCTTATAGAGAGCGATTTGGAAATTTATGTCAAATTAGTATTTTTTTCTAAATTTTGATCAATTTTTTATATTAATAGACAAATAATTTATTTCTAAAATTTTGTTAATGCAGACATTTTTATAGAAACTATAAACTATATTAGAGATCAAGCCGCTAGAAAACGTTATACCCGTCAGAAAACGGCTATCTATAAACTTTGAAACGGTTTGGAATTTCACACTTCTGATAGTTTTCCTGGAGACCTGAAGGAAAATTTACTCAAAACTACAATATTATCAGAAATAAATACTAAGCGTAAATATTAAGAAGGAATACACCTACGTGTTTTGTTAAATAGCATAAAAGAAAAAAAAAGCAAATGTACCAAAAAATTCATCTTATAAATTTTTAAATGCCTCTAAATAAACGAATTCAAAGACTTATATTACTCGTAGTATTTGTATAAAAAAATGAAATATTTACATATTTAATGACTACACATAAGTACCAGTGGGATACATCATATTACTTCCATCATATACTTAATTAAAATTGCGGCTATCTAAAAGACGATAGCAGGCAATCTCACGCTATTTTTGTAAGGTTGGGTTATTCCATTATACATATCTCACAAGTAATTGGGATTCCGAACCACAGATGATGGTTCTTTTAGGGGATTACAGATTTGGTTTATATCTTTGGATAACAAAGTATTTTCAGATCCATGCTCATATGCACTTTTCTGTTCAAAAAAAAAAATAGTGTCCTTTTAATATCAATAGAATGCAAATTGACAAAAGGATAGCCAAAATATTATCCAAATATTAATAGCCAAACTATTTAATTTTCATATTTGATAAGGTAGTTTTTCTTTTATAAAGTGATCATTTACTGGCCTAAATCGTTCAATGCAAAGGTCAAGGTAAGAAATTACAAAACCTGTGCGAACCTTAAAAGAAATACCAAGATTATAAATTCTCTTTCCATGTGAGGAAAGACTGATGGACCTTACTAACTGAATAACTAAATTACTATGGACTTTACTAAAATGCCGTTGTTCTGTCAGATACTACCTACCTCTTAGAAAATTTTTTCCCAAAATCTTTGAAGATATATGTAAATCCAACTAAATCCTGTAAGAATTCTAAATGTATTCAATTCGAGCGCAACCATACTCAGCGCCATGCGTGGTCAAAAAAACAGCTTCATGACAATGAAAGTTTATAAAAACCATAGGCGTTTAACAAAAATAATTAATTAAATAAATTAAACAACATGTAAAAGCTAAATTAACTGATAAACGCCTATTCTTGTTAATATACTGACATTGGTCCTGAAGTTCTTTTTTTGACCACGCATGGCGCAGAGTACGGTTGCGCTCGGAGCGAATACCGTCTGTCGTGTGTAAGTTAAATCATTTCGTACAGACATAGAACAGAGTATACAGCTTTTTTCTTATTATTTTAAGTTAAGTTAAGAACTTATAGTCAAAATTTAAAGTCGTTCGATGCAGTTTTAAGAGTTTGCAAAACTTTTAAAGTTGACAATATATCGAGAAAATGTTTCGAAACTCTTATAAAAAAGCACCTTACATGGAAACATGGTTTCATTAATTTTATTGCCATATTCATTCGGTTTATGAAAAAATGTTTCGAAAAAAAGTTGTTTATTATATTTATAATAATATATTTGTATATTTATAATGAAAAACTTTTATCCAAATCTTTTTTTGGGCGAAATTGAAAATTTAAATACGACGTTATCAGCGTGTTTCGTTTTCAACAAGATTGGACCTAGTGAAATTTCTTCGTATATGCGTATACTTGACAAAAACCCCGTTTGTATACCCATTAACGTGTTAGCTTCCGATTGATTAAAAAATATATCAAAGAAGTTGAAGTTAAAAGTTTTGATTTAAACTTGGTAATTCTTGAATTAAATATTTATGACTGATAATTCATCTTAATCAATATTCGACGATATTTTTGACAGAACTTCAAACATAAATCCTTATAAGCTTTGAATTTCATTCTCCCCAACTTCGAAATATCACCGCATGATAAAAAGAAAATCAAATAATATGGCCCCGAAGATACTATATATTGTACAATATCAAAAACAAAACAAAAAATACAATTATCAACAAAATGGTTGTTATTGCAGTTGTAATCTGGACTGCACATACAATTCGATGATGACAACTCCTTCCCCTCTAACATACCCCTTGAGGATTTCTATTCTCATTACCATTATAAAAAAAATGAGTAAAAATAAAAAAATTCCCCTATATAGAGTATCATCAAACAAACCCATTGCTGCACGCACATAAAAACAATACCAAAAAAAATTTGTTGTCAATACTAGATAAAGATAATATTTTTTGGGGTGCCAAAAGAGTAAAGCACAACTTAGTGTTGTGTTTTCGATGACCATTATTCTATTTATTGTTTAGAGAAGCGGTGATGAACATAAGCACAGCAATCCAATAAGATCTATATGTATGTATGTATGTACTACCTTCAGCTTTAAGCTTTGTGTGTGTGTATGGTATGTATGTATGTGACGGGTTTAAAGATAGGGTGAAATGTTGTTAGATGTTTTTAGTTGCCATTCCCACAGGAACTTGATGACTGTACCTACATATATGTACTTACTATACTACTGTCCAGACATTTTATCATATTTGTTATTTGTTAACCGGTCAAGAGGAAATCGGTGGCATTCAAAAATGTCTAGAACACAAGAACATCAGAAATTTTGAATGAAATAAAGGTTTTCTCAAACATCAATCATCTCTGATTCCGTTTTTGAAATGGGCACAGATATGCTTCCCAAAATATACTCCTTCTCAAAACCTTTTACTGTAGTCTGTGATAGGGACATGTGGACGGAAGGATATCTCAAGAAAGGAATCCTCTGATAAACAGACGGATCCAAAACTGAAGAAGGGATCGAGGCTGGAATCCACGGAGAGAAACCTAAAGCAAACATAAGTCTCAACATGGGGAAATGTGCCACGATCTTTCAAGCAGAAGTCTACGCTTGGGTCCGTGAGAACCTACGTAGAGGTTACATAAACCAGAACGTATATGTATTCTCTCGGACAGTCAAGCTGCTCTAAAAGCCTCGCCTGGAACTCAGGATTCCCCAGGGGTAATCAAGAATTGTCTGGAGGAACTGCTGAAGCTGGCAAAATGGAACAATGTTAAATTGATCTAGATGCCGAGTCACAGTGGTTTCGGAGGAAACGAAAATGAATATGCCTTAGCAAAGACGGGGGCCGGAATGCTCTTCATAGGCCCAGAGTCTATTTTAGGAATTCCAAGGACTGTATGTAAACAGGTGATCAATGAGTGGTCAAATGCTAAACACCGTGATCACTGGGAAAAAGTACCGCGGCAGGAGCTCGGGTAAATATTGCTTCAGAGTGCAACCAAGAGGCTATCTCTCGATACACTGAAGCTGAACAGGATGCAACTGCGGAGGGTTACCGGATTCATTACCGGGCATTATCCCCTGCGGAAGCATCTGCACACAATGGGACTCCATAACGAGTCCATTATGTGCAGATTGTGTGGCGAGGAGCAAATACAAATACACATATATACTCAAATACATATATTTATATACGCAATAATGTAATTTTGAAAGAAACAAAAATATTTATTTATCTTTACTCTCCTAGTTGTTTTTTTTTTTAAAATTCGGTCACGTATTTTTTTCAATACAACAGATAATAGTTGGTCGGACATGAAATTATACATGCTTCTAATCAGAAGCATGTATAAAACCCGTCAAAATTGCGAAGTTTGTTATCTCGCGATCTAAACGGTCTAAATTCTGAAACGCGATTTGTTGGAAAACATTATTTTTAGCCTGGGAAAAAAATTAGCAAAATCAACTACCGCAATATCCCTTTGTGTATATCTTACATGTATACCAGTTTAGCCAAATTATAGAATTACTAACTTGACAATATAATAGCAAGTATATATCACACACATAATATATAATACATAGATGGACATAATATTTAGCAGAACGGGTATAAGTCTAACAACTGAATGTTATTTAGGGATTAATAATGTGAGTGAGGTCTTTTTTCCTTTCCCCTTTTTTGCTCTACCCATCCATCCATGTATATATGTATATATATATATATATATATATATATATATATATATATATATATATATATATATATATATATATATATATATATGTATGTAACTGTTGTGTACAGTGTAGAATTGTATAATGACCAATACTGTATAACAATAATACAGTGAACAAGAACCACCACCATCATGGATGGAAAGTTAAGAGATGAGGGTTAGGGTTATACTACCATACAATCAATATAATGAGCAGGAATTTGTTGCACGAAAAAACTCAAATATACTACGAGTATATACTAAAATTTACTTGGATATATTTTGATAATGCACATAGTTTTTTTTTTATATTCTTTCTATGCGTGATGTCATCAAAAAAATTTCTTCCCATAATCACATCAAAAGAATGGAAATGCGTTAGAAAAGGAAATAGTTTTAACTTTCAAAATACAGAAACTTCTTAACAAAAAGCTAGTTTAAGGAAATCGTGTCGTGTGAAATGCGAGATGTCGACGAAATTGGCTGAATTTTTGATAAATTTCTAAATGATTTACCGTTTAGTTTTGATACAAATGACTCTAAAAAACTGTACGATTAACTACCACCATAATTTTATTTAAAAAACCCGTCGACCGATTTGGCTAAAAAACTAGGACAATGTAAAATAATGTTATATTTATAATTAAATAATAATAATTGACCGTTTAATTATTGCAATTTTTTAACGAAAAGATTGATATTTTTATATAATTACTAAGCGAACGAGTATACGAGGTACATTCAAGTCAATAGTTGACAATCTCAGTCTATTTACATAATTGATTTGTGTTTATGAGCTGAAACTTTTTAACACGATAACTGCAAAATAACTATCCAATAATACGATTCTTGACTGTTTACGAGGTACATTTAAATCAGAAAAGTATAGTGTACAATCTCAGTCTATTCATATAATTGATGTGTGTTTTGAGCTGAAACTGTTTAGCACGATTACTACAAGACAACTACTTTAAAATCGTTGGTAAAACTACGTTTATTTTTTCACTTATTATTATCTTTATTCCCACCACCTCCACCATGATAATATAAATGGGAAATTGATGATAATTAATTTAACCGACGAATCATTATGAAAATCCATAGCGTTCTTTTGTCATAGGTAACGAATCAATTGAAAAAAACTCATCAAAATTGGTCAAGGATTGTATCGTATACTCATATATTCGTACAGACCAATGGACGGTGACGTATGTCATTTTTCAAAAACGAATTAGAATCATAATAAGTAAATGTTTAAAACTAAAAAAGTGATATCATCTTTTAGGAATGTCCTTTTTTCAAAACGCTATTCAAAAAAATGTGTGGTAATTTGAAAAATTATTGGAGTTATCATTACTTTAATCATCAAATGATAAGCTCGAAGCTGACGTGCTAGTCCCTAACAAAGCACATACCCATGAAGTGTGCAATAAAAACAATTTCCTTGAAATACTTTTAAAAGTCAGCACTACTCTTATTTTTAGAAGGAAATTTTAGTCTCAAACTTTCATCACATTGGCAAAAGTAAGTCAAAGCTTCAATGGATGTACCAAAAACATTTGTTAATATTTTACCTATTCTACCTATAACATTAGGGAAATAAAAATTAAATGAAAAGGCTGTTTATGGACTTTAAACCAATCTTTATTTTCCCTGAATATTTAATAATGAATATACAAGTTTCTTGGTCGTTACGACATGTAATCTGGCGACGTATGTATTGCAATAGGACGTCTAGATATTGAAGTCCAAGATCTAGCCACAAGTACACTACAAGGTTATTATTATTGGGTGATTTTACAGGTGCCAAATGACAGATTGCCAAAAAATGACGGATTGAACTACGTATGAAAGAACTCATTTGATCACATTCAATTCGAGTTCCTATCGGCTCCGTATTTGGTTTTGCCTTTTTGTGCGATATTTCAAGGATAACTTTAAAGTATATAGATCATTATGGTAGCAATTCAAGAGGCTGCTTAAAGAACGCGATCTTAATTCAAAATTATCAAACGCCACCCAGTATATAAAATCCAGACAAGTTTTTTTTTCTGTTTTTTTTTTTTTTTTTTAAAAAAACCTAACGATATTCTTGTGCTTACATCCTCTGATTAATCTTTCGTGCTGAGAATCATTTCGGCATATAAACCATGATCGCATTGGATAAAAAGAAGGGTGATATTGTACAATTGTATATATATAGGGTAGGGTTTGTTGGTATGTTTGATGGTTGGTTTGAAACTTGAATTTACTACAGAAAAAAAAAATTGGAGGAAAAACTGCATCATCAAAAACATGTGCGAATAATGACTATTATTCAGCGTGAATAATATATATTTTATGTGTTTCGATGGACGAAAGGGCATTTTATACATTCATTGTAGTAAGTCTCTCCTGCATTGGTGATAAATGGTCAATTATTTTATTTTTTTTTTGGATGCAATAATATACATAAATGAATGTTTTTCTATTATTATGCAAATTGTATTATTAATTTTGAATCCGAAAAAAATAAATTGTATTACGAAAAATATTATTGAAATTATTATAACATATTTTATTGTATTGTAAGTAAATGCTTATGTATTGATGTAATCGTTATATTAATAATTTTAATACTCGATAAATTATGTATACATCGAATCGTTAAAAATATTTAAATGAACTTTTGTTGTAAAATATCATTTACTAAAAATGTTACATTTGATTTATTTCAAAGTAATTATTTTCTATTAATAATAATAATATATATCATTACTTACTCATCGGCTACTTCAAATACTTACAATACTTAACAGTAATAACAAAATATTCATAATTTCTCAAAATGTGGAATATGATCAAAAATACAAACAAAAAAGTAAAGAAATAAAAGAAAGTAAAAGTAAAATAAATTCAATCCTTACAGACACGCAATATTCTAAACTTGAGCTCAGGATATAGTCTTTTCTATTCTTAGAGGCATGTGCTCGGCATTATATGTCCCTAACATAGATATTACATCAGTGAGACCCAGCTTATTAAGCTTCGTACCTCTGCAGTCTTCTACAAGATGCTTCAAACTTTCGCACTCACCACACAGCAAACAAACTCTTACTCAATTCTTTTTCTCACGTTCCGAAGCAAATCAATACATTCTAAAGGTTGCAATTATTTGACGTTGATCTTTAGTCGCTGTTTGAATATACCGAGCACCTCCTTGGTAATGGATCAGTTGACAATATGTCATTAAGCTAGCTTTGGTACTCATCTGACTCAGGCAGTTTACCATGCGAAGCCTCCTCAAATTTTTTCTTTATATATGTCAATCTTATGTCAAACTACCCATTTGCTGATCGACGTTGACATTAAGTTTAATAAAAAGGTCACTCAAGTGTGGCTTCCATTCTTCATTTAGATTCAGCTTTTGTAATTCTTTACCACTTTAAATAATTTTATTAGTAAAGTTAAAAACCCTTTGTAAAACAATATACTCGAGTCACACCACTCCCAATTCCAAACTCACTGCACAGTTAGGCGTTGACTTGGATACTCCCAGAATCTCTTTATAAAAGCTGCAAGCGAATGAATTCAAAAATCCTACATTTCTGTCTGCATAATAATTAATTCCCCAAATTTCGCAACTATATAACAAGATAGGAACTATAACAGTTCTAAACACACTCAACACACTGCACACTGCAACTGAAACTGGTACAGGAAAGTCTTTGTGCTTATGAGTTTTCTTACTTCCATCAACGCTTTGCTGGCCCTTCATTTTTTCTACATGTGTGTTCCATTTTCCATTATTATGCTAAATGAACACCAAGGTATTGAAATGATTTTATGTTTTCGATACTTCGAATCATAAACAGTTCATTTGAGGGTAATTTGTTGCCGTTACTTACAATTAGCATTTTACGTTTGCTTTTATATTGAAATTATTTTCTATTATGAATTCACAAACGAATAAAACGAACAAAATCCATCGCAATTTTCTCCATCAAAACTTCGAAATAAGTTCTTATTTTCCAGGTTTTTAAATGATTAGATTAAAATTAGATGAAGGTCTTTGAAGAGTTTCTACACTGCTACCAGTTTGCTCTATTAGACTAATCAACATGTGCCTTTTGTCGAATTCCACTTCGCCTTCTCAGAAAATTATGACCAAGGTGTCATTCGATTCGTAAATTCATCTAGAAAGTTTTTGAAAAAGTAGAAGTCACGCATAAAAAAATTGCAAAAGTTATAAACAATTTATTTAAAAAAATAAAAAGAGGGGGTTTTGTTATTTACAAATATCTCAAAAACTATTGTAGATATCGGAAACCGAAAAAAAGATTCTTAAAGAGAAGGAAATTTACTAAAAATAAGTCTCACCTTCCGGAACTGTCCCACCAATATTTATAATTTTAATTGAGAGATGAAAATAGCGCTTGAAAACGGGTGATTCGGCTCCGCTTGATTCCGACAATTCCGATACACAAAAAAATTTTTAACCCATTAAATATGAATATCAAGGAAAGAAAAAATTACTGGATACTTAAACAAACAATAATCCGTCGGCAAAAAATTTTTACCCCAATTTTTCCATTAATTATGCTGTTAATTAAAGAATTTTTCCAATCTGGATAACCCCGATAATTTTTAAAATAGAAGTCTGGAATGTTTTTTAATTCTGGGAGCTATTTTTTAAAGGATTTAAAAAAGATCCCCGTTGGAAAATTTAAAAAAAATTCATAACAAAAAACATAAATAAAGTAAGTTAAAAGTGTTTTTAAATGTTAAAAACACATTTAACTTACAAATAATTTCTTGGACAGCAGATGGGAGTCGGTATAATAAGTAGAGCTTTAAAACTATCTTTAAAAGTATCCGTTCTGTTCCCTGTACAGGAAACAGAAAGAACTATCTTCAAGGCAAGCTATAGGAATATCGAAATTGCAACATGGTATATGGGCAATGAATAAGTTTGAGACAGATATGCCTATCTCTTTTTCTCTTTACAAATAAAAGTATTCCTGTCTCAAACTTATTTATTGCACATATACCATGTTGTAATTTCAATATTCCTATATATCTAGTCTGGGAGATTACATCCTGTATATATGCTTATTCAACCGTCTTCTTCCTTGCTTATAGAGGATACACAAATGTTGACTCATAGCTAGTATAGCCTTGAATGAATCATGTGTTAAAATATTCATTCTATAATCTCACCCCTTTCGAAATGATTCTAACGCCATTTTGTTCATTTAACAAAAACACACACACTATAAATTGTAACGGGAAAATTAATTACAATAACAGTTTAATAAATAAATAATAATATTAAATAAACCACGCCTTTATGAATTCATACGATTTGTTACGCGCATGGGCGACGCCCTGGCGTGAGATGATCATGATGAAAACTAAAAGGGTTAATAAATACAGCAACTACCTTGTATATACTATATACATATATATCACAAACCCTTTCCCTTTCAATTATTATATAACAGAAGGGTTGAAAAAAAAACGTATTACCATAGCAACACACACGGAACTGACTATACACTATCTCTCTTTATCTGGTCTCATTTTCTGGTTGTCAATAATAATGTATCATATGTGAAAAGGGTTGTAAGGGGTAACAAAACAACCCTTTTGTGTGTGTTATGAAAGAGTTATACACACAAAAAAATACCTGTTTTGTGTTAGATTTAGATTTTAGATAATAATGATCCTTATAATCCTTTTGGTAAATATTATTTTTGTAATAGTTTAGTAAATGTAGAAGAATTTTTTGGTTTAACAAAGGGTTGCTGTTGTATTGCAATGGTAACAGGTACTCCCAATTAATCATACTTATTTTTGGGCATATAAAAGCGAAAGTTCAATTATTATTAATAATTATTATTGTATATTTCCTATTTATCCTTTTTTTTCTTTGTGTAATATTTTATTCCTGTTAAATTAGGTGCAAATTTTTATTATATTTTTTAGGGTTAAATTTATTTATTTTTAATTGATTTGGGATAGTTTTGAAAAAAAAATTATAGGCTTTGATGATTTCGGTTTATTATTTTCGGTGAATAATTAATCTTTTACAATTGAAACCGAAAAATATTTTAATTTCCGCCTGTCTTCAATTTTTCTCCCACAATATTCCTTTCATTATTACGCATTCGGTTTTTAACCACGCTTTTGTTGGCTTGATCTGTGACAACTGTGTAAGCAAACTAGATCGATCATGCACCTAAATTTTCACACAATCCTAATTCGAAAATATACTTCAAAAGAAAAATCCAAATTTCAATGAATTTTTGTAGCACAAATTTGGTGGGAGCGTTGGTTAAAAATAGGAAATTAAATTATTATTTTAAGTTTTAAAAAATTCCTTTTTTCAAACAAACTTGGTCGAATTGTTGGACGAGAATTTCAATGAATTTTTATGGTGAATGAATTCAATGAATTTGGTGGAGCGTTCGTAAAAAATGAGAAATTATATTATTTTTTTTAGGAAAATTAAATGTAAAAGCGTGGAAAATTTGAAAATTTCTTTGAGCATTACTTCAATATGCCTGACGCTTCGACCATGTTTTTATTTTTTTATTTTTAAGTACGTTACGTACTATGGGTCACAAAAGTAACGCTCTTTTTTCAAATTTTTTAGTTGATTTGCAACTTATTAATTCGGTTTTGGAAAAATATTTCGAATAAAAATTTTTAGTCTATTTATAATAAACAACTTTTATTCGAAGCATTTCTTCGAAAATCGAATGAAAAAAACACAATTCTATTAAGAAATTTTGAAAAATGACCGCTACTTTTTTGGCCGTGTCTACCAATAAAAGCGTGAATTCTGATTTTTTTAAATGTCAATTATAGAAGTCGTTTACATCAAGCGTAGAATTTTCTTGCAACTGTTTCTGCAAATCTCTTTTTTGTGAAAATGAAATTTGAAAATTCTTAAAAGTTACCAGCCATCAAAGTGCGTATAAGTATGCACTAAAAATGATTGACTCCGAGCTCAATTTTATTTTTCCGCATTTTGATTTTTTCAAAGAAAGTTAGTTGAAATTTCAGCGAAGCATATTTAGCTTCTATTTCTAAATGTTGATCATATTCTTGTAAATAATTGTCCTTAAAATATGTCATAACGGACTAACGTTTTTTCGGAGAATTAAAAAAGTTTTAACGTAAATAACAACGCTTTTTAAAAACCGTTATAAGATCATTGACCATCAATAAAAACGATATCGTATAACCCTTCAAAGGCTGATCAAAATAATTGAATACTACATTTTAGATTGGAAATAGATATATAAATGTAACGGATTTAAACAACTTTCAAATCAATGCCTATATATAATCAAATTATTGACCAGAAATAAATTTGATATCCTGCTAGTCTTTTTTAACAGTCCTTTATTTATACCACTAAATATATCGCGGATTTAAAAGTTATTGATCGGGGTAACCCTTGTCGATTACTTAATACGTAGGGAAAATTCACTGTTTAAACTTGAAGTAGATATCTAGATTACGTTTAAAAACGTTATTGATCTGCGTTTATGGGTATCGCTATTGAATACTTTCACAAGCCCCTTCACTGAAATAGATCGCGGTTTTTTATTTATTTATAAAGGGTATATTGATCAGTGACAATGACTTCGGTATGTTTTATTTATAACTGGATCTTTAGCGAAATAAAAATATCGTTAAATAAATCAATATAAGATACTTATTATTAAATTATTAGGGAAAAAAATCAAGCCTTTGAACCTTTATCAATTGAAATAGGACGGAACTGATTAATACAATATGTGAATAATTTTAAACTTGAATTTATTTGAAATCAAAGTATCATTCAATAAACAAGTTTCGATTACGTGGTCAGGATATTTATTTATATTCATTATATTTGAAGAAACTGGTCGTTCCAGTTCAATATAAAAAATAAGGTTTATTTATAGAATAACATAAGGACAATACTTATGACTTCCTATAATTTTTTTTCCATTAAGTATAGAAATTGATTGGTAAAATTTGTATACAGTGTGAAAATTGTCGGTAACAACTCTGTTTGGCAAGATTGGTATTCCAATAATATTCATCTCGCTTGAAGTTAGACTGTTAAAATATTTCAAACGAATCGACTGGGAACTGGTAGACTTAGTCGATAATGCTCATGCTGAAATCGGTAGTGTAACAAATAGCTTAGGTAGATAAATCTTGGGGTATGAAAAGTGTTGCACTTCGACCTTATGGCCCATTGTGCTCCCCCTTCTACTTCAGGCTGACGAGATTTGCTTCTTCCATATCTTGGCAATAGCCAGAAGTTTGCTTATCAGATATTCTGTAATCGAGAGATTCGCAGTTAAATATGATGTGGCTGGATGTTTCTTCCTTCTCGCCGTACAGTTTACACATAATGGATCCGTTATGGAATCCTATTGTATGCAGATATGATTTCGTAGGTTATAATGCCCGGTGATGAATCTGGTAACCTTTCGAAGTTGTTCAGGTTGAGTATGTAGCAGTACGCTCCTAAAATCAATTATGCTTTCTTATAGAAACCATTGCACCTCAACTACATCCTTCTCAAGTTACCACGGTAATTGTTATTGTAAAAAAATTACCTTATTTATTATCAACAAACATATTCTGATATTCATTTAACATTTTAAATTAAGATAATATACAGACAGTGTTGGAATGCTTTTCCAATAGAGAATCAATGTTAAATATTATTTATTACCGCACAATAACCACACGGTATTGTGCGGAGTTAGTCAGTACACATGTAATGAGAGTCATGTCAAACATACAAACATCTGGATAGTGTATTGAATGCGTATGGTAGTTTGTTTGTCATTTAAGAGTGGGCATTTTGTGATGCACATACTAACGTTAAGAATTCAATGAACATATTTAACTCACCCTCGTTACATGTGTACTGACTGACTCCGCGCACTAACCACACGGCCTGCCAGTAATAAATAATATTTAACATTGATTCTCTATTGGAAAAGTATTCCAACACAGTCTGTATATCTTTTAATTTGTCTTCATTTTATTTAATGATTAAATTATAATCATTTATCATCTTACAAGTGCATCGAGAGACATCAAATGCTTGATATGAAAAATCAAACACATTTAGGATGAGAAACGAACCCCCAACCTCTGGTATTCGATATAGTGAAATATCACATGCTTTCCACTACGATAATATCTCAGATATCTTAGACGCAGTCTAGAATGCCAGTGGTCTTAGGTTTGATTCCTATCCTAGATGTGTATGACTTTTCATATCAAGCATTTCATGTCAAAGAATGTTATCAATGTTCAGAAATATTACTTAAATGTCAAAATTAGTAGACGCTAGTCAATTACCTTGGTAAAATATAACCGAAAAAAAATTTTTATAAATTATATAATTGTGTTTGAACATCGACCGTGTTCAAAATTATAAATTTCCACAACATATTTATTTTCACACAAAATACTTTTATCGTGAAAGAATTGCGTCCCAACCATAATCTTAATTGAATTGACACAATGTATTTGATTTAAAACCAAAATATTATACAAAAATATTCTCATAAAAATCAATTAATACCTGTTACCCACATCGACAATATCGGTATCTTTTTAACTATTTAAAAACGACGAACCCTTTTCTATATTATTTTGACATTTACAATATAAAAAAAAAAAGTTTAGGTCATTTTTGTATTTTATTTTTTTGAATTCACTTTCGTTCAAATCCAGCTTAAAAGTAAGAGTTATCCACATAGTCAATAATAATAATACCTCTTCTAAATGCGCAAAAATATTTTTCATCTATACATACACTACTGACTACCTACCTGTTTTGTGTGTGGGGTTTTCAGTTCAATCGGATCCATATGGATGGGTTTTTGTAAATTTTGATGAATTATATACAAAAATAATATTTACGTATATGAGATTGAATTACATATTGGTTCCCACGGAATACAGCATATAAATTTATTTTTTGGTCAAAATATTACTTATTTTTGTGTAATATTTTGTTACGTTTATCTATTTGTAATATTTTGTTTCCTTATGTCATGTAGGATCTACATTGTAGGTGTACTTTTCAACAACAAAAAAAGGATTTTAACTCGACATAATATTTTATTTTATTTGTATAATAGAATAAGTTCATTCAAATTAAGTATATTTAAATTTTATTTGAAGTCATGGGAAAAAAAATTGTATCATAGTTTCATAATAACAATTTTTGTAAAAATATGATATTTTGTTGAAAGAAAGTGGAAATATTTCTCATGTAGTATCTTCCGGGTGGATTTTTATACAAGTGAAAGTTTGTTGTTTAACTTATGTATTTGTTTGTAGCATTTCAAGAGGTATATAAAACTATCAAAAATTACAAATGTAAAGGTGTTTCAAATACATCTCTTACATTAACTGTCAGAAGTTTTAGAAATTGATGCATAACATTAATATATTGCAGAGAGCTTTACTTTGTGGTGTGTCATTATAATGACTGCAGAAATAAAAACTTGAAGTGTCATTTTGCACAATATCAACTATTTTATTAAATTAATAATATCAGTGATATAATATGACCATTCTCAAACTGTTTGAGAATGATCATACTGACCGAAACATGTCACTAATATTATTTATTTAACATTGACATATGTTGATGGCACTGAAAATTATCCAAAACAAGTGATAATAATAATTTGCAAAGTGATATATGTTTCGACTATTATGATCATCTTTGGACTAGCAAATTAGTTGAATCACAAATTAATACTTATAATTTCTATTTCTACGCATCGTAAAAACTAAGTAAAAACTTAGTTAATACTATCGTTGTTGTATTAAAAAAAACACGATTGTTTGAAACATTTTTCCAAATCCGAATATATGCGCATAAGTCGAATGAAAAAGTTTCACAATTTTGTTCGTGAACTTAAAAGAAAAAGATTAATTTATAGTCCAAGCGTGGGGTCCTCTGTGTTGAAATTATATTATATAATTATTTTTTTCGATTTAGCGTGTTGCTAATGCGAGTGAGTATTTTAGTTTCTTTATTTTATACAAACTTCCTGAACTTTCAAATACCGTATTTCAATTAAGGATGTTGGATCAACACCGTCATGTTCATTGTAAAATCCATTCTGAAAGTTAAAAGTTATATCGCTCTTTTATTCCCAGAATCTCTAACGGATCAATCTATATTATTACAAGAAAATCGAGAAACGGTAACATTTTTTTAAGGAATACATGTCATAATCAAATTAGAAATAAGTGTACTACGCAAAATTTCACAGAGTTATCTTTGTTTATTAATAAAATATCTCTCGATTACAATCTATATATGAGATCACGTTTAATTGGAAAGTTAAAAGTTATATCGCTCTTTTATTCCCAGAATCTCTAACGGATCAATCTATATTATTACAAGAAAATCGAGAAACGGTAACATTTTTTTAAGGAATACATGTCATAATCAAATTAGAAATAAGTGTACTACGCAAAATTTCACAGAGTTATCTTTGTTTATTAATAAAATATCTCTCGATTACAATCTATATATGAGATCACGTTTAATTGGATGGTGTAGTAATATCTAATTTAAAGCTTTTTAGTGATTTTGTATGTTAAAATCTTTAATCAAGGACTTTAATGAATTTTTGACCAGGTAACCCAACGTCCTTAAAGCGCAAAAATTTTATGATTTTTTCGGATACTTTTTATACGCTCTTTATGTAATCTTATTTTCAATGACCATAAATTGAATAATTTACATTTTTACATTTAAAAGGTGATCATTTTAACATCGATCGTGATAAATATTGATTTTGAAAGATTTAAGTAATACTTAAATCGTTAACAAATTAACACCACACGATTGTGTCTCATTCGTAACAAATTTATTGCAAAAGTATTTCAATGTTAATAAAGACATATGTTACATATAAATTGATCATTAATAAAAATTCTGCCATATATATATATATATATATATATATATATATATATATATATATATATATATATATATATATATATATATATATATATATAGGTGACATTATTTAAATTAATATGTATTTGGTTTTATTTCTATTATTGTTGAAATTATAACAATACGATTACTATTATACATATGGTAAAAATTGTATAACATTTTTATTACTTAACATAAAAGTTTTGACAAAAACACACACACACACAAAATTGGTTATGCATAGTAATAATCAAAGCCTTTTATTATAATACACGTTTTGCGTGTTTTCAAAAATGTTTTTTGTGGTAGTTTTGCGAAAAGTTATGTCTTAATTTAACCACATGTTTATGGAGTTAAACTCTAACACTTTAGCACCAATTCTTTGAAAGAATATATCAAATGTGAACTAATATTTAAAATTGATAATTGCGGGATAGTTTTCGTATATATAGCTTATAATTCTTTCAATCACTAACAAATCACAAATATATTTATTTTTTAAGATTTATATTATACGATACATTTTTCATAAATAAATACATAAATTTCCAGTTACATAAATAACTGGAAATTTGGGTATAATAAAACCTGATTTTGAGAAGGAAATAAAAGGAGTAATTTCTAATACCCATTAAAATAAATTTGGCGGAAATTTTCTGAAAAATGCGATTTTATCACTGGCCTCTATATATATATATATATATATATATATATATATATATATATATATATATATATATGTATATATATATATATATATTTATATATATATATATATAAATATATATATATATATATATAAATATATATATTTATATATATATATATAAATATATATTTATATATATATATATATATATATATATATATATTTATATGGACTGATTGTCATATAGTTTAGATATTGGACAGTTTAATGTATACACTAGCGCCACCAAGCAAATAGTGGATGTGGACATAAATAATTGGACACTGCGCATATGAAAAGAATCAAATTTTGTGTTAATCATAATAAACATTTATTTCTTCAATTAACTATTGTAATAAGGTTTCAGAATCGAATATACACAGGATATCTTGGTAAATTCCAATATGATCAATAGATTTTTTACTCTTTTTAAAATGTGCAAAACCTAAATCAATATTTAAAAATAAATTTTGTCTTATAAATTGAACAATACATAATATATATTTATATTTTTACAATATTCAGATTGTCTAATAATAATATAATATAATATTTAATTACATCATTTTTGTTGTTGTGTAAAATGTATTCTCAAAGGAATTCGATATAAGTAAATAAATGTACCAAAAAATCGATGATAAATTTGAAAAAAATTTCTTTCGTCAAAGAGTATAACGAGAGAGAATGTATTTAAAAGCAAAAAATATAAAATAAAAACCTTTTTTATTATGAATAATTGCATTTCTGCAAGATATATAATATTAAAAGTGTAAAACTATTATTAATAACGATGACCAGGCATTCCATTCCATTTACAAAATAGTTCTTTTTAAATATAATACAACACAAAATATATTTAATAATAACCTGTATTTTCGTAACCCATTGTGTATCATCATCATCTTTACAGAAATAAACGGACATGTAACACTAAACTAAAACGTTATGCATTATGATTATTATATATTTGTCTTTTTTTTAAAATAAGGATTCTCAACTATTGAAATAAAAAAGAAGAAAGCAGAGTTCAGGCCCACGCCGTAGATTTTTCGTGTTTGGACTGTCGCTGGTCGCTGTATGCCCACTTTTTTGATCTGCCGTTGTTCTAGCATTCATTCGGCACTAGACTTTTTAGACTGCTTGGATTCCATTTGACGTGAGCTTTTCTCTGATTTGCGTTTTCTATAATTCCAAACATATTTACAAGTTATATGAGATTGTCAATTCAATACCGATTAGCTGTGCCTCCTACTAGTGCTCTGCAAGCTCTTCACAATAATACCCGAATCAATGTTCTAGCGAAACGCCTGCCCACGCTACACCAATTTATAACTCTTCACAAATTCGCAATGATACGATGCTGTCACAGGCAAAACAAATACAGCGTGATAGGCAGGCCAAGATATTATCTATATGTAGTGGGCTCAATCATTGTAAATGCATTTTTAGTCTCAGCAAGTTATCAGCGATTGAAATCTGACGGTATTTTGTAATCTAAAAATGTTCGATTGATCACCAGTGTAACGAGCGAATAGGCGTTTCCACGTCAAAAAAAGTATTTGGTCTTCTGTGATTCTGACGGGTTGACACACAAAGAATTTTATCTTGCAAGAACTTGACATTAAACAGCTATCTATCCAGCGCGATTTTATTTCGCATTTTAAATATATTTTGGCCATATCCATCAAAGCGTTTACATGACAAAATTGTCCGTCCAGGGTCAACTATATTCTGCAAACGCTATCGGGGTCCTTCACCTCCACAATTTCTTGGGCTGATATAACTCGCCAACTACTCAATTCGACGGCGTACTGTGACACAAGATTGATCACCAATATATCTGCTTAAGTTAGGCTTAAACCATAGAACTCTATATAACTGGGCAAAGTAACAAAGTATACTTATGATTTTGAACGTGAAATAACATACAAAAGATACTATATTTTGCTTACAACTAACCAAGGTACTAAATTTTGCTTCATTGCGCTTGCGTGAAGGATTACATTTTATAACTTTAGCCTTCAAAGTGATATGTTAAAGCTTATATTGCCTTAAAGAACACTTTTACTGTTCCACTTATATGTTACTATTAAATACCTGAATATTTTTTTGAAACGAAAGATTTTAAACCTCGCTTCTTTCATTATGGCAATAGATAATTCTTCGAGAGCTGGATAACTTTAAAATAAGTTCTCTCCATATATAATCATTTGTAATTGCAGATATTCAGTCAAGAGGTAATTTCTACAGTGTTGGATCACTCTTAAAGAAGCTCCTTCAAGACAAAACCAAAGACCTATAACAAGTTCGAAGGAATCTAATACATAACGAAATTTAACAAGATCGCTTTGTTTTAAAATAACCAAACACTCCACTTCTTCCAGAATCATCAAAGGCATACGGCTTCAAAAGAACATAAAATAATAAGTGTTTAAAGGTGCATTTTCATGCTGACGCTTGATGCTGGTTTCTAGCGTCAAATTCGGTCACGTGATGAGAATTTAACATGCGCGCCATCTAGAAAAAATATAGCGATAAAGCTAAATTTAGTTTAGCTTTTCTGCCGGGTTATATTAGCGTCAACGTAATAACTCGAACAAACGCATCGATAATAATCGATCTTTTCAAAACGATAATCAGCTGTAACTTGGTGATTTTATAAATATAGCGAGTGCAAAAATAAATACTAATAAATATTAAAAAATATCAGATACAGTTTTGTTTTACTCACAATTACATACGTAACCTATAAAGTCTAGTGGTAATATCGATATATCGACTTTCGATACTGATGTCACATTTGACGCTAAACGCTGTAATTTTTCGCTACAATTATTTCGAGATGACTTGACGCTAGAAACCAGCATCAAGCGTCAACATGAAAATACACCTTAAGGATAATCAAAATTCTTCTTCTTCAAAATAACTATCATAATATTGATCTATTCTATTACATAGAAAAAATGTAAAGAATCCAACCTAAGAACATCTCTAAACAGAACAGAAAAATCCTTATGTACCTATAAAATATTTAGATAAATTAGATACCTGAATAGGTTTTAATACTTTCACGTCATTTCGATAATATATTGAAGAATTATTGCAACGTTCATTTACTTAAAGATATATATTATTTATTCTTTTTCAACAGAAAGAGATTTTTTTGCATGTAAGAATACACTTTTCTTTTTCTTGTTGAATATTCACAAAAAAAAATAATAGGGCTATTTCTTTTCACAAAAATTTATCAATTTTTATACATAACAAACTCTATATGTAGTCTATACGTACACTTGGCCACAAAAGTTGAAATAATTTTTTGCCATTTTATGGTTGATTTGTGCCTTATTCATTCGCTTATCGAAAAAAATTTTCGGATAAAAGTTGTTACTATATTTCTAATGAACAACTTTTATTCGAAGTATTTTTTCGTAAACCGAATCAATAAGGCATAAATCAATTATAAAATTTTTAAAAACGACATCAACTTTTGTGGTTCATAGTAGTACTCTTTTGGTTAAGGATCGTTGGTTACCTGTTCACAACAAAATTTGAGATTTTATTCTTCTCTTTGGTGTAGTATATTTTTGCATGAATTGTGTAATACTGTAATCGTAATATCACCCAATTGTTCTCAGATTTTTAATTTTTTGGAGTATGTATAATTTGTTTTGTTGATAATATATAATATACTGCACATATTCACCCAAATATATTTTGAATAAAAATATATTATTACTTACGCATTACACATGTGAAGGCCAATATTAATCTTTAAATTATAAATCCTTTTTGATTGTGTTCGATGTCCATACTCTGTTTTGAGATATTTTTATTCAAAGGAAAATCAAATTATTTGTTACAGTAAATTATTAGAATTTTTTTAAATAATGGAATATAAAATTCAGGACTAGATTGTTATGTCTGTGTTGGATTCAGGTAGACAAAGAATCTTTTCGGGAACTAAAACCGCAAAAGATACAAAACCTGCATTGACCTGAGCAAAAATAGACTGCTGCATCCGGCGAGGTTTCTTACGGAGCATTGCAGGCTCAGGTGACACCTTAAAAAGCTAGGCTTGGAAAATGAGAGCCACTGCAGGTTTTGTGGAAAAATGGAGGAAGCTCCGGAACATCTCCCAATAGATTGTAACGCCCTCATACACAAAACAATAAAATGTCTGAGAGTCTACCAGATTCGTGCAAGGGAGCTACATTCCCTAGATTCTGTACTTCCTGAAGGAAACAGAGCTGGAAGAGACCACTCTTTGTTAAGCACGAAATGGGGGAGCACAATAGAACTTATAGTTTGCAGTGCACCAAATTCCCCCCATTATCATTCATTCATTCTATTGAACCTAAAATATATTCGAATAAATGTTAAAAAAAAGATAATTTGTGGACTTTTAATGAATCTTTTAGTTTGCCTGAATTTGTTAGTGGTTACCATGTGTAATCTAGCGATATATGTATTGCACTAAAGACGTTTAAATATTGAAGTGCAAGATCTATCGCAAGTACACTTCATAAGAATAAAAAGCTTGAATCAATTTTTAAAAACGTAGATTATTTTCCGGCGTTAATTTAGCAGAGGAAAGTTTGCAAAATGGATTAATGTTGTGTCTAGCCTTTTTGTATTTAGCCTAGAATCTATACTCAAAAGTTCTCTACTGATGTGATAGCAGAGCTGACCTGCAAGATAAATGTTCGCAAAATGGATTTACATAAGGTTTTTTTAGGTGCTAATTTGGTGTCAGTGTTGTGGATTCGACCTCGTGTTGGGTGCCCAAGTTTAATTAGGTATATCGTTAACATAAACAATAAACCCAAATGATCTGCAAAAGTAAACCAAGAAATAAAAACCACAATTTAACGTAATATAAGGTAACAGCCTTTAAATCAAGCAATGAAAAATATTTTCATTTTTTATTAGTCTAAAATTACACCTAAAAAACTTTCCCAAGAAATCGATCAAAAACACACAAAAACCCATTATATTTTAAAATTGTATACTTCCTCTTTGCTACCAATAGGCCAGATGGTGGTCAAAAACATTATTGTTTGCAATAATTAAACAATTATTAAGAATTAATTAAAACACAATTTGATTGATACCATCCATAACAAATTCGATATGGAGCATTGATTATCATCAACAAATGGGAAACCAAACTTAATACGTCATAATGACCATGTATTGACATCACTTCCTAGAATTTGTTGAATACGAACAAAAAAAACAACAACAAGGAAGATTTAAAAAAAAAATATCAAATCCCATATTGAATCCATCACTATTGCATTGCAGTATTTGTTTTTACTTCTATAATGCTCTCGGTTGGAAGTGATTAGAAGCACGAGTTCTTTATAGACATTCTTTTAAATTAATGGTTAAAACGAATTTTGTGGAGTAACGGATAACACACCAGTCTAAGTGGCCGAGATGCTTACTTGGAAACTGGGAGGTTATGGGTTCGATTCCCAACATCGGTAGTTTTTCAATTATTAAGAAAAAAAGGGCGGTTAATTGACTAAACTGTCGGTGTATGGACAAGAACAAGATATTGAGAAGGTTTTCTGCCTTGATGGTTTCCTTCACGAACTCCAGACGAATACCGGCACAGTTCCTATCATAATCGGCTGCAGTCGCATATCCTACCGATTCCTAGCCTATAAACAAAAATTCCTTCCACTCCACTCACATTCTCACATCCTTAGGCATCACAATGGACCTTATTACCTCTACAATCTATTTCTATCTTTAACGGATAGCACACTAGGTGCGAAGTCAATAGGTCCATAAGGTTCGATACCTGGTGGAGAAAGTTAATTTTTTTCATAATCATATTAATTAATACATTTTTGGATTTTTGTGTAAAGAAACGATTGAACCAAATTAAAAACATTGTCAAAAAAGTAAAAAAAACCACTCTAGTCATTTGTTTTTAATGTTAGAGCGGGTCAGAAGTTTCACTGTTTGGCGCCGATATTTGAAGTTTCACTGTTTGACGCCGATTCCAAAAGATAGCAGTCCTTGGAGAAATTATGTGTATGGGTGTTTCATTAAATAATTATTTTATTCATTTCGCCAGTTTATTAGTTTTTGATGACTGGTGGAAGGGTTGGAAAATTTTTGTTGTCAACATATTAAGTAATAGGGAATATGCATGAAAATTTTTTTTCACTTGAATTGAAGCATGTTTACTTGATAAAATTACTTTTTAAATAACTTTAAAAATAAACGAGATATGAATGATTGAAATTCCCGATTAGACAAAGAGGGTGATAGCCCTCTTGATATGTAATGTGACGTCATATTACACTTTCACCATTTAAAATACATGTAAAACTCAGTTTTTACTATTTTTGCAAGAAAGAGACGGATAATAATTTTTAAAAGCTTAGAGCTTGCTTGATATTTGTCGGATTTTAATTTCGTTTTTAAATATTATTACAGTATTAACAGTATTTTCATATTCTGAAAATAAATGTGAAAACAGATTTTCATGCATATTCCCTATTATGTGAAATTCCTGTAAGTGCATTTGCTTAGGGCAACAGGAGTAGTGTTATTTTTTCAAAATATAATAGTTTATGTCTTATTCATTCGGTTTTGGGAAAAATGATTCGAATATAAGTTGCCAGTATAAACAACAACTTTAATCCGAATCATTTTCTTCGAAAACCGAATGAATACGGCACAAATCATTTATAAAATTATGAAAAAATAACGCTACTTTAGTGTCCATGTGTACCAATTGCTTGATGTGGGGTAGATTAAAACTTCCTTTGATTAAAAAAATTAAGAAGACGAATCATTAAAGGACGTTAGATACATTTTGCTCTAATTACAAAACTGAATGGAACATTACAGGTCGTACAACACCAGAAAGCGAGATAAGTATTAAGAAAATTTGTTACGCAGGAGCTGCTTCAACATAGCGAATTTCCTTAGAATACATATATCACTCTATAGCGGTCTTACTTTTAGTGTGATCAAAATGAAATATCATATCTGATATGATTTTAGTATTTGAATGGCCACTTTTATTACTAAATGGCATAAGTCAAAGGGAAAGGAAGTATAGAGAAAGAAGAAAACATAAAATATAAATTATCTATATATCTCTCATAATATTAGAACAATCACATCTCTCTTAATATTAGAACAATCGAAAAATGTATAAGAAGTAAAGTTGTAGTAAATCAAGTTTGCTACAATTCATTTCATTATCATTTTTTCCAAACTCTAATGTGTACAGAGATATTTAGAATTTTAACTTTCAATCTTTAATTGTAAATATATCTGTAAATATTAGAAAAATAATAACAAAATTAAAGTAAAACTAAGTACCTACAGCTTTACACATTATAAATTTTTTGATTTTTAAAATATTAAGGGAGATATGCCAAATTTTGTGTTTCCCCCTCTCTTTAAACCCTCCTCTCCCCTTGTCCAATTTTACCCATTATCGAACTTGATCTTTTGCATACCAAAAGCGCCCCAAATACCAAATTTCATTCCAATCGTAATAAAACATTGGTACAAAAACAATAGCTACATTTCCTGTGGAGGAAATTCGCTAAAAAACGTCGTATGATAAACAGTTCCCACGTTTTTTACAGATATTTAAGATATTTGTTTTCAAATACTAGAAAAAGAAAAATTTTAGAACTCTCTAGACTTTAATTTTACTAAATTTTCCTTCCTTTGTTCTGTCTCCCTCAAACTGCAACTTATTTTGTTTGTAAACAGTGAAGTGGTTAAAAAATGTATTTATGGGAGTGAAGAGTGATGTTTTGTTAATATATTTTAATGGTTAGAATCGTTAGATCATCATCTCACATTTAAAACGAAAATAAAATCATATGTATATATTGAATACGAAAGTATGTAGTACCTGAGATATGTAATATTAGAACATTTTTAGTGAGTTCCAAAAACATAATTTTTTTCCAAAAACAGAAAAAACAATTTGCAAATACAGAATATTACCAAATTAAATTTCATTTCACACGCTCATAGGACATAGACCTATCTATATACTACCGCTTTTTAAAATTTTAAATATACTTGTTCGTGTTTAACATGTTTACGTGTATTTGTCCGTCCTTCGTCAATAATTTTTGGTCATTCTTTTTTGAGAATCGTTTTATTTGCAAATGGGTTTATATAAAGGTACCTGTGATATAAGATGTATAGTAAAGTTTAAAGGTTTTTGTATATTGTTATACAAAACAATTTTTAGTTTCTGAAGTGTTGTGTAATATTTACCTCATTTTTCACTTTCATATGTTGATGTGGGTGATGTAATAACGTATTCAGGGTTTTTTAAGATCCTCTGATTTATGGACAATACAAATATTTCACCGTGATGACAAAACCAGTGTTGGCTAAATGTAATGTAATTGTAATGCTAAAAACTATGAAACGAACTAATAATCATTATATGTTGTCATATGGATTGAGGCTTAATTAACATATCAAATTGAACTTACGATTTACAATACTCCAAAACATTTAAAACTTCAAACACTTAACTAATCACAATTTATTTTAGATTCATCATTCGCTTTATTGGTTTTTTGTATTGATGAAGGTTTTTATTGAGTGTCGAGTAATGTTTTATCGCTATTCGTACGGATTTTCAAGTTGAATTATTGTCCACGAATCGCATCTGAAAGTAATCGATTTGTCTGTAATCTTTAGAAGAATTAGGCCACATCAAAAGTTTACCTTATAAGAATTGTAATAAAAAGACTCTCTCTTGTATATTATCATTGAACCGATAAGTTTTAAAACAGCCACTTCTTTTGTTTAATTGTACAAATTAAATTCATGTTGTAAATAACTCTTCGTAAATTTTCATATTCTGTGAGTAATTTTTGTTCAATATATATATATATATATATATATATATATATATATATATATATATATATATATATATATATATATATATATATATATATATATATATATATATATATTTAAACACAAGCAAAGCTTTGGATAATTGGTAGTTTCGTTATTTTATACCAATGAATTATAAATGTTTATTTGAAACTTTCACATATTATTTTGATTTTAACGAATGTCGTTACAAATTTAGCCTTCGTCATTTCCAAATCAATCGATTCGTTTATCTCTTACATAAATCCAAAAAAAAAAATTAAAATAGCTTATCCATTAACAAATATATCCTTGAAAGATTATTAAAAAAATATTCTAAATACAGCCCTGTGTTTAAATTTCTAGAAATTATAAAAAATGAACATTTTTTTTTGTAACAAAAAACAGCTTCCAGGTTATATCTAATTTTGGCCTTTTAAAAAGTATAATTTTTAAAATAACCACTCACCACCGTGAAATATTGTTCCATATTGTTAGAATATTAATAAAAAAATAGAAGAAAGGGAATTCGGCGGTCAGCTTTATTTTTTTTAAAGTAAAAAATAGACAAAAACTTTTGCTTTCATTAAAAATAGAGAGAATACGAAACGGCTGTGGTACATTGACCTTTTTTTGTGTATATGTTTATTAATTTTCGAGTAAACAATAAGTTTAGTTTTTTTTTGCTAATGTTTGATTTTGATTATTTTAGCAATATTGTGCAAATACTTTGGGCAACATCTGTTTATCGGAGTACCATTGTTAAAAAAAAATTAAAATCAATGTTTTGTCAAAATAGAAAAAACAAAACAAATTTCAGGAGAAAATTTCGACATGGAATGATTTTTGGTGTTCGGTAACAAACAACACTTATTTATCGACTTATAAAAGGGTATAGATTTTCAATATGGATTTAGTTTTGGTAAATATTTGGCTAATTTCTACTTTCTTTTGAATCCCACACTAATTTTCTTTAAAAGAAAAATTACTAACAAGTTATCAATGAAAGTGGAAAATAATGCTTTTCAAATCGAAAAAATCTTGTAAAAACTAATTTTATGTTCGATTAATATTAAGATAATAAACACTATAATGTCGATGGGAAAAGTCATTTCCTATCGTGTTCTTTAAAATTAGACTTTGTTCTTGCAAAATTACAAGTTGTACATTAAGGACAATTAGCCTTTTTCCTCTGAAGATTTAAAAAAAATCCACCAGAAAGGCAGCACTAGTGGGGGGTACACATGTTTTTATTTTCTCATTGACAGCAACGTTAAACAACGTCAAACTCGGCAAAAAATTAATTTTTTTTAATTGTTCAAATCAGCATCTTTTTGGTTTGCTTTGGGCTTTCATTTCTGTGAATTATTAGACATTTTTATGAAAAACTCGAATTTGTGAAGCAAAAACAAGAAATCGCGATTTTGCAGCAGTGGTTTCTTGAGTAAATTTACACTTGAAATTACAATGCATAGGATTTTTATGTTAAGATCGCAGCGTCTCGGTGGTAAAACTATAAATCCGTCAGAGTTGTAAACAAGATTATTTTAACGTGCTGTGTAATAGAGTTTCCGTGGTTTTTTAAATTTTCAGTTAAAATTTCAAGTAGTTATTAATCATTTTTCAAGAAAACTATGTTGAAAGAGTTGTATTACTTTATTAAATTTTCAGAGCCATTTATTTCAATCATAGAAATTTCAACGTAAATTTGTCCAGTAAACTCCGTATCTACATCCCTCGTAAAAAGAAGGCAATTTGCCTTTGGCAGGAACACAAAATCTATACAAATACAAATCTACCTATTTTCAGGATAGAAAAGTATTTTTTGAGGTCTCCAACGCCTTACAAATCTCTCACGAAACGTAATATTCTGAAAGAAGCTACTGTTCATAAAATGTCCCAAGAAATCACTCCTAAAATTTACTGCACGTTTTATAGTATAGATACCGAACAAAACATTTTTATGTGCAAAAAATAAAACGTCTCAAAAACAAAATGCCCTCAATCATATCGAAAATAAGCATAAAATAAATAAAAGTTTATGTTAAGTGCTGTACATATTAAAGGTCTCTCTTCCGGGATAGTGAATATTGTCGTTCATATCTAAACTAATAACTCTTATGGTGGACGCCTTCCCCTTGCATAATATAACAAACAACTTGCATAATATTATCGTCATCATAACCAAATATTAACACTTCTCTCTAATTTAATATATTCCTTTTCCTGTGTGTCTCTCGAAGACCTTTTTTGTTCAATGTGTTCTTGAATACATAACAAGCAACATTTTTTGTTTTGCCAAAAGCCACTTGAATGTGATATTATTAGTTTGAAATTGATAATTTTTATCATTTTAAATTACCCATTCGAAATAATAATTTAAAGAGGTTATTCAAAATAAAAAAAATATACTACTCATATGTTCTTCCATGTAAATTATTTCCTTTTTTACTGACGAAAAAAAGAGGAGGATACAAATGTTTATGAATACGTTCACGCCGCTATTTCGACATATGTTCAACCAATTTCGCTAATTGTAAATTTGATACTGATCTATGGATGGAATCCGGAGATTTTAATCAAAATGTATTTAAGTGTAGTCGAAACCATCAATTAAACCGGACAGGATATTAAAATAGTGTGACTCGGTATTTAAATATAGATAGTTATATCTTGGGATATAAAAACGTATTGCAAGCCAATCTTATGGCCTATTGTGCTTCCCCTTCTACTTGAGTCTGACAAGAATAGCTTCTTCCATATCATAGCAAAGGCCATGACGTTGCTTATCAGGTTTTCCTGAAGCTTCCTATATTCGAGGTGAGATGCACCGAATATCTTGTATCTGCTGCAACCGAGAGATTCGCAGTAAACGATTATGTGCCTGGATGCTGCTTTCTCCTCGCCGAACAGTCTGCACATAATGGATTCATTGTAGAGCCCTATTGTGTGCAAATGATTTCGTCGGTGATAATGTCCGGTGATGAATCCGGTAACCTTCCTAAGTTGAATTCTGTCCAGAGATAGAGTACATCGAAAGACAGTCTCCTTGGTTGCATTCCGAAAAAGTATTTCCCCTATTTTTTAATTAAATATAGAAAATTTACAAAAGTTGAAAGATTACTTGCCAATATAATTCACCACTTCCAGTAGATTCTGGATTTTTTCTGGAAAAAATCTCTTTATCTGGAGAGTATCTAACATGAAATAAGCGCCAAATCAAAAAAATATCTGAACTTTTCGTGAAAATTTATTATGACGTCGATATTAAGAATTAATTTAAAGGAATTGTTTTTTCAAAATTATCTGTGAAACTAGTTCTTAGGGACACTCTCTACTGGCTCCTATACAAAATTGGTAGCAATCTACATATGAGGTATGTTTTTGTTGATGGCACTAGAAGTTCAAGTTCTCTGCGCTTATTGAGCAACAGATTTTTTAAGAGCGTAAGGCACAGTCTAAATTTTTACGAGAGAAAAAAAAGTTGCCTTTACATCTTCAGATATAATGTCCTTAGCTTTCGGCTCGACCAAGATGAGGGAATCCGAGGTAAAACATTTAAATGGCAGCTCTGCCTTGTTATTCTGAAAGTCGTCGGGTAGGTTCAATAACTATCACAGAGCTTGAAGAAACATTCCAGATGAGGAAAATAATAGAGTTGGACGGATAGACTCTACTCGGGTTTGTAAAAAAGTCATAGAAAGGCCTACTCCTACTACAAAAACACCTCAATTTGTTTCGATCGGTTGTAATATGGTATTATCCATAAAAAGTAACCATTTTCAATCAATTTAACGTACATCTTGTCTTTTCTACTTAAGGTCCCAAAAAAAAAATAAAAACATAAAATAAATGTCAACAACCCAACTGAGACGAGCAATGATATAAATGAATGAAAAGAAATTGTAGGGGGATCAAAAAAAAACATATATTAAAAATCTTCGAATTAAAAGTGCAAAAGCAAAAGAATGAAAAAAAAAAACATACAAATCACTTTATTGAAATATAAAAATTGTTGTTTACAAAGACCATTTCTGTGAATAGCAAAAACAGAATTTATGATAAATAATATAAAATGATAAAATATAAATAATTATGATTGTTCGAACACCATAACGAAACTACAAGAAGTTGTTGGTGTGTGTGTTTGTGTACCTTTTTTGGTAAAGTTAACCACTTATAGCTGTTTTTTTTTCTCCACTACAAGAAGTTAAAATCAATTACGCATAAGAAATTTGTTAAATTTTTTTTCTTTGCTTAATAATAAATGTCACTTTTTCTTAAGGATGTACGAGCACTATATAATTCTTCAAAATATTATATAGTACATTCATAAAAGGCCACAATAATGCTTATTATTTTTTGTCGTAAGTTAAAATCAAAATTTAATTTAGGCCCGTCATACCGGGCCTAACAGATATTTAAGAAAAACACCCGAGATTACGGGTAATTAAGCTACCGCCGACAGAAATAAAATTTACCCGAAATCTCAGTTGTTTTCTTAAATATCTTTTTTTAGGCCCGTCATACCAGAATATTATTGGATCAATCTCTTTATTAATATTTCTATTTTCTATTACGTAGTTAGTTTTTCGTTTTATTTTATTCCAAGTGAAAATTGTCAAAATATGTCAAAATTTGTGTAAAAATATGGGTTTCTCCATAAGAGCAATTATGCATTAAAACTCGAACTTTAACATTAAATAATTAATTCAAAACCCCCGTACACCCCCCCCCCCCCAAAAAAAAAAAAAACTTTTATAATTGAATTTATATGAACTTCAACTATCATGTAAACAAAAAATCAAGCCTTAATCTTTTTGAAGCTCCAATGCTCGTACATCCTTAAAGTATTGTTTGTAGGTGTTTTGAATCATAGATTCACATAAATGATATTGTGTCTGGTACACTAACCAAACCTGTTCTACTGTTTTAATTCCAGGTGTCTTATACCAGTTATGACTATATTTGTCAGTCTTCTATAATTTATTCGCAGATTATTTGTTGTATGAAAACTTGGCTACTACCGTATATGCGGAGCATGTTACCTAACTGAGGATTGTGAGGATTTTATCCACATGGTTTTAGTCTGTGGTTTCAATCACATGTTTAAAAATACAAATAAAATTTATAAAAAGTGTAATTTTGTAATTTTTAGTATTTGTCGAATTTAATTTCGTTGATTATATTTGATTGATCAAACGTTAATATGAATATTTAATACGCGGGCTGTCAAGTATACCTTTCTGGCAATAGATAGTGCTGACATGATCTATTTTATTGGTACGTCATATATCATCACATCATGCAGTTTGATCGCTGTTAAATATGAAGTATTTTGCACTAGGGTAGAGGTAGAGGTAGATTGTAAAGGCTGCCCTGGACGGGCTGCACTTGGACCATAAAGTCCATTGTGATGGCTTAGGATGTGAGGATGTGAGTGGAGTGGAATGAATTTTTTGAGTAGACTAGGAATTGGTAGGATATGCGGCTGCAGCCAACTATGGTAGGAACTATGTCGATATTCATCTGGAGTTTGTGAAGGAAACTGCAGAAAACCTTCTAAAGCATAGCCGGTTACTTCGTTGTTGTCCATACGCCGACAGTTTAGTCAATTAACCACCCCTTATTTTTATTTTTATAATTGACAAACTGCCGATGTCGATTCGAACTCATAACCTCCCAGTTTCCAAGTACTGCATACTGCACAGACATAACGCCTTAGACCGCTCGGCTACTTGGACTCGTTTATATTATATTATAGATACTATTGGTCCTTACATTCGAAGTAAGGCCCAACGCACACCAAAAGAGCAAAACTGCTTTAAACAGTGTTAGTCAACGTAACACTGTTTTGTTAAAATAAAACATTGGAAATTACATTGCATACGCAATACGCAATACGCAAACGTTTTGTTTTGACTAATGTAATTTCCTATGTTATATTTTCAACAAAACAGTGTTACGCTGACTAACACTGTTTAAAGCAATTGTGCTCTTTTGGTGTGCGTTGGCCCTAATAAATAAATATCTCTGCTTTAAGGGCAAAGGCGCCGGGGAATGCTAAAAAATTACAGTGTAATTCAAATAGCCTCTTACTTATTAGGTATCCTTTACGGTCAGAGCAAAAAACATAAAGGACAGTATAGTTTTAAAATTATTAATCAAATTTAATTCCACTAGCGTACTCCGGCGAAGCGGCACGCCACAACGCTAAACAAATTTTATCAAGGCCGTTATAAAAACGCGTTTACCCTACTTGAAGCTAAGCTTTAATCTAGACCATATAACAATTCCATTGAATTGATTTGGGCTAGAATTCATATAGAAGGTACAATATCGCATATTGGTATCTCTGGCAGGGGGCAATGTTTGATATTTCAACCTAACTAGCGGTAGTTAGTAAGTTATTCAACAAAGCGCGACCATGAAATTCGTACGCCGAAGGGAATGCCAGCGACGTTGGGGCAGCAAACATTAACCTACTAGCTCTAGTTTATAATTTACCCAACAGAGAGCATATCTAAGTGCTAGAGTTCCCAATACACATATTTGCAATTAAAAGCAAAGTGGCTGACATCTGGTGTTCTAATCGGAAGTGGTCATATCTGGTATTTACGAAAAATGAAAATTATGAACGAATAAATATAATTAATACAATAAAAATAATAATTTATAAAACTAAAATTATTGTAAATTATGAAATTTAACCTCGTTAACTTTAAAACGAATATTATTGACTATGTTTTTAAAAATCACTACAGCCATTCAAACTGCTATTTAGTTTTATCTCTTTTTCGCTCCTTTACTTGTGATATGGTCGATTAGATCTTGCTTAGACATTCCAAGTGCTAACATTATCTTTTAATTGCGAATATGTTATCTCTTCCAATGGTGCACGCCACTGTGCAATGGTCTTTACAGTTAAGTGATCGAGTTATCTATGGGAGTCATAAGTAGCACTCATTTTTCAAAATTTTATAGTTGATTTTGTACCTTAATAATTCGGTTTTTCGATAATGTTTCGAATAAAAATTGTTAGTAAAGTAATAATGAACAGCATTTATCCGAAGCATTTTTTTCGAAAACCGAATGACGAAGGCACAAATTAATTATAAAATTTTGGAAAATTAGCGCTAATTTTATGATCCAAAGTACACTCCCGTTTATAAAAATTGAACCAGTTTAAACATTCTAAGTGTTATTGTATGTATAATATTAGACATATATTTAGACTATGTTATGTTTAGAATGTGACTTACTAGTTCAATTTTTATGAACGGGAGTGTACATACATTGAAAATAATATTAAAACTCAACTTTTTCAAAACTGATTTCCATTCATCTGGTTTGGCTATCGAAACAGACACGATTTTTAAATAATATTTGGTTCAGGTATACCACCGATAAATCAAAATAAAGTATTTCGATTTATTAAATTATTTAAGTCCCTTTAAACGTTTTTAAGATGTATTATTTTGATAGATCACACTTCTGTTCAATCGCAGCGATTCAATCAGTTTAATAATTTCGTTATCCATGAATAAATCTGATAAATTTTTTGTAATTAAAATTTATAAGACATGTATGAAAACGTATACAAATATTTATACACCTATATAAGATATACGTTTTTTTGTATTATGTAATTGCAAAGAAATAATCTATTTAAAAGGATAAAAACATCCTGTTTGGACAGTTTTCTAGTATTGTTATTATAGATTTGATATAATCGGATATTCTTATTATCCTGACAAAACTAAACTTCAAATTTATAATATGTATTAAACGTAAAAATCAAAATTATATTTAGAAAAAAAAATCTTTAGCAAGCATGTAACAAGTCTTCACAGTAAAAGGTTCTATGAAGAATAATTGAAAGCTAAAATTTTTAGTAGATATTCGCAGAAAATTATTTAACAAAATTGCATTCCTAAGACTGATAAAGGACCCCGTATAACTGCATTTAGAAAATGGCTTTCGATCAAATGTCGCCAAACTTTGGAAATATATTCTTCTTGTCATTCTGAACAAATGTCTCCATGTGCACAAACCTCGCCAACGTGCCGTTTCCCAGATATTCCAGATCAAAGTTCCCGATTTTAATGAGTGCCCTAAATGCCCTAATTATGTAGAAACGAATTTACAGCGGAAGTAACATAAAAGTTTTTTAGGTTCCTCAATCATTTTGAAATAAAAATATTTGGAATACTTTTTTTTCTAAATTGAATTTAAAAAAACTACGAACTTTGAACTCTCTGCGACATATAAAATCGAAGCTATATTGAGGTTTTTATGTGAAGATCGCAGCGCCGCGGTGGCAAAACTAGAAATTCTTCACGAGTTTACGACGGTTTCAAACTTTTCAGTTAAGTTAAAATATTTTATTAAAATATCTCCTCCACAATATCTTTTTAATTTTTTTTTTCCGAACATTTTGGGCATTAATGGAAACTAATGTCATAATTTATTCTTTTTGAAGATTTAAAATTCGGTAAACAACAATTTGCAGACATTATCGATTAAAATATACGATTTTTATAATGGAAGAGACACAATTTATATACAAGTGAATATATATTTTATTTGTTTGTTTACATTCACCAAAGATTCTTTTTTTAAACGCTAGATAGAGTCACTCCTAGCTAGAATTTTCAATAAAGTCCAAAACCATCAAGAGCTGTTTTTTCTTTAGGAAGAAAATTAGCTAAAAATAAATGAGATCCTCGATTTTTAGGCACGTACAACACGTTTCAACTGGAAAAAATAAACATATCACATACAATAAAATGCTTATTTATTTTCAATCTTAAAAAAAAAAATACCAGGAAAAAAAACAGTTTAACACCATGCCCGGAAAAAATATGAAGAAAAAAACTCAATACAATATGAAAGTACATCCATTGACCAGTTGTCAAAAGGCTGTCATCAACAGAAAATACTTTTTTTTTCTTTTCAGAAAAAAATAATATTTTTTTTGGCGTGTACCCCCCCCCCCGCAAACAAGGAAATATACAACCTACTTGATTCTCTTATATGAGGGGTTGGTTGACTCTCAGCTACAAGTAAATTTGAAAATCATCATACACATTTTTTTTGACAACGTTTTCTATGGAAAAAATGAAATTGATTTAGAAAAAATTGTTTTTGACCATCACAACGTTTTGTAATGATTAGAAAATGTTTTAAATACCTACTTGTATGATATGGGAATAACATATTGTGAGGGTGTTTCGATTACGTTTTCTGCTTGAATGACATGCATGTTTTTATGTATGTCATAAACATGTAAGACTACTACTAATGTAATGAACTTTATTTTTAGAGAATCTGTGGGAGTAAATCCTCTCACATGAACAAAATTTACAAAAAGTCGTTGATAAAACCATGGTTTTCTTTTCTTCTTTTATATGATTATTAATATGATTATAACCAACGTTTCCACTATTCAAACTCAGCAAATAAATTTTTGTAGAATATCGTTTATAAAAATTAATCCCTTTTTATGAAAAATATAACTATAATTGTTTAAATGTAGCCTGACTAAAGCCACCATTTTGGAATATGATGTGATGAGCAACTTCAGCAATAGGAAAGACTTATCAATTAGTTTTTAATTATGGAGGTCAGAGTATAGAAGGAGAACTATCTCTATGTTATAAAAAGTGGCCAAAATAGAAGAAAATTAAGATGGCGCTAGTATACTGGAATACCAATTTTAAAGAAACTAAAAGTAGATATTAAAAGTAGACAAGGACAAGCTAACATCCTCTTTGTAAAGGCGGAATTTTTAAATTATTACATAAATCCTATGAAATCTCAGATGTTAAAGAAGTAGAAAGACTATTTATTTAAGAAATTCCATGAATATAATAAACAATGAATTAGTGATGAATTTTCAAGTCACAATAAATTTGAAAAGTTAAAGGTATTTTAATAACAAAATTATAATTAAGAAACTTGAAGTAATATATATTTCAATTAATAAATTTTGTTCAAAAAATAGAATAATCAAATTTTTATCGAAGATAGAAATTAAAAAATTGTTTGATAAAAATTTAATGAAGCATAAATTGAATATTTCTATATTAAAGTATATATATATATATATATATATATATATATATATATATATATATATATATATATATATATATATTTATATATATATATATATATTTATATATATATATATATATATATATATACATATATATATATATATATATATATATATATATATATATATATATATATATATATATATATATATATTAATGTATATTATTTTTTATTTATAAATAAAAATGATCACATTCAAAATGGGATTCAATGTGGTCTGTAATAGAAAGCAATAACCAAAAAATTATGACATAGAAAAGATATTTATTCAATTTAAATTTTTATTCTGACAGTTTTTTTAAATATTGCACATTAAAAAACACTAAATATAAAAAAATAGAAAATTATATATAACTTAAACAAAAATTATATTATATACACAAAAAACTAACATTTAGCTTAAAATATTTTTTTATACGCTACAATAATAGAAACTCTCTGCTATCTATAAAAACGGTATAACTCAATCACAATTCACAATAAAGTTTTTAGGTTATGAAAAATAAGTCAACTACTCAAGTCTGTGCGATTATTTTGTGATATTTTATACTACTTCCGGTTAGCAACTTCACTTCGTTCTACATAACTATCTTCAGAGCAAGTCCACCTTCTCACAAGCGCCATTGTGGCCATTCACTGAACCCTAATTTTACGATTTTCGTGGGACACTTTTTGAGTTTAACAGCCATAAGAGATAACTCTCCTTCTAACTCTAAGCTCCATATTTTTAATGTTGGGACCAAACATGGCGAAATATTAGTAAGATTAAGATCGATATATTAAGGTATAAACTGTAGTCAGAAATACACCGACTATACACTTTAGGACCAAAAATGGCGACCGTGCAATGACCTCCCTCTATCCAATAGTCTACGTTCCTTTCGTAAAGACTGCAAAGGACGGAAAATATGAATTCATATCATAACAAATGTTTAAAAAAATAATAGATCTATGAGAGGAAGATGTCATCATTTCAAACCTCCATATTCAAATTAGTTGGTAAAATTCCCCGAGTTATAATTACTTTGTAATTCTACTGACAAAGCTCGAAGATAGTGTGAAAGTCGATACTAAAGCATACATCCATGGGGTTTACAAAAGATTAATCCAAGAAATAAATAAAAAATTATATATTTTTTCGTTTAAATTTGTTTTTAGAAAGCAAAGGTTGCTATGACAGAGAAATATAGTAACACATTTAACAGCTAACAGGATACTATATGTTGGACTATTGTGTCAGCAAGACGTGGCAACTCCTTCAACTTTGATTACATTTTAAAAAAAATTGATGGATCCTTACCTTTAATTCACTAACACACTTTTGATTGGATACGCCAAATTTCTGATGAATCTTTAGTAACATAATAAACAAACTTAAGTGTGGTTTATTACATGAATCATTCAAGGAACTCACTCTTACCTCAGTTTTGCAAGCCAAGGTGATAATGAGCCTATTGCTCTCGAGATACTTTGTTCACAGACACAAACACACACATACACAATATATCATAACCATCCACACGGAATAATAGCTAAAATGGTATACCAATTATCCAAATATAAATTAACATACAAATGGCAAGAGAATATCTTGTCTTCTTTTCAAACAGGACTCTTCTTTACAATGATACAGCTACGGCAATGATGTTAAAAAATCATTTAATTAACTGCCAAACGTGAGTAGATCAGCTATTTGCTTGCCAGTTATTTCACCTTATTTGTTTTCACTGATAACTTGTATCCTCCCATAAAATTATAGCTTACCTACTTACACAATGGTAGTATCATTTGAACACAAAGACAGTAAATAAACTAATAATCAATTTGTAAACATCCAAAAGCCAATAACACCAACTCTAGTTATGAGCAAACCATAACCTAGACCAAGAATACCAAACGCATGATCTGGTATTGCTAGTCTTGAACTTTATGCAAGGCTAAGACCGATACCAAGGCTGCAAGTTTAGAACCCATTTTACTCATCACTTGCCAACGGACCATATTTGTCATGCAAGTCAACAGTCCACGCGGACTAATAGTTAAAATGGTATACCAATTATCCAAACATAAATTAACATACAAATGGCAAGAGAATATCTTGTCTTCTTTTCAAACACGACAATCATTCTTCGACAGTGTTATCTGTCTGTTCCAGTCAATGGCTTGTTTCCACGGTATCTGCCAGGCAAGCTGATACAATGATATAGCTACGGCAATGATGTTAAAAAATCAGGTAATTAACTGCCAAACGTGAGTAGATCAGCTATTTGCTTGCCAGTTATTTCACCGTATTTGTTTTCACTGATAACCTGTATCCTCCCATAAAATGATAGTTTACCTACTTACACAATGGTGGTATTATTTGAACACAAAGACAGTAAATAAACTAATAATCAATTTGTAAACATCCAAAAGCCAATAACACCAACTCTAGTTATGAGCAAACCATAACCCAGACCAAGAATACCAAACCCATGATCTGGTATTGGTAGTCTTGAACTTTATACAAGGCTAAGACCGATACCAAGGCTGCAAGTTTAGAACCCATTTTACTCATCATTTGCCAACGGACCATATTTGTCATGCAAGTCAACAGTCCACAGTCTATACGGTCAGCTGCTAGTACTTGCCAATGTTTAAATGAGCCTTAAGTATTGAACTCTGGTCGCCAGTATATACATTTTCATAAAAAATTATAATAGTATTTAATATATAATATAAAATCCATTCACCTCAAATCAAATAATCTAATTCAACTGTTATTTGTACATCACAGTCAGTTCACAAAAATATTATAGTAGTTTAGGGAGTGATTTTAAAGGTACGGGGTTATGTATATATATATATATATATATATATATATATATATATATATATATATATATATATATATATATATATATATATATATATATATATATATATATATAAAGAAATGATTGGAAAACGGTCAAATTGTACATAATACTATTTAATATCTACCGTGTATGAATGTATGTTTTTCTTTTGTAATTCACCTTTATATGTCCATCAAAAAAAAAAAGAAAGAAAGAAGAAAAGATATGGACATAGTTTACTAAAGAATATATACTTCGTTTTGACAAAGATATCTGCTACAATTATAGTTGTTATATAAATATATATAACGAATTTATTGAGTACTATATTCTATATCTTCGTTACAGCAGGTGTAATACATCATACTTCCATTATTGTATATACTTTTGATTTAGACTCCTGTCAACATTTCGAGTTGTACGTTCATTGTGCTGTATATGCCAGAAGTTATTTTTCATTAAAAAATTGAAAATAGGGCTAAGCTTATAGGTCAGTTGCTGGGAAGATTGTCTAAACACGATTCGGAAATAATTCATGAAGAGATCTTATCGTTTTAATAACTTCAATTGAGGGAGAATGTCTGTTTTAGGTTTCCCCATTGCATTGAATTGAACGTGCCATTTCAGTTTTGAAAATATGACCTAAAGTGGAAAGTACTTACGGTTTTTATAGATTTCTTAAAAACATTAAAACTACATGTTCTGTGAACAAGTTGTCGAGCGTTTAATATTATGTAAATGCGAGAAAATAGAATGCATTTTGATTGGGTATAATGCCGTGAGGTCAACCTGGCTTATTGGTAAAAACCGACAATAAATAAACCTACGCGCTTGTTGACACTATCATTATAGACTTTGATGTCACTTTCGATCTGACCAATAGCGTTGCGTTTCAAGTATTTTGAATTTCAATCTATTTTTTGCACTTTTTAATAATTATTTTCTTAACGAAAAAGAAATAATATTAAAAAACATTTACATAGACATAATAGGGAATATGCAAGAAAATTTTTTTTCACATTTATTTTCAGAATATGAAAATACTGTTAATACTGTAATAATATTTAAAACGAAATTAAAATCCGACAAATATCAAGGAAGCTATAAGCTTTTAAAAATTATTATCTGTCTCTTTCTTGTAAAAATACTAAAAACGGAGTTTTACGTGTATTTTAAATAGTGAAAGTGTAATATGACGTCACATAACATATCAAGAGGGCTATCACCCTCTTTGTCTAATCGGGAATTTCAATCATTCATATCTCGCTTATTTTTAAAGTTATTTAAAAAGTAATTTTACCTTGATATTTGTCAAGTAAACATGCTTCAATTCAAGTGAAAATAAATTTTCATGCATATTCCCTATTCTAAAACAATAATGTTAAAAAAAAATTTTAACCCTTTTTTGAATCAGACGCTTTGTCCCTATTGTTTCGTCTCTTGTCATATTGGACTTATAAAAGAAGCAATTAAAAATAATTCCGATTTAATATACTATCTGACCTAATTATGGAAGTCTCCAGTATATTTCATTATATTTACTTTTTTTTGTTAAATCTAGTCACTAGTGGTCAAACTCACTCCTAATTCATATTACACAATCACTTTTGAAGTTTTTATATAAAAATATAGAGAAAAAAAGAGGAAGAAATCTGTTTGTTTTCGTCTTTTAAACATAGAGCCTATCTCACACACACAACACAAATATTACTGAATCTTTGAAAGAAAGCATGTGTGATTTTTATAATATTGAAAGGTAAAAAGAATTATTCAAAAATATATATTTTTTTTGAGGGCTTAAACTTTCATATATAGATCAGAAAAAAGAAATACAAATCTTACACTTTGATCTAAATCATGTAAGAAGTATTGAATAATAAAATATTTCTTGTAACAATATATGCAATGATCAATCCTACAGGACGTAGTAGCCAACCAGCCTGCCCTTAGATGTATAAGGGGGCACTCTTTATAAAAATAATTTTTTTATTATATTTTTGGTATGACCATTCTCTATATAAATCCAAAAAAGGTTGTTTTTAATATTATTGTGTCAAAAAAAAGATTATTTTTTATGAAAAAATCGCGTGCTATGATTTTTTTTCTCCTGAATCTATAATTAACGCTTGAATTGCCAATTGAATTTCTTTCTGTCGGCTATCAATAATAATATTTTTATAAACATCTGTTCGATATTTTTTTTTTGGAAAAAATTATTATTCAAAAAAAAAAATTGATACAAATTTTAAATGCGAGTAGTTTTGAATTGATTTATGTTAAGGCTAGTTTTTAATCGGTTTTGATTTTATCAATTGAAGTAATCGAAGGGTCAGAAATAAGGGTAATTGATCCGTGTATGGTAGAGCTTAAAAACTGTCCACCACATAAAAGTTATCGTTAAATTAAATATTTTTAGGCGGGAATTAAATGGATATTTTTATCATAGTCTTTATCTTTCCATAATGATAAACATCTGATTGTCTTATAAAATATAAATTAAAGCACCACATTCTAACGGGAAGTTTTTAAGTGTTCAAGAGCTATTTTTATGTCTAAATAACTCCAAATCGGCAATTGATAACATTTTCCAAGTCTAGCCCAAGGTGTTTCTAAATTTACATTTCCTAGGTAACTTTCTTTGCTTGAAACTCTCGAAAGGATTCATAATTTGAACTCTGGAATTTTTCTCTGCAATGTAGATGTGATATCCTATGATATACAAATACTCCGGGCTTAAAAGGGTGGAAATATTGGTATCCTTTCTTTAACAGCCAATCACAGGCTTCTTGGTGTTTCGAAACCTTCCATTACTTTATTATAAAAGCCTATATATAACCTTCTTTTATTATAAAATTTAATTTATAATAAACTATTTGGCTAAAATCTATATGATAGCAACTTACATAAATAAAAATTTCGTTACGCAGGAGCTGCGGGCAACTAAGCATATTATCTCGGGATACTACATCACTTCTGGAAATAGATCTACACTTACTTTTACCTTATTAAATGACGATCCATGACTGGTAGAGTGGCTACACACCCATATATAAATAAATATGTTTTCGTATCTGATATGCTTTTGGTATTTCAAAGGTCAGTTGGTTAATGAATAGAATCGATCAAGGGTAAGGGACGTTTAGGGAGAGAAAAGACAAAATATGGATTAGAAAAACATTAGAACATTAGAAAAATTCATTTAAATACCAAGTAACCATGTAGTAAATTAAAAATATCAAGTAACCATGGTGATGCATTTGTAATATTCATCATAGATAGATAGAGATAAATTGTGGAGGCTGTCCTGAACGGGCTACACTTCATGAACCATAAGGTCCATTGTGATGCCTAAGGATGAGAGGATGTGAGTGGAGTGGAAGGAATTTTTGTGTATAGAGCCGACTATGATAGGAACTATGCCGATATTCATCTGAAGTTCGTGATGGAAACTGCAGAAAATCTTCTCAAATATAGTCGGTTACTTCGTTCTTGTCCATACGTCGACAGTTTAATCAATTAATCACCCCTTTTTTCCTAATAATTGACAAACTGCCGATGTTGGGATTCGAACCCCTAACCTCCCAGTTTCCAAGTAGACATACTGCGGAGATATAACGCCTAAGACCGCTCGGCCACTTGGACTGGTTATATTCATCATTATCGGTATGGTTTTTAAATTGCAAATATCTTTGAATAAATTCTCAACAGAAAATATAAAGTTACAGAAAATATGGTTAGAAAATGAATTGTAGTAAAACTGATTTACTACAACTTTACTAATCATAAATTATTTCATTTGACTAATGTTAAGAGAGAAATTGAACAATTTAGGTAGTCTATTTAAATATGAGTTTAGAGAAAATATGTTCAGATAATGAATTGTAGTAAAATTTTACAACTTTACTTCTTATAAATTTTTATAACCAACTATCCGGCCGGGTGGACTTCAAAATTTTGCCCTTAAACATCTAGAGTCAAGAAATAAATTACCATATGTTAATTGAACATACAATAGGTTAAACCAATTAATGACAAATATTATTTGAGAAAGTTTCAAGTTATCAAAAAACTGAAGGACTACCACAACAAATGGTTAGTATAAAAACATGTTAAAGTATTAATTTATAATAATTATTACACCTGAACATCATCACCTTGAAATATGATTGTTGAAATCGAATTATAATTGAATAACTGTTGTCATTGAATTGTGTATGAAAAATATTATCAAATTTAATACCTTCACCAATTTCTATTTATAAACTTGAACTGTTATCTGATTATGTGATAATCATATTATCGGGGTAAAAATTATCTAAGTACTAGAGCTCTAGCTAAATGTTGAACCAGTTGGTGTAGGACAGCCCGGGGACAAAAGAAATATATTTTGTCAATTTTGCTCAATTATATTAAATGTGTTAAACCTGAAACGTAATGAAATGCTTCGTTGGAAAATTCATTTCTTTCTATTTTCTATATATGAGGTATGTTTTCAATTTAAGTACGGTCGTTGAAAAAAAGATGTAAATGTGCTCAACATGGGAGAAAATTGAAACGCAAGCCCAGAATCGAGTCAGATCGAAGCATACAGTAGACGTCCTCTAAATCTAAGAGAATGATTAGAGAAATTTACTTTAGTAATGTTTTAATTGAATATCTCCGGTTTTGTGGAGCTGTATGTCTTTTCCAAAGACCGTGTGCCGTTATTACTTTGTGCTGGACGGTAAAACACAAGTCTCTTGCTTTGAGGACAACATTACAATGTTTATTTTCCAGAATAACCAATAACAAGTATAATTGAAACAGTTTAAGAAACTTCGTTTCTCCGGCATGAATGTCTTAACGTACCAATATAGTGGAAAATGGCAAATAGCGAATTGTCTTGAAACTGCTATAAGGCTCATATTGTTCCTTTGGCTATTTTTTCCCCTCAATCGATCAATTTGTGCTATCCTGAATCGATCCATATGTTCGATACTAGACTTTTAAAACAACCTGAGCGAGATTCTCATTTCAAAGGATGGAATTTACACATTAATTTCAAAGGATAAAAGTGAAAGGTTTAAATTTTTAATCCATAATAAAATAAATATAAAAATCCAAAATAAACGGTATATAAATAAAGGTATATATATATATATATACTATATATGTTGCTACACATATGAAAAAATTTGTCGATGGTCATTTCTAACATCTAGATTCTAGTTAGTTACTAGTAGGTGGCATCGACATTTGAAGAAATTCGCTTATAAGACAAATAATCGAAATGATAAATGAAAATTGTGTCGATATATATCCATAACAAATTGTAACGAAAAATTTGTTAAAACCCATTAATTTAAATAGTTCTATTTAGAAATTTTATTGCAAAAATTGGATTTCCTTACCTGTGCAAAATTATGCCATCATTAAATAATAACTTTATATATAATTTACCATAAGTCGGCAAAAATTACAAAGATTTAAACTTACCTGCCTGTATTTACATTTAAATTTCAAAGGATAAAAGTGAAAGGTTTATATTTTTAATCCATACTAAAATAATTATAAAAATTCAAAATAAACCGCCCATTTTAAGGGTATGTGTATACTCAGTATAGCTATAGCTATACTGCTATAGTGAGTATAGTGACCTATAGTCAATAGTCAATACTAATAGTGAAGGCAAAAGGATTAGACTTATTATGATCTTCTAATTTGCGTACATCGGTGCTATGGATATTTGACCCCCGTTAGTGATATTTATCGTTTTATATTCATAAAGTAATCGTCGGCTTTCCTTTGACCTTACATTGAACATTTTTAGGGTTAAAAAATATAATAATAAAATTACTATATTGACAAAAATTTGTTCTAATTGCAAAAAATTAAATTTATAGATTTGTATACCGCGAGAAACAAATGATAATTTTCGCGAGACTCAACAATTTACAAAAACCATTTTTTAGTGACTTAATGATCCAAATATCTTGGCGACCTGATCTTGATCATCTTAAATGTGTGTTTATTTTAGGCTGTCTACAAACTTGCTTCTTCCTTAAAAAATAGCTTCCAATGATGAATCCGTATTTTGGCGAGCATGTATAATAATAAATTCTCGTGTAAGTTATTTGCAGGTTTGTTTTAATTTCATATTAGTTCAATTATTTTGAGTTTCCAATTATTTTGTTCGCGCAAAGGGTTCAGCTAAATTGATAAGGATCCAAAATCCTTCGTCTTTGGTATGTGTATTTATTTTTATCAACCTGTAAGACGAACAAGCAATTACTGACGTAATGAGGACATCAATAGTTTACTATAATCACATTTATAATTTTGTTAAATATCCTCAATTCGATGTACTATACCCATTGTCCATGTATATCTATAAAACTAAAAACTACCACCGTGGCCTGCCTGCGCCAACTCGCCCCGTAGAACTATGAATTATAACTGCAGAGTAGAACTATAGGTTAAACCTTTGAAATTCGTTATCCCAAAAACTAAGCGAGATATCGTAAAATTTTTTGTTTTAATTTCGATTTTTTCATCAAATTCTATAAGAATCTATTCAAAATAATTTTTGGGAAAAATGGGCACAACACTTTAAGATTTGAATCTTTGATATCGAAATTGATTTTTTTTAAGACAATAATGGTTTAGTTTTTCAATGAGTTTCAACTAGTAACTATATATTCTTGTTATCATACCTAATAAAACACTTTCGATTTTTCTGAAGCCATATAGGTAATAGGTATTGCCAACCTAAAAGTAGTTTAAAAATATGTGTAGTATATATATATATATATATATACAATCTATATATATATATATATATATATATATATATATATATAAATTGAAACAAGTTCATAATATAATAAATATCAGTTTTTAGTTAGATTATTGATTAAAATCAGCAGACATAAAAACAACTATATACAGTGACATGTCTCGTGTCTGGTATTTCCTTGCGTCCCTTTTGTTGTTATTATTATTATTTCAAACTAAAAACATTCACTTTTGTTTTTTCTGATAAAAGTTTTCAACAACACAAAACTTTGATATTATTGGTTAACCAAACATTTAAATCATATGCGATATTAAATTTGAAATATCATTATTTTATATTTTAAAATATTTTATAATATAGGCGATTATTATTGATTAGCACGCTTTTATAATAACTTGACCTGTAGCAGAACTATGCCAAGCCAATCGTTGTAGTTCATTTTTCTCAGTCACTTCTACATGTTGCACTGATTTAAATCTTTGTAAATGTATGCAAATATGGCACTAACTGCATGGAATCACGATGGAATTTTACCTTGAGTATATTATATCAATTTATTCACATTATCGCTGAATTGGCTAGCGTATCGTCCCGGATAGTCGGAGATCTATGGTTCGAATCCTAATGGTTGCATTATCCTTTTTTAATATACAGTATAACCTTGAAATATAACAAATCTGAAGGAGATTAGAAAATATTCGATATACCTAGTAATTTGTTACAATGAGGTTTGTTATATAGAGGTTAGGTTGGTCTAAGATTCGTTTGACCAAGGTTAGCAAACTTAAAAAACAGTAAAACACATTGTAATGAATGCACTTAAATATTTATTTAAAAACATAATATGAAAAATTGGCACAAAATAATCAAAATTCAAAATATACCTTTACAATTTACATTACGAATAACTTTGGTAAAAACCTCTTTATAACATAAATAGAAAGTATAATTAACCTCTGCTTAAACTGTTAGTTCTAGGGGATCTCTAAGAATTTGTTAAATCGAGGAAATCGTTATATTGAGGTTCGTTATACTAAAGTTATACTGTATAATATATAATCTATATAGTGGCCATTTCAAAAACAATGAGATTTTACTTCCAAAACAAAGAAAAATCGAAATCTAAACTTTCTAACAATCGCAAACGATTCATATATTGTATTGACATAAGCTGTACTTTTTCCAAGGTACAAAATTTGTAAATAGCAGAAAGAGGGGATTCTCGTAGGAATAAAAATATATGTTAAGAAAGAAATGTAATGCACTTACTAAGTAACTTTGGCGTAATTGGCAAACACAACGTCTCGGATAGATGTAAGTCTGTTGTTCGATTCTTATTATCTTTCTCACTATTTAATATCGATGCTATGTAGAGGTGGGCATGGATGGCTCTTCGGAGCCACTGGGCTCTCCATAAGCTGTGTGAGAGTAAGCAAGAAAGGTATGTTTTGAAGTAAGATGAAAACTTGTCCTACCAATTATTGCCCAATAAATTTAGGAATAGTTAGGAATATTTTCAATTTCCGTAACTGAAAGGCTTTTCATGCATAAAGCCTGCTGATGTATGATACAATGAAATGATAAAAGATTTTTTAATGCAGGGATTTTTTTAAAAGTGCAATTAAACCGTTATTACAACCCGTTATATTACTTTCAGCATCCGCGGTAAGTGATACGAATTTTTCTAAAGGTAACGATTTTATTCGTGCAAGTACTCTGTCATATAGATTTTCGGCGGTCGTTGCGCGATATTGGGAAATCATCGCAAAGAGTTCTTCTTTAACAAATAAATCATCGAAAACCATACGAATGTAAATTAACATTTTCGCAGTATTTGTTGCATCGGTCGAATCGTCCAACTGCAATGAATAGCACGAATAGTACTTTTCACTTTTTTAATTCAAAGTAGACTAACTCGAAGAAACTCAGTCAGGTTGAGTAAGGTAATATAAAATTCCCACTTTATGTAATTAAACAATTTAACCATTGAGAAATCTGTAACAAATTATCCCCCCCCCCCCAGCCTTATCATTGGCATGTTTATTGTATCCAGTGTCATCAAATTCCAATGATACTATACTATGCTCCCTACGAAGAAAAAATAATTAAATCAGGTAAATAATTGTTTTTGTTAGTTCTTCGATAGTAATAGTTTAGGCAAATTATTCGGAATTTCCAAAAATCTAATTCTAAACCATGAAAAAAATTTATAAGCGGTTTACAATTGTCAAGCGGTAAACGTAAAAGATCAAAGGATTTATATTTTATAATTTACATAACATTTATATTTTATTCATACACAAATATATTAAAAAGGTACATTTTATGTCCCAAATTACCAGCCCAAAATTCCAGAGTATGTATTCAATGTATTGTATGTATTGTATACTTTGTATAATAGTGACCATAAAAAAGAGTTGGTATTATTATATTTTTTTCAGAAAATGTTTTAATTAAAAAAAGAAAATAATAATAATTAGTTGGAGGGATTCTCTGTATTTACTCTATCTCTCTTCCTACCTCTCACTCAGAGCTGAGTGAAGTGAAACTTTGCCCACCTATGAGCTATAGCTGTCGTATGCATATAATTAAAAACCATCCCCTGTATAAAAAGTACATCATAGATTTTATAAAGTACATTAAAATTAAAATATGAATTTTATGTGCAGCAAGAATAATATATATTACAAAAATAATAATACCCGAAAATCAATATAGAGTGCTTTTAAAAGTTATAGTATTTTCGTAAAACAATTCCATCTTTGATATACTGTGTGTTTTGGACAGCTTTTCCTATAGAGAATCAAAGTTAAATATTATTTATTACTGCCTAGCCGTGTAGTACTGTATCAAGTCAGTCAGTACACATGTGATGAGAGTACACTTTAGTAGTTTAGAATGTGCATTGTGCATCACAAAATCCCCACTCTTAAATGACAAACAAACAAACATATGCACACAGTATAGCTGCTATGAGATGACTGACTGACTTTATTTACATGTGTACTGACTGACTTGATACAGTACCACACGGCCAGGCAGAAATAAATAATATTTAACATTGATTCACTATAGGAAAAGCTGTCCAACACACACTGTATGTATAATACGAGTACACACAGGTACACATATAAATTTTTTTCTCCAAAAAATCTGAATTGGGTTTAAGCGCTGAAGATAAGTTTATTCGTTTTTCGAATGAATATTAAATGTCAAAAGTATACACGCGATTACAGATAACTCGAGGTTGATTACGAAGATTGAGGCGATAGGTTTAACAGTACGGTAAAATAGGTTTCCGCCAAATGGTCAAGTCTTTATATACCAGAGTTTAGCTTCGATCAAAGTGTTTATGGCAGGATGAAGAAAGAATCGGACTTCTAAATAAAGATGTTACGACACTTAAACTCTTAGAGGTCCACTGTTGGCTGACTGGCGTCTGATATCGAAGATTTCACTAATAGGACATTAAATTATCCTGCTCTTACAGTATAGAATTGGCAGTAAAGGTATTTTTTAATCTCCCTGCAGAATTTGTAGTTCGGTTCTGATATTAGTCAAATAAAGGAACCTGTGCACTGCGTTTCATGCAACTTTAGTAGCATATACAGCCCGTATTTTAAAATACACCCAATCTGGAAATAATGTATAGTGTATCTAGACAGCAATAGATACACTATACATTGCTTGAGGATGTGAGGATGTGAGTGGAGTGGAAGGAATTTTTGTATATAGACTAGGAATTGGTAGGATATGCGGCTGCAGCCGACTATGATTGGAACTATACCGATATTCATCTGGAGTTCGTGAAGGAAATTGCAGAAAACCTTCTCAAGCATAGTCGGTTACTTCGTTCTTGTCCATACACCGACAGTTTAGTCAATTAACCGGCCCTTTTGCTTTCTTAATAATTGACAAACTGCCGGTGTCGGGATTCGAACCCATAACCTCCCAGTTTCCAAGTAGGCATACTGCGCAGACATAACACCTTAGACCGCTCGCCCACTTGGACTGGTTTGATGATACTTACTCCAACAGTTAATAAATACCTTTGTTGCTTAACACCAAGTCTTGAACTATTCTGTAAAACTCTGGAATATCTCATATCATCAGCGTAGAGCTTTTGAGTTCTAAAACAATGAATCCAATATTTCCTTTTTCTATTATTTTGTAAACATATGGTTTATAAAACTAGTTTTTATATCAGATACTGTAGTTAGTGGGCATAAATGATATTCACAACGACGAACAGTGAAGACGATATGATTCTATGCTAGATTCAACAGATTAAAAAAAGATGCATACTTAGTCACTGTCCGTCATTGCATGAACACCACTTCTGTTTATTGACTGTACATCGCGCAAAACAAGAACAAATTTTCAATTTGAAAATTATTTTAAATCCGATCCTGTTGTTTTCCTTTTTCCATACATATATATTTAACACTATAATAATCAGTCTCTCGAAAAGTATTCCTATTTAATAATTCATATCAGAAAATGTTCAATGTTCGTAACGTATAAGAGAATTATTAAAAAGTTCCCCTAACTGTTCAATACATTTTTCATGAGGCACTATTATTTACATTTTTAGTTTGGGTAATTTTATTTTCTTCTCCTTTGAAATACTTTATTTTACTTTATTTAATTGATATTAGAGACAATCAATCAATTCATAATAATGATTAAATAATTAAAATATGTTTATTTTATTCTTGACCTATTGATTGATTCTAGATAGAAAAGTTAAATTATTTAATAATATTATCACAAAATACAAATAAATATATTAAATTTTGATAATTTCGAACAAAGGTTCCATAATGAACTAAACAAATATAATAATTAATATATTAATATGATATGTTTATTGATCTGATTGAAGTAAATTATTTAAATATTATGTAATCAATTGTAAAAAGGTTTGAATTGTATTTTGTTGAAAATTTGTTATGCACTAAAAACAAAAAATTATTAAATAGTTAATTAGAAAAGCTTGGGGCTGTATATATATTCATAACATGATACACTTTTACTAATGTTTGTACCAAATTTTTCTTTTCGATAAATATTTTCGAATTACATCATGAATTCAACCGGATGACTTAGCTCAATTTTTCTACTTCTTACGTCGTCGTCTCCGCTTGAAGGTTGGCGATCATCATAGCAATATTAAGTTTTGATACAGCAGCACGGAACACGTCAATCGAGGGCGCATCAAACTACTCTCAAAGATTTCGTAACCAAGAGATTGAAAGACGTCCAATGCTGCGTTTTCCTTGCATGCTTTTCTGCATGATGAGTTGCAGGAGATTTCATCTTTCACCCCCACAGACATGTCCGAGATATGTTAGTTTCCGATTTTTGACTTCAAACAAGATCTCTTGCTGCATGTTTGTTAACTCTATTGACACTGACAGGTCATTAAGTGGTACAAAATTGACTTGTAAAATCTGACCTAAACCAACTAACTAACAAACATAATAACATAATAACATAATATATGCCTAGTTATTATTGAATTTAAGGACGTTCCAGCACTGTGTTATGCAATCAGTACAACAAACCAGTTTGATTTTATTATAGCACCAATACATAAACACACATATACAACACATAGACATAAACACTATTCACATATAATAAATAATGTTATGTTGAAGAAAAGGAATAATTTTAAACTTTTATATTTCGAAAACAAAACGGTAACACACGATTTTTTTTTTAAAATTCATATAATAAATATTTAGCCTTATTCTCCTAGTTTTTTTTCTTATTCTGTCGAGTATTTTTTTGTAATACAACAGATAATAGTTGGACGGGCACGAAGTTTCACATGCTTCTAATAATAGAGAGAGAGAGAATGATAACTTTGATATTAATTATCTCGCGTTCTAAACGGTCAAAAATTCTGAAACTTCGGGATTTATTAGAAAACGTTATTTTTAGCCTGTGAACAAAAAATGAGCAAAATCTGTCGAAAAGTGGTGGTATACAGGAACATCCATTATTTTATATAGTTTTTAAGCATTGCTTAGAAGAAAGAGCCGTTGTAAGATTGGCTACTGGGTATAAACAAGCTCGAAACAATAAGTACACAAGTCTATATCCAGTCCGCTGTTCGCATATTGAGATTTACTTTAAATTGTCAAAGCTACTGTAATGATTACTATGTTTCGTGTACTATGGGCCACAAAAAAAGCACTCAATTCTCAAAATTTTATGGTTGATTTGTGCCTTATTTATAAGGTTTTTAGAAAAATGTTTCGAATAAAGGTTATAAATATATTTATTAGGAACAACTTTTATCCGACTTATTTTTTCAAAAATCTAATGAATAAGGTACAATCCAATTATAAAATTTTGAAAAATGAGCGCTACTTTTGCAGGTCGCAATACTGTGGGACATAGTATATGTAACTACAAAAGGTAACTGCATATGAATGGGTCCTTATCCTTTTTCAGGAAGATAAAATTAAAAGAAAACGTGAAAATTATCCTCATTAAACTACTGCTGTATGAAATGGTTTGACGATTTTAACCGAAAACCCCGACTAGGAATTTTCATGTACACCCGCTTGGGAACCAATTGCGTTGCCCAATAGGTATCCCGAATTGGAATGTATCTGATAGAAGTCTTGGGACTCGATCGGGCAATCCCTATCTGATCTAGAGCACAGAAGTGCGTAAGACCGAGATAAATGCGAAAGTGAGTTTGTTTGTTTAATTATTTATTTTATATATTACTGTTTATTCAACTACGAGTATATATACTATTACATAGTAACTTGCGAGAGTTTATTCAAAATTTTGATTTATTTTTCAAAAACTATATTCAATATCTTGAAGTTTTTTTATCTGTTGATACGGAATTTATATAAATTCCCATAAAATAGCTCCGCCAAAATAGCAGAAATAATTGTACACAATTTATTTTTTTATTTTGTGCTTTTAATTAACTATTATGTTGGGTTTTCCCAATAATATTCCCAACAGATCACACTTAGGCAAAACTTATATCAGATTTATAATTTTCCATCGGGTTTTCTCAATCATATCCTAAATAGATACCAGTTGGGCAAAACTTATATCAGATTCGTGATTTTCCATTGGGTTTTTCCAATCATATCCTAAATAGATCCCAGATGGGCAAAACTGATAATAAATTGTTAATTTTAGGCAAAATTAATGTCATGTCATTGATTTTTTCTTTGGGTTATACTAATGGGTTCCGAAATAGATCCCAAGTGGGAAAACATAATATTACTTTAAAAATTTTTACATTGGGATATCCAAGTTGGGTTTTTATTGAGTCCCGATTGGGATAGCCTTACTTGTCATGACCCCCTCTTGATTCCCTATTGGGTCCGGACATATATTTCTAGTCGGGTTAATGATTTATTCTCCATTTGTAAATAAGGTAATCATTATTGCAGCCTAAATTATTATCGAAAATGTTCGAGCAAACAAACATTGTGAATTAAGTTGTGTAATATGAGACAATAAATACTGAAATAAAAATTATTTGAAATTTATTATAAAAAATAGTTAAAAAATCTCCCGATTAGTAGAAATTCACCAACAACAATAGCGAAATTTGTTACAAAATAATCTACTCTAGATATAATAAATTATATGTAGTTTTTTTTTTCTATTATTTAGGTAAACTTGCCCACGAACTCTTTATTATTTTGTTATAATAACAAATGTTTATTTCATTCTAGATTTACGTTTTATTAATAAAAAAAAAAGGAAAGGGTGTACCAACCCTGATAATAATCATCAGTTGTGAATTGATATATATTTAGCAAGGGTTATTTAAACGTATTTTTTCTCTAAAAAAAAAAAACAACTATATTTTATATATGAATCGCTTTTTTGAAGTAGTTGATCGATTTTTGTGGTTAAATATTTGATAATAAATTTTTATTGTTGATTAGCAAATATTATTCTATTTGTCATCAATGTGATAAATCATTTTTATTTTCGCAAAAAGAAAAAACGAATTTAATTGATTTATTTATTCATTTTTATTAGTTTTGATTAAGGTTCTTAGGATTTCAATAAATAAATATGAAAATTTGTTAAGTAATTACGTTTTAATAATAATTAATATAATTAATTCATATTAATTAAAAGGAATTTATATTAAAAGATAAAAATTATTTATGTATCTAAAATATTTTTCATGGATAAATCAAAAACTATTTTTGTAACTGACCAAAGGGAAAAAACACCCAACTTTTTTAATTATAAAATTTTGGAAAACGGTAGAACGAAAATTTTACCTCGTTCTTCACTTGATTATCTTACAATTAAACTTAAAAATAACTTGATGCTCGTAAACTTTGGATGAACGGTCAAATCGACATGTTCAACGGCTTCCTGAAAATTTCGAGTTTAATTGCAAGATAATCAAGTGAAGAACGAGGAAAAATTTTCTCCCATCCTCAATGTTCAACGGCTTCCAGAAAATTTTTATTATTAAAAAAGTTGGCCGTCTTGTCAAAACGAAGCTACTTACAAACTTGATGCACATCATCCTGATAAAACCCTTTGATCACCCGGACTATTATTAAAATCTGTTCTTTTACTGATGAAGAAAAAACGAAAATTGGGTCATCGGGATTCGAATCCATAACTTCCTAGTTTCCAAGTAGGCATACTGCGCAGAAATGACGCCTCGGCCACTTGGACTGATTGTACAATTAACTTTTGATTTAATTTTGTTTTCGTTTTTTAGCGTGTATAAAAGCTTTTAATTTTAGTTTATTTTTTAAATATAAATTTGTTTCAACTTTTAATCATTTTTTCGATTCAAAACAAAATAGAATTGATTCAAGATTGTAATACCAAAAAATTTTTTTTAACATAAAAAAATTATTTTGTTTTCCTTTTTTCTATTCTATTATTCAATTCCTAAATTCTTTCGAATCAATCCAAAACAACAATAAAATTGTATTTAAGTATGATTTAAGCATAGTCACACGGGTATAGTAAAAATCACCACTAAAAATTTATAAATAATAAACAAAACAACAAAAAACCCAACAACCCATTTAAATTGATACACACAGATGGATTCCGTCTTTTTCTAATCTTCTACTTACAGAGAAGAATATGTTTACTATCGTCCCATATTTAACCATTTATGTTTTATTTATATGTCGTCGTCGCGTACATACAGTAACAGTAAACGGGACACATACTCTTAAAAGAGAAGCCACCACCTTAATAAAAATACGAAAACTATATAAAAAAGTAGAGAAACCTCTAAACAGATTCACTTCTATAAAAAAAAAACACCAAACTAAACAAAGACAGATGATAGTAAATTGGGCACACTTATGGCTTGTGTCTCGTGGAATATTCGTCGTTAAAAAATTAAAGGCAGGTGGCAACCAAGCAAGCATCTCTCATATATACACGTATATAAAACTTAATACATGTATATATATGTGTTTTTTATAGGGACGCAAAAAAAAATAATAGTGTTTTTTTGACTAAAAAATGCAAAATTTATAAGTTCTAAGAGAGGGTAGTATATAGTTTTGTGTGGTAATACCTACCCCGATTGACATTGGAGTAGAACACAGTTCGAATAACATAGTAAATTTTTTGGAGAGGGTGTTTTTTTTTTATGGACTTTTACGTATTTTTGGATTTTTTAGTAAAAAAATGCAAGAGTTTTTATTTTTTTGTTTAATATTCTTTATTTTTAGTTAACAATTATTACTGTTGTCATCATGTGATGGCAACGATGACGTATTTAAGGGGTGGATAATATTTTACTTCCATGTACTGAGTATGATTTTAGGAAGATTTTCGAAGTGCTTTATTATAGTTGCATTTAATTTACTTGTTTGCAAATATTTCAGACATTATTTAAAGATGTTTTTGCCTGAGACTTGATATAAGATAAAACAAAAAGTGTGTGTGTACTTATGTACGCACGTGAGAAGTTCTACTTCGTATTAAATCATTTATTAAAATAATATTAAATAAGGTCAACGCAACTATATTAAGATACAAAAGTTTAATAAAATGATCAAGTAGTGAAAAACTCCTATTGAAAATATATATATTGTATCTAAAATCAATGATTCTATATTTTAACATGGTAAAACAGAACCAGCGTCTGTTTTTCCATTAAAATTAGAGTTTTTAAAAGACTTGCATTAAATCCATTATTTACGTTAGAATCAGAGTTACTGAAATTTGTCAGGACAGACCAGGTCAATCAATATATACAATCAATATATACATTTAATATACGAAGTTTACGAGAAGAAGACATTCTTGTACCAAATTTCAACTGTATAGTCAAATTGAAATATTCTAATGTAAAAACTAGCGGTGTAGCTTTTTTCCGAAATAATAGCGATAATTCATCTTTCTATAATGTATTATATTATCTGATCTCTCATTATCAAGGTAGTTCCAGCATTGCCAGCATTGTCCAGCATTTATATTTTAAAATACACCCAATCTGTAGTCAATGTATAGTCTATCTATTGCTGTCTATATGCAGTTATTATTATGTGGTGTGCTTTGTTACAGTCAGTTACAGACATTTGTAGAGTGCAGTTTGATTGTAACAGAGTACATTATATCATAGTATACTGTGAATAGACAGTGATAGATGCAATATACATTGTCTATTGTTTCTATTTTAAAATACATAAGCATATGTACATCATTGCTTATGCACAGTATACCATGATATAATGTACTCTGTTACACCCAAGCTGCATTCTACAAATGTCTAACACATAGTACACCATATCGTTGTAACTACATATAGACAGCGATTGATACACTATACATTGACTACAGATTGGGTGTATTTTAAAATACAAGCTGTATATACTAACATAGATATATTTATATACAACTTAATGTAATTTTGAAAGAAAAAAAATTTTAAACTTTTAAAATATTTATCTTTACTCTCCTAGTTTTTTTAAAAATTCTGTCGAGTATTTTTTTTAATACAACAGATAATAGTTGGGCGGGCATGAAGTTTTACATGCTTCTAATGAGAGAGAATGATTACTTTGTAATTAATTATCTCGCGTTCTAAATGGTTCAAAATTCTGAAACTTCGGGATTTATTAGAAAACGTTATTTTTAGCCTGTGAAAATAAAATAAGCAAAATCTGTCGAAAAGTGATTTTATGCTGGACTATCTTAAGTTTAATTAATAATACGTATAAGTTAGGATGAAAGTAATGTGAGTTTATAAAACATTGTTTTGCTTTGTAATGAATTTCAAATGTACCCAATGAGTTATTAGAGGCAGGGTGCCATGATTGAGTTTTTTTTTTGTTTTTTGTACTAAAATCTAAAATGACTTTGTTCGTTAGAAATTTAAGAGTTATGTTAAAATTAGGAAGTTTGTTATTTTTTATAAATGATGCATAAACTGAATTGCTAAAAAGACTTTGTTTAACTTCCGTAGTAACTTTACTACACAAATCAATTCTTACGTAATTTTCGAACTGGCGTTTGCATTTCTATTGTCTAAAAATCCAAATAGATTGTGTGCAGTACAATTCAAAGTTTTTTAATGCCGGATATTTGAAAAATTAATTGAATAAATAAATACATATTACCAAAATTAAGATTTAATTTTAAAATTGAATATCGTTCGACAGTTCTCGAACATAATTGTTCCACGTATAACGGACGTTAGTTTTACTACAATTTAATCCGTATATAGGTTGTAAAAATAGTTACCAGACTTTTTTTAAATTTATTATTTTTTTGAAAAATAATAGTTTTCTCGGTTTTGTATTTTACTAAGTGAAACGTAAAAATTAATTATTAAAAAATGTAATTTTTCTTCAATTTATTTAATTTTGAGGCAATTTTTTTTATAATTTTTTAGTCCTAAAAATAAATATTTTCAAAAAACTAAACTACACACTTTTATTATTAAGTTAGTTCCAGCACTGTCTTATATAATCAGAACAAAAAACCGGTTTGCTTTTATTATAGAACAAATACATATACACACATACACAACACATAGACATATTCACTATTCATATATACAAATTAATGTAGTTTTGAAAAAAAAAAATTTTAAACTTTTGTATTTCGAAAACAAAACGGTAAAACGCAATTAAAAAAAAATTATTTAATAAATATTTATCTTTACTATTCTAGTTTTTTTTATAATTCTGTCGAGTATTATCTTTAATACAACAGATAATAGTTGGACGGGCATGAAGTTTTACATGCTTCTAATGAGAGAAAGTGAGAGAAAATGGTTACTTTGCTATTAATTATCTCGCGTTCTAAATGGTCAATAATTCTAAAACTTCGGGATTTATTTGGCCTATGAAAATAAAATGCGCAAAATCTGTCGAAAAGTGGTTTTATGCTGGACATCCTTAAACATTACAAAGATAGCAATACACACAGTACATAGCAGACTATCTCTTAATAAATATTCTTCATACATTTTATTTGAAACATTTTCCCAAAAACAGAATGAATATCAACTAATCATTTATGAAAAAAGAGCGTTACTTTTGTGGTCCATGGTACAATGATAATGCCGACCATATTATTTATTAAAAAAAAAACATTCTTGGAAATCTCATAAAGAATTGTGTATTAATTAAATTTGTAGACTCGATTACTGCCCTAATTCAAGGATATCAATTGATAAACAATGAAAAATGAAGTACTTTACGTATACCATAATAAAATTTGCCCTAAAAGGCCTAATATAGCCCTAATATACTATAATTTATACCTTAACTGATTAAAATTTGTTAAATAGTCATTAAACGTACTAATTGAATTAAATTTGATTAATAATTTTAAAACTATACTGTCCTTTATGTTTTTTGCTCTGACCGTAAAGGATACTTAATAAGTAAGAGGCTATTTGAATTACACTGTAATTTTTTAGTATTCCCCGGTGCCTTTTCCCTTAAAGCTGAGATATTTATTTATTAGGGCCAACGCACACCAAAAGAGCACAACTGCTTTAAACAGTGTTAGTCAGCGTAACACTGTTTTGTTAAAAATATAACATAGGAAATTACATTAGTCCAAACAAAACGTTTTTTATCAGTGTGCGTATGCAATGTAATTTCCTATGTTCTATTTTAACAAAACAGTGTTAGGTTGACTAACACTGTTTAAAGCAGTTTTGCTCTCTTGGTGTACGTTGGCCCTTAATTCGAATGTAAGGACCTATAGTATCTATAATATAATATAAACCAGTCCAATAGCTGAGCGGTTTAAGGCGTTATGCCTGCGCAGTATGCCTACTTGGAAACTGGGAAGTTATGGGTTCGAATCCCGACATCGGCAGTTTTTTTAATTATTAAGAAAAAAAAAAGGGGGGGGGGTGGTTAATTGACTAAACCTAATTGTCGGCGTATGGACAAGAACGAAGTAACCGGCTATGCTTGAGAAGGTTTTCTGCAGTTTCCTTCACGAACTCCAGATGAATATTGGCATAGTTTCTATAATAATCGGCTACCAATTCCTTGTCTATACACAAAAATTCCTTCCACTCCACTCACATCCTCAAATATCTATCTATATATCTATAATATTAGGTTCAGAATTTCAAATATTCCAAAATTATTTATAAATAAGATTTTCAATAAAACGTCCTTACTAAACTATATTCCTTGCGATAACCGAAAAATTACTTATTACTTAATCAAAATGAAATCAAATTGTCTAATCATAAAATTTAGTTAATCTATTATATAAATGGATTTCCTTGATTTTACTCAGTTTAGTTAAAACTATTTTTAGCATAGTTTAGTGATTTCGGGAAATAACCTGCAGTTTTTAAACTATTCTATAATATCCGTCATTTTTGTAAATTTTAGTGACAAAACAACATAAGTACTAATAATTTTTTTCGGTAAAGTTATGTCGACAAGACAGATCATTCTTAGTATAGGAAATCCCTTATCCCTTAACAACACACCCCTTTTATAATTTATTAATGAAGTATCCAACACACATATGTTTTTCCCAAAATATGTAAATTATTTAACTAGGCACAAAAACAAAAAACAAAATAAAATATTTAGTATTTAAATTTTAAGGATAAATTTAGTTAACTAGAAGGAAGTAAAAGTGTTTTAAATATAAAGAACAGAAAGGGATAGTCAAATATAATTTAAGGGTAGTTTTTCATATAAAAGAGTAAGATAAAATATATATATATATGATTATGCTCCAATTCTCCCCGCCGCTACAAAATACATATACATACATATATATTAAAATACGAGTAGGGGTTTGTGAAACATTGTCAGTGTCCGACACTATATATACATACTTACTATACACACAGGGTAGTTTATATTGTAGTGGGGATGGAAAAAATATTTTTAACAAACAATATACAAGCGTTGGGTTAGGTCATACAGTATTATATGGGATGTTATCCATAAAACATCTCGAAAAAGCATCTTCACATGGTGCCACGAAATATATTCGATAATCAGATCGCAATGACATAACATCGCATGTTCTTCTGATTGTTCAAAATTTTTAAAAGTATTCAAAATTCCAAATTGTTGCAACAAACACACACACGTTTTTCGAAAATAACAAATTTTTGCCGGACATTAATTTTTTTTTTTTTACTTGAGTTTTTGGCTTGATATTTGAACAGTGATATTTTTGAGTGATTTTGTATTTATTTTGAGAGTGCACACGGTTTTATGTTTTTTTTGGGAACTGTTTTAATTTAAAGTGATTTTTTTTGCTAAATTTTCTTCTCAAATGGCAACCATGCCGTTACTACAAGAAAGTCAGCCTGGACGAGGTTTGTATTTGTTTATATTTTTCAACTTGTTGCGTTAAAAAAATTTTAGTATCTTTTAACCACTTTTTAAATCGATGGGTTTATTGACTCGATAAGTATTGTTATAATCTGTTTTTTAGAAGGTCAGTTATTTTATTTTTTTGGTTAAGTCGATAATTTTTATAACCCTTATTATTGTGGTTAAAGACCCTTATTAAAGGAATAGTAAAAAATTGTTATATCCTTGTTAAGTTCTTGATTTTTTGAAGATAAAGGTAATAGACTTTTAAATGATGTTTTTTTGATTACATTTTAAGGACCTTTTAATCAAAGGATTGTCATGTTTAAGATGTAAATTAACATATAAAGTGTATTTTAATTTTGAATCACCTAGAAATTACCCTCAAGGGATTAATTTTGTTAAATATTTAAAATGCACACTTTTGAATCTTCCACCAATTGTAAAAGATGTCAATTATGATTCTGTTATGAAAATCAGTTACCTAAGTTTTATTTGCATTTGGAAATTGTATTTATGGGAAACTAGGATTATGTTAATTTTATATAATTGTTTTAATTTGGTTTAAACAAGTCGTTTTCTTATAAATGTTTAGTCCATTTGTAATAAAACTGGCAGAAAAATCTTTGAAATAAATTTGGTTTCTTATTATGAACTTTTAATGATGGTCACATGCGTATGATTTAAATATTCCCGGCGGGTTTTTAAGAGTGTAGAAATAAAGCCTACTTTTAAAACTGATTAACAATTTTCGTTGTTTGAAAATTACCATTAATTAATTAGATGATTATAACACTAAAGATGAAAAGACCGCCAAAATTTAGTTACACCAAACACATCTCACTAGTTCGACGGATTATGTGTTCACTTGAGATAATAAAATAGTCTTACAAGTGGACACGACACTGAAAGTAGCGAGTCACTCATCTTGCTTTTAGGGTATGTTTACTTATAAGTTATGATCTCGATAATACTTTACTACTTTAAACGGACACAAAGATTGGTTGAATTTATTTTCTATGTATCTGATGTAGAATAATGGTTTTTCTATAATATGATTATTCCCTGAATAGCCTTGAACAAAGAACATAACTTTCGCTTTATTAAGAAAGGTTTCTAAGCGCTTTGGAAAATCACGTGGACAATACAATATATTATTACTTAAACTTAAAAAGAAAGTTATTTTGTATCGATTAAATACTCGAAAAGTATTTCCAGAATTTATCCAAAACTGTACTCGTATACTTTGGGGAATACAGAATTTATATAAACTCGGTATACTGCACTCTTCGGGGAATGAAATATTATAGACATTATTGTATTAGAATTGGTTCTTAAAGCCAATTGAAAATAATCGTATATATAAATTAGTTAAATATCTGATGGGGATTTACATGACGGGTAAGAGATATTTTTGTCCTACCAGAATAGAGCTATTACGTGGGAAATTAACCAATAATTAATGTGTCGGTTTCTTTAAACGATTTCACTGTAAAGCTCAGTATCCTATTAGCCTAGTTACGGTTCTGTAACTATATGGTCAATTAGGAAAATATGAATAAAATATTTTAATATATTTTCTTAACCGTGAAGATATTTTTTAAGCGCGTCATCTTGAACTCGTAGTGTATTTGTATTGGACTTTCAATGTCTAGTCGCCTTAGTGTAATACATATGTCGCCATGGTTACACGTTGTAACCACGAATGAACTTTTTATTTATTATTAAATAGGCAAAAATAAAGATTAACTTAAAGACCAATAAATTGCCTTTAATTAACTTTTATTAGATCAGATTTAAGGCTGAATATACCAGGATATCTTAGTATATTCCTACATGTGGTTGCGATATCCATATTCATTACAACACGATTTTAACCTCCGACGCAAAAAGAGGAGTGGCATAAATTTGAAGCCTATGTGTGACTATGAGCCTGTCTCTAACATTGTGCCTCTCAAACGCGTGGATCGATTTGAATGCTGGTATCCTTGTGCTGGTTCCTAGCTACGTTTGATACTGCCCAGTCGTTTGAAGATTATCATTTCTTTTCCAAGAAGATGTGTAGAAAAGTTGTTTATTTATTACATATCAATTTTGGTGGAGGTAATGAGAAGTTCTAATAATGTCTCATATATAATTGTTTATTAAATTTTTAATTTTACTTGTTACTCGAAAATTATATCTCAATTCGCCTAATTGCGACGATATATTTTTTTTGTAATTTAAATATTGCGAAAACCTTACAATTTTTTAATTTATTGTAGAAGCAATTTCCACTGAAAATATTTTATTCTTGTAAGATTTTTACTGAAAGGTTTCAATTAAAATTGTTTTTTTTTTTTTTGTTTATTTTAAATATCTTCGTCTCAATTAACATAAGACTAATAATATCATATAATTAAACAAAGAGAGAGGACTATAACGTTCATATATTTCATACACTCCACTGCAAAAAATATTCAATAATTTAAGTGAAAAATTTACATAACATACCTTCGGAAAAAAAAGAAAAGCGATGTAAATATGACCATATTATTAAAGAAAGATACATATATATATATATATATACTAAGTATATTGATATATTTAAATAAGCATTAAGTAAGTGGAACAAAGATAGATAGAGCATGAATTTTCACAATTGTAATATTATCCACTCAAGTTTCAACCCTTAGAGTTGCGTAGCACTAATTATTACCAGAAACTACGTCATTATACGAGCAGACTAATACTAATAACATCAGAAGTATATATATATCATGATGATTCTACGAAATATGCGCTTGCGTTTAACTTCTCGCACAACGATAATTTCTCTACCTTCAAAGTGAAAATATTTTCACTGAGAGCAAGCAAGCAGCAGCTTTGCTTTCACCATGACGATGATGATGCTTGTTTTGTTTGTAGATCGACGGCAGGCGTCGCGTGACAAAGATAGGAATAATATTTGTGTATATATTTTTTAATTGATGGTACAAATAGAAAAGAAAGTACTTTTGTGTTTAATTAGAATAATGAAGGGGGCGGTATCTTATTTGAATTGCGTCAAGATTATGTTTTGTAAAGTTCGCGCGCGCTTTATATTATATTTTTTATAATTAGTTTGCTTATTCTAATTTCCCAAGTGATTTTGTCATGATGATATTATATAGTATGGAACACAGTCGTTCCTCATACCCCTCTCATTTGGCCATCTTCATTGTCGTCAATTCCTTGAAAGTTATTTTTAAGATAAATATTTGTATTGTTTTTCATATAGCTGTGTTGTTGTTGAATGTTCGAGGAATTTTTAATTATTTGATAATTTTTGTTTAATTTGATTTAAGGAAATTAAATAGGGTGGAAAAGTATTGTAAATTGGTGAGGTTTAATCTGATCTATTCAATTGAAATTTCTAGAAATTTTCTTAAACCTGAACACAGTTATTGAAATTTTATCTAAGCAAACATAGCATGGCTCGAACAACATTTGCAATATACTTTCTCTCTTATTTTAATAAGAGAAAGAGATTTTAGAATCCCGGAAGATCGAATTTTGGCGGACGCAAATTGAAAAGTTTCTTTATTTTTATTGAAAGGCATTTTTCGGCTCGAAGAAAAGTTTAATATTCTAAAAATTTGGGATTTATTTTAAAAATAAAGATTATTTAATTCTTAACAATACTTCTGTATATTCTTAAATTCCACATTTGGATAAAATGAATTTTGCATGAAAATTTATGGGAAAACAGTCGGTATCCGTAATTAATACATATTTGTTGGAGTAAATGTCCCTGCTTTATATAACAATGAACCATTAAACTGTTCGAATTTTTAAACAGCCAATCGAAAGTGTTTTGACTTAAATAAATGAAAATTCACAGTTAACGTTGTCTATAATCTGAAAATTGGAATACAAACTGGCTTGCGGCTATAATAATCAAATCAATTACAAGACATTTTAAGATAAAGACTATAATTTGGTCCTAAATAATTAAGTTATCTGAAACTACAGTTTTTCCTTAAATTACCTTTAATTTCGTTTCGATTATTTCAATATAAAATGCCACAAGTTGTGAATTAATATTGCAAATAAGTTATTTCACTAGATAATTTTTTTGTCAATGTTAAAAAAAAGTACTTGGCACTCGAACGTTAATAGTTTAGAATGCAAAACTCCAGTATGTAGCTATTTTTTGTCGACTTTTTACACATCATCTCACCAATGACATACAAGTTGTCTACTTTTAAAACAGTTTAACGGTATTTCTTTCTCAGAGACTAAACCTAGTTAAATCGATTTTTTGCTACCGAAAACCTCTATTCTAGAAATTTTATCGAAATCGCTAGAGTCGTTTTCGAGAACGCAATACAAATAAAAATATAAATGTTGCTCGTTTAATCGTATAGAATTTTCATGTTTTATCTCATTATTCACTACAAAGTGGTTCACAAAAACTATACAACTCATCAAATATTTTACTTCTTTTATTTCATATTGTTTTTATATGATTGTTACAGGTTTTAACAAAATGAAAGTTGAACCAGACGATTCAATGCCAATGTCATCTAGTCCAGTGAACAGCCCATTCGCTGGACTTCATCATCATGCAGGTTCATTACTAACACCTAGTCAAATACTAGCAGCAAGTCAAACGGCTGCAATAATGGCAGCATCAGGATTACCAGTAAGTCTACATGCTACCTTATCTTCTAATCCCGGTCTATTTCATCCAAGTCTATTTGGCCATGTATGGTCTACAAACACTAGTAACAATATCCCACCAGTACAATCACCACCCACCCCAACTGGGGGTAATGGTGGTCTGGTATCACCAATATCACCAAACTCAAAAGCACGTAAAAACAATAACAATAATATCGTGAGCAGTAGCAGTGGAGATTTAGTTGGTCACAAAACGGAACGCTCACGAAAAACTTCTCGAAAATTACAAGAAATCATTGATCGATCTCCAATTATGACTGATATCACAGCATCAACAGGGCAATTATCACCACCGACCAGTGGATCATCACCCCCAAGTAGCACAGGTGAAATAAGCATTATCAAAGATAACGGTGCCAATCGAGGTGATAAACAATTTATTTGTGGAGTGTGTAATCGATCATTCGGTTATAAACATGTTTTACAAAATCATGAACGTACACACACGGGCGAGAAACCATTCGAATGTCCCGAATGCCACAAACGATTTACACGTGACCATCATCTCAAAACACATATGCGTTTGCATACAGGAGAACGCCCTTATCACTGTGATCATTGTGACAGACATTTTGTTCAGGTGGCCAATTTACGACGCCATTTACGTGTACACACCGGAGAGAGACCGTACAATTGTAAAGAGTGCTCTGCACGATTTTCCGATTCGAATCAATTAAAGGCACATGTACTGATCCATAAAGGTGAGAAACCATTCCGTTGTGATCGATGTCAAGGTCGATTCCGACGGAGGCATCACCTAATGCATCATAAATGTGGATCTACAGAGCCAATTTTAAGTCCAACAACTGATGTCACAGAATTAATGCCGTCGCCACAACAAGATGATATCAAGATTGAACGTCGTATGAGTTTAGACGATGAAAGTCCTGAAGATTTATCACGGAAGTCTTGTGATGTACGACGAGCTGTATCACGTATGTTACCCTCTTCAATAGTACCACCAATAATGACACTACCCATACATGTTACACTTCCGGAACAAACGGAACCAGAAGATTTATCAATGAGTACTGGACATAACCATTCATCGAGTAGTTCCCCGTCTGCATGTACATCCCCATGTTCGGCAGAGGATACGCATCACGAGGATGACGATATGGAGGATGAATTAGAAGATGAATTGGATGAGGCTGCCACGTTGTTTTTAAAAAGACAACAACAGATTAACAACAGCACTGACAGTAGACGAAGGGAAAATTTACAAAATTCACACCATCGTATGACGTCATAAAAAGAGAAAAACAAATTTTATTTGATTATTTATTATTAATAATAACAGCATTTAAATATTGATTTGATATATGGCAACAACCCCCTTAGCTCCCTAGAAAAACCACCCCCGATAAATTGTTTTCTTTCTTTATTATTTCATACCTTAAAATTCATTTTGATTTTTTAATTAAATTAAAAGAAATTTTTCGTAACGAAACAATTTTCTAGATAATAACATGCATAAATTGGTAACGATAAAAATTACAGAGAGCTTCTAAAATATTGAAGGTGGAAGTTAATAATTTTAAGAAATAAGTTATTTATATCGGAACTCATTCACTGCTGGGACAGAAAAATCAACCCCGTCCAATTGACTTGGAAAATTACTTTTTTTTAAATAAATTTAACCTAATTCTACCTTAAATAATTTATTCACTCTTTTAGTTTAAATTTCATAAAAATATTGATAAAGGTATTGAAGCCTTATTTCTTTATAAAAAATCTCGATGCACATCTGACCGAATGAATTGTGTCTTACATCGGTATTTTTCGCTAACACAGAGCGTTGACATTGTAGTTTTAATTATCACATTCTTCGGCATAAAATATTAGCATGAAAACTTAGGTATTCTAAGCCTTTTGGTGTTGATATTTATGAAAAAACTGCTATAGATGAAACTTTGGACAATCATGTAAAGGAGTTTGCAAATGCCTTCAGAGATAAAAACTTTCATAATTACATCGCTTAGATGTAAATGCTCTGTACCAGAGTGAAAAACCTGTGCCAGGCGATTTCTTTCACTAGCTTTTATTTCAATTAGTATTGTGCTTTTTTCAAAATTTCAAAGTCGATTTGTGCCGTATCTATTCACCTTTCCAAAAAATTGTATCATTCATTTTGTTTTCCTTTTTAATTGTAACATTTTTTCGAAAAATAAATTAGATTCGCCTTAAATTGACTGCAAATTTTTGAAAAAAGAACTCCACATTAGAAATCGATAGTACGCATTCTTAAAAATGCATTTATAAACCTTTTTGGATTTCCAAAGGGAGATTTTCGGGGGACGTTGTTTTAAAAAAATATCTGGTATATTTTTTTTTAGTTTTGTTTTCTACAGTTACCGAGAAAAAAAATCTTTTTTGGATTTTTTTTTTACATTATCTCAGATGGTTTTTATTTTTAATTTTTGTTTAATATAAGAAATATTTTTTTATATCACCAGACTACGGGTATGTCCCAGAAATGGGCATATAGTCATTAATTTTTAAGTATATTTATATTTAATATTGTATGAATTATATTATTATAAGATGTATAGTGAAAAATATAGAAGAGAATACACAAACAGACCAAATATCATAAAAATTCTCCTAATACGAGTCATACATTCACAGGAAAAAAATGTATAATAAAAAGAACCACAATTACTTCAATAGATCTTGTTTATCCACTGAAGTAGGAAGAATTGTGCCAAATTATTCTTAAACGTCTGTTTGGCTAAGAGTTTCTTTTAATTGTCCCTGTTAATGGATGACACTGTTAAGGGAAATTTTCTAAAAACAAAGAGCTTACAAAAATTTGTATATTTAGTATAACCAAAAAACAAAAACAAAACATATTTTCATGGAAAATAAGATTAAGGGAATGTCGATTTCTAAAATTAAGAATTAAATGTTTGAAACTAATTTATGTTCTTCAAAAAATTGTGCTCCAAACTCTTTGGTAAATTCTTTTTTTTTGTTGTATAGTCCGGTATGCAAGTTCCTCTAACTATTAGTAATCACCAAAAATGTTTAGCTTAATATTGTTTTAATTTGCAATGAACCAAAAAAAAAAACACGAGTCTGTTTTCACAGCGCGAATGAGTTGTAAGTATGAATGTGCGAAAAATTTCTATTATTGTTGTACGTTTTCTCTTCAAAAATCTTCGGTCCTTTTGTATATAGATATATATTTGGTGTGCTATTGATACTTTCAGATGTGAAAACAGACCATTTAATTTAAAAGATAAAATTTTATGACGGACCTCCTGGCTACTACCTTTTTTTTTGTTTGAAAAACTGGTCTAAAAACTTCCTTATTCGTTTCGTAGAATGCGGTATTGTTATTTGCAAAAATGTTTTATTATTTCAAAATGACCTCAACAATTAACGCATTTGCATATACCTGAAGAGACACACATGCAAATTTTTATGACTTTGGTTATAACTGTTACAGTTTAAATCACTTCAACGACCTCATTTTATTTTGTACAAAAACTTTTAAAAATTTAAATAAATCTACTTTCACATAAATTTGATTTTTTGACTTTGGTAAATTTATGACCGAACCTAATTGTTTTTTACCGTTATCATAAAAAATGGTTTTATTTAAATTTTTTTGCAAATATCAATTTATAATGTGCCAAAAAAAATATACAAAAAATAATGCCAATGTATTTTATCCCAAACAAGAAAGAAAAAAACGATACCAAAATTATTGTTACCAACTTAAAATTAAAAAAAAAAAAACTTTTGTAAATACAAATAATTATATGTTATCAAAAAATTTTGTCTGAACATTTTATTTCGGATAATGTTTTTCTGGTGCTTTTTCTCCTCTCTGTAGATAAAAATTGTCACAATGTTCGGATGATTATTTATAAGTTGTGCCAAAATAATTGTTTGTAGATTTTTAGTCAAATCTTCAAGCAAAAGAAAAAAAACGTCAAAATTAGTTTGAACAAAATTCAAAATTATTACAACAAATCTACCTCTTTGGAGAGTTTGTTTTTACAAACTCGAACCGCGCGTTTTGGATCTTGAACTCTATGGATCCAAAAATAATTCGTAAAGATACCTCTTCTTAACTGTCTATCTAAAGAATCAAAATAAATTAATTAGATTAGAAATTGAAAAGATTTTTTTTTATTATTATAAGTAATATTATTCATTTTGTAAATAGTTTAAGAACAAAGTTGTTATTTAGTTACAATAATTTTTATACGGGTATGGTTTCCTATTAGTTATTTAAGTTTATTTTTTATGAATTGATGATTCTTTTCAGAAATTTTTTTGATTTTTATTATTTAATTTTTTTGACAAAAAAAAAAGAAATATTTAATTATATTTTTTTCTTTATTTGATATTAAATTAATTAAAACATAACAGGGTTATCCAAATAAATAGTTTTATTTTATATATTTCCTTTGTAATTTAATTTATAATTTCTGAATAGAAATTTTTAATAGATTTTTTGTTGTTTTTTTTTTTTTTGAAAAAAATTATTTTATCAAATTTTTCAGGAATTTTGAAGCAAAATTTCAGCATACGTTTGTGAATATAAATCGCTCGACAGTGATCTCTAAACAAAATTAATTGAAATAAGTCATTACGCCCTCTCTATCTCATTTCTACATAGCAACCCCCCCTACCCCCACACCACCTCAGTGGCACATTAATTGATGTGTCTCGGAAAAAGCCCCACTTTAGCACCTAAAAAACTTTTCAATAATGTATTTAAATCTAAATATTTAAATCTAATAATTTTTGTGTGTAAAAAGTATCTTTACATCTTAAGACCTGCTGCTAAGATTCTATCACTTATAAGAAATGGCTGTAGTTTTTAACTGTTTAGACTAACCTTAAAAATTGAAATTAATTTCCACTTTTTTTCAAGACTGTGCTTGTTTAAACAAACCATCAATTCAAAAAAAACAAATTAGTGCTATTAGTGTAAATATTACGGTCAGCTCTGCTACCATATGTGAAAAGCTTCTTATATCGTTATATCGACGATTTCCATGGTTAAGAAAAATAGACAAAAGTTCTACGTTGTCTTTTCCTTTGCCATTTTCATGGAAATAATTTTTAGAAATTATAAAATGTCTAAATATTGAAAATAAAATATTCCTAATTTTTTAAATACCAAAAATTAATCACTGTATTTATTTCTGTGGCATTGAACTCAGATCTAAATTGTGCACACTTTAAGTGCTCTAGACCTAGTCTATAATTGTCAATCAAATAAACATTTTCTGCTCCGAAATTCCTTAAATTTTTGCTAAAATAGTGTTTTTTTTTATTACCAAAATTTTTAATTTTCTGACGCAAACAATGGTACAAAATGCTAAAAATAAAATATTTATACAAATCAAATCTACCTCAATACAGATTACCAACAAACAATTAAACATGAACAATTATTAATTATTACATTTAAAAAAATAATTAATATAATTAATTAAATGTAAAAAAAATAAATATTAAAAGATAAAAATTATATATATATATATTTAAAATATTTTCCAAAAAAAAAAACAATTTTTGTAACAAGACTGATTTTCAAATAGTAATTTTTACGCAATTAGAAAAAAGAAAAGAAAATTAATTGATAAATATTATTCTAATATTTATTGTAATTTATAAAAAATAAATAAAAAATTAACTTTGAAAATACACAATATTTATTAAAATCTGTAATATTTCAGTGATATTTAAAATACAGAAAATTAGGTCGTCCACGTTTGTTTGGCTAAGTACATTTCTTTTAAAATTATTTCACAGTTTTATTGGATATAACTTGTAATTTTCTCAACGTTTCAATGAGATTATATTACGTCTTCATCAGGCTCTATAAACAAATCATTTTTAAATATTAAAGTTTAAATAAAAGCTTGTTGATCGATTGGCGAAAAGTAAGAATATTTATTATAAAAATATGTAAAATCATTTGTGTACAAAGCTTGAATCTTGATTAAGACGAAATCAAACCGTTGAGAAAATTCATTAATTACACGATTAGTTCATCATAAATCGAATTAAAATTAATCATTTCAAATTTATATTTTATCGCGCTGTTAATATTAGGTTGTTTTTAGACGTGAAAGTTATCATGAAAGTTCTCAATCGATTGTTTTACTGAGCAAGCGTAGTATTATTTTTTGAAGTAGGTTTTAGTGATATCATGCCAAGAAGCCTCAACTTGGGGAAATATGCCACAGTCTTTCAAGTAGAAGTCTATGCCATAATGGCTTGCGTCCGTGAGAACCTACGTAGAGGTTACATAAACCAGAACGTATGTATTCTTTCAGACATTCAAGCTGCTCTAAAAGCCTTGCCTGGAACTGAGGTCACCTCAGGGGTAGTCAAGGATTGTCTGAAGGAACTGCTGGAGCTTGCAAAACGGAGCAATGTTAAATTGATCTGGGTGCTGGGTCACCGTGGTTTCGAAGGAAACGAAAAATCAGATACCTCAGCAAAGAAGGGAGTCGGAATACCCTTCATAGGTCCAGAGCCTATTTTAGGAATTCCAAAGACTGCATGTAAACAGGTGATAAACGAGTGGATGCATGCATAACACCGTGACTCGGAAAATGTATCGCAGCGAAAGCTTGGGAAAATTCTGCTTCGGAATGCAACCAAGAGGCTTTCTCTCGATGCACTGAAGCTGAACAGGATGCAACTGCGGAAGGTTTCCGGATTTATTACCGGGCATTATCCCCTGCGGAAGCATCTACACACATTGGGACTCCATAACGGGTCCATTATGTGCAGATTGTGTGGCGAAAGGTAAGGAACATCCAGCCATTTTCTTTGATTGAGAACCTCTAGGTTACAGCAGATACAAGATATTCGGTGCATCTCACCTCGAATATATGAACCTTCAGAAAGACCTGATAAACAAACTACTGGCCATTGCCAACATATAGCAGAAGCTAATCTCGTTAGCCTGAAGGGGGAGCACAATGAACCATAAGGTCAAAGTGCAATACTTTTTAGACCCCAAGATATATCTATCCATCTAGTTATATCAAAATCGAAAAGATTTCTATATAATGCAACTTTACCTGCAATTTTGCAGTATTTTGCGTTATGCATGATATCTCCTTTCATGTGATTGGTATATTTTGATCAAGTGTCTGAGACGGTTGACAAAGAAAGAGATAGTAAATAAGAAAGGAACTACAGATGTTAAAAACTTGCGATTGATAACTTTCAAGTGAATTTCATCATGTGAATAGCTATGTAATTTTTGATATATCAACTGGTACTTCATCAAAACTTTCACGTGTAAAAACAGGCTAAGAAAAACTTGTTGCTTTTATGTCATCACAGAATCAACCAAATTTTTATCTTTATTGCCTTGTGGACGATTATTTTTAATGCAATAAAAGAAATTTATTTAAAATAGTACCGTTGTTTTTTCCAAATAAATACTTGTAAAACAAACATGCTTTCGAAAAATATCAAAATTCAAAATAATTGTAAATAGTTTTATGTTTGAAATTAAAAAGAAAATTGTTATTGTGATTTGTTTAATTCGAATACAAAAATTATGTCTCTCTCTAAAAAAATTCATGTACCGTGTGTTCAAAATAAAAAGTTATATATTTCCGAGAGGAACGCATTATGGCAGTTGTGAAACTTATCCAAGTTGAGCAATGTAGGCCCAACGACGGGCATTTTTATTTTAAATAGAATACTGTGAGCTCTCGATTATCCGGGCTACAGATAATTGAAGGGCTATGGATATATACTGTAAATAAAAATCCATACAACTAAATAATGTTTTGATCAAAGAAATTTTTGATTTCAATTACAAAATACAAAAAAAGATAAATAAATTGCCTCCTTTTTTATATGGAAACAATTCTTTTGCATGTTAACTTTGTTAATCAATCTGATACAAATTATGACGCTTCATTTTGCACACCCGGTATATGGTATGTGGTGGCGACTTGTTCGCAAACTTTCATTTGAATTGTACTTTTTCTGTCTCTAAATTATTATAAGAAATTCATAAAACGAAAATTTTTAATGTAAAATTGTTAATACAAAATTTGTCTCATGTTCAAGCAAAAAAAAAAATTATAATGCCCCAAAAATTTTGGATGATAATGTTTAGGTATATATTTAATGATATATAATATATAATAAATATATTTAACATCCCCTAATGTGATTTTTCTAAATGCCCCCCCACCCCCTACCCTTTTGATGATCTTAATTTAAAAAGAAAAAATGATAACAAAATTGAATGTAACCAAATATTTAGGAATAATTAATTATATTATTGTATCACCAATATTTGAAATCTATGGCTATTTTTCTTATTAAAAATGTTCGTTTACAAAACCATAATTGTACAGTTGTTTTATTTATACGATGATCTCCCAGAAGAAAATCCTAATTAACAACAATTTTTAAGATTTTCAGATTCTTTAGCAAAAAAAAAACTGCTCTAACAGTAAAAGGTAAGTGCTATTATTTGTATAATTAGCGAATTTCCTAAAAGGAAATAGAGCTATTGATCTCGTACCAAAGTCAATATTTCCCAAATATTTCTTCAAATGTCCATCGATCCTAACTAGTAGATTTCAAAAATCAGCATCTGTAAAATTTATATATATCTATATATAAATATGTATGTATAAATGTGTCTGTAATCGCTCTGGTGGTCTCAATTTTAATCCGATTGGAATTAAATTAGATATATGAAGTATTTTGGTATTTTAACGGTCAAGTTCGTTAATGGTTAAAATCAAACGAGGGGAAAGGGGGGTTTAAAGAAAGGGGGAACCATAAAATTTGGCATATCTCCCTTAATATTCGAAAAATTTCAAAGAAGTAAAGTTGTAGTAAATTAGTTTTACTATAATGTTTGTTTTTATCATTTTTTCTGTTTAACTAATATTTACAGAAATATTTACAATTTAACATTGACAGTTAAAATTTTAAATATCTCTGTTCACATTAGATTTTGAGAATCATAATCGAAAAGTGAATTATAGCAAACTTGATTTTCTACAACTTTACTCTTCATACATTTTTTCATTGTTTTAATATTAAGAGAGATATTTTATATTTTGTGTTTTCTTCTTTCTCTATGCTCCCCTTTCCCCTTGACCTAGGCCACGTATTAACAAACTTGGCTTTGCAAATACGAACAGCTTATCAGATACGAGATTTCAGACTAACATTGTGACCGCTAGACAGTGGTTTATGTATTCTTAGGAAATTCGCTAAGTTGACGCAGCTTCTGCGTAACGAATTTTTAATCTATAATGCTACTGAAAGGTTAGAAAAATAATGATGTGGGTGGCCTATGTTATAGTATACAGAGTCTCGGATATGGAGGTAAATATTCCCATTATTTTATTATTGTAAAGCTTACTATCTATACACTAGTAAAGTATTTTTAAATTAAAGTATGTTTAGCCGTCTCGTGTTTTTTATTTTAAGTTATGGTTCTGTCAAAACTCGTTAACATACGAATATACATGTAAAAAATCAACTTTATTTTTAACTGTAAAGAAATAATTACATTCCATGCCAGTGAAATACTTGATGAGCAGCTTCCAAGAAGTGCAATTAGATATATTTAGAAAAAAAAGTATTTCTAAAGGTACAAAATTACGTACTAGTTATCATGTTTCTAATGTCTATGAAGAGATTGATGTCAATGATTCTTGGCTAATTTTTGGTACAGTATACAGACTACTAACGTACACACACTTCTACAATCATAATGTCACAATTAATTTGAAATGTTCACATAAAACTGTTGTTATAATTAATAACATTGTTAATTACAACGATAACTTCGTGACATATGTTTTTGTGGCAAAGGTGTTTCTCTTAATACTGCCATTGACATCAATCTCTTCATAGAAATTAGAAACATGAAAACTAGTACATAATTTTGTACCTTTAGAAGTTTTTTTTTCTTCTAAAAATATCGAATAATACTTCTTGGAAGCTGCTCATCAATTTTATCACTGGCATTGTACGTAATTATTTCTTTATAGTTAAAATTAAAGTTGACTTTTTACATTTATATCCGTATGTTGAGTTTTGACAGAACCATAACTTAAAATAAAAAACAAGAGATGGCGCAGTACTTTACTAGCGTATGGACTAAAAGTATATCTTATCTCCAAAAAGAATATGATATATTTTTCAGTCTGCTGTGTTATGTTATTCCCGATTTTATATTTTTTTTGTCGAAAAAAATATGTCGTTCCTGCATAACGAATTCTGAAATTATGATCTCTAGATCCATTAGAAATTCCAGCTAAGAGAAACTCTAGCGTTAAAGAAAGAACTGCATTGGCGAATGTAAACATACAAATAAAACATATTTACTTGTATGAATTAATACACTCCCGTTCAATAAAATTGAACAGACCTGAAATATTAGTTTTCTTACATATCATAAAACTCCTCACTTTTATAACTCTCTGTATAATAATTCATTTATAAACAAAGATAAGTAGTATATATTTTAAGTGTGATAAAAAAGGAAGTATAGTAAAAAACATTTACTACAAGAATAATAAAAATTGTGAGCGACTAATTCGGTTCAGATCTGTTAAATTTTATTGAACGGGAGTGTACATATACATGGTACATTTTTTATTAAAAACAAATCGTTTATTTTATTTTATACTGCCTGCAAATTGTTTTGTACCGAACTGTAAATCTTCAAAAAGAATAAATTATGATATTAGTTTATATAAATTTCCAAAACATTTAGAAAATGTAAAATTAAAAACGTATTTTGGAGGATAAATATAATATTTTAGTAAAATATTTTAACTAATGATAAATATTAAATCAAAAATATAAATATTAAACGAAAAAAGTATTAAATATTAACTGCTTGAAATTTTAATTTTAACTGAAGTCAAAAAACGTCAAAAACAACTGTGAAAGTTTTGTAGATTTGCCACTGCGGCGTTGCGATCTTAATATAAAAACCCAAAAGTGTATAGCGTAAAAATTTCTTTCTTCAGTGGCTACCAAAAAATTACATTCTATGAAAAATGATTAGAGGAGCACTGCCAACAGTTCCGAGCAATATGTCTTTAACAGCTCGATCACTCGGTCTGGTTTTGAACATTTTGGCACCACGTTTATTTGTTAATTAATTAATATTTAATATTAAGAAACTGTAATTTTAAAAAAAAATCAATTTTTGAAATTTTTATAAAAATACTCAATACTAATTTTTATAATAAACATATTTTTTTTAATTCGCCATAATATTTTGAAAATTTCCAAAGGAGTCAATAATTATAAAACAAGTTTTCTAACAGTGCAAAATGTTGCAGAATAATCATTGCTTAATCTTTGGATTCCAATAGAGATTCAACTGCATATCTATCACTCACAGAATAAACTTATCAATGCAGAAATATTGCAACCCGTATACATCTTCAATCATATTTTTCAAACCGAATTAAAAAAGTAACTCCTAACAATATTTTTTATTAATTTAAAATTTTTTGTTTTATTTTGTTTAATATCAGGACCATCTCTCGCTTAGTACAATAATTCATAGTTTTAAAAAAATATAATAAAAAAATTAAATATAATAAATTATAAAGTAACATTTATTTTTCAACGACATTAATATGTAAATTTAGATAAAAAAATAAATTAAAAATAACAATGACTCAGACCGAATAAATTTAAATATGAACATTTATCAAATGCAAAGATATTCAGAATGAGTTAGAGAGTAGTTCGCTTACTATACACAGAGCTAGCTACTACCTTCCTTCTATACTGTGTGGCTCTAAAAACAAATATTATACTTACTTATACTTCACCAGTCCAAGTAGCCGAGCGGTCTAAGGCGTTATGTCTGCGCAGTATGCAGTACTTGGAAACTGGGAGGTTATGGGTTCGAATCCCAACATCGGTAGTTTGTCAATTATAAAAAAAAGGGTGGCTAATTGACTAAACACTGTCGGCGTATGGACAAGAACGAAGTAACCGGCTATGCTTGAGAATGTTTTCTGCAGTTTCCTTCACGAACTCCAGATAAATATCGGCATTGTTCCTATCAGAGTCGGCTACAGCCTCATATCCTACCAATTCCTAGTCTACTCACAAATACCTTCCACTCCACATCCTCACATCCTTAGGCATCACAATGGACCTTATGGTTGAAGTGTAGCCCGTCCAGGGCAGCCTCTACAATCTATCTATCTCACTTACATCAGATACTTATACTTATCTTACACTTATACTTACATCAGAAAAGGGGAAGGGGGATGGTTAAGAAACTATTTAAAAAAAATTACAAACAAAACTTAAAAATTTAGTCAAAAATGACGTCTCCAAAGAGTAACCGTTCAGGAAGGAAATATCTGAAGTATTTTCTTAAGAACGTTGGATCAAAAATGACGAAAATGGTATAAAAACAATGAAATACTGTTGATATTAACATTTAAAAAAGCAGTTAAATTTCCATAACGTTTAGGAAGTGAGGTTCACGAGTGAGGTTCACGAGTTTGTTTCCGTTTGGAGACCTGAGATCGAATCTGCTATACTAATTTTTACCAAACCCATAACATGTATTCTAGTCCTTCGGTTGAAGCTTCTCTAGCTTCGTGCAAAGTTCATTATCTTTTTGACTTCTACCTTTGCTGCTGCCTCAAGGTCGCTTAGAAATTAGTAGTAACTGCCGTTTCTGGAGTCTCAGTATTCTAACAATCTTACCGACCTCTATCTCCTGGTTTCTCAGCCAGAGCTTGTCTTCTCGAGCCATGGGGCGTCCTCCACCAAATTGGCGATAAAAGATATACCTCCGACTTGAGGAGGCCGTTACTGACTGATGAGGCCGTTTCTCGACAACTCGCTGTCAGCTGTACCGAAGTCTCATTCTGTTTCCACCAGTCCACTGTTACGGAAGTGAAATTTGGGACCCAGAGAACACTCTATTGGGTTCTCCATGAATCCGAGCATCTCCTCCGCAATGTTTTCGTAAGGTGTCTGCCTTAGTAGTAGTAGGAGTAGTAGTGGAAGGAAGACCGAAGACTGGCAAATAGGCTTTTCTAGGCCTTTTTTACTGCCCCTAAGAAACCCATGCCTTCAACCTCTTCTATACTCTACCACATCTAGTTTGTTTCCTCTAGCCCTGTTTTCGTTGTCGAACCTATCCGTCTGCTTTGCAAATGACAGGACAGAGCTCTACCACAGTTGTTTCACCTCAGATTCCCCCATTTCAGTCGAGTACCATCGCTGTTACATATTTTGATTCCAGTTGTGGCAGTAATACCGCTTTGAACTCATTAGAATGTTGATACAGTTCCTAGGTGCCGCATTGGTGTTATCTCCGATACTCCGAGCAAACTCTACAACTCTCAGACTTCTGATATTTTCCCTGAAAATGTCTGCCTTAGTAGCTTCGATTTTGCAACTTCTTTGGTGGACCACTTGCTTGGACTCCATCGTTTGGTCTGTCTGCACATGCATATCACCCCTTAGTGGAGGTGATACATGTGAAAGAAATATTTAGTGATATTCAGTAAAGAATGATAATATCTTAAATCCATCTTGAAATTGTAAAAGATTGATGAAAAGTTTAAACACAAAAAATGTTTCTTTTACAAGTTTTGTTTGAAACTTTGTTTCATAAACTGAATAATTTTGCCACAATTTAAGCTCAAAAACGAAAATTTTATTCATTTAAGTAATATTAAAGAGAACTCGATTCTTCGAAATAAATTTCTATTTTTGACCCAATTTCCTAGATCAAAATTTTTTTGTATTTCATAAATACGTATTTCGACTACAAAGTAGTCATCATCAGTATGAATTAGCTAATTGTAATTATTCTCCGAGGAGATGTTACTTGTTGCTAATTGACTACTTTGTAATCGAAATACGTATTTATAAAATACAAAAAAATTTTGATCTAGGAAATTGTGGCAAAAATCGAAATTTATTTGTTTATTCATTGATAATGAACTCATCAGAATATACCGCATGTTTAAGCTATCAATTCAGTTATTTGTTATTTTCACTTGTTGAATATAATTTTGGCTCCACAAAAATCGTGTAACGAATCTTATTTTGTTCGAGGAGTGACACACATTTGTGAGACATTCTGTAAACATAACTCTGTGTATATGTGTATAATATATATATGTATGTGTATGTATGCTATCTTGTTAATATATAAAAAAAAAATAAGGGTAAAAAAACGCGAGGGTAACCCTATCACCCCGTAAGACATCACAGTTGTGAGGGGTGATGTAACAGAGTACTATACTCACTACTCTCAAAGAATACAATAAAAAAATAATGTTTTTATCTTTTTTTAACTAACGATTCAATGATATTATTGAACTTTTTTCACGAGCTTGTAATTAGAGTGAAGAATTTTGTCTCATTTTTTTTTTATAGAATCGATATAATACACCCGAGCACACCGACACACAACTCTTCTTATTACGGTTCGGTAGTGGTAGAGCGAGCAGTATGGGGTGGTAAAATGTGGGTGATTATATGAGAGTGGGTGGTTGGGTTGGGTTGGGTGTGCTGGGTGGTTGAAGGATTTTAAAAACAGGGTAGCCGTAAGTTTTTTTTCTCTAACGTTAGGGTTAAAAGGATGAGAAATATTTTTTTTATTTTTTTCTTTAAAAAGAATTTTAATCAAAATGTAGTCAGTTGAGTGTATGCGTGTTTTGTGTATATAGCCAAGCAAGCTTTGCAAGCACCAAGCTCTATGCTGGTGGAGGAGATGGTTATGAGAAAAAATATTTAAATCATTTGTTGTAGAATTTATATATATATATATATATATATATATATATATATATATATATATATATATATATATAGTTTGTGTCCTTACTCTTTCTGTGTTTTCTTTATTTTAAACGATTATTATCATTCAAAGACGTGGAAGATAAAAATTGTAATTTTTTTTCATGTAATGCGTGAAATATTCGAATATATAACTAGCTATATACATACATATATGTATATATATATATATATATATATATATATTTATGTATAAATATATAGATATATATATATATACATATATGTATATATATATATATATAGATATATATATATATAGGCAACGTTCCACCCATCCACTCTTCGAAGAAGGTTTTATCAATGTACATTTCATTAATCAAACATAGAATTTACGGAAGGCCTATTCTAAAACTCGCATTGATTAATTGTTTAATTAATTCTTGTAATTCTAGAGAAACAATTCAAATTTCATAGTAAACTAAAAATTTGTTATGCAGGAGCTGCTTCAACTTAGCTAATTACCTTAGAATACATAAATCACTTTCTAGCGGTCACAATTTTAGTCTGATCAAAATGAAATGTCGTATATGATTTTAGTATTTGCAAGGCCAATTTTATTAATAAATAACAAAATATAAAATATCTCTCTTAATATTAGAACAATCGAAAAATACGTAAAAAATAAAGTTGTAGAAAATCAAATTTGCTACAATTCATCATCTTATCATTTTTGCTCAAACTCTAATGTGTACAGAGATATTAAGGAATTTAATTTTCAATCTTAAACCGTCAATATTTCTGTAAATATTAGTGTAACAGAAAAAATGATAAGAAACCAAATTACAGTAAAATTTAGTACCTACAACTTTACTTCTTATATATTTTTCCAATATTAAGGGAGACATGGCAAATTTTGTGTTTCCCCCTACCTTGAAACCCTCCTTTCCCCTTGTACGTTTTTACCCATTAACATTGGTCATTGATCAAATAAGCAGTAACAATAATTCCGCGTTCTTCAGGAGCGTATCGCTCCATTGCTTGTTGTCAACAAATTCTTTATCTATCTGCAACATAAAAGTCAAGGCACGGTGGCCTTAGATGTCAAATAAAAAAATTATGGCTCATTCACATTATGACATTAGTATTGGCCCACCATGTATTTACATGGTTATAATTATTATACTTTTATGGTAGTAATATTCACTGTTCACTTCTCTCCGTGTAGTCGATATTGTTGCGCTTCTCGAGTACAAATTGATCGTTGCATGAGAAAAGATTTATTTAGATTAATTAAGCTCTCAAATATTTTAGACTTACTAAAATCACTTGTAAAGTGAAGAATATTAGATGTTCGTTTTCGAAAGAAAATAAAGATCTAATTCACATATAAAAAACTTAATATGTTTAAAGATGTATGAGCACTAAATATAGTCCATTTATAAAATTCTTCAAAATCTTCTATTGTACATTCATAAAAGTCCACAATAAAGTTTATTATTTTTTGTCGTAAGTTAAAATTAATTATTAAAGACAAAAATCTGAGATTTCGAGTAATTAAGCTACCGCCGACAGAAAAAAAATTTACCCGAAATCTCAGTTTCCTTCTTAAATATATTTTTTTAAGGCCATCATACCGGAATTTTATTGGATCAATCTCTTTATTAATATTTCTATTTTCTATTGGGTAATTTTTTTTTCGTCTTATTTTATTCCAAGTGCAAATTAACAAAAAATGTCGACGCTCACGGGTTTCTCCATAAGCATTAAAACTCGAACTTAAACATTAAATAATTAATTCAACTACATCTAAAAACAAATCAACCTTGAATCTTTTTGAAGCTTCAGTACTCGTACATCCTTAAGAATAAAAATAATCTTGAATGTATTGTATTAAAATTAATATTGAAATTGAATTTAAAATGTATGATAAAAAAAAAATTTACTTTGCTACTTAAATTTTATGTTGTGCCGAAATTTGATATTTGATATTAAATGTCTTATTAAATCTTTTACTAAAAACTACATTGTTACTTCGATATCTGATTTTAATTTACATTGTTGTGATAAACAAGAAAATTAATTTGACTGTTTCTTTCATAAAAATTCCAAACAATTTATTCAATTTTACTCAACTGATGAATACATATAGATATGTTATTCAAAAAATTATAAAAGCGTAATTTAGCGGTATAGTTTTTGATACATACACACTAAAAGGGTTTGTTTTTTTTTTCCGCTAACTTAAACATGATATCCATAACTAATAAAATATAATTCTTGTAAATTTTTTATAATTTCCGTAAAAACTATCATACTCTCTATGTAGGAGGTTTAGGTAAAATATTTGATATACGAATGTTTTCAAATCTTGTTAATAGCGTAAAATCGTCTATTCACAAAGGAAGAAATTATTATTATAATTGAATTTAAAATTCAAACAAAAAAGAAAGAAAGAAAAAATATCAATGTCTCTTAAAAATTTGTTTTCTTTAAAAATGTCTTTTAAGACATGTTGTTGTTCACAATAGAGAACTCTCAATAATAATGTGTGTAGTCTTGATTCAAAATTGACAGACATAAAATAAATAAATAAGTAAATATATGGTATATACAGGATGTTTCTAAACAAATCATGGTATTATTTCTTCTCAATGACTAAGTCTCTAACGACAATTTGATTTATAACTGGCGTTTCTTTTTCAAAATTTGACAGTTAATTTGTACCAAATCGATGAGAGTTTCAAGTAAAAGAAAGAATTATTCAAGTAAAAGTTGTTTCTTGTAAAAATACTAACAACTTTTGACCTAAACATTTTTTCCAAACTCGAATGAATAAATCAATTGATAAAATTTTGAAAAATGATGATCTTTTATATAGTTCACTACATTTATGCAGTTTTCATTTTCAAAATTTTAAACTTGATATATGCCGATATCATTTGATTTTCGAAAAAATATTTATAGCGAATTCTGTTTGTATTTTTATTACGAACAACTTTCATTCCAGACATTTTTTCGAAAACCAAATTGATTCGGCACAAATAGAAAGGTTCATCAAAAGTTTAAACCCAAGTATTAAACCTCTGATGTGGGAAAATTCGTCATTTTGAAGTAGAGAGAGTTTAGTTCTTCTGCAAAAGGAAAAAGTTCATTTTTATATTTGTTTTTCTTATTTTTCTCTTTTTTGCGGAAAATTACGATGAAAATAGTTATCGTGAAAATTTTAGGCCATAAAGAAAATCCTGCATACACGAGACGAGTGATAGACGCAAATAACCATAACTATGCTTGGTCCTTACTCTTTCTAACACAGGGGTGGCCAGCCCAAATGATCTTGCGGGTCACTTTGGAAATGCATCATAACTCCGCGGGCCGCGTATAAAGTTCATAACTATCAATTCATAAATAAAACAGGTACACAATATCTGTGATATATTCGCAAGAATATTATTTTAAAATCAAAGTTAATTTTTTTTCATAATTTCGACAATTAATTTTTGAATATATGGATGCACATAGAATGCGTTTTTTTAACACAATGATTTTCACTACTTTGGCCATTATAAAAAAAATATATTTTGTAAAAGTGTGATAAATCTCGCGGGCCGGAAAACTTCTAACAGCTTGTGCAAACTGCATTTTATTTTGTGGTGTTCACGACAGAAAACGTTTGCCGAATATTCTGCCGCCATACACGTTGTGCAATAAAATCAATGCCGACCGATTTGATTCAAACCGTTTGTACAACAACAGAATTTATGGCATATGCCATCAAATTGTTTTCGCAAATACGGTTGTTGCGCAAATTGCATGATCGTGTATGGAGGCCTTCAGAGTCGCAGTGCATCATTATTTAGAGGTTAGTTAAACTGAATTTTCAATAATCATACTATATATTCTTTTATATACAAAAAAAATAGCCTATGTTTACATGTTTATAGTTTTTGTATGTATTTTGTATAACATTATCCTTTTAATATGTAACAAAAGGATAAAACGAAGATGCTATATGTTACATTAGATATATTTGAATGATCCGTAGCCAAAAAAATTTATCACTTCAAACATCATTAAATTGACATTAAATCAAAGTATTAATTAAAAATTTAAATATTTTATACAAATCGTATTTCAATATTTTATTCAAATTTATGCTAACGTGTGTATGTCACACGTTAGCGTAATTATTAATGTTATTTTAATATCATTCTCGTACTGATAGCTTGAAAATTAAATAAACCATGCTTTACATCTCAAAGTAGAAAATCAAGCTTTTGAATTTCACTCTAATATCTGTTGCGATCGTCAACACAAATTTATCATTGATTAAAATTTAAAGGTAGATTCGTATCTTTTTCAAAATCCCTTATCAATTTGATCCTTTTTGACCGCATGAACCATTTGCAGTGTGGTTCATGTGGAGCCATGGTTAATGGAAAAATTTGTATTTATTTATATTTTTATATTTGTTTAATCATTCATAAAAAATAACGAATTGTATCGATTGACTTGAAGAAGGTACAACTTAGAAACTAAACTATTCAATATACGTTTGAATTGATGCATGCCTGTGTAAAAGTATGCCGATGTATAATTCAATAATTCAGCTGTACTTTCTTCAAATAAACTAAAATCTAAATATACTATTAAATCCGCTATCACGTGGTATATTTAAACTTTCAAACTTAAGTACTCGGAAAAAAGTTCATGCTTATTAACATAATGGAATTCAACAGCTAAAGAAATACCATAACAATTCAATTAATTTGTGAAAATTGTTACTTTTCCTACACATTCTACTTTTATAAAACCTCTACCATTTGAATACGTTTACTATGGTGGTACACTACGGCCCAGGCAACCTATTGTGTTTCCATCTGGTGCCAGCTGAGCACTCAGAGTACCCTATCTAGGCAACCCTGCGTTAAGAAGGGCAGGATTTAGCCTAGAGATGAAAGCTTTCCTCTCACAACATTTTCAACAGTCTTTTCGGAAGTTCATTCCTCTAGTATTCTCTATTTCTTCACAGAATCTGCATTAAGCCTTATTGTCCAGTCCTCGCTTACTTATCTGTTTAGGATCAGGCATGTTTGAAACTTCTTCGATAGAATTCCCAAGAATATACTTTGTAATATCTCCAACCTGGATAAATCTCCCAGATAGTACCTCTGTTGGCTTCTTCCTTTGTCTTAAGTTGCCAGCGACTAAATAATCTTCAAACCACAGAACGGTTTGAAATCTAGCAAGATCGTTGATGTCCGTTTGCTCTTTTATTACTTTCTACCCTTACATGACCTGATACCAGATACTCTTACATGATACCAGAGTGGCTTCTTGATTCCTAAATTAGGTATTCCCAGACTATTTTCGAGCTGTTGACATAAGAACTCGCTATCATTCTAACAGCTGGACTAACAGAGATGATTGCTGTTAGTTTCCGGTGATATTCAAGACCCTTCTTTTTCAATACCCACGCGGATTCTTGACCCATCTGTACCAGCAAAACTCTCATGCACCATGCATATATAAGTAATCAATCTGACTGTTGGTTATACATAAACATGCAAAAAACAACATTATTGTTATATAGAAAAAAAATCACGTCGATAATATTTGTAAACGATACAAGATGACGTACGGGCGATGATCTTACGACCGATATTATTCAGTCATTCATTCAAACGTTCATTCAGTGGCTTTCTACCAGTATATTATGTGTGTGTATGTTTTTGAAGCAAATAGTACATGTTGTGTATTCAATATTGAGGTATCTTCATAAAAACTGGAATTTTATGGAAATCTAACATATGCAACAATTTGAAATCATTTTGAGTCGATCGTTTTACGAAAAATGTTGGACTATTTATTCCTGACACACTATCTTGTAAGGACTAGAAGATAACCAATCAACTGTAGTCTTTATGAAGGGGTAGATAAGAATCTGAATGACCTAGTGATATGCTACAGCATCTCAGCCATACACTTACTCTATGGAAAAACCTTTTCGGCAAGCCAATATTCCAGGACTTCAAAATAAAATATATATTAAGCTAGTTAAGCATTTGCTATTTTTTGCTGAAAAAACCAAATTTTTTTCTAATGCCGTTTCCGAGATACAGCGTGTAATTTTCCTGCTGCTAGAAAGTTTTTTGGCATAGTACGGTCAAAAATATTAATAAAATTTCAATAACAATGGGCTTTCATTCGAGAACGCATTTAGCGAAAAAATTGGATATTAACATCAAATGGAAGAGAATAAATTTTTTTTGGCATAGTACGGTCAAAAACATTAATCAAGTTTCAATATTATAAATGGTGGACGCTGTGGAAAATGGGCTTTCATTCGAAAACGCCATTAGCAAAAAATTAGGTTTTAGTATTAAATGGTAGAGAATAAATTGATCTTGAATATGTATGTAATTTTTTTGCTGCTAGAAAAATTTCTTTGACATAGTACGGTGATAAATATTATTTGTATAATGCTGAAGTGTACGTGATTTTTGTATTGAGTTTTTTTTAAAGAATATTATTAATAATTATTTTTAGCAGTATATAAGTTGAATAGTACTTGGAAAAGAATATTTACAAGTAAAATAGTTATGTCACGGTTCACGAAACTTATGTGTGGGTGCTGGGAAGCAAGTATTTTGTATATACATCTATTATGTAATACTGTTTGGTGTTGGCGCTGGGAAGTAGAAGCTATTTCTCAGCTTTCCCGTTTTGTTTCGCTATATTGCTAGGCACATCGGTAACAAAAAATTAGCAAATAATTCTCATATTTATAGATTTGTCGTCAGACCTCTAGTTTTTTATTCGAGGGTGGAGGCACTGGGAAGGGCATGCTGTATCTCTGCTTTCAAAGCTTTCGGAGAAAATTTTTTTGGTTCATCGGCTAATAAATGGCTAGCAAAAAATGCACATACTTTTATTTTTGTTTTTTGACTTATAGTTATCGCACAATTTAATTTGCTGTCTAGCTTAAGTCTTAAGCTAGTATTTTGGAAACGCCATTGACAAAAAATTTTGTTTTCTCAGCTAAAATAGCATATAATTAGCAAAAATTATCCAATAGTTTTTTTTTGCTGCTAGATGAAAATGCTTAGTATACCTCAAAATAAGGGTTATTGCTCACTGAAAAATGGAGACTACATCATAAACATCTCCGAAATACGTAAAAATAGAATTCGATACATTAGATTGTAGAGGCTGCCCTGGACGGGCTACACTTCGACCATAAGGTCCATTGTGATTCGATACATTACTAAATTAGTTTCTAAATGCTAAATAAACTCGTTTTTTTAGAAATGGGACTGTACACCTGACTGTGAGTACTTTCTCCGAGACTGTTCATCTGATTTGCACTATATGAGACAGTACAAATACCTAATTATATAATTACTACCCAATCTTTGAATCATTCACAGATAATAACCACAGGTACATCCACAGGTACGTTATTAATAATCTCCCAATCTCTTCTTCTGCGTGAAGCATGTAATAAAGTCTCGGCGAAAATACTGACTGTAATAAGTTTCTTTAAAAATAGGAGTATATTTGGAAACTAATAGCCAATTAGTGACTTATGAATCAGAGTCATTTCTTGGACCAATAAGACTGCATTTAAGAGCCTCGACACTCATTTTTCAAATACACAACCTGTACGATACTACATACATACGATTGTAATGATATATATAATAAAAATTGAACGGAAGAATCTTTTCTAATGGCCAAACTAGACGGAGAACATGGTTGCAGCAACATTGAACAGCAACTAGCTTGTTGCACTGTGTGTGGGGTGGTTGCAGCAACAAAAAGTTTGTTTTTTGTTGCTGCAACCACCCCACACACAGTGCAACAAGCTAGTTGCTGTTCAATGTTGCTGCAACCATGTTCTCCGTCTATTTGGGCCTTAACACGTATAGTGAAGTTTTTTTTTATATGAATACTAGACGAAAGACCTGTTGAAAAATCAGCGGTTCCCCTTTTGTTTCTATCCAAAATTTCTACACTTTCGTTATGAACAGATCAAACATTCTATTATTTTTCTCAAAAACACACAAAATGCGAAATACCTCTCTTAATTTTCAAATTTGTCAAATACAAAAATTTATGATAAGTAAAGTTGCAAAAACTAAATTTTATTACAATACCAAAATATTTTTCATTTTCTTATCCTGATACGTATATAATAAATAATATCACAATTACGTCGGCATGATAAATTACTTTCATATTCATTACGACTCCTTTCTCGAAGAAAATTCACATCTTGTACGTAGACTATAGTACACTGAAGCTATAAGGTTCGTCGATGTGAACAAATACATGCACTGAACACGTGAATATAAGTCAAATCAAACCGGCTTCGTTCTATCGTTTTCGCTTTTTATTCATATTATTTTGTTATAAATATGAATATAACGAAAGGAAACACTATAAATAATAACAAGAACAAATATAACAATAAAAACTAAAAATAAATATTTAAACAAAACCTAAGAAACAATCGAAATGATGGATCACAAAAATGATAGAAGTAAACAACAATTTGCATATGAAAGAACTGAGACTTGTATTAATTCAGATTTCAAGGTCCAGGTTATCAAACAAACCAATCATATTCAGTGGCGTAGCTACCGAAGGGCTAGACGGCGCCGTGCACCGGGGCCTAACTTTCATATAATAACTGAAGAGATCCCTTAAAGGGATAAGTTTGCCTTTGTACATGACTTATCTGTATATAAATTGTTTTTAATGTTTTATATACAATAAAGTGTATTACATATACATACGTACTTAAAACCTTTTGATTTACTTCGTTTTATTGCTTAATACAAATATTATTAATCCAAATGTACGTTCCATAACTCTTCACCTGTAGAACCTAGGCGATCACTAAAGCTCACACAAGACACTCGTGCACATACACGTAGTAAGTAGCTTCGCTGTGCTAGACAGTGCATGATAAAGAGTTGATGATAAAGTAGCTTTGCATCTTTAAAGTATTTATATATATTTACATTTTGACTTGATAAAACCTCAACAGTTTAGTTAGGGCCCCAGATTTTTTTGCACCAGGGCCTTTCTACACCTCTGATCATATTGCACCATGTGCTATGATCACACGATTTCGTCTGTTTATATGGATGGACTCTGTAGTTTTAGTTTACTATAGACTAGTAATTATGTTATAAAAATATATTTTTGAACATTGCATATCGCACATCAGACTTTCAAGCCAATTATATTGTGAATGTGATGTCAAGTCTTTTCTCCATGACTGACTGAGTGAACTATATACATGTCAATAAATTGTTGTATGGCATGCATGCATACATAGAAAAAAAAGGTTGTGAATATATCAGTCATTCTATTTATTAATATTATCTATTTTGATGTGTGCTCCATGTTTAAAGGTTTACACATATGTGTATAATGTGATTCCGAAATGATACATAAAAATTTACTGAAGATTTATAAAGGTTTATAAAGCCCAATACAAAAACCGAAACGGGACGTCCAACTTGCCAAACTAAAATAACTAAATTGCATGTTTTTGAAACCAAACTTTTATAGCGAGGCTAGTAAATCAGAAATACCTTGACCGAAAATCAAAACGGCACAAAAATAAAACTTATAAGTACGTTTAATTGTATCTAATTTATAATGCAAAAAATGGTCTATTGTATATAATGTATTCGATACAATGTATAAAAAGTGTGCTATCTTTGTATTATGTGTATTGCTATCTTTGCCCTACACAGACTGATGTAGTAGGTAACTGAAAAAAAATATGCTTAGTGTTGAAATTCTTGTTTTTAAAAACGATTATAGTTTCAGCAGTTCTTATTTTTGGATTTTATAGTGCTTTTTATTTCATAGTGGGTGCTTACTAATAAAAGCTTGTCAAAAGCACATGGCCAACATTCTTTTTCCAAAATTTTATAATTGATTTGTGGCATATCAATTCGGTTTTTGAAAAAATGCGATTACATATTGCTCATTATAAATATAATAACAACTTGTATTCGAAACATTTCTTAAAAACTGAATGAATAAAGCACAAATTAACTATCAAACTTACGCTATTTTTGTGGCATAGTACCAGAGTATTGTATTGTAACGCGTATTGCATCCATTTGCGAACTGTAGGTTTTTTGAAATTAAATTTTAAATTTTGACCCATTTCCTAGAACAATTATTTGTATTTTATAAGTATGTATTTCGACTGCAAGGTAGTCATCATCAGTATGAATTAGCTAATCGTAACTATCGTTGCTAATTTGGTGCGTGTCTCTTTGGTGCGTGAATATTTATAAAATACAAATAATTGATCTAGGAATTCTAGGCAAAATTTGAAAATTAATGCTATAAAATTTTTATTGAATCACAAATTGCAATTCCGTTTAAGATGGCAAAGTTGAAGCTCGACTTTGAAGGATTTAAGGATCTAAATATGATTTTATCGATTTATTTATATTATACAATTTCTAAAACTTTCGCTAAACTTTGTATTGAGGTCATTCTTTTGATTGACAATATTATTTTCAATTATAATTTTTTCATAGAAAAATTTCTGAATTGTGTTCACAAAAATCCATATATGGCGAAAATAATCATTTTATATGAATCACCTGTATGTATAATGTGTATATAAAACATATGTGTGTGTTGTTTTGTTACCTTTTCACAAAACGTAACATTCGATAAAGAGTCTTTTTTTAAGAGTTATGTAATAGCATAAATATAAATGGTTTTGTTATATAAATACATGTATCGTATATATATATATATATATATATATATATATGGTTCTCTCAATCTATATAAATATGTATGTTATAAGTTATATGAGTACATATGAATTTATTTATAGTTGTTTTCATATAATTTGAACATACCAATATTATCAATCAATGTGCAATATGTCACGTAGCTATGTAGATTTATACTTCTGGGCTCGCTTGGAATTTATCCTAATACTGGCTTCATTAAACGATTTTTTTTTGTACATAATTTTGTAATTTTTATTCTGTTACTATAGCTTTCCTTATAGGTGTTTTACTTCAATCAAATCAGTCTTTTGCATCAAATTTAATTACAAACTCATACCTTTGTAAATGGGAATATGCAAGAAAATTTTTTTTCACTTGAATTGAAGCATGTTTACTTGACAAATATCAAGATAAAATTACTTTTTAAATAACTTTAAAAATAAGCGAGATATGAATGATTGAAATTCCCGATTAGACAAAGAAGGTGATAGCCCTCTTGATATGTTATGTGACGTCATATTACACTTTCACCATTTAAAATACACGTAAAACTCCGTTTTTAGTATTTTTGCAAGAAACAGACAGATAATAATCTTTAAAAGCTTATAGCTTCCTTGATATTTGTCGGACTTTAATTTCGTTTTTAAATATTATTACAGTATTTTCATATTCTGAAAATAAATGTGAAAAAAATTTTCATGCATATTCCCTATTAAGTTAGATTCAAACTAAATTATGTACAGGCCATGTCAGTTAAGTAAGGTTTCTCGGATTGGAGATTCCTATAAACACTCGAAACTTCTATCCTTGGGTAGTTCAAAAATTACCAAAATATATTACTGCTAGCCTATATACTCGCGGCTTCGCTTGCGTTTTATTATTATATCTACCACTCAATACATTTTAAGATTAAAAATCTCAATGTAATTTCCCAACGCGTCCACTACTTCCAATATTTATCGTTCTATTCGCTTCCACTACAAATATTTATTGACACTTCTACCAAATTTCTATTTCAGCGATTATTTTCCAAGTCCATTTATCCAGATAACATACACACCAATGTCTAATCATATACTTTTAAACAAAAAAGTTTCATCAAAATCGGTCCAGTAGTTTTTGCGTCATGTTCGAAAAACAAACAAATAAACAGGCATTTACAATTTTATAATAGAAGAGACGAGTAGATCAGTAAAATCGACTGATCCCGTATGCTTATCTTTGGAAGTTTTTATAGAAGCCGTTTAAAACAAAAGTCACCTATTTGCATATTAAGGTCATTTTATTTGCAAAATACTTTCAAATCATAATGTATATGGAATCAAATACGGATACGAAATGCCTATCTATTTAATATAGGCAATGTAAGCATTTTCCCGTTCAAAGAAAAAACAAACTCCTCTTAATGGTTATCACTGATTAGTTTAAAGTTTAATTATGTAATTTTTGGGAGATAAAAAGTTGGGTGCCAATATTTAAGAAACATTAGCAAAAACTATTGAGAACTAATAGAAAATTATTAAATGTAAGTCTAAAATTTGCCGCAATTCTTAGATCAATTATTTGTATTTTATAAATACGTATTTCGACTAAAAAGTAGTCATTGTCAGTATAAATTAGCTAATTGCAACTATATCCGGAATATGGAAGCGAAGATATGTTCGAGATAGATAGATTGTAGAGACTGTCCTGGACGGGCTAAACTTCGACCATAAGGTCCATTGTGATGCCTAAGGATGTGAGGATGTGAGTGGAGTGGAAGGTGTTTTTGTGTATAGACTAGGAATTGGTAAAATATGCGCCTGCAGCCGACTATGATAGGAACTATGCCGATATTCATCTGGAGTTCATGCAGGAACTGCAGAAAACCTTCTCAAACATAGCCGGTTACTTCGTTCTTGTCCATCCATACACCGACAGTTTTGTCAATTAACCACCCCTTTTTTTCCTAATAATTCACAAATTGCCGATATCGGGATTTAATTATTCTTAATAATCTTTACTTCTTTTTGAGTTTAACGAATAATGTCAGTAGATATTAATTTAAAAAAATGAATTTTTAGGTCAAATTTAATAAGTATTGACACAAAGTGATGAATCAAAAAATGTAAAGAAACACCACCGAACAACATGCACCTTGACATCCATCCAAAGTACCCAAAAAATGCACAACGGGTTCTTTTTATAATCATAATAATAAATTTGTAAAAAAAAAAAAACATGAATCGAAATTATTCACACACGAGCAACACAATACTAATAAAAAAAAAGGATCTTTTCGTTATCACATTGCATCAGTTTTGTGTTAAAAAAAAAAATTGCCTGCACACTTCAGGTTTAACCAAATAAATATTGTATATAATTTTCAAATATATTGTAAATTAAATATTTCGTATGGTTGTTTGTGGGGATCGATGGATGTGATATTTCACCCCCGCTGCTGCTGCTGCTGTTGGTTGCATTAATATGCGAACGACATATAACATACGGTGGTTGTTTTTTTTTTTTTTTTGTTCAAAATATATAGGCCAAGTTTGCAGTTTCCTGAATACCGCCGCGCAACATATGTGCATCATTATTTACAAAAATATATAGATATATAAGTATAGACTTTTAGTATTTCAAGGACTTATCCTTTATTTCTATATGTGTTTTTATCTGTCCTTTTCTATTTAAGAATTGTGTTTTTATAATGAATTATTAATGATCTAACGAAAAAATAAAAATAAATAAATTCCAAATACATTATCAAAAAAATTAAAATAAACAATAAGTTATTAGTAACACACGTTTTTGACAGTATCCTCCCTAACCGTTGTTTTAAGGAAAGAAAAATGTTTCGACAATTTGCAAGTGTCGATCAATTTGATGTCGAAGATAGTATGTATTATCCAAAGTCTGATGATCTTCTATATAGTATAGTTAATGTTGACTCCAAAATTATACTGTCAATGATATGAAAAAATTGACTTATCTAGCGATATCATCCTTGATGTAACGGCTAGCGCACTGTGCGCGAAATTCAGAGGCCCAGGGTTCGATACCTGGTGGATAGGTTGATTTTTGCATATTAATATTAATTAATAAAAAATTCGTTACGCAGGAGCTGCGTCAACTTAGCGAATTTCCTTGGAATACATAAATCACTCTTTAGCGGTCACAATTTAAGTCTGATGAAATGTCGTATTTGATATGCTTTTCATATTTGCAAAGCGAATCTTGTTAAGACGTGGCTTATGTCAAGGGGAAAGGAGGACGTAGAGAAAGATGAAAACATAAAATATTAAATATCTCTCTTAATATTAGAGAAATCGAAAAATGTATAAAAAGTTAAGTTGTAGAAAATTAAGTTTACTACATTTCATCACCTGATCATTTTTTCTAAAACTCTAATGTGTACAACAAATATTTAGGATTTTAACTTTCAATTTTAGTTCGTAAATATCCCTGTCAATATTAGGGTCAACAGAAATAATGATAAAAACAAAATTATAGTAAAATTATTTACCTATAACTTTAATTCTTAGACATTTTTCGATTTTCCCAACATTAAGACAGATATATCAAATTTTGTGTCTACCCTCCCTCTAAATCCCCTTTCCCCTAGTCCGATTTTGACTACTAACCAACTCGACCGTTCAAATACCAAAAGCACTTCAATTTCATTCCAATCGAATTAAAATGGTGACCGCTAGAGAATTGTACATGACCATCGATTGTTCGACGACAGAAAGTTTTTAGGGATAAACAGTTACACAAAAGTTTTCGAAATTTAAAGATGATTATTACAATTTCAAGATGATTATTCTTTAAACTTTTTTTGTGTAAACAATTGTATTTAAATTTCAAATTATTACGACGAAAAATTTTTAAAGAATATCATCTATGACGATTTAGAGAGACACATTTATGGATGGACACCGAAGTAATTCCGTAAGTTGTTACGTTTTGCCAATTTTAGCACGGACTATTAAACTTTTTAACAATTTTTCTCAGTATATTTCATCATGGAAAATTTCATTTTTTTAAAACTAAGTACTTTCTGTCATTTTATTTCAGTCATCAAATTAGCGTCCAAGAACGTATCTCCCGGAGGAATAATTCGTGGTGGCTAACTTTTACTGAAGATGACAGTATAAGTAAGATGAAAGCGACTGCGTTTTGTAGACCAAATACGAATTAATATCATACTAATAAATAACTGATACAGAAATTGGAGAAAATTGGGAAGTTTTAATATCTGAAAGTACCTGGGTTGTTATGAAAGTACCTGGGGCAAATCAACCAAAATTAGTGGTAAAGTTCGTGTAACTCAAAATACATGAATTCTAACCACGTTAGAATTTTGTTAAATTAATTATTAATTATTAATAAAATTATTATCAAATAAAATAATAATATTAAAAAAAATTAGTAAAAATTAAAAAAAATTATTTTAATAATAATTTAGTTATTAGTTTTGATTTAATTTTTATTAATAATTATTTATTTAATTTCAATTATACTGACGTTGTCAAACCTACTCTGACAATCAATAAAAGTGGCTTTAGGACCATTTTTCGATCTATAAATTTAATTATCTCAGAAACCAAAAACAGGAATGTTTTGAAATTTGATCCAGGTATTTATAAAACTTTGATAATTATTATGGTTCATTATTTTTCATAAACCTGATATTTCTGGTGGTCGAGATATAGATTTTTGTATTAATGATTTTACCGCCGAGTCCATTTTAGCTATGTAAAAATCTGTTAAAAATCGTAATTTCAACATTTTTGTACTCAAAAAATAAAAACAGGATCTAGTTCTAACTTTGACAGGATATTCTTTATTATTGAAATAAAGCTATCAAATTTTGAAGAACCTGTCCTTAAATTGAATTTGCTTCATAACAACCTTAAGGTCAAACTGGACAAACTGATGATGCCATATCAGTGCCAAACCAATCACTACACCTTATTTGTGTATTTTGGAAATTTTAAAATATTTGCTAGTTTTTTTTTTTAAATTTAAATTCTAAAGACGTAATTTTTTTCATTATAAAAATAATTACACTGCACACAGAAATAACCTAGGTCGATGATATATCTACTATGTCAGAAAATCTACCCTCCATTCTCAAATTCATCATCGTATAATAAGATATTTGATAAAATATGCATACAATAATTTTTCTTAACGTAATTTAGTTTTAAAAAAAAAATTGTAATATCAAATAAAAACTGAAAGCATGCCAAGAATAAGGATTAAATACATTTCCATTAAGTTAAGAATAAAAAAAAAAGTATAGTCGTCGAATAAGAGGGAACGGGGTACACGGGAGTGGTTTTTTATGCATTGCATATACACTGATAGGTAGCAAAATACGACCAAAAAACATTGGTGTTATTTAATTACTTATCTTTTTATTTTAAAAAAAAATTCGTTACGCAGGAACTGCGTCAACTTAGCGAATTTCCCTAGAATACATAAATCACTCTCTAGCGGTTACAATTTTAGTGTGATCAAAATGAAATATAATATCTGATATGACTTTAGTATTTGCAAAAATTAAATTTATTAATAGCCAAAAAAAACGGTATAACGATTAGTTTGTAGTTACTATGGAAACGACATTCAAAATTTTTTACAATAAAATATATTTTATGGATTCGTGTCAAACAAACACAAAATATTAAATATCTCTCTTAGTATTAGAATAATAGAAAAATATATAAGGAGTAAAGTTGTCGAAAATCAAGTTTGCTACAATTCATTGCCTGATTATTTTTCTCAAACTGTAATGTGAACAGAATTTAAACTTTCAATATTTAATAGTGTAACAGAAAGTGTAACAGAAAAATGATAAGAAACAAAATTACAGTAAAACTTAGTACCTACAACTTAACTCCTGATACATTTTTCGATTTTTCAAATATTAAGGGAGATAGTCAAATTTTGTGTTTTCCTCTCCCTCTAAACCCCCATTCCAATCGCCCGATTTTACCCATTAACGAACTTGACCTTTAAAATACCAAAAGCTACTCAAATACCAAATTTCATTCCAATGTGTATATGTATATATGTATAAATGTATATATATATATATATATATATATATATATATACAAATTTTAGCGATAGTGATTTTTACTAATAGGTAGGATCGATGGACATTTGAAGAAACTTTTACGAAATTCCAACATTGGTGCAAAACAAGAAACTGTGTTAGCGAATTTGTGAAGAAAATGTGGCTGTTGAGGTTGTATCCGATGTGCTTTTGGTATTTGAAATAGTTAATGGCCATCACAATCAGTCTAGGGTGTTAAGAGGGATAGATAGATAGATTGTAGAGGCTCCCTGTATGGGCTACACTTCGACCATAAGGTCCATTGTGATGCCTAAGGATGTGAGGATATGAGTGGAGTGGAAGGAATTTTTATTTGTAGACTAGGAATTGGTAGGATGTGCGGCTGCAGCCGACTCTGATAGGAACTATGCCGATATTCATCCGGAGTTCGTGAAGGAAACTGCAAAAAACCTTGTCAAGCATAGCCGGTTACTTCGTTCTTGCCCATACGCCGACAGTTTAGTCAATTAACCGGCTCTTTTTTTTCCTAATAATTTACAAACTGCTGATGTCGGGAATCGTGCCCATAACCTCCCATTTTCCAAGTAGGCATACTGCGCAGACATAACGCCTTAGACGGATCGGCCAATTCAACTGGTTAGTTGACTAAACTGTTGACTTGTCTTCTTGTCGTATGGACAAGAACGAAACCGGCTGTGAAGGTTTTTTATGCAATTTCCTTTCACAAATTTCAAATGATCGGCATAAATCCTATCAAAGTCGGCTGCAGTCGCACAACCTACAAATTCCTAGTCTACTTACAATATTCTTTGTTCTCCACCCACATCTTTAATGAGTAGATATCACAATGGTCATTAAGGTCAAAGTGTGCCCAAATCTAACAATGGATGGATAGACGTAACATTACAAAAAACAATTAAATATGTAAATTGTCCAACTTTCTTTGCCAATCAGTATACTTATGTATACATTTGTCATCAGTGTACATACATATATAGTAGGTTACATATACACTGGCCCATGATGATGATGATGATGGGTAAAATCGTGGAGTATGAGAAGACACTACTACTCCTGTTGTGTGTGTGTGTGTATTTGTGTGTAATGTGAGGGTTGTGAAAAAGAGTTAATATTGATCCGTTTTTTTTTTTTTATTTGAGTCACCCCCACGATTTTTTTTTTACCCTCGCGTTTTTTTTTCATCCCCGGATGAATGTTTCTATAGCAACACTGTGTATAGAGAGTACAGCAGGTGCCAGGGAACACGCAACACTATAATATACGAATATTATCCTTTTTTTATTATTATAGTCCGTTCGTTTCTGTCTGTATGTGTGTCTGACTGGATGTATATGTGCGTCTTTGTGTCTGTGTATATGTGTCTGTGTGTCTGTGTCTGTCTGTGTACATGTAGCATATTATTTTTCGGTTGTTTCGTACTGTTATTCGCGTATCCTTTTTAAAATAATGTATTATTTATTAAATATTTATTTTTTATTTATTTATTTCCAAGGATAATAATAATGTACAAATATTTCTAGATGTCTTGTATCTACTATATACTTTCTTCTTCTCTTTTTTGGAATTGAATTTTGTTTATAAAAATGTGTCGCGACAACTATTATCTATTTGATATTTTTTTATTGTTAAGTGAAATTGGTAAATAATTTGTGGCACGTTGAAAGTAACAGATGTTTTTATACTCGCTATTATCAATAGTAAATGGAACCTAGCACTTCTAATTTCTTTTAATATACAAAGAGCACTGCAATAATCTTGGGTTATCCTGAAATTTATTCATATTGTAATATTCCATAGGTATTGGAGTCCTTATTTAAATGTCTGCATTTGTTTCAAATATCTTGCCTTTGAGTTTCAAGTCAAATGGTAAAAAGTCGTTTCGCAGGATCTGCGTCTCTATTTACTTTTACTTTTATGTTTTTGGAATTGAATTTTGTTTACAAAAAAGTGTCGCGACAACTTTTATCAATTTGCAATATTTTTTATTGTTAAGAGAATTTGGTAAATAATCTGTGGCACGTTGAAAGTAACAGATGTTTTTATATTCGCTATTATCAATAGTAAATGGAACCTGGCACTTCTAATTTTTAGTTTTAATGTACAAGGGACACTGCAATAGCCTTGACTTTCACTTTTGATGCTAAAAATTCACGTTACGCTGGAGTTGCGTCAACTTAGTGAATTTCCTTCGAATAACTACAGATAAAAATGAAATTTCGTATCTTATATACATTTGTTATTGAATGGTGTTCGTTATTAAGCAGAATCGATGAAGGGAAAACGGAGACTTAAAAAAACAAAAAAACACAAAATGCAGTATATCTCTCGTAATATCAGATAAGTCAAAAAATGTATAAGTAGTAAAGTTGAAGAAAATCCACTTTGCTACACTTAACTCTAATATATATATATACAGAGATATTTTAATTTTCAATCTTAAATCAAAAATATTTCTGTAAATATTAGAGCAACAGAAAACATGAGAAGAAACCAAAATGTAGTAATAAATACATTTTTTGGTTTTTCCAATATTAAGTGAGATATACCAAATTTTATGTTTCCCCCTTGCTCTAAATCCCTACCCTTTTCCTTGTCCGATTTTGCCTATTGCCTTTCAAATACCAAAACCACCTCACAGCTACACATATATATTTTAATGATGGTCATTTGTGACATCTATTAGAAATGGGATAGATGGAAATTCAAGAAATTTATGCGACATTGTAACATCGGTACAACATCCTTGTGGAGGAAATAGTGCTATTGGTGTTGTACCGATGATAAATTCGCTATTGGAATTAAATCAGTTCAATATTTTGAATAACAATATTGTAGTTGATTTGAATTATTTCGTCTAGTCTAGGCTCCAATTGAATTATTTTGTCTAGGCTAGGCTTTAGTGAGCCTAAGATAATATTTGCGTGTATGTTGAAGGAAACACACTCATACAGAGTCAAATCGCTGTAAAAACTCTCCTTAGACTTTTAGGCCCACATGGAGTACTGGGAAAAATTATATCATAGTAATCTTAGAACAACAATGTTCCAAAATATCTAACTTGTCGTGCTCGAATACCTTGTACATCGAATTTGATCATTGTGGCATCTCCAAAAGAAAGGTATTTTGTGTACTGCCCAAAACTCAGGTGGTATTTTTCTTTTTTTTAATTTTGCAGTCAGTTTGTGCCAAATCGATTTTGTTTTCACAAAAATTTCTCAAATAAAAGTTAACAACATTTCTTTTGGTCCAAGTCAACTATGGCATTTTTGCCCATTTTTGCAGTCTATTGTACATTTGGAGTAGCGTGCTTGTGGATAAGATTAATCTCTTAACAGCTACAAAATCCTGCCATTCGTCCAAAAATTCACCAAAAAATCCAACATACGATGATTAGTGCGAAGTCCAAATTGTGTTATTTTTTTCAGTCTTGACGTTCGTTTTACGAACAGCATTATTCGAATCACCTTAAACAATCAATTATTAATATAGCAGTTTCGCAGGAATAATACGTTATAAGTGGAATAATACAATAACTTTTTTAACATGAAAATCATCCCTTTAATAGTTAAAGGAGGGTAGTTTTTATATGTGCAATCATTATTTATACGATGGTTTTTTACTTTTATATTCTGACAAATCACTTTTAACTTACATTTTGATATTCATTAGAAATTTGTATGCTTGTATCTTTGTACTACTCAAAAGAAAATGATTTTATAGAAATAATTCTTAGAATTACATGGCTATTTTAATATAAGCTGAGAAGTTTTATCCCTGAAAAATATATTACGAACATTTATTGAGAATAATAGTCGCAGACCACTGGTATTAAGGATGGTAATTTGATTTGAAACTACCACCAAAATTACCGGGCAAGTAACCGCGCTTGTTAAGGCGCTCTACTTGGGATTGGGAGGTTATCAGTTCAAATCCCGAAATCAGCAGTTTGTCAATTATTAAAAAATGTATAGAATGCTGTGCAATTGAATGTGTTTTTTAAATGTTGCCGTTATGGTAAATTCAAAATGTTCACCTCATGCAAGCGTGCCATTAAAATTATATATATATATATATATATATATATATATATATTCTTTTTTTTTTGGAATTCAACAATCCCTTGGTCAATCACGAGATCCACACCTCTTGATCATCTTATTACTATTAAAGAATTCGATTGGCAGGCCCAGGGTTGAATTCTAGACGAAAGTAACCTATTTTCACATTCGCGCTCTAATTGAACGCTTTATATAGAATGTTTTAGGCTTATTTAACATAAGCAAATATATATATACATATATATATATATATATATATATATATATATATATATATCATATATGACATCTATTTAATTGCTTTGTAATATCTACAAACGACAATGTGATTTGTTTATTATAATATAAAATTATTAAAAGGTTGCCCAAGCGTAATTAGAAGTAGTTAAATTTTTGATTTGTATTATAGTAAATTCAATGATTTACATTAAACCTTTATATTGTTAATTACTTCTTATGTTTGTTAAAGAATGAATTATAAATGTTTTGTTAATGTTCAATTAAAATTATTAAATCCTTTAGGAAGAAAAGTGATAATTGTAAATTAAAAGTGATATATATATATATATATATATATATATATATATATATACATATATATATATATATATATATATATATGTATATGTATATATATATTTGCTTATGTTAAATAAGCCTAAAAAAAACATTCTATCTAAAGCGTTCAATTAGAGCGCGAATGTGAAAATAGGTTACTTTTGTCTAGAATTCAACCCTGGGCCTGCCAATCGAATTCTTTAATAGTAATAAGATGATCAAGAGGTGTGGATCTCGTGATTGACCAAGGGATTGTTGAATTCCAAAAAAAAAAGAAACAAATGAATATAATATATTCGGAATTTTATTAGTTTTAAAATTATCAATATGTTTACTATCACTTTTAATTTACAATTATCACTTTTCTTCATAAAGGATTTAATAATTTTAATTGAACATTAACAAAACATTTATAATTCATTCTTTAAAAAACATAAGAAGTAATTAACAATATAAAAGTTTAATGTAAATCATTGAATTTACTATAATACAAATCAAAAATTTAACTACTTCTAATTACGCTTGGGCAACCTTTTAATAATTTTATATTATAATAAACAAATCACATTGTCGTTTGTAGATATTACAAAGCAATTAAATAGATGTCATGTACTTATGACAATAATTAACGGTTATTACCATGTGCTTCTAACCAAATATTTTGGAAAAATATTCACCGTAATTAAAACAAATAAATTCCTTCTTGAAACATAAATAAGTTTTAAATAATAATTGTAGGACAAAAATCATAGCTATTATTAGACAATAAAGTGTTAGTGTATAAAACTATATTAAAACCTGCGTGGACCTACGGGATTCAACTTTGGGGAACTGCGAGCAACAGTAACATCGAAATACTTCAACATTTTCAATCGAAAGTTTTACGAAAAGTTAGTGATTCTCCGTGGTATGTGCGTAATGATGACATTCAGCGTAGTCTCAAAGTGCCCACAGTGCGTGAAGAAATTTCGCGATTCAGTAACAGATACATTACTCGCCTTGAACGGCATCCAAATACTGAAGTGATAAATCTTTTAGACAATAATGGCAGTTTGAACAGACTGATTGACAAAATGTGTTAGACTTAAGATTTAGATTTACGGAAAATAGTATATAGCTGACTATATGGTTTTTTTTAAGTGACTACCAGTAGATAGATCACTGTTAAAGCCATTTTTAGCCAGTAGACCTATTTATAGTTCTTTTTAGAACTGATAATAGAAAAAAAGGAAACAAACAAAAACAAAAAATTAACAAATTCTATCCTTGGGTGGAAGTTCTGAGAAGCAAAATAACATTTTAATTCTGATAGCGGAAGCGCCGGGAAGATGTTTTATAATTCTGTAGAATTCTGTAGACACTATAGATTTATTTCAAAAGTGGCTATCCTTTTTCAAATTTTAACGATCGAACAAACCAGGAGCAACGTTGGGGAAATTCTGGTAGAAGAAAAGTAACATACAAACAATGGATATAAATAGACGATAGTTTACAAAAAAAAAAAACAATTTTAAAATTATGCAAAATAGATGTTAGTTAGTTTGTAACTAATTTTGATTCAATATTACCGTGTTTTAAATCCCAAGTAAATGAGATTTTTTAATTATAATTCCAATAAAGCCCTTAAGACCTTCATACAAGTTATCAAATCAGGTTTTTTTAAAATGCACGTATACATGTTCATGCTTTAATATCATTTATTCGAATTTTCTAGATAAAATTAATGTTTATTCATATACCTCCCCCAAGTGTGTGTATAATAATTAAAATGATGAAGTGATGTGTGCATAACACCAAAAAATAAATCCTTTAATTAATTTTTAAAATATTACATTATAAAGTTAAAATAAACAACACTTCATGATTGTTTGACGACATGGCATGATGACACTATCCTGTGATTTTGACACAGTTCATGAACGAACTTTTAACAAATAAATTAAGGGTTAGGCATTAAAAAGTATTAATTAGATAATTAACACGTAAATTTATTATGCAAGCATTTAAGGACGTTGGATCACTTTGCCCAGAATGATGACAATTCTTTAAAAACATTTCAGCATTATCATCAAATTATCCGTGATTGTATATAAAATTTTCAAATCAATTATTTATATATATATATATATATATATATATATATATATATCCAAGTGGGTCTCAGACGTTATGTCTTCTTGGAACTGGGACGTTATGGGTTCGATTCCCGACATCCGCAGTTTGTCAATTATATGGTATATAATTGACAAACTATAATTGGATATATATATATATATATATATATATATATATATATCCAATTATAGTTTGTCAATTATATACCATATAATTGACAAACTGCGGATGTCGGGAATCGAACCCATAACGTCCCAGTTCCAAGAAGACATAACGTCTGAGACCCACTTGGAGGATTTCAAACATTGCTTAAATGTCAAATTAAGTAAACACTAAACAACGGTTATATTATATCGATGGACGTGACTAGTGTTTACTAAATTTGACATTTAAGTAATATGTCTGATCATTGATAATATTCTTTGACATCAATGGATAAACTAGACACTAGTTTACAGAAAAAACAATTAAAAAATATGTAAATAGTAAATAAACAAATTAATACATCGACATCGTAAATAGTGATGAATCATATACATTTCACTACCATAACATTTATTAGCTCAGTGGCATAGGGTTGGTCTCGAATGCCAAAAGTCGTGGGTTCGATTCCCACCCTAGATGTGTATAATTATTCATATCAATCATTTGATGTCATAGAATGTTAAGTCAATATTCAGTTAAATCATATTCAGACATATAACTTGAATGTCAAATTAAGTAAACGCTAGTCACTTCCGTTGGTATAATATAACCGAATGGCAACTATACTAACAATGGATATAAATAGACGCTAGTTTACAAAAAAAAAAACAATATAACAGTACACTTGAAAATGCATGTAATGAAACCGTTATTCGCAAATGAAATTCCTGGAATAAAATATCAGCCGTAACATAAAAAATAATAAAATTCCTAGGAAAAATTCATCAAGAAAATCAACTCTATCATTATTTTTATTATATAAAAATTTAAATGTTTTATATTTGTGTATTTATTTATAAAAAAAAACGATTTAATTATTTATCAACCTACCTATCAAGCAAGTCCTTGTTTGTTTTTGATATTTTTCAATATTATCTTATCTTTTACAAAATGAAAATGAGAAGAGAAAAAAAACAGGAAAATTAAAAAAAGAAAAACTGAAGAAGAAAGCCTAGCATACACACACGCACACAACGTTAAAAATTCTCATTTACAGCGTTTATCTTTCACTTGTTATTATTATTATTATTATTAAAATTATAATACAAGGAAAATATATAAAAATACAAGAAAAATGTTTTCACTACAAAGAGTTAATGATATATTTTTTTAATTTGTTTTCCATCTTATATGAACAAGAAGAAGAACTCAGCAGCACACTTCTTGAATGTCTTTGACATTTACTTTAAAATATCTCTCATGTTTCTTCAATATATATATATATATATATAAAAACATAAATGTTCTTCATTTTTTTTAGCATACCGTAACTCTAAATCAATGCATAATCAGATATTTTATAATTGACCAATAGAAAAATTAAAAATTGATCAAATGCAATCCATACTTTTCACGATACGTGTGAAAAAATTCCGTGAAAGAAATACATATTATATTCATATTGAATTAGGCAAACTTTTTGTTAGCATAGGCCATATTTCGGCCATAAGCCGAATTACATTAAATGTTGTTTTGAATATAGCTATTGAAACAAATGTAACTGTAATAAAAGATCATTAAAAAAATTCGTTACGCAGGAGCTGCGTCAACTTAGCGAATTTCCTTAGAATACATAAATCAGTCTCTAGCGGTTATAATTTTAGTGTGATCAAAATGAAATATAATATCTGATATGACTTTAGTATTTGCAAAAATTAAATTTATTAATAGCCCAAAAATAACGGTATAACGATTATAGTTTATAGTTACTATGGAAACGACAATCAAAATTTTTTACAATTAAATATATTTTATGTATTCGTGTCAAACAAACACAAAATATTAAATATCACTCTTAATATTAGAATAATCGAAAAATGTATAAGGAGTAAAGTTGTAGAAAATCAAGTTTGCTACAATTCATAACTTGATCATTTTTCTCAAACTCTAATGTGAACAGAGATATTTAGAATTTTAACTTTCAATCTTTAATTGTAAATATTTCTGTAAATATTATTGTAATAGAAAAATGATAAGAAACAAAATTACAGTAAAACTTATTACCTACAACTTAACTCCTGATAAATTTTTCGATTTTTCAAATACTAAGGGAGATAGTCAAATTTTGTGTTTTCGCGTCAAATTTTAGCGATAGTGATTTTTAACATCTAATAGGTAGGATCGATGGACATTTGAAGAAATTTTTACGAAATTCCTACATTGGTGCAAAAACAATAGCTGCATTTCCTTTGGAGGAAATTCGTTAAAATCAATGTGTGTATGTATCCCGATTTCGATGAAATTTTCAGGCAATCTTCAGATTAGCCCAGCGGCTGATCCTGTGAAGTTTGAGCTCGGAAAAAAATTATTTTTTTGTTATTTGGCAATTTTGTGTCATATTTTCAATTAAGTGTCATCTGCCTACAAATAATTAGTGCTATCCGTGCGAAGCCGGGGCGGGTCGCTAGAAGTTTATAAGAATTTAGAAGTGATAGAATTTTTCTATCCAGATCATTTGAGTTCAATCTTTTTCACAATGACCACGATTTTTTCAGATTTTTTTGAACGATTCTCTTTTCACTTTACTCCCAAAAATGCATAAATAAAATACGTCATATATTTCGTGCTTTAAGAAGGTTTTATTTTGCCGTTTCAACTCCCAAAACTAACCCTTAACTAAAACATTCTTATTCTATATATGATGTCCGTATTTGGGTAACTGCATATGAATACTATGCCAATTAGCTATGTCTGTGGCAGACAGGCAGACCGAGGTAATTTCATTAGCTTTTCGTTTTTCAAAGTACGGAAAGTTGAGCGAATGGTTTAATACCGTTACAAAAAGATTAGGATTAAGAAGTAATAGAAAATTAGTTTTTCTATAATTTTGTTTCTTATAATTTTTTCTGTTAGAATTTACATAAGATTGAAAGTTAAAATTCTAAATATCTATGTACACATTAGAGTTTGAGAAAAAGGATAAAGTCATGAATTGTAGCAAACTTGATTTTCCACAACTTTACTCCTTATACATTTTTCGATTATTCTAATATTAAGAGAGATATTTTATATTTTGTGTTTTCTTCTTTCTCTATGCCCCCCTTTCCTCTTAACGTCTGCCATTTTTTAATAAAATTGACCTTGTAAAGACTAAAATTATATCAGATACGACTTTTAGTTTGATCAGACTAAATTTGTGACCGCTAAAGAGAGATTTATGTATTCTAATATTTATATATTAAGGAAATTCGCTAAGTTGAACGATACGTTCATTCGATAAGTTACGCAGCTCCTGGGAACGTATTTTATATTATTATTGTTTTTATTATTTATATATTTTAAATTGTTTTTGTAAAACTGTTATCTATTAATGTCTATCCATCCATTGTTAGAATGCTTGCCTAGGCAAAGGTAAAATATTTTATTGTCCTCTGTATCGAAAATTTTCCGCTGTAATCAATACGATCGTTATTGCCAAGCGTTACATTCCTATGACTAATCACATCATGAATACTAATTCTTAAAAACCGTTCCTCAAACTACAACATCTATTAATTGAAACACAGTTAAGTATCCAGTACGGACTTAACCGACACTATATATATATATATATATATATATATTTATATATATATATATATATATATATATATATATATATATATCAGTATATATATATATATATGTATATAGTAAACTACAAAAAAAGCTTTTTAATTTTAATTTCCTCCTTTCCACTTTGTTAACATGAAAGGTAAAACAAAATATATATTATATCTTGTATAAAATATAAATTAAAAACAACTTCACTTGTATTTTCTATACATATGTATACAGTACATATACATATACATATGCATATACATGCTTTTAACAGTTTGTGTGTTGGTAATATAATGTTGATAATACTTCATCTTTTTAGTTCTCTTATTCATTCCTTATCTATTATCTATTAGGAAAGAGAAAGAGAGCGAATATATTAGAATGCGAAAAACTGTGTGTGGTGATGCTCTTCTGTTTTAGTATAATTGTCTGTATGTGTGTGTGTGTGTGTGTGTGTATGTAGGAGTGTGTGGCATAAATACAGTTGAATCTGAAAAAATGGTTGACCTTTCTAGGCCTTTTTTACCGACCCCTAAAGGACAAGGAACTTGTATGCAGACTAAGAATTTTGTAGGTTTGTGTGACTGCAGCCGACTTTGATAGGAACTAGGCCGATATTCATCTGGAGTTCGTGAAAGGAAACTGCAGAAAAACTTAACAAGCAGAGCCGATAACTTTCGTTTTTGTCCATACGCCGACAGTTTAGTCCATTTACCAACCCATTTTAATATTTTTTTTTAAATTAACAAACTGTCAACCATTGGAAATCGAACTCGCAATGTCCCAGTGCCAAGAATTGGTATGTTCTGATATTGGAGGATTGTGAAGATTAATCAGTTTTTCGATTAATTGCTGCTTGTTGCTGATCATATTTCCTCGGCAATTACCCTCTTGCTAATCTCCTACAAGCTTTGGAACGGATTTTTGTCAAGAAAACTTCCGGACCAAGACAGAACTCCAATATTCTTATACGTTTCTGGCTTTACGATAAGCCATTGAATCATGCATAAACTTGAATTCTTAGTCATTCGAGAACCATCCATGAAGCTGAGCTTGTAAGGCTTTTCTGTATTGGCCCTGTATTGTGTTCACTGGACAATGTATAGATCTCAACCAACTTTGGCGCTTATGTTTGACCACATCTTGAACTTTACAGAGTATATTGTCTACACTAGAAACAGGTTAGAACATTGCCACATAAAGCTACTGGTCTTACAAACTATTTTACTCTGATGAACTTCTCCCTCAATGTTACACTACTTTCCCACTTCCTTACTTCCTTATCATCAAAATAGTATTTGCTATCCAAACCTTTCAATATCTCGAACCACTTAACTACTATCTAGTACATCCTTAGATAGATAGATAGATTGTAGAGGCTGCCCTCGACGGGCTACACTTCGACCATAAGGTTCATTGTGATGCCTAAGGATGTGAGGATGTGAGTGGAGTGGAAGGAATTTGTGAGTAGACTAGGAATTGGTAGTATATGCGGCTGCAGTCGACTCTGATAGGAACTATGCCGATATCCATCTGGAGTACGTGAAGGAAACTGCAGATAATCTTCACAAGCATGGCCGGTTACTTCGTTCTTGTGCATACGCCGACAGTTTAGTCAATTAACTATCCCTCTTTTTTTCCTCATAATTGACAAACTGCCGATGTCGGGATTGGAACCCATAAACTCCGAGTTTCCAAGTATGCATACTGCGTAGACATAACGCCTTAGACCATTCGGCTATTTGGACTGATGAACTTCTCTCTCAGTGTTACACTACTTTCCCACTTCTTCCTTGTCATCAAAATAGCTACCCAAACCTTTCAATATTCCCGAACCACTTAAATTACTGTCAAGTACGTCCTTAATACCAAAATACAAAAAAGTTTTGAGCCCGGGACTCAAAAGGCATGATGCAAAAACATATCCTATATACGAGTACAATAGCAATGTATATTCATATACAATGCCGATGATTGTCGACTGTTACATAGCCGATCGTTACAAAAAGAATTTAACAGCCGAATCTGAAATTTCGTTTTACTCCCCCGATAAAATCATACTTGTATATTCTCGCTATAGATGTTTTCACATCAAAAAATGTGAAAAATGTCAAACTCATTATGTAGATGAAACTTCTCTTCAATAAATGAGTGAAATTAAAATTCAAATTTTTCCCCAATTCCAAGAACAATTATTTGTATTTTATAAATACATTTTTTTAATATTATTGTGAGACACGCACCAAATTAACAACGAACAACATATCTCTGACTCCATATCCCAGAGATAGTTACGATTAGCTAATTCATAATGATGATGACTACTTTGTAGTCGAAATACGTATTTATAAAATACAAATAATTGTTCTAGGAATTAGGGCAAAATTTGAAATTTATTTTCAAAAAACCTAGAGTTCTGTTTGATTATTTTAATAATCTTTATATAAATGTGTGAACCTTATTTTATTCTTTTTGATACAGGTTCGTTCCATTTTAATAAACACAACTGTACATACCTTTTCGCTTAGTTCTTAACAAACTCATTTTGCTTATGAATTAATAATGTTTTTTTTTTGTTGTTATTTTATTCTGTTTTTCTTTATATTTAATTAAACATTTTTTTTTTCTTAAACAGTTGTTTTGAAAATGTTCATCAACAACATGATCATCAGGATTTTTTTTTCTTCTCTGTGAGAGAAAAATACAATTTTCTTTAACAAGTTCATCGGCCACCTTTCTTATTATACTTCTAACAATTTTTACTTGAAAGCTACTAAATAACTTATGCTGTACGATGATGTGTACCTCGCGCGCTCTCATCAAAGAAGTCACTGTGTTATGTTTCTGTTGTGTTAATTCACGTAAATTTCATTTTGTTTTAATGGAAATTAAAAATTTTATTTTTTTTAATTTAAAATTTATGTTTCGTCATATTTTTGAACAATTAATTTTTCTTTGTATAATAACATTTTTTTTTTTGATGTGATGTTTTAATTATGTTTTTTTTTTCGTTTTTCTCATCTTTTGAAAATTGTAAATTAGCTATTTAATTTGTTTTTAGAATGGTTTTTGTTTGTAGAAAATTTGATTACAACAAGGTTTAAAACCTTTAAAAAAATAGAAACTAACTGCGCTAATTGCTTAAATACCCTGTATATACTGATACTGATACTTTCATACCAATATTTAATTAATAATTCAATGACATGTTTTTCTATATAGTCACGCCAGTTCCATCATACTATGTCTATCGTAGCCTTAATGGAAATTGACATTAGTATTGTATTGTGACGCATAAGTATATACACAAATAATAATACAGTGACTTCAATATCAATGCGTGAACTGTTTCTTTTTTCTTTTTTACACTCGTACAATTGTCTAAAAATACAAAGTAGTGTATAAAGGTACTATCTACATATATTCTTTTGTAATTATAGATGTTTGAACCTAAATTCACATATTAAAATTGATTTCAAATAAAATTTTATACAAACAATCTTTACTGTTAAATAAACATTAATTTTTAAAGATGCTTCATGTTACGCTCCTACGATCTCAATCTATTAATGCAAGTATAGATTCTCAATTCGTAGTATATTTTTAATGTAAATACACGCAGAAATTATAAATATAAACATCGAAGATATTCATCGATATTTATTTAACTTCCAATCAATTGGAACAGATATTTTATTTATATAATGAATGCTGTTTTTTATTACCGTTGAGAAATTTGCAAAAAAAATTTCATGGTCGACTAAATTTATACGGAAAATAATAGACCTTTTATGAGAATTATAACCTCCATCTGTCAAGATTTATATATTCCAGTTCGTTTTAATAAATTTGAAAAAAATGTATCTTTTGGTCAAGAAGTTATTTCACAAAATCAGATTATACTGCACAACAACAAAAATATTTCCGATTATTATTCAAATTTAAATAAATTCTATATCCCCGGAAGTATAAGTATTAAAGGACCAATATATGTATGTAGATAAAATCTGAAAAACAACCCCACGATTAAACATTATAAATCTACTTATTTATGCAAAAAATCATTTTAATTTAATTCTATTTAAATAATTTATATTTAAAAAAAATATATTTCAAAAGTTCATTTATGTTTTTTTTTTTTGTAGAAATGATTGGCAGAATGAACTTGTCAAATCTTAAAAGGATATATTATGTCTTAGGAAGAAAAAAAATGATATTGTCATTCGACTTTCAGATAAATGTCTAAATAAAGATATATTGTCGCTTCATTAATTGTGCTGATCAGATAAAAATATTTTAAATACAATTAATTTTATTTAAAAATATATATATTTATTTACTTATTTATTTAAAAATGTAATATTTCTTTATAAAAGTATTTGATATATTTATTTTTTTACAGGGTGGAAATTTAGAAGATGACCGTTATGTAAATATCGAGATATAGTTTTGTTTGATTAAAACTCTTGATAACCTAGGGGTGGCTTAAGATAATTCGCCGTTCTCAGGGCCTCGGGCAGGCAGTAACAAACCCTCTTTTTCAAGCTGATGCTCAACTTTGGCGTCGGGTATCGAAATGAACCACGTGATCAGGTAAGTGACCAGTTTCGACGCTATCGTCAAAAACGCTAGAAGTTGGAATGAATCCATCTTTTTCGCTTGACGCCAACCGTTATTAACTAATGGTTAAAACTATGGTTAAAAATTAATTAAGGCTAAAAATAATAATAATGTCCGTGACTTCTGTGATAGACTTTGGAGTCTAGGAAACGGAGGTAAAACCACATTATTTTATTATTTTATAATAAATATGGATCTTTAAAACATAGTATCCAGTTGGAATAGAAGGTCGTTGTATATGTTCTCTTTGTTGTAGCCAATGGTTACAAACAAAAATTGTGCGTGTCAGCTACGACGCGTGCTGGAGTTTACTCTTATAAGTTATTTAATTTTGAAATATTCTACTTAGATGGCGGTAACAGAATAATACATCTATTGCCATCATCTATGGCGCTAACATTAATTCATTTATAATAATTTTATAGTTATTTTTTAGTAGCTAACATTTAATATACAATTCTAAACATTATTTAAATTTTTATAAAAATTTATTTTAATATTTGTTTTCTTAAAATAAATTAATGACCTGCGATAAAGGAAAAAATTTAATGTAAAATCAATCTGAAAAGATATTGAAAAAAACATCATAAATTCAAATTGAATATCATAGCGTATAAAGTGTTAGCTTGCAAAAAAACATAACGCTTTTTTTGACACTTGATTTCACCATCGAATTGTCGTACCGGGGGCTTTAAATTGAAATCGATTCTTAAGGAGTAAACTCCAAAAAACAATTAATTAGGGAAATATTAAATAATATTTCTAACTTAGGTTTTAGGTCGTTGGATTTACGTGAACATCTCTAACACTCTTCAACAGTTCATAAATTTTATTCAAATTAACATTCTTGTATACAACCAAATAAAACTTGAAAATTCACCTGTCCATCCAAATGATTATAATAACAACAAAAAAAAACGAAAAACGCACGAAATGAAAGTGAGTGATTTGGGGTGAGGGGTGGAAATGAAATGAAGAGGAGTTTGACGATTTTCTTATAAGAAAAATATAGAATAAGCAAAAGAAAAAAGGCCCGTTTTGCTGTCAGTAGCAACAAACATAGAAACATCTTCACCTCTCCATTTCAAAAAATATACATAAAATGTTGTTCTCATTTTTTTGTTAATGTTACATATATACTTCGCCCAAGAAAAGTCCATGATTTTCTTTCATTTCACTTTTCACAGATTTTCGTTTAATGTTTGCCTTTTAATAAATTAGATACCCATGATAGGACTAAAGTATTCATCCAAGTATATACAATGCATGTATAGTTTACAGCGTGTATCAAGTTTTTATTCAGGCTTAATGTTTATTCAAGGATTTTATTAAAATAATAGTAATAAGATTGCACAAACGCACTCACTCTGCTTGGAGCTGGAAGGTAACGGGTTTAAATCCCGGTGATGGCAGTTTGTCAAGTAAAAATAATGGGGCGGTTAATTGATTAAACTGACGGCGTTTGGACAAGAACGAAGAAACTGACTGTGCTTGTGAGTTTTGCATTGATTGGGTCGTTGACGAAAACCAAATATAATTATTTAAAAAAAATTCGTTACGCAGAAGCTGCTTCAACTTGGCGAATTTCCTTAGAATACATAAATAACTCTCTAGCGGTCATAATTTCAGTGTAATTAAAGTGAATTATAATATCTGATATGATTTTAGTATTTACAAGGCCAATTTTATTACTAAATGGCATAAGTCAAGGGGATTACCCTAAAAATGTAGTATCTACATACACAAATTAAGAAAACAGATAATGAATTTAGACAATGGCCCAATTCCAATATCTGATTTAATAAAATTAAACCATATTCAAAATTTACTACCTGAATATCAAGGATAGTTTCGGTCAACACACTCACCTTATAGTTATCTTCTAATTATGTATTATATTTTGTTAAATTGTGTGTTTATATACTTTATACTTTACTATACTTTATATTCATCCAGGGTTGCGTAAGTCGGGGTATTGCTGTATATATTGAAAAGTTTATAAATCATAAAGGATTTCCATTTTTCGTTCATCTTGTAGATTTTACATTGAAACGGATGAGAAAAACAAACCTCTTATTATTATCAAAACACAAGCAAACACACACACATATATATATATATATAACAAGAAGCAAAAGGTACAATATCCCCTGCACCTACCTTATATAATATACAACATTTACATATACATTTGTAGGTAGTACTACGAAGGTACTATATATATTCACAACTCTGTATAGAAGGTACCTTAACACACAGACTTCCGGTTGTCACAACTTTTCCAAGACGAATCATCAACATGATTTTATTATTATGAAAAGTTAAAATGTCAGTTTGTAACAAATGATAATAATAAACGAACAAAACCAGAGCGTATACGAGCGATGACGACGAGGTAAAGAGATGGGTAAATGGACGTAGGGCCTCTGTAAGCCCATTTTCATCTCTGAATTAATATTATTTATAATAATCATAACAATAAAACATATCACTTTCACTGTATGTACAGTGACTGGTGATTCTTTATTTGTATATATATATATATATATATATTCAGAATAAGTACCGAGCAAGTTGGGTAAGGAAGGAAGAAGTACCCATCAGTTCAAGTAATACCTATTTATATATATATATATTTGATATGGGATCGTTTCGCTGGTCGATCGGTCGGTCTGACTTATGTTGTGTATATTATTCACATTATTTTATTGTTTGTTCATCAAACTTTGTTACAAAATTTAGAACCATTTTATGAGAGAATGATAATGAATAAATATATATGTGATTCAATAAATTTTGATAAGAAATGATCATATATATGTTATGGACCAAGTGATTAATCAGGGCACTATTTATAATGCCCGGTCAATATGAATAATGACAAGTCAAAACGGGATACGTAATTAATACTTGTTTAAACTTCATTATTTATCACATTGTCTGGTCATTATGAATATTGCTACGAATCTGTTGTGCAATTTGATAATTAAGGTTCATTAGACAGGGCGCGAGGAGCAAGATCAAACATGTACGGACTTTTACATGCACCAACATGCGCTGACCAATCAGATCTTGCGAAAATTAATAAAGACTGGAATGGAAAATTAATACAAAAGTGCAGTCAAGTGTGTTTAATTACGTATTTCAACATGGATAAATCAAAACTAATTGACATGAATCGTCGATTTAATGAGATTTTAAATTAGTTGATATCGTTGAAAGGTCAGAATATTCAGTTTTTCACCAGGATAAGTTATACAGGTATGATTCAAAAAGTGAAATCTTCTAAGTGTAAAGTGTGAAATAAAAAACCTGAAGATTATCAATGTTTGCGAATATTTGCCGTAATGACTAATGGAGAAACAGAAAAATTGATTGTTCCAGTTAAAGAAGATAGTGTCCTTAGGTTTTTCGTACATCAAGGTGAAATATTTCAGATTCTACATGACACCCATCTAGCAATTGGATATGGTGGAAGGAATAGAATGGAGAAGAGTTAAATTTTCGATAAAAAAAACATTGCAAGAGAAATTATAATCATTTATTTAAATTTATGTAACAATTTATAACAATCATGTATGTCAACATTAAAATAATTTAATAGATATTTAATAAAACACATCTTTTTATAACTCTGTCCAATAAGTGTCTATTCATAAAGCCCGGTCAATTTAATTATTTCAATAGTTTTTATCATATTTTCTACTCATATTGGATATTTTTCAAACTGTCTACACTTTATGAATAATGCCCTATTAATCACTTGGTCCATAACATATATATTTACATATTAGAAATATACTATAGGCCACAAAGGTGTAAATCATTTTACAAAATTGAATTGTGTCTTATACATTCGGTTTTTGGGAAAATGTTTCGAATATAAGTTATTGGTATATTTATAATGAACAAAATTGATCTCTAGGATTTTTTCGAAAACCAAAAGAAAAAGCACAAAACAATTATATAGTTTTAAAAATGGACGCTACTTCTGTGGCCTGCACGTGTACTATCTACAACTAAAGTGGCATTTTTTTTTACAAATTTTGCAGTTTATTTATACCGAATCTATTTGGTTTTCGAAAAAACGTCTTTAATAGAAGTTGTTCGTCATAAAAACACTAACAGCATTTGTTCTAAACATTTTTTCGCAAACCGAATGGATTCGACTATCAAAGAACTATAAAATTTTAAAAAATGAACTTCACTTTTGCAGTCTCATTTGTGAAAAAAAATTGTACAGGATATTTGTGAATTATTAAAGTTGCGTGGAAATACGTTCATTTTTAGTCAATTCTAGTTTGACCTCGCCAGATAAATGTATTAAATGTAATATAAAGGCAAATTGGTGTAAGCAAATATAGATTACGGCTACTAACGGTATTTCTAACGCGTCATTGTAAACTCAGAAGACATCTTAGGAAGCTAGGAAATGATGACAACTGCTGATTTTGTTAAGAAATGGTGGAAACTTAAAATCACCTTCTAAAAAACTCTGATGCCCTCATACACAAGAGAAAAAAATGTCTGGGAATCACTTGATATTTATAGGGAAACTATCATCCCTAAATCCAATCCAGATCCTGCACTTCCTAAGGGAAACAAGGATGGATGTGGTGATTTTAGCGGAGATCCTCGGTAAGCACTAGGCGAAGGATCACAATAGATCTTCTAGGTCGCAGTGCATCTCGACCTAGAAAATCTAAAGGCATTAGAAAATAAGTACAGAATGATGTCAGATAGAACAGATAAAAAATAGCACCCTTGGAGAGTAGAAATACACCAATAAAATTCCAGATTTTTTTTTTAAATAACCCCAAATGTATTGATTAAAATTTGTAGAGCAATTAAATTACCTACAAAAAGTTCTTGAAACATTTCGTGATTCGCTAATTAGTTTGTTAGTAAAGTTAGCGTGCTCTTAGTACAGTTGCGCCCGAAAAAAAGTACAACTCGTAAAATGTAACAAGATTTTTCAGTTAGTAGCAATTGAAGTCATTTGTTAACTGTTTATTATATACATAAAAAATAATAAACAAAAGTAATATCCATAGTAACCGAATACATGTATACGATGACAGAAAAATGTACAGTCAGTGACCAAAAATGGTACATATTAAACAAATGTTTGTAGTCGATTTGTGCCGAAATTATTCTGTTTTCGAAAAAGTGGCACATAAGTTGTTTGTATTTTTATACGAAACAACATTCGTTCAAAATATTTTTCAGAAACTGAATAGTATTAATTGCCACAAATCTGGTCACTTTTGGTCATTGTACCTACACTTAAAATCAAAAATTATTCGGGGTTTAAACTCAAATATCTCAACGGAATGACAATCTCATTGTAATTTGATATTTAACTTTTTTGCCAATAGATATGATTTAGATTTTGATAGAAATCGTAAAATCACAAATGCTACTTTACGGAAGGTATATTTCACTTACTTTTAGAAATTCCATTCAACTCTACTCAAAAAATAGTGTGGATTATATAACACACACAGACCAATAGCCAAAAATGATATTTTTGGCACCAGGGGACCTCAAAATATACAAATTAAATGTGAAACTTAATATCGATTTTGGTCTTTATATTGCATTCTTAATAAAATAGAACTTCACTTATGGAACACATTACAACACCAATTATCTGGATTAATTGGGACCAGACCCGATCCCGATAATTTGATAAATTCAATACTTAAAAACAAAAAACAAATTTGTATTTACAGATAATAAATGGAAACAATCTCGGCTAAAGCTTTTGGTTTTTACTATATAATCGAATCTGAAATAGGATTTTCCATGCTCGCTGCACCAAAAACCACTTGAATACGGATAATTTGAATTCTACTGTATGTATAATAAAAACAAATAGACTAATTATTTCTTACAAATAATCCCAAAAACTCCCGCGAATACAACGCGAGGTTAAACATAACAATAAAAATAAACAAAATTCTCTAAATATAGCTGTATACAAAAAAGGAAAATAGTTGCCGGTAGCTATAAAGCTATAAAAAAAAACATACCTAGCTCAGTCGACATTTCTTCTACCATGTTAAG